>OW052229.1:13209178-13820845 GCA_932527175.1 Operophtera brumata
TAAGCAGAAATAAACAATATTTATTTATAAAAATAAAAAAGAAATATACCCTTTCGGGGAAAAAGGCGTGTGTAATAATCAACAACGTAAATATTTACTCCAAAATATCTACTACACAAACTGCAATAAAAACACCCGTGGTGCTTTAAAGTTACCTTTTCAATAGTCAATACAAAAACACACACCTCAATGTCCACCTGGTTATTATAGATTAAAAAAAAAACAATACAATGTTAACAGAGCACACATAATCCAAACAAAGTAAACCTCCATTCTAGGATGGACAAAAATTTAATTTATAGGTAGGTATAGTGCGCGTCATGTAAAAAGAACGCTGGTGGTCAAGCTTCTACAGGCGTTCCAGCGTTCTTTTTACATGACGCGTACTATAATTGTACATTATTTGTAGTAAACTAGGTAGGCACTCATTCAATGCATAGGTATACATCTCTTAAATAAGTAGAAAGTAAGTAATCTCTTAAAAAGAACGCTGGAACGCCTGAAGAAGCTTGACCGCCAGCGTTCTTTTTACATGATGCGCACTATACAACGATATAGACTGCAACAGGACTATCGATATTTCTGACGTCATCACTTGGTCAAGCCCTATCGTAATCAAACATTTTTATATTTTACATAAAATATTGTTTATTTCTAGGTGCAGCAACGAAATATTATTAAAAAATATAAGGGAAAGTCCTAATCTACGAATGAAACTGGTTTTTAGGCCATTTACTAAAGCAGAATTGATAAAATAAGCAATACAATCGAACTACCAATAATCTCTTATTTACCTGTGAAACGTGTATTTTCCTGGATAATTACGTCTTGTATCTTCACAGTCACAAACTGAACACGACACCATTGTCATACAAAGTAATATTTGTTATTTAATAGTAAGATTACTAAAATAATTACAAAATTAGTTAAACTGCACAAGAGACCGTCCGGTATGCGCATCTTTTCAAGCAAAACATGTCACATTCAATACATTGTTGCTGTCACTTTTCTTCTTGCACGGGGTACATTTAAAAATGACTTCTCTCTCCCACGCTTCGTTGGTCTATTTAGCGTAGCGAAAAAATTCTACGTCTATGGGTTGACCACCCAAATTCAAGCTTCTTGACTAGTATAGTATTATTTTATCTGTGCCTACAGACATTTTTCTCCTAAACCTGTATATATTCTGTGCCTAAACTATCTTGTACATGTTTTTATTGCCTTCAGCCCAGATAAAATAATACAGTACCTATATGAAATAACACAACGCCTTGGTTTATTTTTGAAAATTACTTTCCTAATGATTTTTATATATAAAAAAACGTGATTTTCGCGAACGCTATTCTGTCACTTACTAACTTATCTGAACTATAATGAGTTCGATAGTGACAAAATTTGTCGTCCATCGAAGGCCAAACCAACGCGTTCAGCCCGCGTTTGCAGTGGCGTGCACGGTGGCGATCCATCGTCGTACTATTGATCGCCACCATACACGCCACTGAGGACTTTGGCAGAACGCGTTGGTTTGGCCTTAGCTTTGAAGGTCAGAACTTTCGGAACTTTCAGCCCACTTCCTGGCAGCCTACGTCATGGATACCATCGGCCGGAAATACTGTATCATTGTGACATCCATGCTCAAAACCCTGGCATGTCTGATGCAGACCTTCGCGAATGAAGTCTGGGTGCTGCTGTTAGCCAGGTCTGCTCTGGGAGCGCTGGATGCTGTTGTATTCTGCTGTGTTCCTGCATACGCATCTGAAGTAGCCAATGTAAGAATCCGTAAGATAATGGTATACTGAGGGGGCATACCTATTTCTGCCGCAAAGCAGTAGTGCTCGCATTGTTGTGTTCCGGTTTGAAGAGTATGGGGGGTTGGGTTTAGAATCGTTTGGCAGGAGGAGGAGGGTGGGAGTAGGGGGAGAGGAAGGGGAGGGGTACCCCTTTGCCCCTGGTACCAGTCTCATAACAAGGTAACTTATAGTTTTCGAGAAAAAAAATAAAGAAATTTTTGAGGTTAAGTATGAAATTTTTGAATTGGAAGTGTCAGATGTTACGGGAGTCATCGCCAACTTGCAGGGAGGGTGCAGGAAATTCCAGCCTCGGCCACCTTGTCCAGGAAACTTGTGCTTTTAAAGAAAAATAATAAAGAAAATTATACAAAATCGGAACGTAAAATAATAATATTAATGATTTAATTTATGAGTAGGTACCTCTATCTGTAGAGAAGGGATGTTGAAAGAAATAAGAGAGATCCTTTTGAGGAATTAATTAATGTTATAAATTATGGATTTTTTTATTGTTGACTGACTGTGTGACTCGACACAGAGCACCCCGACAATAGTTGGTTAGGTCCGAAAAGAGTGGCAGACCCGATACGGAGCACCCCGACTCCACGTGGTACTGTGCGTCACGCCCCTAGAGTGTATATAAAAACGCGGAGCCAGTAGCTCGCGTGGGAGATCTTGAGTGGAGCAAGCCCGCGAGGCCGAGCGGAGTGAAGGGGGGAGCTGGCGAGCGAAGCGAGCCGGTGACCTCCGTAGCGTAGCAAAGGTCGAGTGGGTGAAGCGACACTCAAGGGCGACCTCGCGAGAGTACTGGCGGGAGCACATACCGGAGTCCGACATTTAAAATATCCATACTTAACAAAAAAAAAAACTTTATTTTTTTTCTCGAAAACTGTAAGTTACCTTTGCATAGGAGTGGTACCAGGGGCGAGGGGGTACAAATCCCCCACTCCCCCCTCTCGCATCCTCCTCCTGCCAAACGATTGTAAAGTTTTACCAAAATCTCATACTTAACCTCAAAATTTTCTTTATTTTTTTTCTCGAAAACTATAAGTTACCTTGTTATGGGATTGGTACCAGGGGTGAGGGGGTACCCCTCCCCCTCCACCACCTCCCATCTCCCCCTCCTCCTCCTGCCAAACGATTCTAAATTTTTACCAGTATGGGTGCCGGTGAAATTACAGGCACATGAGACTTTTCATCTATATGTCTCAGGGTGGCGGGCGCAGTGCAATGCTACATAGGGTGCGTCCTAGGTGGACGTGACCTATGAGGTAGGTAATGCAATGTTCGTAGGCAGAGGGTAGGTACCACTTAACATCGGGTGGGCCATCTGGTTGATCCGACATTCCAATAAGTATAAAAAAAGTTCACCCGTTTAAGGTGCCAGAAACAGACACACATAGAGGTCAAACTTCGCAATAAATGAATTTGAATTTGAAACTTTATCACCCCTCTTTTTGCGGGGAGCCCAAAAACTGTTGATGATGTTATGATGATGATAATCTATTTCCACGTTACAGAAAGAGATCCGCGGCGCCCTCGGTGCTGTCCTTAACATCTTCGTCACATTCGGGATGGTGCTCCTGTTATCAGCCGGTCCCTTCATCAGCTACTTCAATATTAATTTGTTGTATACCGTCGTAACCTTGGCAGGGACTATGCCACTGATGTTCCTACCTGAAAGTCCTTATTTCTTGCATGCTAAAGGTAACTTAGACATCTTCGTCACATTCGGGATGGTGCTCCTGTTATCGGCTGGTCCCTTCATCAGCTACTTCAATATTAACTTTCTGTATACCGTCGTAACCTTGGCAGGGACTGTGCCACTGATGTTCCTACCTGAAAGTCCTTATTTCCTGCATGCTAAAGGTAACTTGGGCCTCTTTTCACCGTTAGTTGCACCATCGTGGGATATTAGTCATGACAAGTGGGGAGCTCATCGCCGCCATTGCGTCCCACGACTGACTCTGCTGCTGCTAACGCTTTCTTCCAGTAATAACACATTCCTAAGTAAGCTAGCAGCCAGGACAAATCTTATACCATCAACCACGACGGTGCAACCCACGGTGAAAAGAGGCTTAATAATAAGGCTCAGCCTACCCTTTCGGGGAAAAACGCGTGTGTGTATGCTTGTTTTTTTTTATTAATACAACTTTAGATGACGGAACAAGCAGTTGGCCACCTGATGTTAAGTGAACAGTGCGGTATCTCATAGGTCACAAACAGCAAGTACGCGCCCTATGTGGCATTGCACTGCGCCCGTCACCCTGAGACATAAAGAAGGAAAGTCTCATATGCCTGTAATTTCACCGGCACCCATACCCTTCAAACACACAGTAATGCGAGCACCACTGCTTTGCGGTAGAAATAGGTATGGTAGGTACTTCCCCGGACGAACTCTTTCACAAAAAAACTCTAGGTACTACTAACCTACTACATACTACTACTATACTTACATACTAATGTATGTAAAGGTACTTGTATAGTATTATTTTATCTGTGGTAAAGGTTAACTTCGAGAATTGAACAATTTAACCTATACCTAGAAGATCGAAAGGCATGTGACTTGATGACCATGATGATGCAATGACCAGCACTCGATGAATTGGATCAAAGGTGTAACGGGTGCTCCGATTTCAATGCGGTTTTATAAAAATGAAATTTCTAAAATATTTACTTCTTCTCAAGCTCTTTCTTCCATTTCAGGTCGTAAAGAAGAATCCTACAAAGTTCTTACATTTCTTCGAGGTTCCAAAGAACTAGCCAGCGCAGAAATGATTGAATACTCATTGATCAGCAGAGGAGAACACCTCGGCACAGTATGGCATCTCTTTAAGAACCGGATCTTCATCAGATCTTTGACAATAACTATGGTTTTCAGTATCTTTGGGCAGCTAATCTGCCATAACTGCATCATGGCGTATCTTGAGATGATTTTAGACTCTACGGATACGACAGTAGAACCTAAACTGGCATCACTGACCATTGGGTGTATAGGACTTTTGGCCAGCTTTTGTACATTGTTTACTGATAAGTTTGGGAGGAAGCCCATTCTTATTGTGACCCTCATTGGATCAGGCTTAAGCTTGGTGAGTGAACCCAATTTTTGATTGTCTTATTCTTTAAAGATGTACAGACAACCGCTGTGGAATATAGATTCTCGTGTAACGACCAGACCCGAGAGACTGATGACGTTGTAAAGGTCACAGAAAACTCACAATAGGCTTCCTGTGACCTTTACAAAAGTCTTTCGTGGTTTTCTATGGGCTTATAGAGAAAGTTAAAACGGAACATTGCCCCCCTCTCGGGAGTCGCGCCTGCACATCTGCAAGTGCGTTGTGGTCGCAAAACCTTCCTAGTTTTTTCCGAGGGTGGTCGCAAAACCTACGTATGTCGATTACGTCATCGCGTGACATCGCGTTGTTTTGCGCCTAATTTTCGGCGACAGTTAACGGTAGTGGGATAATTGCTTTTATAATTAGCGTATTGAAATGGGTGGGACAGCTATCTAGCCACAGTTTCAGCTGCTACTCATAAGAACCTTAATTTTTCTTTTACTTAAGAAGCCTTAAGTAGGCCTTAGGGGGCCTTTCGTCACTACACCATTTTTTGTGCTACTAAGTCAGTATTCCATACCTACCATTCAGTACCTACCTACCCTGTGTGAAAGCTGAAATAAAAACTTGTGAATTGAAATATTACTTGGCGACAGAAAGCAGTAACGAAACAGATTGCCCACTTGATGGCTGCAATACCTCATAGGTCACGTCCACCTAGGACGCACCCTATGTTGCATTGCACTGCGCCCGCCACCCTAAGACATAAAGATGATAAGTCTCATGTGCCTGTAATTAAACCGTATATTAAGTTCGTAGTACTCGTACCTACTTCCCAGATGAGACCTTTCTCAAGAAGCTCTACTATTTGGATCAAAACAGGGTTTTCTTGACCTTAAATGTTAAGTTTTCTTTCAGCTTGCCTTGGGCACTTTCTTTCAGCTGAGGATCTGTGGCTATGCTATGCGCGGTGTGGCTAACTTCATTCCTGTGGTATCGCTGGTGGTCTTTTATTTCTGCCAGAGTGCGGGTAAGAAATCAATACATACATACATACTCGCCTTTTTCCCCGAACGGGTAGGCAGCGACTTAAATTGGCCTCTTCACCGTACTCACCATCGTGGGAATATAGAGTCAATCAACAAAACAATAACTGCAAGAAAGTGATAGTGCTCACTTGTACCCTGGAAGAGACAGTTATCGATTTGTGTCGGTCAGACGTAATCAACAAATGATAAAACATATATTTGCTTTAAAAATTAATCCTTTTCTATTAATCTAACTACCTAAGTACCTACCTACTGTGATTACCTACTGAATAGTATATAAATTAACCGTCAATATTTTCTCTATTCAAGGAGGTATATACCTAAAACGGATTTTATGAGGGCCGAATTAAAAAATAGATCAATCGAGAAAGTTTCACCAATCGTGTTTATATTTTTGATTTATTCAGATTACCTATACATCCTAAAGTACCTAATCACTTTATTAACATCAAGTTGGTAACCTTTACCGTTACTGAGTTAACACGTAACACAGCGACCTTAACATTTTAACATATCGCCTTCATGTGGGGTATAACGCAAAATTTCCAATCTTAGATTAGATTTTAAACTGACTAAATCAAATACAATATTCAAATTAAAAATATGCATGGTTACTACATTATAATACCGAGGGATCAACCAGACAGAAACACGACAGGACAAAATTTTCTCGATAAAAAAAAATCACAAAGTTAACTCTAACTTTTGGCTAGATTCGATTGTTTGTCGATATGGTACAGATTATTGGTTCAAAAATTGGATAAATAAAGTCAATGCAATAAAACGGAGGGTTCACCAACGGGATTTTTGAAATTATCTATATTTCACGAGATATTCAATAAAAACCGATTTTTCGAGCGGCGCGTGGTGATTTTTTTATGAAGATTTCTGCCTGACGGTTTCGCAGTCTTAACTATTGGGCTACCACTTAGAGCAATGCGGCCTCCGTACTTAGAGTTATGCGGCTTCAGCTACCATAACATTATAATCCTGTTCTCAGGTTTCTCCAGCATCTACATGATAGTCATAGCGGAACTCTTCAGCGATGCTGCCCGCGCTACCGGTATGTCCTTCGCGCTGACCGGATCCTCCATCACTGTCTTCATCACCAGCAAGTACTTCGCCTCCATGTCTTCGGCTATAGGACCTGGGGTCTACTGGATCTGTGCAGCGAGTAGCTTCCTCACTTGTATCTTTGTGGGAATCTGGGTTCCGGAGACGAATAAGAAGACCTTTGCGGAGATTCAGGAATGTTTGGGGGCTAAAAAAACAAAGGATGATGTCATCAATTATTAAGGGGATCAATCACCCTAAATTCTGTGACTATCTAACTCGGTAAAGTTCAGGTAAGTAAGAACGGGACAGAACAGAGCACAGGAAACAAATAGTGAGCGAAAATAACGAAAAACCGCAACTGTTTCAAGTACCTACTTAAATGATTATTTCCAAAAATCTAAATATAATTTTGTTTTTATACAAACCTATAAATTGCCTCTAATTCTGTGAAATAATCATTAAAATAGCTTCAGGCGTTTGGAAGCAGTACCTATGCTTTTTTTGTCACAAAAACTTATTTCAAACGATGCTCCAACCCCCCCCCCCCCCCCCCCCCCCCCCCCTCCCCCCCCTTTAGTTTATTGATATTTGTGGCATCACCTAGCTAGGCCACAGAATAAACACTAGGCTAGGCCCTGTCTGAAAACCAGCGCTGCACTAAACCTAACCTACTTCACATCTAATGGGATTGTTTTTAATAAAACTACTATGTATTTTATTTTTTTTATTTATAAACATCTAAATCTATACCTAATCTAGTTAATACAAAAATAAATATAAAATTACAAGGTAAATTAATTAATTTAAAAAGTTATCGTGTGAATGCTGTTCCTAAACCAATTTGAATATCAATTTTGTAGTTTTTGCGTTTAAAATACAAATCATGCGAGGTTTTAAAAAGGCGGGAGCCGTTTGTAGGATAAAAGCCAGCCTAGGAATAAACCACTCCAGCTCCTCCCACGGATGTCATAAAATCCAACTAAGGGATTAGGTGCACCAGGGAGTTCAGCATCCACCTGAGTACTCAATACTCACCAATCCAGATCAACACCCGGACTATGTATGTAACTTTTGGGTATTCATGGCATATCATGTCATTTTTGACCCCCGACGTAAAAACGACGGGGTGTTATAAGTTTGACGTGTTTCTGTGTGTGTGTGTGTGTCTGTCTGTGGCTTCGTAGTTCCCGAACGGATGAACCAATTTTGATTTTGTTTTTGTTTGAAAGGTGAATCAGTCGGGAGTGTTCTTAGCTATGTTTGATCAAAATCGGTTCAGCCGTTTCATTGCGTTGGGTTTTTTGAATTTTTACAAAACTAAATACTTGTATAAGTAGGTACTACCTACCTATATTACTACTACTACTATTAAGGCGTCGATGAACGCCAAATTCTGTCACTATCTAACTCATTAAAGTTAAGGTAAGTTAGAAAGTGACAGAATAGAACTTGCGAAACGAGACTTATTTATTTATTATCTTTATCTTAAAAGTGAGCGAAAATCACGTTTTTTTTACATCATTAGGAAATCTAAATATATAAAAGAGAAGTCCACACACTCACTGACCACTCATCACGAAAGCTAGGAAACTACTGGGCCGAGAGGTCTGAAATTTGGCACAAGCACTCATTAAGGGGTGCAGGCGCGCACAAAGAAACTATTTTTGAAAATTCGCACCCTAAGGGGTTGAAAAAGGGTGTTAAATTTTGTATGAAAGTCTACGCGTCGACGAAGTCGCGAGTGGGTTAGCTAGTTAATTTATAAAATTAAAAACAAGGTCCTCTCGGCGTTGTGTTATTTAATATACTGAAGGTAATAAAAATACCTTATAATTGATAGTTTAGGAGAACAATGGTTGTAACTACGAAAACAGAGTGTAACTTTGCAAATCGATAACTGTCATTTTAAGATATTTAAAAAAAAACACAAGAGGACTTTACGTGATGTAGATTAACATATATTTTTTTTGTAGATTTCTTGATAAAGATCTTGGAGAAAAGGTGGAGGTTTGAATGCAGCACATTTCACTTATTGCATGTCTAGACGTGCTAGGTACTATAAAATATGTGCTAGGTTTTTGGAATAGCAAAACAGTAAGTAACAAAAAAAACTGGACATATCACACTACATTATCTAGCCACAAGCTAAGCAGAGCTTGTGTTATGGGTACCTACTAGATAACTGCTATACTTAATACAATACATTAAATAGATAGATATTTTTTATTAAACACAAAATACCCAGAACACCCTGAAAAAATATCTGCGATCGCACAAATATTTGTTCCGAGGCGGGAATCGAACCCGCAACCTTCTGCGTCGCAGACCAACCTTCACCCGCCGCGCCACAGGGGGAGGTAAAGTACGTAGGTTTACTGTTCTCCTGCTGACGTTTCGTTGACCATTTAGAAGGTTTTAGAGGTTTTTCTGAAATGATACCAAGCCACGGTAATTTCATTTCTATAGTTATACAGTTTTTAACTCAAATTACTACCTACATAAATAATATATTCTGTTTATTAACTCATCATGTCCTGGATCTCTTTGAGAGTCTTGCCTTTTGTTTCAGGTATCACAAAATAAGTGAACAAAAAAGCTACTATACACGACGCGCCGAACATCCAGAAAGTTATATCTGAAAAAAGAAACGGTTTTTATTGAAGATGCGACGATGGTCACTTCAATTTTTTAGGGTTCCGTAGCCAAATGGCAAAAAACGGAACCCTTATGGATTCATCATGTCTGTCTGTATGTCTGTCTGTCCGTGTATGTCAGCCACTTTTTTACGAAACTATAAGAACTATTCTGTTGAAACTTGGTAAGTAGATGTATTCTGTGAACAGCATTAAGATTTTCACACATAAATAGGAAATAAACAATAAATTTTTGGGGTTCCCCATACTTAGAACTGAAACTCAAAAACAATTTTTTCATCAAACCCAATACGTGTGCGGTTATCTAAACACAAAAATAAAAAATCAAAAATGTGGTCTTCAAAAATGATATTGAGGTTTCTATTTTTTTTCTAAACTGAATAGAATGCGCGAGAGAAGTGGTAAAGTGTGTCCCCTGTAAATTCTAAAATAAGAGAATGATAAAACTGAAAATATGATGTAAACTTCCACCGAAAATTGGTTTGAACGAGGTCTAGTAGGTAAGTAGTTTTTTTTAATACGTCATAAATCGTAAACTATCCAAGAACATTTATATTATGTTACTTGCTGCTACGGAACCCTTAATGGGCGAGTCCGACACGCACTTGGTCGCTTTTTCAAAATGTAATCAGGTCAGTGGAGAACTTCGTTCAACCAACGTAAATAGTTTAAAAAAATACAAAATCCTCTAAAATTATGTGATAATTAATATCTTTGTGAAGTTACGTATTTTGAAATATTTACTGTTACCAAAACTGTCACCAACGCCATCTAGCGAGAGATAAATAATGCTAAAATGACACTAAAACGAATTGCAAGAAATTACAGCTGTTAGCGGGTTCTAATTCTTCCCGTGGCGACAGCTAGTCGTAATTAGCTTCAGGGCCCCAATTATGCTTGCTAGACACCGATGTGCATCCATGCGTTCCTTTATCCAATTATAATGGAACACTGAAAATTGCCGGAATTTTTAAAATTAAATAAATTTGTAGTAAAGCCTACCTCCTCCCAGGGTGTCGATCAAGGTGTTGAAACCTGTGGTAAGCCCAAAGCCGATAGCCCAGGTCATGGTGATGGCGAGAGCAGATCCGTTAGCTCGCACGTTTGCCCGGAACATCTCTCCAACGATCGCATTTGGTATGGTGCCAAAACCTGGGAAAATATAGATACCTAATTATTACGAGACTCTCCCCGACTTCGCAACGGGTAGCCCCCGGTGACCCCCCCCTACTCCTCCCCCCCCCCCTATGTCAATCTCCTGGTCCAGCCAAATCGGTTCACCCGTCCTTGAGTTATAAGTGGTGTAACTAACACGACTTTGTTTTATATATATACTTAGATAGATACATTACACACATATAAAACGATACGCCTTTTTCCCCGAAAGGTCTAAATGGGCATCTTTTCACCATGGTTTTCATCACGAGAATAGAGACGTGATAAGTGGTGAGCTCACGGCCGCCATTGCTTTCCACACCTGACTCGGCTAACGCTTTCTTCTAGTAACCGTTGCGCGAACTTTAGCTTACGAATGAGGCCAATAGTTAGCGACCATGTCTCCATGTCTTAATACATCACTGGTATCTCACACTGATTATAATAATACTAAGACCGGTTGTCTTGAAGCTCTGCTCTGAAAAGTATGTGACGATAAGATTATGGCGTAGTTTCCCGAACGCGCCCAAACGAGTTGGATTCGTCGCGGCTAACCTCTGTCAAAGTTGGACCAATATACCTGATTCGTGTGACCCAAATAGACATAGTAGCATAGAAATGTATATTCAGTAACCCTTATAAAGATGATCAATTGTATCCGGCCTAAGAATATAACCCTTCGCCTCCTCCCGTGGCTGACATAAAAGCTGACTAAGAAGGGATTACCCGGACTTGCTACTTAGTAAGATTCGTTGGTATAAGATTTGTCCTGGCTGCTAGTTTATTAAGGAGATAGTAAAAGCTATGATGTTTCCGGCCCAAGAATAGACCCCTCCATCTCCTGCCGTGGATGTCGTAAAAGCCGACTAAGGGATTACCCGGACTTGTTTGTAAGATTCGTTGGTATAAGAATTGTCCTAGCTGCTAGCTTATTTAAGGAATGTGTTATTACTGGAAGAAAGCGTTTGCAGTGTCAGTCGTGGGAAGCAATGGTGGCGATGAGCACTTGTCATGTCTACTTCCCGCGATGGTGCAACCCATAGTGAAAAGAGGAACATTGAGGCTCTGCCTATCGGAGAAAAAGGCTTGTGTTTGTATGTATGTAGGCTTGCTAGGTGTTTCACAGAGTAGTATAATTTTATTCGAAACAAGGAAATTCGTCTACGAAGTTCGGTCACCAACAATGCTCTTGAGAAATTGAAGTGGCAATGGGCAGGGCATATAGTTCGCAGAACCGAAAACCTCTGGGAATAAAGGTTCTCGAATGGCGTTCATAAACCGGCCGACGCAGTGGGCGTCCCAGTCGATGGCCGATGATATTTCAATGGTCTATTTGTCGTGGTATGATGGGGTCATACCAGCGATGATTTAAGACAGAATCACCAAGAATTAGAAGGCTGAACTACTTAGATACCTACTTCTTTCTCTGTGGTCGGAGCTTTATTGACGATTGTGATCACTATGATGGCTTAGCTGTACCTACTGGAGTGGCTCGCTTGTCTCCAGCGATGTACGGGCCATCTACTTCTATCGTAAAAAATAGCTTTCCTATCTGGTCAGTAAATCTAGTTAGGGATTCGCCGCGTGATCCTTCCCAACCCGTTTCCCACATTGACCTGCTTTTTGAGTTTCATTCATCCTCATAATCTGGATCCAATGTGTTCACGCACCGCGAGGTTCCAGAGGTTTCCTCCGCGATCACTCAAGTTGTTGAATGATCTCCCGCCGAGGTTTTCTCTAGAGTCTACAGAATGGGGTTTTTTGAAGCGTTATACAATTCTTAAAAAGTCGACATTATAAAATTCTTAGAGTCCGCAACGTGCGTGTGATGCCTCCAGTGTTACAGGCGTTCTTAGGCTACGGCAAAAGTAGTTATACTTTCCATCAGGTGGGCCGTATGATAGTTGGCTTAATCAGTTGTATAAAAAAATGCCCGAAGTAGGAGAAACTTAGGTAGATACTTCCCATTTAAAGGTTACCTGGAAGAAATTGCTTTCAGCGATAAGGCCGCCCATTGTACTATTATATGATTTAGTTAATCCTTTTATTTTAGTGATTTTTTATATTTTTTTGGTGTACAATAAAGTGTTAATCTATCTATCTATACTTACCAGCTTCATATGAAAAGAAGTAAATGATCAAAGCCACTAGTGGTAACCATCCAATCGAACTGAGTGCAGGACTGTTTATCCTTTCCAAGTAGAAATAAGTGCCAAGTATCATCTGTTAACAAAAAACAATTCAAATGAAATCAAAATGTATTTAGGTATTCAGATTTTAAAAATACGTATGAATTTTTTGAAATAAAATATTTCATCTCCATCACCTTTTCATTTTAGGACGAGCAGACGCACGGTTCAGTACCATCCTTACCTCATTAATATATACCCTCTTTCGTATTAAACGTTCCAGTTCTACCTTTATAATGCGAACTGCTAAGGAGTGGAATACACTACCGTCGTCTGTCTTTTAAATGTGAATGAATGACGGTGATTGTGATGTGTGGTGACGGTGACGGTTTTAAATGTGAATGAATGATGTGATCAACTGGTTTTTTTTTTAATTTTTTATACTACTAGTATTACGGAACTAGCATATGGCCCACCTGATGTTAAGCGGTAACCTCTGCCTATGAACAGTGCATTACCTCATAGGTCACGTCCACCTAGGACGCACCCTATGCGGGCTATGCGGTAACCTCAAAAAAGAAGCAATAAACAATATAAATATAAAAATATATGGGACCATTTCAGGAACATTCCGCGTATGTGACTGTTGGGTGTTATGGAAAATGTGAAATCTTACCAAACTCATTGCGCAGGCCATGGTGGAAATCAGCAACAAAATCTTTCTTCCAGACCTCTCTACAAAAGTGGGTGCTATTATACTAGACACCAATCTCGTAACTCCAATGATTATAGTCGCTATATCAGGCCTGATGGAGGACCCTGCTAAATGGAAGATCGTTGTAGCAAAGAACAGAACCACGGCAACACCAGATGTCTGCTGAAGGGCTCCAATTGTAAAGGTTATAACGAGGGACATGCGGTTAGATTTGATGGTGAAAATTTCGGTCCAGTCCTGGATTTTGTTGGTCTTCTCTTTCTTGTTAAATGTTTCAAGGACTTTCTCGAGGTCTTGTCCTCGGCCGAGAAGATTCAACGTCTTTGCTACTTTGGCATCGTTCTCTGGAAGAAAAAAAACAAAAACAAACATGACTCCCATGAGATCATGACTTATGTGCATTTTTATAGACGCTAAAATCTAGTAGGTATACGTAGAATAAGCTTCAAACCCGGTCAGCTGAATCCAGTCTGGTATGGAGTACTGCTGCCACGTTCGGGATGGCTCGGCCAAACACCAGCTTGCTCCCTTAGCCTCGATCGAACGCAGAGCTTTCAGGCTTATCGAGCGACATAGCCTCGAGCACTGCCGTAAAGTTGTATGCTTTTCGATCTGCTGATCTAACCATCTCAACAAGCAAGCAGGCGCATGGCTCAGTGCCATCTTCATCTCATTAGGACATGTATATACCTTTAAATCACTCAGCACACACGGCTCGGTACCTCCTTATCTCATTAGTATACCTTATATTCGTTTCAGTTCTACCTTTATAATGCGAACTGCAGTTTTGTAGTGGAATAAACTACCGTCGTCTGTCTTTCCTGAAAACTATAATCTGGGTCTCTTCCAGGCTAGAGTGAATAGGTACCTTCTAGACCTTTGTGCTCCATCATCGGTTACATCGTCACTTACCAACATGTGAGATCGTGGTCAAACAAAGGTCTAGAAAGGTTAAAAATAATACGAACTACGAGAGGAATACTGCTACACGACCTCCAGACGACCCTGAGCAGTGAAGTTATACCAGGAGGAGAACCTCCGCAAATATGGCGCTTATAAAGCCGATCGACATCTTGAATATGACGTAGAAATCCTACCTTTCATAGCATAGTAAACTGGAGATTCAGGGGCGACAAAATACACACTGATGAGATGAAGCACGCTCACAGCCAACGCAATCCATCCTGTTGCCGCGTAGCTCACGTAAGGCACTATGGCGTATACAACCAGTGTTCCAGTGATGCCGACTATTGATGTGGATGTGAGGAGGATGCCTCTGATGTTTGTTGATCTGTAAAGAGTTTTCCATCATCAGCCGTAGAATTCAGCTGCTGAACTTGGCCAAGCCCTATAGAATGCTATGAGAGACGTTCCATCGAATGTCATCGTTCCAGGCTTTCCTACACTGCGGTTGGTAGTTAGTTTTACCTAAAATATAAGTCGCCCCGATCGTTCTATAGCGCGGGAACCTTCTTTCTAGCAATAGCAATCGCGCGCTAAAATCTTGCGCTGTCGACCGGCCACGTTTTTGTCGCGAAAATCGCTCCAATTAATCGATTTCGCGGCAAAACGTGGCCAGTCGACTCTTAGATGTTAGCGGGACAGAGCTATAAAGGGGGACAGAGCTGTTGGGTGTTATGTTATATTGCATAACATAACACCCAACAGTCACATACATAGTCCTGATCCCACACTAGGATTCCCTGTGTCGTGGGTATCAGAAACTATGAGTACTATGGTACCATAACACGCATACCCGATACAAATATTTGCAGATCATACAAACATTTGTCCCGCAGCGGGAATCGAACCTGCAACCTTTCGAATCTCAGCCGGCTTCTCGCCCGACGCGCTACAGAGGTCGTCGATACGTTTTGCTATACTGTCGAATATCAGCTTTTCTGCGCAAACGAAAACAGTCGATCGGAATTATATTTTGGGTAAAACTGTACTATTATGTTACAGTTAAAAATAATAGTTACTAGCAATGTGTCGCTAACCTACCACCACGACAATTTTAACAGTCACATACATAGTCCTGATCCCACACAAGGATCCCCTGTGTCGTGGGTATCAGGAACTACGAGTACCATGGTACGACATCGATAATACGTGCTCGCATGTCTTACAGTAGGTACAAGGTCTCCAGATATTATTATCTATCACTTACGCATATAATCTTATCTTAGATAACATCAAAGATAAGATGGCATAGTTGATGAAGGTTGAGACACGATTTACGCACGCTACTTCCTGCTGTACACCCCTACTTGTACTATTATTTATTATGTGACCCCGCCAAGGTAACGCACGATGCACGATAAAAACGGCAGTGGTAATTTATTATGTGACCCCGCCAAGGTAACGCACGATGCACGATGAAAAACGGCAGTGGTAATTTATTATGTGACCCCGCCAAGGTAACGCACGATGCACGATGAAAAACGGCAGTGGTAATTTATTATGTGACCCCGCCAAGGTAACGCACGATGCACGATGAAAAACGGCAGCGGTAATTTATTATGTGACCCCGCCAAGGTAACGCACGATGCACGATGAAAAACGGCAGTGGTAATTTATTATGTGACCCCGCCAAGGTAACGCACGATGCACGATGAAAAACGGCAGCGGTAATTTATTATGTGACCCCGCCAAGGTAACGCACGATGCACGATGAAAAACGGCAGTGGTAATTTATTATGTGACCCCGCCAAGGTAACGCACGATGCACGATGAAAAACGGCAGCGGTAATTTATTATGTGACCCCGCCAAGGTAACGCACGATGCACCTATGGTTTATTGCTTTGGGGTGCTGCGGCTAACATTAAATCTATTTTTATACTACAAAAACGAGCGGTAAGAGCAATTTATAGTTTAAGCCCGAGAACATCTTTAAGAAATATATTTAAGGACGTTAATATAATAACCTTGCCCTCATTGTACATTTACGAATGTATTATGTACACGCGCAAAAATATACATCAATTCAAGAAAAACTGCGAATTGCATGCAGTTAACACTAGAAATAAATATAAACTTAGGTTCCCTAAATGTAGACTTCAAAAATGTAACAAATCTTTTCTCAGAAATTGTATACGATTTTACAATAAAGTCCCGGCTGAAATACTAGAATTGAATGAGAAACAATTCAAGAAATGTATCAAGACTTGTTTAACCAGATCTGCATATTATAAGTGTTGTGACTACACAAGTGATAAAGATGTTTGGGCATTGTCCGTCTCTGCGATCAAAAAGCACAACAGTTGTAATTAATTAATTATTTGACCTTTTGATGAGATGTTGGTTGTGACATTCTATTTAAATTGTTGTATGCTGTAACTGTTGTCACTGTCTATTGTATATTATTTTTGTTTTTATGTAGTTTATAACAAGGCCCCTTTACAGCCGATATTTTATTTTATCTTGTATTATATTTTATGGTAGAAATCCAATTTGTTAACATGGCAACAATATGTTGCCGGTGTTTGATTTGATGGCTTGGCTAATTAATTTACTCTTTGCTTATACTAATTGTAACTGATCGTTTCTTTTGTTATTTTGCTTGTCTATGTACGTGATATTATTATAAAATTGTAAGGACTTATTAAATGTACTAACAAAATGACAAGGCCTATGTACAGCCGCTAATGTGATGTTCTAAATGACTTACCTTATAATTTGACAAAGCCTCTATACAGCTGCATCTTTATAGTGTACCAAACTGTTTGTTTTTTAATTGAATGCTTGTAAATTGACGTGACTAAGTGTTCCCTGTGATCTTATGGTATTAATAAATATATGAAATATGAAATATGAAATGAAATATGCACGATGAAAAACGGCAGCGGTAATTTATTATGTGACCCCGCCAAGGTAACGCACGATGCACGATGAAAAACGGCAGCGGTAATTTATTATGTGACCCCGCCAAGGTAACGCACGATGCACGATGAAAAACGGCAGCGGTAATTTATTATGTGACCCCGCCAAGGTAACGCACGATGCACGATGAAAAACGGCAGCGGTAATTTATTATGTGACCCCGCCAAGGTAACGCACGATGCACGATGAAAAACGGCAGCGGTAATTTATTATGTGACCCCGCCAAGGTAACGCACGATGCACGATGAAAAACGGCAGCGGTAATTTATTATGTGACCCCGCCAAGGTAACGCACGATGCACGATGAAAAACGGCAGCGGTAATTTATTATGTGACCCCGCCAAGGTAACGCACGATGCACGATGAAAAACGGCAGTGGTAATTTTGGTGGCAGGGTTCTAGATTTTATTCAGCTATAGATTTTGAAAACATAATTATGAAAGTGATTTTTGGTGAGCTGATTCTTCAAATCACTGACTTTTTTATTATAGCGTTACCTAGAGGATTACTTACTTTGGTAAGTAATGGGAGGTTACCTTGAGATTTACTTTTATAGCAAAGAAAAAATATATCTAAGGAAACTCTTATAAAACAGAGATATCCATTTTAAAAGCAAACTGACCTATTTAAGCCTCTAAATTTTCTAGGTAGATTCGTCCGAACACACACATCAATATTGAGGTAGGTTTTTTAAAAATTATTCGTGTTAATTTAATGGAAAAAAAAACAGATTTTAACGTATACGACTTTATACGAAATCCTATACGAATCAATAGTTTATCAATGATGTCCCAAGTTGGAATGTTAAAATGATATACAGGACGTCCCAAGACTATGCGACATGAAGGGAAAGTACTTAAATATTGTAGATATTTTTAGTAGTACTAGTATAGCTTTTTTGTGAAAGAGTTCGTCCGGGGAAGTACTACCACCATACCTATTTCTGCCGCAAAGCAGTAGTGCTCGCATTGCTGTGTTCCGGTTTTAAGGGTGCCGGTGAAATTACAGGCACATGTGACTTTTCATATATATGTCTCATGGTGGCGGGCGCAGTGCAATGCCACATAGGGTGCGTCCTACCTAGGTGGGCGTGACCTGTGAGGTAATGCACTGTTCATAGGCAGAGGGTACCACTTAACATCAGGTGGGCCACCTGCTTGACCCGTCATTCCAAGAAGAATAAAAAAAAAAAACTTACGCAATCTCTCCAACGTAGACAATATTACAGACAATAGTGATGCCCATCCCGAGCCCACTGATAACCCTCAATGCGTATATCATGGCGATGTTCCGCGTGCTGATCACCATGATGTAGGCCAGGCAGTTCAGCACTCCTCCGATGAGCAGACATGGCTTCCTTCCGATCTGATTTGAGAGGATACCTGTTACGTATGGACCTGGAAAATAATAATCACAAGTAATTATTTTTTTTTAAATTTAAAAAACCCCTAACTCTGAACGGCTGAACCGATTTTGATCAAACAAAGCAAAGAATCCTCCCGACAAATACACCTTTCAAACAAAAAAAAAACTAAACGGTTCATCCGTTCGGGAGCTACGATGACACACACACACACACACACACACAGACACGTAAAAACTTATAACACCCCTTCGTTTTTCGTCGGGGGTTAAAAATCAAATCAAATATATTTATATTTCTATAGAAAAAACGTACACATACCACTAATTACTAACTTAACCATCTTACTAACTAAACACTGCTTAGTTGCCTATACAGTGGTGTCGATTCTGTGCAGCATTCTCTAATTTTAAACCGCATTAAAATTATCGCGGTCTCTTTTATTACAGTTTAAAATTAAGAATGCTGTACAGAATCGACCCCAGTGCCTATTTAAAATAGCTAAAAGTCACTTCGGTAGGTATGCAACAAATAAATTCACTATTTAATGCACTTTCCTATTTATAGGCAGGTTTTTAGGTAGAAACATTTAAATAGAACATTATGTTTAGTCTACACTGCAAAGGTAGCTGTCAGCCTATAGATACATCATCATAGATCCTTGGGTTTCTCGTACAACTCATTTCTCGAGATCATATTTCTTCCCCATACCTACAAACTATGGAATGAGCTTCCATCTGAGGTTATCCCGTTACGATAACCTAAACGATTAAATGAAACGACCGTTACGATAAAATGTTCATAAATTCCTTCTACCCTGAAGGCATACGGAGGGTTCGACAATACCCCCGGTGTAGCCGGTGTCTATGAGCGACGGTGACTTCTTTACATAAGGTGGGCGGCCGTAAGCTAGTTTGCAAAAAAATAAATGTTATAAATCTAGGTCGATGTTAAATTACTTACTATCCTGCTTTATGGCTAGATAGTTGCTTTATGATATTGTGTATTTAATATGTACACAAAAAAATACATCGTCAGCTACCTTCATGCGTCCACTGCTGGACGAGGCCACCCCCATATAACATGCATTGGGGAGGATTTGCCATAATCACCACGCTTGCTGCCCATCTCCTAGTGTACTTAATTCATTAGTCGGATTTCACAACATCCACGGGAGGAGAAGTAGGATTATATTCTGGACACACCACAGCAAGTTAATTACTATACGAGTAGAAGACAAAACAAATCAGTGTTCGAAACCCAGTTTTCACCCAACACAGCTTTTGTTAGTAGTAGAGCTTTTATGTGAAAGAGTTCGTCCGGGGAAGTACCACCACCATACCTATTTCTGCCGCAAAGCAGTAGTGCTCGCATTACTGTGTTCCGGTTTGAGGGGCATGGGTGCCGGTGAAATTACAGGCACATGAGACTTTACATATTTATGTCTCAGGGTGATGGGCGCAGTGCCATGCGATATAGGGCACGTCCTAGGTGGACGAGACCTATGAGGTTACAATTATAATGCATTGTTCATAGGCAGAGGGTACCGCTTAACATCAGCCGTGGTATTCGGGGCCGCGTGAAGCCTCACGTGAATATTCACGATTGGCGCAGTAAGAAATCTGCACTCTTCGTGTAACGCGTATCGCGCAACGCGTGAATAAGATGACAAAATATGAAGTGAATTGGCTCAACTCACGGTACCCCGAATACCATAGCAGGTGGGCCATCTGCTTGTTCGGTTATCCAAAATTGTATAAAATAAATTTAAAAAAAGTAAGAGCCACCTCTCAAACACCATATTTCATGAAAATAAAGCTTTGAAATCAGTGGATTTAAAAAAATGTATAGAAGAAATTTCAAAATTTAAAAAACCCCCGACGCATTGAAACGGTTGAACAGTTTTTTTATCAAACATCCTAGAAAACCTGCTTTCAAATTTAAAAAAACGCACTCCAAATCAGTTCACCCGTTTAAGTTCTACGGTGCCACAGACAGACACACACATAGCGGTCAAACTTATAACACCCCCCTTTTTGCGTCGGGGGTTACAAATTAACTTGTCTTGGGTTCAGCCATATATATTCTGTGGTTCAGCTTGAGACGGGGACCTTCTTACCGATCATAGCACCAATATACAATAGAGATCCGATCCACGACGCCTCCAAATCCGTAATGGGCTCATCCAGGGGACTCGTTGTGGCATTCTGCAGCTTCGGTATGATAGGGGCTGACCAACCAACACTGTATCCCACTACTATTTGGCCTATGTTAACTGAAAACAAGTAAGACTTTTGTGAAAAATATACTTTTTAATACTTACAACTTACATACATAGGTCACACACACGCCTTTTTCCCCGAAGGGGTAGGCAGAGCCTCAATGGGCCTCTTTTCACAGTGGGTTGCACCATCGTGGAATATAGACGTGACGAGTGGTGAGCTCATCGCCGCCATTGCTTCCCACGACTGACTCTGCTAACGTTTTCTTCCAGTATTATCACATTCCATAAATAAGCTAGAAGCCAGTACAAATCTTATCAACAAGTCCGGTTAATACAAGCTTTTATAAAATTAGTGATCGGAACCGTGTGCTGATCAAAATGAGCCTAAACAAGGCCATTCTACTTATTATCCATTTGGGAGTTCCGTTGTCCACCTTATAATATAAAAATTAAAAGGTTTTTTGTGAAAAATATACTTTTCAATACAAGCTTTTATAAAATTAGTGATCGGAACCGTGTGCTGATCGAAAAATGCCCTAAACACGTCTACTATTATCTATCTAGGAGTTCCGTTGTCTACCTTCCGTCTCCATCATCAGATCAGCTCGCTGTCACCATAATTGAACGAGCGAAGCGAGTTCTCTGAGAAGAAGAAGAAGAATCGGCGTTTGTATGTATATTTGTCCGAGCATAACTTCCGAACCGTTAATCCGATCTTCATGTTTTTTTTTAAAACTGTTATACCTATATAGCTCATATGAGCTATATAGGTATAACATATGAAAAACCCTCGCTTCAACATTTCAAAACATTTTTTTGTATAATTCTTTATCTTAAGTAAGGTAGGTCTGTCGAATTACGCCTATAAGCTAATTACGCCTAAGCTCTGAAATCCTAGTTAAATGTACCATAAAAACAAATCTTATAGCGAACGCATAAAGGTGATTATGTCCCTTACCGCTTGCGAACCTCCCCCGTAACCCCGCACATACCGCGATCTAGTAGTGGAGCGACGATCGGCGCGAGTGGACGTTGTGCAATTTTTGTCAGGGAACAGCGGATGGTTTTCGGTAAGATTTTATTCTATTCGTACATTTTTCCCTAAAATTTTGCATTCACTATTTACTACCTATTTGTTTATCCAGTTTATTCAGCTTGTTAATCATATTATATGACTAGTTTTAATTTTTTTTAACATTACTTGGAATTGGGAACGACAGGTAATTACGCCTAGGCATATTTACCCGCGCCAAACGCTATCGTAGGCGGATTTACATCACACATAGGTGTAATTAACGTTGTGCATGTGGGCTAACCTGCCTTGCAGATTGCTCTGAGCCTTGCAGTCTAAATTTAATTACTAAGTTATACCATTCAAAATATTGAGGACAAATAATGTGAAATTTAACCACTTTTGTACTTTCCTACGCGACTACCTTAAAACTCAAGTAAGTATACGTGAGTATGTATGTGAGTTTATTTGTTCCACAATAACTTCTAAGCGGCTGAACCGTCTTGTTTGTGTGAGGTATCATTCCAATCTTAGGCTGCGTTTCCATTGACGCGGAGCTGTGCGGAGATGAGCGGAGAATAGCGGTGAAAAGTGGTAAGTGTTTCCACTGAAGCAGAGAGGAGAGGAGCGGAGCGGAGAGGAGAGGAGCGGAGCGGAGTGGAGCTAACTTTGGAATTGCGCAATTTTGAGCTCAGTTTGTCTCCATCTTTCAGAAAGAGCATATGTTATGTTGTCGCACCCTCCCCCGCACCCCGGTCCGCACCTCGCCGCTTCGCTGTCCTAGCTACCCTCCGCAACGCACCGCCCCGCTGTCCTCCGCTCCGCATCACCTCGCTACGCACCGCCCCGCTGTCCTCCGCTCCGCATCACCTCGCTTATTTTATATGAATATCCGTTCAGCTCTGCCCCGCTCCGCTCGTGCTGTTTCCATTGAAGCGGAGCAGAGATTTCGAGCATAGTGATTGGTCAATTCATGCACCGCTAAGCACCGCTCCGCCCAACTCCGTGTCAATGGAAACGCAGCCTTAATGTCCCCCCAGCGACGACGGCTTTACTATTTTTTTGCAGGGCGTTCACGTATTTATTTTTCTTGTATGTTATGTTACAGGTTCCCAATATGTCTGAAAATAAAAAACGTAATGCATGGAAAAAAAGTGACTTAGAAACAGCTGTCGCTGCTGTTCGAACAGGCACGTTATCTACATACAAAGCATCTGAATCATATAACATTCCACGAAGGACACTGAGAGATTATTTGAAGAGCGGGAAATCCAAACTTGATTTAGGACGAAAGACAGTATTAACAAGGGAGCAAGAACAAGATTTTGTCAAGAGAATCATCAGATTTGCGGACTTGGGTATCCCTTTAACTCCAAAAATGATTCGAAAACAAGTATTTGTTTTCTGTGAGAGGTACAACATACCCAATAACTTTAACAAGCAGGCACGCCTTGCTGGCCGAGATTGGCTTAAGCTATTTTTGAAAAGAAATGGTGAAGTAGCAAAACGTAAAGCCCAATTTTTAAATCAAGCTAGAGGCCAAAAACTAAACAAAGCCATCGTGTCACATCATTTCAAAGAAATCAAAAAGCTATATGACGAACTTGGAATACACTACAATCCCGAGAGACTGTACAACATGAATGAAAAGGGTTGCCGCTTAACAATGCATAAACAACCAACCGTGATCACAAAAAAAGGAGCGAAGAGGGTTCACATTCAAGCATCAGAACATGGTGAAAACGTCACGGTTGTGGGCTGTGCGAATGCGGTGGGGCAGCCAATACCACCAATGATAATATTTAAAGGCGTTAGAAGAAATCCTGAGTATGAAAAGAATCTACCACCAGGCACAATTGTGAGGATGGCACCAAAAGGTAGTATGACTTCAGAATTGTTTATTGAATTCTTGAGACATTTTGCTAAACACAAGACTGCGGGAAACTGCCTCTTAGTCTTCGACGGCGCGAAGTGTCACTTGGATTTCAGAATCGCCGAAGAAGCTGACTTACTTGGGATCACTTTATACTGCCTTCCTTCAAACACCACCCATGAATTACAACCTCTTGACAAATCATGTTATATGCCTTTTGAGACTTACTGGGACCAAGAGGTCTTGCAACACTTTTACAATACCCACGCTCAAAAATTGACGCGCCCCGAGTTCAATAAGATTTTATCAAAAATTTGGTCTAAATGCATGTCACATGGCAACATTACGAGCGGCTTTCGTGCTACAGGGTTATATCCATTCAACCCAGATATTTTACCTGAAACTGCATTTGCACCATCTGTTTTAACTGAACAGCAAGATCCTCAAACCGAAGACGGAGTTGAATCTCGCCCCTCGTCTCCATTAGTAATTGGCCATGAAGACCTACAAGGTATTCTTAGTGAAACTTCAACGACTCCTTCACACAAAGTAGATACTCCACCGCATACAATGTCTGAAAATATTACAGAAAATGTTCCGTCCACGTTAGCGGTCTCATCTGAAAGAGGATTGCATCGTATAAAGAGACTTGTAAGTTATAGCTCGTCGACAGATGATACTTCTTGTGAAGATGCTTCTGATGATGCCGCTGCATTCAAAATTATACAACCTGCTGTATTTACTCCACCACGAATAATAGTTGAGCAACCTGATCCAGTAATAAGTACAACAAAGACTGTATCACCAAATGTCACTCCACCCGGCGTCCTTACTGTTGGACCTACACAAGAACTTACGTTGGGGTCACCGATAGTTAGACCTTCTACAAGTGGTTTACGACCTGCAAATAATTTTTCATGCTCTTCTACTGATGTATCTGATGAAGAGGATGTTTCTGATATTATGAATCGTTTCATTACAAGACCACTGATACATCGACCTCCGCTCTTTTCATCAGGATCAGACAATGAAACAAACCCGGAGGATAATGTACCATTGGCAGATTTATCTCGAAAATCTCAATTTCAACTATTTATGCCTACACCGAATTATGCAGTCACCAAAAAGAAACCTCGCCGAAAGGCTTTAAATTATAAAGGCCAAAGAGTTACGAAAGATCTTTTTAACGATGCGAAAGATTTGAAAAAAGGAAAAGCTCAAGAAACTTAAGCAATTAACAAAAACAGAAAAAGGAAGGAAGGAGATGAAAACGGGAAAGATGATAATACCAAAAAGAAAAGGAGAACAGAAGAAGAACAACAGTTTAACAGGACAAAAAAGAGTCAAGAAAGAAAAAGCAATGACAGAAGAACGAAAAATAGCAAGAAAGACGAAAAAAGTACAAAAAAAGGTAAAGAGAATAAAAGAGGAAACTGGTACTGCTACGCTTGTAACGAGGATCGTATTGCTGATATGAGACCATGCGTAAATTGTCAAAAATGGTACCACGAGGAACGCGTAGGGCTGACCAAGAATGACTTGGAAGTGTTTAATTGTCCTGTTGGCTGTGACTAATATAATAATAGGCGTCTTCTAGGGACATATTGCTGTTCGCCGTTAGTCATAGATGTCATTAAACATTAGATATTTCATGGGCGTAATTAAACCGACTGAGTTAAATAACGCCTACCTAAAAAAAAATATGTTAATATTTTTTATTCAAAATATATATTCTAAGATAGTTTTATTGATCTTCTATCATGTGCCATGGTTAAATTAAACGGGTTAATGTTAATACCTTAGTTATTTAATATTTTACTTATGCTTAGATAAAACTGCGAAAAAAAGTATTTGAAAAATTTATAGACTGATTACTGAAAGTACTGTTATAACTGATTTGGTTTGTGATTAAAAAAAATAGATTAAGATTAAATAAGAAAAGATTTAAGTAAAAGTGAAATTAAACCGAAGTAGGTGAATTCTGCCAAACGCACCATGTTGAAGTTTAAATTTTATTGTGTTTGTTTTGGAAATAATACTAATTTTTTTATGTTTCTTTAATTAAGCATTAAACAAACTTTTTAAACACATGCCCTTTTATTTATTATCTTCATAATTACGAAGACAACTGAGCTTAAACCTTAGATAGGCGGAATTCGACAGACATACCTTACCTAGTAGTTTTTGAGATATCAAAAACTAAAATGTAAAGAACCAAAACCTCTAGGGACTAGGGTACTTCCACTATAATCCTACAACGTTGAAATTTGGCGTGTTTGTAGCAGTAATTATCCCCAGGGGGTTCAAAGAGGGGGTTTAAGGAGAGTGCTCGCTTTCTCTATGCATTTATTTATTCGACGACCTTTGTGGTGCGTCGGGCGAAGGTTCGCCTGCGACGCAGGAGGTTGCGGGTTCGATTCCCGCCTCGGAACAAATATTTGTGCGATCTGCAGATATTTGTTCAGGGTGTTCTGTTTTCTATGTATAATAAAAAAATAATCTATTTAATGTATATCAGTTATCTAGTACCCATAACACAAGCTCTGCTTAGCTTGGGGCTAGATAATGTTGTGTGGAATGTCCAGAACGATTTATTTATTTATTATTGGCTAAGGTTAAGGTTAAGGTTTTCAAGGTTTAGGTTAAGCTTTATTGTAATTAATTATTATTTTTGTACTTACTGCATCCAACTATGAGTAACTGTCTCATTATGGAGGTTTCCATCTTTAAGCTATTGTACACGTATTTTTTCTCTTCCATTTAAAATGTTCTAATTATTTACGGAGCTTTTAAAACAAATTCATCACAAGACAACAAAATAGAATAATTTATTAGAATAATATACCTAATTAATATTAGTTTATTATCCAGTATCAAGTATCAGTAGCTATTGAGGAAAAGGTTCTAGTTTAATTTTTTAATTTATCTCTGTATTAGATCGTTGATTAAATTAGGGCACTGTAGTTAAAAACAAAAACACATTTCAAGTTTTTGAATAGAAATTAAGGAAACTACAATTAATTACTGAGTTTATTTTTAATTAATTAAATAAGTTTTCAGTATTTTTTAATACAAACTTTTATAAAATTGGTGATCGGAACCGTGTGCTGATCAATATGAGCCTAACATGGCAAGTCTACTATTATCCATCGAGGAGTTCCGCTGTGCACTTCCGTCTCCATCATCAGATCAGTTTGCTGTCACTAAAATATTGTATTGTCATCGAAACTTGGCAGGTATGCAAAATTTCAGCTCAATCGGTCGAGGTTAACTGGTTCAAAGTTCAGTTCCAAGATTTGTCCTACGTCCTACACTAACTAACATAGGTACCTACTAACAAATCAAGTGAAATAAAAGCTTGTAAAATGCATTTAATAAAAACGCTAAAGCAAAACTTGGGAAATTACTTCATCATCATCATCATCCTAAAGACGTCCACTGCTGGACGAGGCCTACCCATGTAAAGCATTGCCATTTAATCACCACGCTTGGCAGGCGGATTGGTGATCAGTCACTGCCGCGATCCATCCCCTGGATGAAATCCCTTAGTCGGCTTTTACGGCATCCACGGGAGGAGACAGAGGGATCTATTCTTAGATCGGTCACAATACGGCTTATAACAAATTTAATGATTTCCGTGGCGCGACGGGCAAGTATCCGGCTGAGATGCGAGAAGTGCAGGTTCTATTCTTGCTATGGGCCAAATATTTGTGTAGGTATCTATTTCTATCTATTTAGCCTCATGTGCACCCACTGCTGGGTAAAGGCCTCCTCTCTAATACGCCACTCTCTCCGGTCGTGTGCTGTTCTCATCCATTCTCGTCCAACTACTTAAACGATGTCATCCGACCATCGGGCGGGTGGTCTGCCTCTTGGTCGTTGAGCATCTCTTGGCCACCATTCCATTATAGCCGTGATCCATCTTCCGTCATTCCTTCTAGCCAAGTGTCCCGCCCGACTTGTGATCCGCATACCTACGTCTAAGACTTTCGTACGTCGACGTATCTCGACGTTGGGATCAAGGAAGGATATACCGAGCATGGCGCGCTCTATTGCCCTTTGTGCTACTCTTATCTTGTGGATGGACTCCTTTGTAAGTGGCCACGCCACGTTTCGGTTGCGTATGTTATTATGGACTGGACACATTGGTTATAAACCTTGGTCTTCAGGCTTGGGACTTTGGGTTTTGTGGAATTTTTGACTTGAAGACGTCTTCCAGCTTTCTGAAGACAGCCAGCCTCACTCTTGCTTTAAGATCAAATATTTGTATGAACTGCAAATACCTGTTTATTCCGTGTTGTGTATGGTACCCACTGGAGCGCGCGAGACCCAGGGGATCCTTGTTAGAGGAGCCAAGTGGACGGAAGGCAAGAATTTTGTTTCTTTTATTAGGGTCATAGTTTTTTTTTGTTTTTGACAATTATCGTCGATGCTTTAGAGAGCGCGCCGGCCACAGGCAAGCGCCCCACTGGGTAGGTAGGTACCTACTCGTAGTTCCTGATACCCACGAGAAGTGTGAAATTGTGAAGTAAATTTATTTTAGAACGAGCGAAGCGAGTTCTCTTAGTCAACTTGGAAGAATCGGCGTTTGTATGTATGTACCTATGTATGTTTGTCCGAGCATAACTTCCGAACCGTTAATCCGATCTTCCTGAAACTTGATTGGGGGGTAGATAGTATTGGTACAATTTGTTGATAAGGTTATGAGCTATATCGGTCGGGGGGTTGTTGAGATATTGGGATCCACCAGGGGGTAAAAAAAAAGTGAGAATATCAGATCATATGGGGAGTCATGAAAGCCCCTTTCAACCCTTCAAAACTATTTTTTATATTTTTGGAACTTTGTAGTTTTTGAGATAGGTAAATCGAAAATGTAAAAACCAAAACCTCTAGGGTACTTCCACTGATCCTACAACGCTGAAATTTGTTATGTTTTTTTTTTCTTTTATGACACAAATACTGGGAAAATTCTAAAATTGAAGAATTTCGAAACTTATACTCAATAAAACGATAACCGGTATAATAATTCCATTGTTGACCTCCCGTTTCTAGGAATTTGACCGACGTTATACCTAGGTCTCTTTTCGAACCACACGTACTTAATTAGATATTTTTCGTAAGAAATAAAGTAACCTAGGTACCTAAATCACGTGTATTCGCGAGGTCTCAGTTCGGAGCGAACCACTAGTAAAGACGATTCAAAATGACCCTTGTGATTTTGACTTTATTGTTTGGTGTTACTTTATGTTATTTATATACCTACATACGGAACTCCACGGAATATCTTAAACACCTCAGTTTTAGGTCAATGTTATCAGATACAAAGATGATAATTAAGGTAGGTAGGTACTCACCTAATGTTCATTAGAATTGCTGATAGTTAGGTACCTGCAATATGTCATACCACTTTATAGATTTCATTGATAAGAGATGCGAAGTGCTAGATAACAAATAGGTACCTACCTAGGTGTTTAAATAGGAATAACATCAATGTAGGTATATAAAATCGTTACGTGACTGTCTGACTCACTGACTGACTCAAGGCACAGCCTATAGTCCTAAAGACTCACTGACTGACTCAAGGCACAGCCTATAGTCCTAAAGACTCACTGACTGACTCAAGGCACAGCCTATAGTCCTAAAGACTCACTGACTGACTCAAGGCACAGTCTATAGTCCTAAAGACTCACTGACTGACTCAAGGCACAGTCTATAGTCCTAAAGACTCACTGACTCACTGACTGACTCAAGGCACAGTCTTAGTCCTAAAGACTCACTGACTGACTCAAGGCACAGCCTATAGTCCTAAAGACTCACTGACTGACTCAAGGCACAGCCTATAGTCCTAAAGACTCACTGACTGTCTCAAGGCACAGCCTATAGTCCTAAAGACTCACTGACTGACTCAAGGCACAGCCTATAGTCCTAAAGACTCACTGACTCACTGACTGACTCAAGGCACAGCCTATAGTCCTAAAGACTCACTGACTGACTCAAGGCACAGTCTATAGTCCTAAAGACTCACTGACTCACTGACTGACTCAAGGCACAGTCTTTAGTCCTAAAGACTCACTGACTGACTCAAGGCACACCCTATAGTCCTAAAGACTCACTGACTGACTCAAGGCACAGCCTATAGTCCTAAAGACTCACTGACTGACTCAAGGCACAGCCTATAGTCCTAAAGACTCACTGACTGACTCAAGGCACAGCCTATAGTCCTAAAGACTCACTGACTGACTCAAGGCACAGCCTATACGCCTAAAGACTCACTGACTGACTCAAGGCACAGCCTATAGTCCTAAAGACTCACTGACTGACTCAAGGCACAGTCTATAGTCCTAAAGACTCACTGACTGACTCAAGGCACAGTCTATAGTCCTAAAGACTCACTGACTCACTGACTGACTCAAGGCACAGTCTTTAGTCCAAAAGACTCACTGACTGACTCAAGGCACAGCCTATAGTCCTAAAGACTCACTGACTGACTCAAGGCACAGCCTATAGTCCTAAAGACTCACTGACTGACTCAAGGCACAGCCTATAGTCCTAAAGACTCACTGACTGACTCAAGGCACAGCCTATAGTCCTAAAGACTCACTGACTGACTCAAGGCACAGTCTATAGTCCTATAAAGCCTCACTGACTCAAGGCACAGTCTATAGTCCTAAAGACTCACTGACTGACTCAAGGCACAGCATATACGCCTAAAGACTCACTGACTGACTCAAGGCACAGCCTATAGTCCTAAAGACTCACTGACTGACTCAAGGCACAGCCTATAGTCCTAAAGACTCACTGACTGACTCAAGGCACAGCCTATAGTCCTAAAGACTCACTGACTGACTCAAGGCACAGCCTATAGTCCTAAAGACTCACTGACTGACTCAAGGCACAGCCTATAGTCCTAAAGACTCACTGACTGACTCAAGGCACAGCCTATAGTCCTAAAGACTCACTGACTGACTCAAGGCACAGTCTATAGTCCTAAAGCCTCACTGACTCAAGGCACAGCCTATAGTCCTAAAGACTCACTGACTGACTCAAGGCACAGCCTATAGTCCTAAAGACTCACTGACTGACTCAAGGCACAGCCTATAGTCCTAAAGACTCACTGACTGACTCAAGGCACAGTCTATAGTCCTAAAGACTCACTGACTCACTGACTGACTCAAGGCACAGTCTTTAGTCCTAAAGACTCACTGACTGACAAGGCACAGCCTATAGTCCTAAAGACTCACTGACTGACTCAAGGCACAGCCTATAGTCCTAAAGACTCACTGACTGACTCAAGGCACAGCCTATAGTCCTAAAGACTCACTGACTGACTCAAGGCACAGCCTATAGTCCTAAAGACTCACTGACTGACTCAAGGCACAGCCTATAGTCCTAAAGACTCACTGACTGACTCAAGGCACAGCCTATAGTCCTAAAGACTCACTGACTGACTCAAGGCACAGTCTATAGTCCTAAAGACTTACTGACTCACTGACTGACTCAAGGCACAGCCTATAGTCCTAAAGACTCACTGACTGAATCAGGCACAGTCTATAGTCCTAAAGACTCACTGACTCACTGACTGACTCAAGGCACAACCTATAGTCCTAAAGACTCACTGACTGACTCAAGGCACAGCCTATAGTCCTAAAGACTCACTGACTGACTCAAGGCACACAGCCTATAGTCCTAAAGACTCACTGACTGACTCAAGGCACAGTCTTTAGTCCTAAAGACTCACTGACTGACTCAAGGCACACCCTATAGTCCTAAAGACTCACTGACTGACTCAAGGCACAGCCTATAGTCCTAAAGACTCACTGACTGTCTCAAGGCACAGCCTATAGTCCTAAAGACTCACTGACTGACTCAAGGCACAGCCTATAGTCCTAAAGACTCACTGACTCACTGACTGACTCAAGGCACAGCCTATAGTCCTAAAGACTCACTGACTGACTCAAGGCACAGTCTATAGTCCTAAAGACTCACTGACTCACTGACTGACTCAAGGCACAGTCTTTAGTCCTAAAGACTCACTGACCGACTCAAGGCACACCCTATAGTCCTAAAGACTCACTGACTGACTCAAGGCACAGCCTATAGTCCTAAAGACTCACTGACTGACTCAAGGCACAGCCTATAGTCCTAAAGACTCACTGACTGACTCAAGGCACAGCCTATAGTCCTAAAGACTCACTGACTGACTCAAGGCACAGCCTATACGCCTAAAGACTCACTGACTCAAGGCACAGCCTATAGTCCTAAAGACTCACTGACTGACTCAAGGCACAGCCTATAGTCCTAAAGACTCACTGACTGAATCAGGCACAGCCTATAGTCCTAAAGACTCACTGACTCACTGACTGACTCAAGGCACAGCCTATAGTCCTAAAGACTCACTGACTGAATCAGGCACAGTCTATAGTCCTAAAGACTCACTGACTCACTGACTGACTCAAGGCACAGCCTTTAGTCCTAAAGACTCACTGACTGACTCAAGGCACACAGCCTATAGTCCTAAAGACTCACTGACTGACTCAGGCACACTCTATAGTCCTAAAGACTCACTGACTCACTGACTGACTCAAGACACAGCCTATAGTCCTAAAGTGACCTCAAATTAAGACGGCAGCTACATTCCTTTAAGGCGCACAAAACAGCCAAATTCCGTCACTTTCTAACTCACTAATGTTCAGTTAAGTTATAAAGTGATAGAATAGTGCTCGTGGAACGAAAAGTAAGTGAAAATCACTAAAAACAATTAGGACCTATTTTCTACGTGAAAAACCGTCGCATGACAGAACCGTACGTTCAATTTGAAGATAAAGTCTGCCGCAATTTAGTTGAAAGAAAAAGTAGGTACCTACCTACCTGCAAAATTCTAAGTCGTTTAGAAGTTGAATCAAATTTTCAGTCGAAAACAGCTGCACTTTGTAATTTTTGTTCACATGGTTAATGAACAGAATAGGTACGTTCACTTTACAGATAAAAGGTCAATGAATGACATAGTTTTTTTTTTTTTGCACATAACATTGACTCTTCTATGAGGAGAAAGCCTCCAAATAAGACAAATCTGCCGCTGTATGTGCCTTAATGGTCTACATTTCCAAAATTCACCCCCTAAGGGAGTGTAGCGGGAGAATTGCGTAGTAGACTGAGGTTTGATGTCGATTACCATTTTGCTGTTCATTACGTAGCGTGTTTTAGGTTTCTTACAAGAACAGAAATATTTAAAGCACGCTGCGCAATGAATAGTAAACTGGACATCGAAATCAAACGTTTGTAGGTATGGAAAAAACCACAGATTTATAAGTATAGTAGGTACGAAAAAACTCCATGCGGACGGAGTCGCTGACGTTACACTCGGTACTAACACACGCACGAATCAATCCTGTACTTATAATATACTCGTAAGTTACAGAATGCGTGATTTTTTTATAGTGTGTTTTTTTTTTTGATGTGTAACATCTTTCCTCTCGCTTTCCTGCAACCTGTGGGAGTGATTTCGTCAAAAGGGACGGAAGAGTGTAACAGGAAGCGCCCATTTTTCCTAGAGGTTGGTTCTATCACCATGTTTGCTTATTACATCTTATTACTTAGTCATAGATAGCGTAGCGAAAATTCTAAGTCTATGGATTTTACACACAGTTACACATCATATGTGGAGCGGCCTCCTTTATGAGTCAATCGTAGAGTCCATGATCGTAGCATAGTCATTGTAGACTTAGAGCATTGCAGGCCTCCGCGCGATGATTGTAGCTGTGTATACCATGATAGCATACCTATAGGAAGATAGGTACATGTATGTAGACAGGTAGCATATATTGTGTAGTAATGGGGTAGTATTTTTTCTCTATATGGTCACACCAGTCAAAGACTTCAATATTATATTAACAACCTTATTTTTTTAATTCTCTGAGCAAACAACTAAACAACAGTGTACAATGTACTAGTATCATGAAGTTATAGTTTTCCCTATAACTTCATGACTAGTATAGTATTATTTTATCTGTGACAATGTATATATAGAGCTGTCTGTTCTGTCCACAGAATAATAATACTCTGGTTCTGTCCAACAGTCACAACATAGGAAAAAAAATACTATACTTAAGTCACAAAAAACTGCAGCATGCCTTCATAAAACCGAATTATTATACACAAAATCAAACAATGAGAGATTCCTATAACAGAAGAACTGGTTATTCTATAGTCAATCATAATGCCGAAACATAAAAAGGTCAAAAATCCATGTAAAATTTGCATTGAATCTGTGTCACCTAAAACAGGACTCCAATGCCACGGGACCTGCAAAACCTGGTACCATTACAGCTGCCTGGGTTACGCTCCAGGTAAGATCAAAGATATCAAGGCAGGAGCTTTAACGGTCGCCTGTCCGTGTCCAGATTGCAGGACAATTTTATCCAATGAGGTCTTCACAAGCGAGCCGTATAGCCTGATCTGGCCTGCGAATCAGCCTGGTGAGGACATACAGTGTCCCGGCAATGCCCCGTACAAAGTACCCTGCGAGTTAGCTTCAAATGGGCACCAACACATGGCCCAGAACAGCGCCATCTGGCAGATTTCTAAAAGCCATTCTTGGTCGGACGCGTTTAAATCCAAATGTGGGTGCTGTAAGGGCACAATGGTCAAGAATTCCTTCACCCAGTTTCCGAACCCAGCTCGTAACTCAAGTGCATACCATATATACAAATGTGCATCTTCCAGCGATGACGTCCCAGGACTGAAGCAGAAAGCTGGAGGTGAAACCGCTGAACGTCGAATCGTAGGAGTAAAGGGAGCTACAGCCCTCACTCCAAGAGTAGGAGGTCAAAACAGCAAAGGTGCAAAATCCGGATGCGTAAACGCCAGACCCCCTTGGATGGAAGTTATGGAACACATGTGTATAACGATCGGCGAGTTGACGACGCAGATCAACGAGATGGTAATCAGCTTGAATCAGGTGAAGCAGTCACAGGCACCATTCAGGTACCTATCAAGTAGCGGAGGCTCTGCGCCAAAGGTCTCCACCGGCAAACCCATGACCCATGGCAAAAAATGTGCATGTCTTTGCAAAATTTCGACTGAAAAAGAATTGTTATAGGTTCAATACATTTTGGTACAGTTTTGCCCGAAATATAAGTCGCCTTGATATAATTGCGCCATAGAACAATTTCTATAGAGCGAGAACCTTCTTTCTACCAATAGCAATCACGCGCTAAAATCTTGCGCTGTTATTCGCGGCAAAATCGCGGCCGGTCGTGCGCCATCTTGTTCATCAGCCGACGCTTAGATGTGAGCGGGACAGAGCTATACCATACGTTCGGCTAATGTCGGATATCAGTCTGCACTTTTCTGCGCAAACGAAAACAGTCGATCGGACTTATAGTTTGGGTAAAACTGTACCCACCTATTCCCACTCTTGTTTCCAACGCCGTGCTTATGAATCTGAAATAAACCAATCGATGAACTATTTTTTAGTTTTAGACTAGGTACTTACCTTCATTCACTATATACGTTGTTGCTTTCCAAGGAAACTAATTTATTCAGAGTCTAACAAAATCAAAACAAAATACAAGTTTTATTGCTTTGTCATGTCACTGGCTACTGGTGATTTGATGGATTCTCTGCGCGTAAGATCCGGGTAGTATTTAGAATCTGCGAGGTAGTATATTTTTATTTTATTTCTGTAAAATAGTCTATAATAAACTTTACTTACCTTAGTTTATTTTTAAATTAGCTGCAGCGTGCGTACTTGTCCGCGTGCTATTAAGAGCCCCAACATAAACAAGAAAAAACTCATCTGACGGTTCGCCTGCGACGCAGGAGGTTGCGGGTTCGATTCCCCCCTCGGAACAAATATTTGTACGATTTGCAGATATTTCACGCTGTTCTGGGTATTTTCTATGTATAATAAAAAATATCTATATATCTATATCTATCTACCTATGTATTGTATTAAGTAGGTATATCAGTTATCTAGTTCCCATAACACAAGCTCTGCTTAGCTTGGGGCTAGATAATGTTGTGTGAACTGTCCAGCATTATAATTATATTTATTTATTTGGGTAGTGCACATATTATATTATTAAAACCTTGTAACCTCGTACTCCTAGTATAATATATTCAGTTAGAAAATCTTTCAAAATATGACCTATTTACAACATTGTCCCAGGTTTCAGCCTTACTCTGAACGTTTTTACAAACTATAGTGAAACTCCGAGCATTAATAGCTCTCTACGTAACTCCCAACGAACTCCCACTAACTTCCACTCACTCTCACAAACTCATATTAACTCCTGTTAACTCGCGTTTTTCCAAATTTAGGTCTGATCTGCAAGGTCAGTATTTGGAAGAGTGACCACTTTTTGCGTGTAATTAGGATTCTAACTTCTTTTACGATTTCGAAACCGAGCGAAGCTGGGTCGGTCCAGATATTTAATAAAATAAAGACAAAATTAAAAATTATTACATTTTAATAAATAAAGTACAAGAATTCTTAGACCTTAACATAATTTAAATAATTACCTAGCCTGTGGCTTACTTATTGTTACATATTATGTTCTCTTTGATCACCGTTAAGAATTCCTTTGATCTTTAGATCCATGAAGAGTCCAACTAGGTGACTATACCCCTTCGGAGCCAGTTCCGAATTATGTATCTTTCTTTTTAAAGATCTGTTTGTTGATTATTAGTAGAGCTTTTCCTTGTCAGTTAATTTAACTGATTATCAATTCTTCCATTTTATGGACTGTAAAAGAAAAAAAGTACAATTTAAGGCGATATGTCAAAATACCGAATGGGCGGAGTCTAGCAAGAAATCAATAGCTGCAAGACAGTCATCAATTAATATCAATTAAAACATGTGTTAAGTCTCCTAGTTCTCGCGAAATCAACTTTCGCTATCTGAAGAAGTGTTGAAGAGCTGTAATGTGCAAAAAACACCAAAAAATAATAATTTCGCGCCGCAAGCGTGAACATTCACCTTAAAAAGCAATAAGTAAGTAATATTACTGAAGTCCTACGACTCTCCCTGCTGAGGTTTTCCCAAGTGACTACAGTACGGGGTTCTTCAAAAGAAGTGTTTGGAAATTTGTAAAGGGTTGGCAAAGCGGCATGCCTCTGGTAATGCAGGCGTCTATAGGCTACGGTAACCGCTTACCAACAGGTGGGCCGTATGCTTGTTTGCTAAGTTGGAAGTATAAACAAGTAATAAATTTTGTAAAAATTAAAAAACCCCCAACGCTGAATGGCAGAACCGATTTTGATCAAACAAAGCTAAGAACACTCACGACAAATACACCATTCAAACAAAAAAAAAACGAAATCGGTTCATCCGTTCAGGAGCTACGATGGGACAGACAGACAGACACACACACACACACAGACTTATAACAACCCTTCGTTTTTCGTCAGGGGTTAAAAAAAGGCTAACGTGTTTGCAGTAAACGAATAAACCCTTACCAAGTCTCGAAGTGTGTTCTCCGCTAGTATGTACTTTTCGGACTGAGGGCTAAGAGTCATCTTGTAGTTTGTGAGGGCCAGTCGGTCTTTTTGCTTTGCAAATGTCTCGATTACTACGGAATGTATCTGTAATGTTGATTAATTAATTAATAAATAATGCTGGACAGTTCACACAACATTATCAAGCCCCAAGCTAACCAGAGCTTGTGTTATGGGTACTAGATAACTGATATACTTAATACAACACATTACATAGATAGATATTGTTTTATTATACATAGAAAATACCCAGAACACCCTGAACAAATATCTGCAGATCGTACAAATATTTGTTCCGAGGCGGGAATCGAACCCGCAACATCTTGCGTCGCAGGCGAACCTACGCCCGCCGCGCCACAGAGGTCGTCAAAAGCGTTCGATCTCAGTGAGGTGTCGAGCTTACATAGACCGCTCAAGCAGTCATTGTTCAAGTGCTTGAGCAGACACTGCCGAGCTGCTCAAGCAGTCATGGTTGCCATTTTTGAAAGAAACGTCGTCATGTTTATTTAATTACATTTTAATGTGTTTTTTCGAGTTATTGTGTAATTTTGGTGGCATTTTAACAGGTGTAACTTGGATAAATAGCACATGTGTGATGTAGTTAAATAAGTGTATTGCGTGTATTTTCTAAATTATGGACTATTCCCTGCCAAAACTTGGTTTTTCTGCCACCATTTAAACTGGGTTATGACTTGACGGAGACTCTTAACAACTTGACTATAAAAAATATAAATTATATCACTTGACATTGACGAAATTGTATGAAGCACTCCTCAGAAGCCATTATAAGAAGAGAAGAAGAAGACTAATTAATGCAATAAATCATCAATAGCCAATTTACCTTATAAACTTGCGCCAGTCTCAGCCTGTCGTCAGTACTGGCCACTTTGTTGACACATGTGGCGAGCATCCGTTTGCTGGCGTTCAGTTCGTTCAGTCGAGCGAGCAGAGTCTCTATCGGTATGTGAGACGATATTGTGGTGCGACCCAGCCAGTCCTGAGGAAATTAAATGTGAATTGAGAACGAGATATACAGGTCGTCCCAAGACTGTGCGACATGAAGGGAAAGTACCTTAAATATTGTAGATAGGATATTTTGCTGTAATGAGACTTTATTTTATTTTTAAAACTTAGTCAAAGTCAAAGTCAAAGTCAAAAGTATTTTATTCATTGAAATCACAAGGATCATTTTGAATCGTCTTAAAAAATAAATTTACATTTACTCCTGTTCCAACGCAACCAGACCTAGAAGAATCAGGCAACAAACACGGTCTGTTTTTCTTTTGATGATCCTTCTTACTACTAGGTGGGGAGCGCCTGTGTGGTGCCTCGAGAACAAGTGGAAGCTGATTCAAGGAAAAAAGGAAAACCAAATTAAAAGCCTTACTTAGGTAGGCAGTCAAAAGTAAGATGATAGAGAGAATCAGCAAAAGTTCATAAGGCAGCACACACTACGCTTGATATACTCATAAATAACACATCAGTAATAAATTATATGCAGGTACAGACATTGCAAATTGACAAATTAGGTGTCGAGGGGCAGAGCGACATCAGGCCACGCGGCTTTATCATTAACATAGTCATGTAGTGTGTAATACGCTTTCTTAATTAAATTATTCTTTATGTAAGATTTAAATCTTCGAATCGAAAGTTTAGAAGCACTTTCTGGAAGTTTATTATAGAACCGAACAGAATTCCCCTTAAAAGACCCACTTACTTTACTTTTTTTTTAATCTAAATTTGGGAATACTCAGTTTATTTTTATTTCTCGTGTTAAAACAATGCACGTCACTTTTTTTCATAAATCTATCTAAGTGTTTGTGTATATAATAAGGTTTCGTAGATGTATTGCGATATTACCGTGAGAATGTTAATTTCCTTAAAACGCTCCCTCAAGGAGTCACGTGGCTTCATTTTATAAATGGCACGTATTGCCCGTTTTTGTAAAACAAATATTGCTTGGATGTCTGCTGCTTTCCCCCACAGAATGATGCCATATGACATAACACTATGGAAGTAGCCAAAATAAACAAAGTAATACTGCATTCAAAGATTTTCTAAAAATTACTTGCTTCGTCTGGGAATCGAACCGACTTAAATGCGAAAAAGGAACATTCCGTATTTTTACGATGCCAATCTAAAGAATAGACTAAAAATAAGAGGAATTATTATTCTTCGTAAGTAACATGGTATCGTAAAACAAAGGAAAAAAGTAAAATTTCTAATTTTAGTTTTATTTTTCGTTTAAGTCGGTTCGGTTCCCAGAAGAAACAAGTAATTTTTAGAAAATCTTTGGCTGCAGTATTAATAAGTTTTAAAAATAAAATAAAGTCTCCTTTCAGCAAAATATCCTATCTACAATATTTAAGGTAAAATATTTCCCTTCATGTCGCATAGTCTTGGGACGCCCTGTATAGATCTTACTTAGCACTATCCCTGTCACTTTCACACACATGTCAAATCACGCGTGCTAGACAGGGACAGAGACGATGCTAAGCGTTAGTATGTGCTAAGTTACGTCTATTTATCTCAGCCTTAGTGTACATACAGGCTAGTGCGCTTGAGTCCTTTGCATACAAACGAAGTTTGCTCCTATTTTAGATATTATCTCATATACCTCCATGAAATGTTGTACACTCGATTAATGCACTAGTATCCCAGACCCGTGATTTGTCGCAGTTTCTCGTAAAATTATATGGTTTAAGTAATACTGCCTTAAATATTTGTATATAAATGTCACTACCCACGCTAGTTTGATACTAAAATTTAATTAGAAACTGACCAAACACAGGTCACAACTCTTGCTTTAAAACCAACTTTAGGTCGTGTATTTTCTTCCTTCTTTTTCTTCTAGCATTTCAGTTTGCTCACAATGTTTCTTATATAATTTCAGTTTAGTCACGTTTTTTATATAATTTCAATTCGCTCACAACGTTTTTTATAATTTCAATTTGCTCAATATGATTTTAGTTTGCTCAGTGATTTTTCTATATTTTCAGTTTTTATAAAACATTTAGGCGTGCTCAAAATGTTTCTATTATAAGTTATTTCAGTAATAATACTCACTGGTTTTGCAGATAATTATAGGCTAAGTTAGGGTTGGACCCTATATATTATCCCTATGTACTCGCGACTTATCGCCGCGCCCATTTGTATTATGGATGACAACCGAACGCGATAGCACGCGCGGTGCTAGCGACAATATAAAACACGCGCAAACTACGGGCGCGGAGGCGTGCTGACATATGGGGTCCAACCCGTAGACACTTTCAACAAATATGTAGTGACCTTTTTCGTGAACAGAGATTCAACAATATCCCATTTATTGGATTTTGCGTGGACATTCAGCACCACCCAGTCGTACTGCAATGGAGATATCTGGAAAGTAAATAAGTGTTTTTGAGTTTTTTTTTTTCAAATAATGCTTTTATACAATGTACATCTGACGTATGCATGTTTGACGACCTCTGTGGCGCGGCGGGCGAAGGTTTGCCTGCGACGCAGAAGGTTGTGGGTTCGATTCCCGCGCCGGAACAAATATTTGTGCGATCTGCGGATATTTTTTCAGTGTTCTGGGTATTTTCTATGTATAATAAAAAATATCTATCTATGTAATGTAATGTATTAAGTATATCAGTTATCTAGCACCCATAACACAAGCTCTGCTTAGCTTGGGGCTGGAAAATGTTGTGTGAACTGTCCAGCATTATTTATTTATTTATCTGACTGATACGATCTGATGACGATGATGAAATTAGTAAGCAGAACCGTGAGCTGATCAAAATGAGCATAAACACGGCCAGTCTACTATTAACTATCGAGGAGTTCCGTTGTCCACCTTCCGTCTCCATCATCAGATCAGCTGGCTGTCATCGGACTTGACAGGTATGCCAAATTTCAGCTCAATCGAACTAGGCTAACTGGTTGAAAATACAGTCACAAAATACACTGATATCGACACATAAAAAAAACTATACGCTTAGATACAAATTAAATACTTTTTGTCAGCGCATCACTTGAGAACATCATCAGCCCACTCTAGTCCACTGCTGGACATAGGCCTCTTCCAGTACGCGCCACTGAGCCCGGTGTTCGGCTCTTCTCATACACTTTCTACTGCCGCCTTTCGTAGGTCATCGCTCCACCTAGCTAAAGGGCGCCCCACGCTACTTTTGCCAAGACACGAACGGCAGGTCCAATTTGGCTTATGCTAGAACCCCGTCTCCTCCCGTGGATGTCGTAAAAACCGACTAAGGGATTACCCGGACTTGTTTATTTCTGTTAAGAAAGAGAGCCATCGTGGGCAAATTATAAACTAACGCTATCTTTAGTTTATGATCCATACTGTCGGCATTTTGAATAACAAACTTTAGTAGTAATTTAGGAGCTTTTTTGTGAAAGTGTTCGTCCGGAGAAGTGGGTATTACCTCCATACTTATTTCTGCCGCAAAGCAGTAGTGCTCGCATTACTGTGTTCTGGTTTGAAGGGTATGGGTGGGGCTAGGTGAAATTACAGGCAAATCAGACTTTTCATCTTTATGTCTCAGGGTGGCGGCCGCAGAGCAATGCCACATAGGGCGCGTCCTAGGTGGACATGACCTATGAGGTAATGCGTTATTATAGGCAGAGGTTACCGCTTGACATCAGATGGGCCATCAGCTTGTTAACGGCCACCGTTTTACTAAAACATGACTTGACTTTGACTTTGACGGCTTGGTGTATTGTTGCAAATTATATTGAAAATACACTAATGAATATTAAAAATAACTTGAAACTGTCAAATGCACAAGCCGTGCGGCACAAGTTACAAAGTTTTTTTTTATTTTTTGTGAAAAAAATATTTTTCAATACAATCTTTTATAAAATTAGTGATCGTAACCGTGTGCTAATCAAAATGAGCCTAAACACGGCCAGTCTACTATTATCCATCAAGGAGTTCCGTTGTCCACCTTCAGATCAGCTCGCTGTCACCATCATATTGTATTGTCATCGTAACTTGACAGGTATGCCAAATTCCAGCTCAATCAGTTGAGGATAGCTGCTTTAAAATTCAGTTGCAAGATTCCACCCGGATTCCACCCAGACCATCATACATAAATTGCAAGTTAAATAATAGCTTGTAAAAAAAACAGTACCTGTTGCCGCTGACAGAGAGTGAGAGGCGACATCATATGGCCGGCTCCCTCGCTCCAGTGGTGCGCGCAGGTGTGCGCTAAGCAAAACAAAGCCGATTTGTTGTTCAATACAGGATTATTCGCGTGTTTCTGCCACTCTGGAACACAATACATTGCAGTTACATACAAAAAAATCACATAAATACGTTTTTACCATCGCAAGAATCGATGAAAATGACGAAAAATTGTGTCTATCTGGGTACCAGTATAGCTATTTTTCTGTGTTTCTGCCACTCTGGAACACAATACATCGGTTGTAGTGCCCTGAGTTTACAACTAGGACTATCTATTTATCCATTCCGTTCTAACTTTTAGGATTCCGTACACAAAGGGTAAAACGGGACCCTATTACTAAGACTCCGCTGTCCGTCTGTCACAGGCTGTACACTGGCTGTAGGCTGCGTGTTTCTCATGAACCGTGATAGTTAGACAGTTGTAATTTTCACAGATGATGTATTTCTGTTGCCGCTATAACAACAAATACTACAAAACAGAATTAAATAAATATTTAAGAGGGCTCAAATACAACAAACGTGATTTTTTTGCTCGATATTGATAACGGCAACAGGTAGACGCTTGAAATATTCACAGAATATTTAGTTAAAAATAAATAATTAAATTAAAATAAAACAAATATTTAAGGGGGGCTATAAAAATCTATAAAAGCGGCAAAAAAAAACACGTTTTTTGATCAAAATCGGTTCAGCCGTTTCATTGCGTTGAGGGTTTTTTTTAATTTTTACAAAATTAATTACTTGTTCTCTCTGTAAAAAATCGGGAGTTCTCTTTTTAGTTCTAACTCACCCAGTAGTTTGATGTAATCAGCTAATATTTTCGCCTGATTTCCGTCGATCCCGGGTTGCGAAAAGTGATTGCTAGTCAAGTTTGTCATCTTTCGCAATAGGCCGTCGACACTGCCTTCAGTCTTAACTGCTTGTTGGTACTGATACATCTAAAAAACAACATACATCTTTTTTTTAGTGAAACAAATAGGCAAACTAGCTTACGGCCAACTTGATGTAAAGTGGTCCCCGTCGCTTATAGACACCGGCAACACCGGGGGTATTGTCGATGCGCTGCCTACCCTGAAGGAATTTATGAACATTTTTCTTGAAGCGACACATGTCGTAACCAAGCGGGAAACCCTCAGATGGAAGCTCATTCCATAGTTTTGTAGGTATGGGGAAGAAATGATCTCGAGAAGCGAGTCGTACGAGAAACCCAGGGCTCTATGATGTGCGGAGTGTGCGGATGAGCTTTGTCACGGTGCCGGGAAGAGCGAAGGTAAAATCTCGATGCGGGGATAAGAACGAAAAGCTCGTCAGAGCATTCCCCGTTGTACAGGCGGTAGAACATGCAAAGAGATCCAATGGCTCTGCGCTGGCTAAGCGGTTCTAGAGTATCGGAGAGCTTAGGGTCGCCGATGGTTCTAATGGCTCTTCTCTGTAGGGAGTCAAAGCGAAGCAGTTGGTACTTGGGTCAATAGTGACTAGTTATTTCATTGTTTTATGTCACGTTATTTTTACAAGCTGCCGTGGTGTGTCCGGCCTGAGAATAGAATCCTCTTTCTCCTCCCGTGGATGTCGTAAAAGCCGACTAAGGGATTAAATAAATAAATAGTGCTGGACAGTTCACACAACATTATCTAGCCCCACGCTAAGCAGAGCGTGTGTTATGGGTACTAGATAACTGATATACTTGATACAATTTATTACATAGATATATATTTTTTATTATGCATAGAAGATATACCCAGAACACCCGGAACAAATATCTGCGATCGCACAAATATTTGTTTCGAGGCGGGAATCGAACCCGCCACCTCCTGCGTCGCAGGCCAACCTTCGCCCGCCGCGCCACAGAGGTCGTCACTTACCCAGACTTGTTAGTAAGATTCGTTGGTATAAGATTTGTCCTGGCAGCTAGCTTTTTAAGGAATGTGTTATTACTGGCGGAAAGCGTTAACAGAGTCAGTCGATTCAGTTCTACCTTCATAATGCGAATTGCTAAGGAGTGGAATACACTACCGTCGTCTGTCTTACCTGAAAACTATAATCTTGGTCTCTTCAAGTCTAGAGTGAATAGGTGCCTTCAAGACCTTTGTGCTCCATCTTCGGCCACATCGTCACTTACCAACAGGTGAGATCGTGGTCAAACAAAGGTATATCAATGTTTAAATAAAATTTTAAAAAGGTTTTGGTATTATCATTCAAAATTAGTGCGATTGACCCCCAGGACTGTATGTGACTTTTATTTTTATACTACTTGAATGACGGAACAAGCAAGAGGCCCACCTGATGTTAAGCGGTAACCTCTGCCTATGAACAGTGCATTACTTCATAGGTCACGTCCACCTAGGACGCACCCTATGTGGCATTGCACTACGCCCGCCACCCTGAGACATAGATGAAAAGTCTCATGTGCCTGTAATTTCACCGGCAATCTTACCCTTCAAACCGGAACACAGCAATGCGAGCACTACTGCTTTGCGGCAGAAATAGGTATGGTGGTAGTACTTCCCCGGACGAACTCTTTCACAAAAAACCTCTACTACTACTAAAGTTTGATTCACAATGTCGACACAATTCAATTTCATTATTAACTAGTGACTCGCCCCGGCTTCGCACGGGTAGCCCCGGTGACCCCCCGCCCCCCCCCCCCCTCCTACCCCTCCCTCCTATGTCAATCTCCTGGTTCTAAGCTACCTCCCCACCAATTTTCAGCCAAATCAGTTCACCCGTTCTTGAGTTATAGGTGGTGTAACTAAAACGACTTTGTTTTATATATATAGATTGTAAATTTAACTTACAGCTGCTTCCGGACTCCTGCCAAGCATGCTGTAAAAAAAAATATAAGTTCGGTTCAAAGATATTTAAACTCAAAAAGACACAATGTCACTCACATGAAAAAAAAAACGCATATAAAAATAGGTAGGTTGTTCTAGTAGGTAGTAGGTATATGAGTAGATGAGAAATGAGATTATCCGACAGAGAACTAAAGTCATTGACATAGCCCACCGGATTAGCAAGCTGAAGTGGCAATGGGCTGGTCATATATGCCGAAGAACCGACAACCGTTGGGGTAAGCGAGTTCTTGAGAGGAGACCACGTCTTGGCAAACGTAGAGTGGGGCGCCCTCTGGCTAGGTGGAGCGATGACCTACGAAAGGCGGCAGCAGAAAGTGGATGAGAAGAGCCGAACACCGGGCTCAGTGGCGCGTACTGGGAGAGGCCTATGTCCAGCAGTGGACTAGTGTGGATGATGAGTAGATGTAGATAGATTATATAATTATTATTAGATTATATAAGTAGATGTATATAATTTGAGCATATTTTAACCATCTAATGCATCTGGAAACTTAGGTTATCTGGAACTTAGGTGTAAGTTCGTTACCGTTTGACTGGTAATTGCCGACGTAGGTGACAAAACAGCCAGGCTCAATACAATGGGACTGGGCGGGGCACGTTCTTCGAATGCTTCCCAACAGGTGGGCGAACATCAGCACACCCTGGATACCTGAAGGACGGCGACCTCGGGGTCAGACGAGAAAGTGTTGGCGGGACGATCTTGTTAATTTTGAGGAGTGGTGGGAGACTGCCAAGGACAGGGGCAAGTGGAAGAATTTTGGGGGAGAAATTTGCCCAGCAGTGGGACAATATAGGTTAAGGAAACCTATAATATAGGTTAGGTTATAGGTTATTTTTTGAGTAGTAGTAAAGCTTTTTTATGAAAGAGTTCGTGCGGGGAAGTACTACCTCCATACCTATTTCTACCGCAACGCAGTAGGTCTCGCATTGGTGTGTTCCGGTTTGAAGGGTATGGGTGCCGGCGAAATTACAGGCACATGAGACTTTTCATCTTTATTTTTCAGGGTTGCGGGCGCAGTGCAATGGCACAATACACAATACTCTGCATAAAACACACTTTTTTGCGGCTCGATCTGCTCGCATTGCCTTTGTCGCGGCTTGCTTCTCTCCCTGCCTGTGAAGTTCAGTATTTGCGTCTCTTAGAGTGCAATAGGTAAACAATTTTTTTCGCGATTCGTTCCGCTCGCTGTAATCATCTGTACGCTTGTTTGCTGCTCGCTTAGCGCTAGTACGCTGAATTTTGCGCAGCGTGGTGATTACGGCAAATTTTACTGTCGCATTTGATGGGGGAAACTCGGAATGTGGGGTGGGGTACAGTTATTCGGCTTTTATGACTGTTATTCAGCATTTTATTTGAATGATTTTCTAATTAATTTTTTGACTTTTTTCACCTAAGTATGTGTTTTTTGATTGGATTGTGTTTGTTTAATTAGTTATTATTTTTGATTATGTTTTTCTGTGTCAATCTTTAATGTATTATGTATTCTGTTAAAATAAGTGCTATGAATTATTAATTTAGTGTAACTGGCCCAGGCCGTACTAAGTTATATAAATAAATAAATAAATAAATGACATCCACTGGATGAGTCGGAGGGGTCTTTTCTCTGGTCTGACACAACACTGCTTTTGACGGCAGTGTTTTTTTTTTTAAAGATAACCCAGCCTCTTTGGCGCGGCGGGCGAAGGTTCGCCTTCGACGGGAGGAAGGAGGGTTCGATTCCCGCCTCGAAACAAATATTTGTACGATAAGCAGATATTTGTTCAGGGTGTTCTGGGTATTTTCTATGTACTTACAATACAAAATATCTATCTGTGCCATGTATTGTATTAAGTATATCAGTTATCTAGTACCCATAACACAAGCTCTGCTTAGCTTGGGGCTAGATAATGTTGTGTGAACTGTCCAGCATTATTTATTTACCAAGACCTTTATAACGATAAATCATACATAAATGGATAGATAGATAGATAGATAACTCTTTATTGTAATAAAATAACAGCATACTTAGATTATCATATAACTATAGGTGCACTATGTGGAAATTACAGGCACATGAGACTTTTCATCTTTATGCCTCAGGGTGGCGGGCGCAGTGCAGTGCCACATAGGGCGCGTCCTAGGTGGACGTTACCTATGAGGTAATGCACTGTTCATAGGTAGAGGTTACCGCTTAACATCAGGTGGGCCATCTGCTTGTTCCATCATTAAAGTAGTATTAAAAAAAAACCGTTCAAAATCTTATAAAAGCCGCTAAGCGCGCCAAAATCTCGGCGCACGCTCAACGGCTCTAGATCCCTGGTAACTTTGGGTGCATCGACAATCCTATCAGCTCTGCGTTGTAGGGAATCCAGAGGTTGCAGTTGGTTTGAACTTACGTAAGCAAATCAGTGAGCTCAGACAGCTTGGCCTCGCCTTGCAGGAACGCTATGTAGTGGTGGAGAGCTGCAGGCCTCGAAGACAGCAGTTCGTACACCAGCTTCTTGTTCAGTGTCGCTATCAGGAACAATACCACCTGGAGTTTACAACTTTTTTTTAAATACTTTTCAAGTCTATTTTTGAAAGAATTCACTGAAGGGGCACTGATCACTTAAGTCTGGTAGGCGGTTCCAAGTGCGCACGACGCGATTGGGCAATATGTGCATTCTCGGATTGCTGGTACTTGGCCCGCGTTGCAGCTTCAGCGAGTGTCCTCTGAGCCCTATATTATTATTCATGATATATAAGTGCGTGTGATAAATCTGGTGTACTGTTGTTTAGGATCTTGTAGATCTCTATTAGGTCTCCGCGTTCTCTACGTTGCTGAAGGGTAAGTTAATTCATTAACAATTTAAAAATAATTGGTTTAGTAGAATTGGGCTATCCGGCCCAAGAATAGACCCCTCCATCTCCTCCCGTGGATGTCGTAAAAGCCGACTTAGGGATTACCCGGACTTGTTTGTAAGATTCGTTGGTATAAGATTTGTCCTGGCTGCTAGCTTATTTATGGAATGTGATAATACTGGAAGAAAGCGGTAGCCGAGTCAGTCGTGGGAAGCAATGGCGGCGATGAGCTCACCACTCGTCACGTCTATATTCCACGATGGTGCAACCCACTGTGAAAAGAGGCCAATTGAGGCTCTGCCTACCCCTTCGGGTAAAAAGGCTTGTTTCTATGTATGTATGTAGTAGAATGGGGCTCCCCACAGGCAAAGCTAATCTCAGATGGCGCCACCATCGCTGGTGCTTGTCATTTAGTGGTCTTGTCTTTTTCTCAACAGAAGGGAAACGGTGTGTACCTTTATTTTTACACTAAAATGCCAGACTATTATTTAATATTTATTTACTAAAATTATCCATTGATATTTGAACTTTGACATTTTTTTTTTAACATTGATAGACCTTTGTTTGGCTATGAAACAACACCAGCGATTATGCGCCACCTAGCGTGATAAATAAGCAGTGTGTCTCCCCATTGGGCTCCCGGTATATTGATTACCTACCGTCAGTATAGCGTTTCCGTCATTGAGTGCAACCGCTCCATCCAGAAGCTCGGTCTTGCTCTTCAAGCTGCGGTGAACGTGAAGGGAACAGCTCCTGCCGAGAACCAGCCTCTTCAGGGTCACCGGGACAGTTTCTGCTGTCTCTGGTCGGCTCTCCTTCTTGACGTCTTTGCCAGATTGAGCCTGAAAAACTGATTGAACTGTAAAAAAGATAGCATCACACTAGTATAAGTTACCTACCTACGTTATTTGTAGATATACTTTGTTATTTTCTTGTAATTCTTATCCTAGTATAGTGCGCGTCATGTAAAAAGAACGCTGGCGGTCAAGCTTCTACAGGCGTTCCAGCGTTCTTTTTATAAGTACTTACTATAACTGTAAATTATTTGTATTAAACAAGGTAGACACTCTTTCAATGCATAGGTATACTTCTCTTAAATAAGTAGAAAAGTAAGTAATCTCTTCAAAAGAACGCTGGAACGCCTGAAGAAGCTTGACCGCCAGCGTTCTTTTTACATGACGCGCATTATAGTTTTGTTCTCATTCATTACCATTTTTACCAATAAGTACTACTTTTTTATTGTATATTTTTTATTTTTGTTCTACCTACTGCTAAATTAATATATTCTTATTGTTTGTATCATTCAGATACACGTTAGAAAAAGGCTCTAACGGAAGACCAGCGCAGGTTGTTTACAAACTGCATATGCTGAGTTAGAGACCTTTTTGTAACAGCAAATCTGACTATCATTTTCTTTTTTTTCATGTTTTCTTTTGTTTACCTAACTGTGTTGTTACAAATAAAAATAATTTTATTCTATTCTATTCTATACTTACCAAAAACAAGTACCAGTACCAGTAAGTACAGTTTACAATAAAAAGTGTTATGAGAATTTTTGTCCATTTTATTTTAATTGATTTTATAATATGCCCGTCAGCGGAAGCGGCTCGTCTATAATTTAAATAAATAATGCTGTGGTGTGACCGGCCTAAGAAGAGACCCCACCGTCTCCTCCCGTGGATGTCGTAAAAGGGATCAAGGGATTACCTTGGCTGGTAGAAACTGAATGGACCTAGAGGTCAATCGCACTAATTTTGAATGATAATACCAAAACATTTTAATTTTTTTATTTTAACATTGATTTACCTTTGTTTGACCACAATCTCACCTGTTGGTAAGTGACGATGTGGCCGAAGATGGAGCACAAAGGTCTAGAAGGCACCTATTCACTCTAGCCTTGAGAGACCCAGATTATAGTTTTCAGGAAAGACAGACGACGAGTGTATTCCACTCCTTAGCAGTTTGCATTAAAAAGGTAGAACTGAAACGTTTAGTACGAATAGAGGACTAATGATGTAAGGATGGTAGCGAGCCGTGCGTCTGCTCGTCCTATGATGAAAAGGAGACGGTGGGATCAGATTGTGAAGTTCCTGGGAGCTTTCCCCGAAATGTCAAATCGAAGGTCCATGAATGTTTACTCACTTAGATCCAAAACCATAGGGCCGACTAGACTAGTGATAGGCAGCAGAGTCGTCTTGACTGTGATACCCATTGCACCAAACATATCCTGCTCCGTCTGACCTGCATACGGCTTCTGGCCAATGGCTAGGATCTCTTGTGGTGACAACTGGAAAGCAAAGAGCATATAAACATATAATAAAATACCGAACAGTGTACAAAATATTTCAGACTAGCGACTCGTCCCGGCTTGGCACGGGTAGGGTAGTAAAAACAGCCTACCCCCCCCCTTGACCTTAACCACAGAATATATAATAGTGCAATATGTAGTTGCCTTAACAAAAGTTTCACACCTCAACACCCCTATCCGATATCCTATCCTATCATATCCTATCCTACTCCTACTACTATTATAAACGCGAAAGTTTGTAAGTATGGATGGATGGATGGATGTTTTACTCTTTAACGTAAAAACTACTAAATGGATTTGGATGAAATTTGGAATGGGCATAACTGGACTCCCGGAATAACACATAGGCACATTTTTATCCCGATATTCCCACGGGATCGAGACTTACGCGGTGAAACTGCGGGGCGCTGCTTGTGGTAGATAACTTAAAAAATTATGTGCTAATGGGGGTTAAATTTTCCTTTTTGCTTTGTTTCCTACACCTCATCAATTTATATGAGTTTTCATTTTAAATCTGAATGTGTGTAGCATTCGGATTTTGTCATTCACTACAGACCATTCATTTCATTGCAGGACCACCTTTTGCATACAAATCCCTATATCCCTAGCACATTGCCTGCTCAACTTTCCAAGGATAGACCTGCTAGATAGATAGACCGGATAGATCTTTGGGACACCCACAGGACACTGTCTACTGAACAAACACCTCTTCAACATTGGAGCCACAGACAGCCCGCTGTGTCTGACCGAAGAAGAATCCGAAGTATTCCTAGAATGTGAGGGAGTAACAGCTCAACGTGAACCAATTCTCAAGAACCTGAAGCAACTCCGCGAAGCCTACCAGAGTCAAAGTGTCGATAAGGGGACACTGAGGAAAAAAGACTTAGTTGTTTTCAATGACTTATAGTTTTTGAGATATAAAGTCTTTTAACAAGCTTTATATTAACTTGGAATGTATGTCCGAGTGGAATCTTGCAACTGAATTTTAAAGCAGTTATCTTCAACCAATTGAGCTGAAATTTGGCATACCTGTCAAGTTCCGATGACAAATTGACAATACAATACGATGGTGACAGATCAGCTGATCTGATGATGGAGACGAACGGTGGACAATGGAACTCCTCGATGGATACTAGTAGACTGGCCGTGTTTAGGCTCATTTTGATCAGCACACGGTTACAATCACTAATTATATAAAAGCTTGTATTGAATAATATATTTATCACAAAAAACTTATTTCCTCAGTGCTCCCTTATCTACACCCCAACCGGACGATGCACAGCAGCGGAACGTATGGCGCCTCAAAGTTAAGAAAGCCGACCCCGCATAACGGGAACTGGCGAGGATAAAGATGTGGTCTTGTCGCGACTGCAGGGTCGCGGCTCTGTCAATATCAAAGTACTACCTTCAAGAGTTCTCGCTATGGGTCACCACCTTTCGTACAGAGCGAAGTTTATCTTACATCACCTGAACTGGAAGACTCCTCACAAAGTATTTATTTGTAATATAACGTGAACACAACTCACAACGTCATCGTCGAAACTGAATGCTTTGGCTTTTGTTTCGCTTGTGTTCCAATAATCTTCGTCTTCCATTTCTGTCTAAATTTAAGTGAATTTATGGAATAAAAACTCTATTTTGGTTTGGATATGACTGTAGTGTAAGTAAATAAGAAAACAAACAACCTGACCAGAGAGAGCCACAGACAAACAGTGTTACTGTCACAGAGAAGTCACAGAATAATAAACAAACTGCATTGGCGAACTAGTGGCAGCACCACTCCATGCCATTCATGAAAAAATTTAATTGAATAAACAACAAACTGTCAAACTTTGCGTGCGACCTAGGAAGATGGGCTAAATGCATATGCGTGCGACTGACTTGAATTACGTTTCGTTTCACAAACCGAAAAAGTCGTTTATGAAATAGCGTTAATGAAATAGATTATTATGATCCATAATTATACTTAGTGTTATTTAGACTTTGATTGAGCTATGTTAGACATCAAATACCTACGATGAGCAAAAAACACGAAAAAATTTGAATTTCGCGCCACAAGCGAAAGCAACCACCCTATGTTAGTTATTGTTTCTACATAACGTACTTTCACATAGGTCGCCGTGGGCGCCCCTTTGCATGTTGTCACGCCCACCATGGGGGCCCGCCACCCCTCCCTTTGAAAACTAATGAATGAACAGAATCGACACGTATCTACATAATTTTCTATTTCTAACCGACTTTCTATTTTTAACCGACTTCAAAAAAAGGAGGAGGTTCTCATTTCGTATTTCTTTTTTTCCAGTTTTAGGAACTTCAAACCTCTATAAGTCTCTGATCTTTATGCTTAAAGTCAGACCTAAAACGTTGTACAGACCGTTCACCGCACAGAAGATGTATTCTACATCCATGGTTCACCGAAAGTTGGCACCTGCCATGGAGTATTTACAGGTGCCATCTTACGGTGAACGAGCCGGACCGTTGACCGTAAGTTGGCCCCTGCCATGAAGTATTTGCAGGTGCCATCTTACGGTGAATGAGCTGTAGTGATCATGGACTATACTAAGTCCATTGTAGTGATACAGTAATTACTGCTCGTTCACCGTAAGATGGCACCTGCGGTATACTCTTATGTAGTCTGTGCCCCTGCCTTCGGAATAGTCTCGGATTAAGAATGGGAATAGTCAATGAATAAGGAATAGTGCCAACCATCGAAAAATAAATACTCCATGTCAGGTGCCATCTTACGCTGAACGGTCTGTACATATAATGGTACGTATACCAAGAAGCTTGAATTTCTTTACCTATAACTTCATGAACTATACATATAACATAGGGAGTCTAACTTATGTTGTGGAGAGCTGTTCTGTGAGTCTGACAAAGCGATCAGCCAGAACCAGTTTTATTAACGCTTGCCCACTTTGAGGAATGTCTTTGTTGGGCGACTCCATTCCGTGTTGCACATGTTTTTTTGATCGATAATTTGTAAGCCAAGACGGTAGAGTCGAAGTGAAGATGACCCAAATTATTGAAAAAGGCCTTGGGTTGTAGTTAGAGAATCTCTGTCTTAGCCTTGGGTGCACTAATCTATGGAGGAATATTCCTCCCATGCATCTAGTAGGTTCCTCCAACCTCCGAGTGGCAGAGAAGCGAGACGGTGTTTGTCTGTGGAAGCGAGTTGTCATTGTCAAATATTTTCAATCAATGTCGTTATTTAAAATATGTAACTTATTTTAAATTTAATGTTTTCAATTTTCTTTCAACTGCTTTCATCAATGTTTTATTTGAATTTGTATTTTGAAGATCTGCTGTTTTTTTTTTTAAAATAATTTGCTCCCTAGATTATACTAGTTTGTCCGGTAATAACAATTATAAATAAAAGTGGTCTTGCTGTGACACCGTGATCGTGCTGTAGCTAATAGCGCAAGTTTGTTGACGGCCAAATTTCACCATGAACCATCGACTTCACATCGAGGTCGTACAACATCGACAAAGTCGCGCCAGTAAGGACTACATAAAGAGCCTCGTCCATCCATTTTTGGCGAATCTCACCGTGCTCACTCCCGGCGTCACGCTGCGAGGCGGCGACCTGCCAGAGAGCTCCGAGCTGAAGGAGAATGTGGAAGCGATCACGTTCTGCGACGTGGAGCACCCGGATGGCACCGACTTGCTCATGGTCGACACCGAGCTGCTGTACCATGTATTCAAGCTGGAAGCCTTCGGCGCCGCGACTGAAACCATGACTGACTCGAACACGGGAGAGGAGTTCGTAGTGGCTGAGATTTTGTCACTGCCGGCGCAAGAGTTGCACGGGCTCTGGGAAAGCCTTCTGTTTGAGTCCCGGTTGAAGGAGGACACAGTCCACTTCGTGGAGACTGCCTTCGAGTTCGCGGAGCACGGCGTCGACCCCAACGTGGTCGGATGGAACCGCGTGGTGCTGCTGCACGGCCCGCCCGGCACCGGCAAGACCTCGCTCTGCCGCGCGCTCGCGCAGAAGCTCAGCGTGCGGCTCGCGGAGCGCTTCCCGCGCGCGCGCCTCATAGAGATCAACGCGCACGGACTCTTCTCCAAGTGGTTCGCGGAGAGCGGCAAGCTGGTGGCTCGTGTCTTCGAGCGCGTGCGCGACATCACGGCGGACCCGCGCCTGCTCGCCTGCGTGCTGGTGGACGAGGTGGAGTCGCTCGCGCACGCGCGCCGCGCCGCGCTCTCCGGCCTCGAGCCCAGCGACTCCATCCGCGCCGTGAACGCGCTGCTCACTGAGCTGGACCGGCTCAAGCGCTGCCCCAACGTGCTCGTGCTCACCACCTCTAACGTGACGGGCGCGATCGACGTCGCGTTCGCCGACCGCGCCGACATCAAGCGGCACGTGGGCCCGCCCACGGCGCGCGCCGCCTACGAGATCCTGAGAGGCTGCTGCGCCGAGCTGATGCTGCGCGGCTGCGTGAAGACGCACGAGCGCGTGTTCGCGCTGAGCACCCTGAAAAGTTCGAGCTGGAAGTCAAGTGCGGCAGCCGAGAGCTCCCTGCAGCTGTGGGAGGTGGCGCGCGCGGCGGCGGCGGCGCGCCTGTCGGGGCGCGCACTGCGGCGTCTGCCGTTCCTGGCGCGTGCGCTGCACTTGTCGAGTGCGCCGGGCACGGTGCCCGAGCTGCGCGCCTTCGTGGCGGCGCTGCAGGCCTCACTGGACTCGCACTTGCGCGACGCGGAGGACTTCCGCTCAGACGACGCGGGCCCCGACTCTCTGCGCGGCCCCGAGGTGCCGCGTGGTGATCCATTCTCTGGTGCTGACTGAACTTGAATGTTATATTTAATGCTGTTAATATGTGCTTGATTCAAACATTATCCATTAGTAAAGTAAGAATAGATGTTTTTGTTAATATTTTGCTGTTGACATTGGTGTCAATTGATTCTGTGCAGTCTAAAAGTTAACTTTACTAACATTATCTATGTCTATAATATAAGCATAATTTAAGTTTAGAGAATGCTGCACAGAATCTACATATTTAATTTATTTGTATTGATTGATTAATTTTGTAACATGTAATAGTAGTAATGTGTAGTTGGTTACTTGTGTATCCATTACACAACATAAACTACACAGGTGTGGCGAGATAATGGGAAGATAAATTACCTCTATATCGGGCTGGTGGCTTGTCTTAAGGCCATCACTCTTGTCAAGGGATCGTCCATTGTCTCCCCATTTCTCTCACCTGATTGCGCATACTGAGTGAGGAAGATAGAGTCACGTGACACTGTCTAACACAGTTAATGTGGTTATGCTCAATAGAATTTAAGTTTATTTGAAAACGAAATTGAGAGTTGGGGATTATGATTGCTGCAAATATGGGAATGTTTGTTACATAATATCAGATTTCACCTCTCAATGAGGAGCTGGCTAAAACAACAAACAATTACCTTTATGAATAAAGGGGAAAATAAGATCTAGAATATGTGATATCAACGGATGAACTTTGAATAGCACTTTAAAAAAATTGTATCCATATCTTAAATAACGATTTAATTTGATTGGTTTCTTTTGGAGAATATTACTGATAAAAAATGTAGCTGAATTTTCTGGCTAAAAGAAGGATGTAATTTACAAAATTAAAAATTCAGTTTTTTTTTAAATATCACCAACTATCATTCTCAATCTTGCTACACCAAAGCTATTAATTTTGTTAATGCAGAGTAAATGTACTTAGTTTGGCAAACAAAAATATATTTGCCACAATCTGGTTTAGTCCCCGCCGTGGCGGGTCGGGCAGCTTCGCGCTTGAGCGTGTTCTATGAAGACATTCCTTTGAAGAATTATAATATTTAAAGAATTAACTCATAAGAATTACAATGTCTAAGTATGTTACCATATTTTATAAATGTGAATAAAAAATACTTTGAATTACTTACGAGTTCTTTATTTAACTTTACTATAGCAGCATCTGCTGTGTGCACGCGTTGAACCTGAGTACCTACCTAGTAGTAGTAGAGCTTCCACCTTTACCTTCCGTTTGAACGATAGGTAAGGATGCTGGTAGGATCTGGCTATCTTTTTATCAGGATGGCGGGGCCAGTGCAAGGTACTAAATGCAGTTGTGGCAGGAACACTGGACCGTCAGCTAGTTCTGTCAATGTACTGAAATAAATATTGCCGCAGTGTGTCCGTCCTAAGAATAGACCCCTTCGTCTCCTACCATGAATGTGGTAAAAGCCGGCTAAGGGATTACACCAGGGGTTGGCAGCAGCATCCCTAAGATGGATACCTACTAAATAGAAAAAAAGAAAAAACTAAACTAGAGATACTAAACTCTTACTATCCCTTGACCAGCGGATTGATGAGCTATCCCATGGCCAGCGGATTACAATACTATCCCTTGGAAATATTCGGATTGTTTTACACTATCCCTTGGCCAGCTGATTGTTGTACTATATCTTGGCCAGGGGATTGTTGTACTATCCCTTGACCAGCGGATTGTTGTACCTACTATCACTTAGCTGGTAGATTGTTGTACTATCCCTTGGGCAACGGATTGTTGAACTATCCCTTCGGCAGCGGCTTGTTGTACTATCCCTTGGCCAGCGGATTGTTGTAGGTAGGTACTATCCCTTGGCCAGTGGCTTGTTGTTGGTACTAGGTATCCCTTGGCCAGCGGATTGTTGTACTATCCCTTGGCAAGCGGATTGTTGTAATATCCCTTGGCCAGCGGATTGTTGTTCTATCCGTTGGCCTGCGGATTGGATGAATGTTTGGGTAAGAACCGACATAAAAACCCTAATTGCATTCTTTATAGAAGGCCTTATCCAGCAGTAGAAGTCTTAAAACCTTAATTTTGAGATGTGCAACTTGGGAGATGGGACAATAGAAGTTCCATAATGGAACTAACATCGTCGAAAATCAAGTCTAAGTAAGTCAAAAATCGAGAAAGGTACCTAGACTTGAGGAGGAATTTGGGCTGCTAAGGCTAGATATTTTTCGTGCATTAATATTTTCGAGGTTTATTCAGGGTTCTATGCTCATTAGCGAGCGCCATCAAAAGAGATCCCCTATCCCTCGCGCTCTGCATCCCTTGCACCCTCGGGTAGCCCTGACCATTAGCTGATCAAAATGTGCCCAAACACTGTTAAGCTAGGTAGGGTAAATACCTACGCTAAATGTCGGCCCCCTAAGGTTTTTTCGACTTTGAGCCTCTGTAACTTTGGTAATTTCGACGTATGGATTATTTCATAAACAATTCTCGAAAGGTTATTGAATCGTCTTTTTAAAAACAACATCAAATCTTACGCAGCTGTATGCTCAACAACACAGTAATCGTTTAAATTCAGGAAGGGTGAAAAACCCTAAAGTCGGCCGTTTTCACCCTAACCTCGACCGCATATTTTCCTAATGTCGGCCGGGTACAGTGGGTATGCTCGAAAAAGTAAAACAGAACTATTGTACCAATTATAAGATATTTATTTTTCTAGCAAAATAAACTGTCTTAGCTAAAATACTAATGGTAATCTTTTAACAATAAAGATATTCAACTATTCATAACGAAACAAAAAATAAAAAACATGATAAATCTTAGAGAATTGGCGTTGATAAAATATAAACATCCAATTTTTTTATTTTTTTTATTGAGTTTTGTACTTATTCCAATATCAGTGATAACCAATGTATATATTTTTATAATATTTCATAAAAGTCTTACAAAAATGATATGACATAGAATATACAATTTATATTATTAATTAAACATCATTTTTGTATCACCCTGTCTTTAGACTGGCCAGCCGGTTGTGCCGGCCGACTTTAGATTATTCGCTATCCCTAAAGTTGGCCCCAAATCAGAAAGGCAAATATCTTGGAAGTTAGAGTATTTACACCCGGCCGGTTTTTGGTTTTTATATTCAGAAGCAGCTAATGAAAGAATTTGCAGTGAAAATTCAACTTTATTAACCGTTTTATGGCTAGTAAACTCCAATTGCAAAAACAACTTCATTCGCCTAAAGTCGGCTTCCGGCCGAGTATAGGAATTTTGAGAAAAATCAATCCCTAATACCGGCCCCTCGATTTTCTCCTAAACTATTATATCACAAAAATAAAAAATAAACCTTAAAGTATCACTAATTAATTCATTAATTGTTATTTACACTTCAAAATCAGAATTATTTATTATTTACCTCCGTAACACAGTCCCCGTACTTGGCGTTGAACGCAAAAACAGTTAAGTTTTGGAGATAAACACTCCCATCTCGCACTTCGTTTGCAATGACGCTTACTCCACAGAATGTATAAGACGCAACGGGTTACCATTTGTTTTCGAGAGAAAAGGATAAACACAGGTCGTGATTTATGTTACAAAAATGTGAGTTTCTTTAGTATACCCGGCCGACATTAGGAAAATATGCGGTCGATGTTAGGGTGAAAACGGCCGACTATAGGGTTTCTCACCCTTCCTGAATTTAAACGTTTACTTTGTAAGAAAACTAGTTTAAAAAACAAATTAAGAGTTTCCTTCTGGACAGGTGCCTCTATTCTATTGATGAATTATAAATTTTAATTTAGGGACATCATAATTATTATAAGTTTTGTATTAAATAAAAAAATTGTTGTACCCTCCAGTGTTGCTTTGTGTTTTTTATTGTTTTCTTAATTTTATTGGAATTGACTATAAATTTTAAACTTATTGACATGTTAATTATTTAAAATTTTTGTATTATGTAATTTTTGTGTTTGTAGTGTAGGTTAATTTATAATTTATGAATAGTATGAATATTTCGGTTTTTAGATTTAAGATTAATTAATTAGTTCCGCACACAATATATTTTGTTTAAGGATTAAATAAATAAAATGAAATGAAATGAAATGAATTGTACCTAGTTGGTAATTGTTGAATTGTAATAATAATTGTAATAATAATTTCATAAATACCTATGATACCTACATACACCGGCCAGCGGCTGCGAGCGCCGATCACAATAAATGACTCCGCGACGTTTCTCCGTAAAAAAAATACAAGTTGCAACAACTTAAATCTAAGTACATTTACATGACATGCCGGCGCAGCGGCCGACGCCGGCTCAGTAGAGGAAGCGCGCCCTATTTCTAAGTTTCAAAACTTTTGGACAGCGCTATGACTGTCTAACTCTAGTGGGATACTTATAGCCACTCAATGTATGGGAACCAATATTTTTGACATTAAAGGATGAGACTTGGCACACTTATTTCTTAGGTGGACCAGAGTGGAAAACGGGGGGAAGGGGGAGGGGGTGAAGTTTTCTTACGCCGCACGTACTGTTGGTCGTTATAACGGCTAATTTATAGCTACTAGGACAAGTGAGGTATCATTTTCGGATAAATAAAAGATGACCAATCATTTTCTGAAACAAAAAAAACACCTTTACATACAAAAAAAATTTAATTACAAATGAAAATCAAAAAAATTATGAACAATTTTTTTTTCCGGTGACGATAAATTTCTTTCGATTAAAGATATCGGTTTAAAAAAAAATTAGAAAGCCACATTCATGCAGATTTCAAAAATATAAGATTTATTTGAATTAATAAGAAAAAAATGTGGGTTAAAAATATTTACTACAGCGCGGCAGAGCACCGCACTAATTTGTCTAGGAAAAATATTGACAACAGAAACTACTTTTATAGGCGGTATAGGTTACTGTTGATAGTAATAAAAACCAGCCAAGTACGAGTCGGACTCGCGCATGAAGGGTTCCGTACATTATCTATTAAAACGGCAAAAAAACACGTTTGTTGTATGGGAGCCCCCCTTAAATATTTGTTTTATTTTCATTTAATTACATGTTGTTAAAGTAAATATATAACCAAATATTCTGTATATATTTCAAGCGTCTACCTATTGCTGTTATCAACATAATGCAAAAACAAGCAAAAAAAAAACACGTTTGTTGTATGGGAGCCCCCTTTAATATTTATTTTATTTTGTTTTTAGTATTTTTTGTTATAGCGGCAACAGAAATACATCATCTGTGAAAATAGTAATTGTCTTACTATCACGGTTCATGAGATACAGCCTGGTGACACCATTATCTATAAAAATAATGACAACAGAAACTACTTTTACAGGCGGTATAGGGTACTGTTGATAGTAAAAATGGTGTTTTTAAAAAGAAGACATATTTCATATTTTCATATTCCCCCTCCATGGATCACCTTCTGCAGGACGATGTTGCGCCAATGAGATCTGTTGCCAGCGAGCTGCACGGCTTTGTGGAATTTTGAATCGACAGTGGTGCCGATCTGGTCTGACTCACGTAACGGACTACGGCCTCGTGGCCTCTTTCCCTCAATTTTACCAGTGATGATCAGCTTCTCTAAGTTGTGACTGCCTTTCCGTGCTATATGACCAAAATACTCAAGGACTCGCTGGAGGCAGAAGGAGGAAAGCCTAGTAGTTATCTTGAGTTCCTTGAGTATTGACACGTTCATCCTGCGGGCTGTCCTGAGGATTTGCAGCATCCGTCTCCAACAACAAATCTCGAAAGCGTCTACGCGTCTGCGATCCTTCGCTTTCAGAGTCTGGTTTCTGCACCGTGCAGGAATATAGAAAAGACTAGGCTCCGGATGAGTCTAGTTTTGGTCCTCTTGGTGATTCTCCTATCCTTCCATATTTTACCCAGCTGACTCATTGCGTTCTTGTCCATCCCAACCCTTCTTCCAACTGGCTGGAAAACATACCACCCACAAAAAGAGCTCTGCACCAGCATTTCTTGCGAGCAGTGTTTCAAGCAATCTATGCATGGGGGGCTACCATTATTTTTATAGATAATGATGTCACCAGGCTGTATCTCATGAACCGTGATAGTACCACATTTGAAATTTTCACAGATGATGTATTTCTGTTGCTGCTGTAACAAAAAATACTAAAAAACAGAATAAAATAAATATTTAAGGGGGCTCCCATACAATAAAACGTGTTTTTTTTTTGCTTGTTTTTATATTGATAACAGCAATAGGTAGACGCTTGAAATATGCACAGAATATTTGGTTATATATTTGCTTTAACAATAAATAATTAAATGAAAATAAAACAAATATTTTAAGGGGGGCTCCCATACAACAAACGTGTTTTTTGCCGTTTTAATAGATAATGGTAAGAAACCCTTCGTGCGCTAGTCCGACTCGCACTTGGCCGGTTTTTATTACTATCAACAGTAACCTATACCGCCTATAAAAGTAGTTTCTGTTGTCAATATTTTTCCAAGAAAAGCTAGTCGGTGCTCTGCCGCGCTGTAGTAAATATTTTTAACCCACATTTTTTTCTTATTAATTTAAATAAATCTTATATTTTTGAAATCTGCATGAATGTGGCTTTCTAATTTTTTTTAAGCCGATATCTTTACTCGATAGGAATTTATCGTTCCCGGAAAAAAAAATTGTTCATAATTTTTTTGATTTTCATTTGTAATTCAATTTTTTTGTATGTAAAGGTGTTTTTTTTGTTTCAGAAAATGATTGGGCATCTTTTATTTATCCGAAAATGATACCTCACTTATCATAGTAGCTATAAATTAGCCGTTATAACGACCAACAGTACGCGCGGCGTAAGAAAACTTCAAAAGCATGGTGGTCCACCTAAGAAATAAGTGTGCCAAGTCTCATCCTTTAATGTCAAAAATATTGGTGTTGTCCTATAAGTATCCCACTAGACAAAATTATTAAAATAACACCTGTCACAGGACTCATGCTATATTTTACAAACTACAAACCGTTCACCGTAAGATGGCTCCTGCCTTGGTTGGTAGCCAAGGAGGAGCCAGGAGGTTGCGGATTCGATTCCCGCCTCGGAACAAACATTTGTGCGATCTGCAGATATTTGCAGACATATTTACATATTTCAGGGTGTTCTGGGTATTTTCTATGTACCTATTAAAAAATATCTATCTATATGTAATGTATTGTATTAAGTATATCAGTTATCTAGTACCCATAACACAAGCTCTGCTTAGCTTAGGGCTATATAATGTTGTGTGAAATGTCCAGCATTATTTATTTATTTATTTATTCTATGGGGAGGGCTGTCCAGCAGTGGACTAGTCTGAAGATGAGGAGTGCAGTCCGTCACCACTGCCGCGGCGCTGTTCGCGGCGCGCTTTTTGTTGCGCGCTGTTCGCGGCGCGCTTTTTGTTGCGCCCTGTGACGAGGGCACTGAACGCTCTGGGAGGCGCCTCTTTTTGTCCTCAGTGTGCCCGCTGGGGCTGCCGCTGCGCTTGCGCCTCGGCCTCAGCCTGCTACTAGTCTGAAGATGAGGAGTGCAGTCCGTCACCTCTGCCGCGGCACTGTTCGCGGCGCGCTTTTGGTTGCGCCCTGTGACGAGGGCACTGAACGCTCTGGGAGGCGCTTCTTTTTGTCCTCAGTGTGCCCGCTGGGGCTGCCGCTGCGCTTGCGCCTCGGCCTCAGCCTGCTACTAGTCTGAAGATGAGGAGTGCAGTCCGTCACCTCTGCTGCGGCGCTGTTCGCGGCGCGCTTTTGGTTGCGCCCTGCGTGACGAGGGCACTGAACGCTCTGGGAGGCGCCTCTTTTTGTCCTCAGTGTGCCCGCTGGGGCTGCCGCTGCGCTTGCGCCTCGGCCTCGGCCCTCGCTCGGCCGCGCCGGCTCGCTCACTGCAACACCAGGACAGTTCTGTTACCAACACTGCTATTACTACATCATACAATGAACATAAATAGACACACGCCTTCCTCCCCGAAAGGGTAGGCAGAGCCTCAAATGGGCCTCTTTTCACCGTGGGTTGCACCATCGTCGGATATAGACGTGACAAGTGGTGAGCTCATCGCCGCCACTGCTTCCCACGACTGACTCTGCTAACGCCTTCTTCCAGTAGGTAATAATACATTCCTTAAGCAAGCTAGCAGCCAGGACAAATCTTATACAATCAAATCATAGAAACAAGTCCGGGTAATCCCTCCACATGGTAATCCTTGTCGGCTTTTACGACATCCACGGGAGGAGATGGAGGGGTCTATTCTAGGGCCGGACACACCACGGCTTTAACGGCATACAATGAACATGTTAATAATTTTATGTTAGATCTCTAGATCGGGGCCAGACCGTGTGATCTATTTTTGTAACACATGACCAACTCACACTAAGCATATTAGTAAGTACCCCAAGTATCCGCTAGAGGCGCTGTAGAAGTTTTCATACTTTGTAACTACATAAGCGAGTAGGTATAGATTGTGTAAACTCATGATAGACCATGTAGATCTTGAGCCTGTTGATAGGTACTTACTTAGGTATTATAAATGACGACATAACAAGGTACTAAGACAGAAATTTTGAAAATTCGCCCTCTAAGTGGTCCAAAAACAGCTTTTTAACTAAAACAAAATATCTCTCGGAAACTTTTGGTAGTAGATACTTGAAATTGTACATGTTGATTTCTGAAATAAACATAGCAAAACACGTTTAAAGCATTTCCTAAAATTTACTGAAAAAAATGTTATGATTTTAAACTACCGAGCCGAAACCGCTGGACCCAGAGACTTGAAATTTGGAATGAATTATAAATCATATATAATATTCATAAATCAACTCCAGAAATCAACTGGCGTTTATCTCTTTTGGGATTCATACCTCGAAAGGTACCAACAAACCTGTTTTTTTTTCTGAGTAGCTACATGACGGAACAATCAGATAGCCCTGCAACCGTAGCGCCAATACCCTCTGCCTCATTGCTACATGACGGAACAATCAGATAGCCCTGCAACCGTAGCGCCAATACATGACGGAACAATCAGATAGCCCTGCAACCGTAGCGCCAATACATGACGGAACAATCAGATAGCCCTGCAACCGTAGCGCCAATACCCTCTGCCTCATTGATTTTAAATTGGTTTTCACTGTTGTGTAAGGTATTTTTATCAGGGGAGGTTAAGTCACAGATTACTTAATAGTTACTTTAAGTGAATAAAATATCTGTGTAGGTCACGCGTGAGTGGAGCACCAGCCAGACAAATGCTAGTAGGAATAATGGTAGGGACTTACGTCTCAGGCAAAGTTTCGTTCAAACAGTTCTGATCTGCCGGGACAGTTCCTGTCAGCTTTTCTAGCATAGCTATCGCAGCAGAAAGCTTGGCTGCGGCCGCCGTACTCCCAGTGCCAATAGCTGTCATAACAATAGTTGTGGTGAATTAGCATGTATTCCAAACCACAATCTTGAACCATCTACCATTCTCCTTCTGTCTTCTTCATATCAGTTCATAGTCGCCAGTGTATTTAATTGTCATTGGAACAACATGTGTGCGCTATAAATAAATAAATATGTACATAAATAAATAAATTTGCTGGAAAGTTCACACAACATTACCTAGCCCCAAGCTAAGCAGAGCTTGTGTTATGGGTACTACATAACTGATATACTTAATACAATATATTACATAGACAGATATTTTTTATTATACATACAAAATACCCAGAACACCCTGAACAAATATCTGCGATCGCACAAATATTTGTTCCGAGTGCGGGAATCGAACCCGCAACCTCCTGCGTCGCAGGCCGAGCTTTGCCCGGCGCGCCACCGAGGTCGTCGGCTATAGGTACCTAACTCCATCCGATATCTTTATAAACTAAATTATGGTAAAATTGAAATAAGGGTTGTTTCGGGTTGCTGCTTCAGTAAGACTACATAGTTACGTCCAATGATAGATTGATTTATTTCACATTTACAAGCTCCATATATCTATATCATTACGTGTCCTTTACTACTACGTGACTATCTTTATATCTCTAACGATACACACTTATCACGTATACCAATGTAACCTAATTTGGATGCTTCCTTACTACAATAGTTCATAGTTCATTTATTCATAACAAATAAATAAAATAAATAAATAAATAAATAATGCTGGACAGTTAACACAACATTATCTAGCCCCAAGCTAAGCAGAGCTTGTGTTATGGGTACTAGATAACTGATATACTTAATACAATATATAACATAGATAGATATTTTTTATTATACATAGAAAATACCCAGAACACCCTGAACAAATATCTGCATATCGCACAAATATTTGTTCCGAGGCGGGAATCGAACCCGCAACCTCCGGCGTCGCAGGCAAACGTTCGCCCGCCCCGCCACAGAGGTCGTCAAATAATTGTAGATAATTGCTACATGTCATATACTTTAATATAAGTACCTATAATTAGTTTTCTATGAAAAAAAAACACTTAGTGATAACGGGATTTTAAACAACCCATTGACATAATCATTAAAATATAAATACCCACTTACACAAGTAGTTGGTAGTTAACGTGAATTACAAGAATAATTAATTATAAAATACCATTTAATTAAAACAATGTCATCAAAATAGATCTTAATAGTTTGAATAAATAATACTACATTCAATTAGGCACATTCAAATCAATCAATTAGTCAATACAAAATAAAAATAAAAACAAAACAATGCCATTTGTCAATATCAGATGACCAAGTAGGTAGGTACCCAGTACCTAAATAATAAACTAGCTTAGAATAATAACGATCAATTTTTCAAAAAATCGTCGACCTTATAAAAAGATTGCTCGATAAGCCAGTTTTTCAGCTTGTTTTTAAAGGACTGTGTCGTCGGCGCAGCAGTTATGTAGGTAGTCTGGGAGACGGTTGTAAACCGCCGGCCCCATGACGTGTATCAGCTTTTTGGATTTTGTAAGTCGCTTTCGAAATCGAATCGCCTGTAGTCTTTGCGCGTTACGCGTCTGATATCCGTGGCCGTCTCCGAGTCTCGCGTACTCTCCCAGGTGATTATGAACATAGATGGCTGCGTGGTAGATGATAAGGGCGGGTACCGTCATTATCTTTAAGTCCCTGAAAATTGGACGAGCAGAAGTGTCCCATGAAGCTCGCACAATGGCTCGCACAGCTCTCTTCTGCATTCTGAACGCTCGCTCCCAGTCGGTAGCTCTGCCCCACAGTTCTACACCATATTGGAGAAGCGAGTGAACAGATTATGCGAAGTAGCAACTTCTCGTCATCCCTGTCTCCAGGATTGCCGATAAATGGGTAGGTACCTAGTACAAAATTAGGTGTGCTCATACTTTTGCTTAATAAAGTACCTATACAAAGACAAGACGCAAGGTGCAAGTAGGTACAAGGTTAGCTAACTTATGTGTGTAGGTGTGTGTATCTGTATGTATGCATGTTTCTTTGTTGCCACAATGAACAGGATATAGGATCTGCAATTCTGCATTGGATGCTCCATTTCAATGCAGTTTTATCATTTTAAATTAACAGCTGTGCAACTAAAGACTGCGCTCGCCAGGCAGATATCTTCATACAATAAAAACGCCACACGCCGCTCGAAAAAGCGGGTTTTATCTAGTGAAATATAAATACTTAATTTTAAAAACCCCGTGGGTGAACCCTCCGTTTTATTGTATTGATTTTATTTATCCAATTTTTGACCCAATAATCTGTACCATATTGACAAACAATCGAATCTAGCCAAAAGTTAGAGGTAACTTTGTGTTTTTTTTTACTGAGAAATTTTTGTCGTGTCGTTTTCTGTCTCGGTGATCCCTCGGTATTATAATGTAGTATCCATGCATATTTTTTATTTGAATATTGTACTTGATTTAGTCAGTTAAAAATCGAATCTAAGATTGGTAATTTTGCGTTATATATATTAATTTCATTTATTCAGACATCACAAGGTCCATTTGTTAGTAAGACTTAAGAACTAGATTATTGTGTACACAGTTTTATAATTATTTAAGTAGACCTTCACTCTTGCTCTGATCCGATAGACTCCAATGGGATTATCTGATCAAGACCCGAATAAAGGACTTCATCACAGGCAGTTCAAATCAGCAAGGTATGACCTGTAGAATGCTGTTGGGGCTACTCCACACTCTGCTGAGCAAAGAAGCTGTTTTCTTGCGGATTATGGCATGAAAACCATCGACCCGCGCTTCTGCAAACATAGTAGATGCGCTGTAAAAGCGAGGCAGCCCCAACAACATCCTAAACCCGGTTTTATACTTATGGGACGCGTAGGTGGGGGGGTTGGGTTATACCCCACATTATAGGCTTGTAAAAAGAATGACACTTACCAACATGACCGTCGACGGCCACTTCGTACACAAACGTCGGGCCAAGAATGCTGGCCATTTGATATTTTGGCACGGTGCCACGCCGGGCCAGCAGCTTTTTTAAGTCAGACACGGGAGACTTCATGGGCAGAGCTTCCATTTCCTGAGAAGTTTACCGTTAATAGTAAGCAGGTGTATTAATGTTAGTAATGCATGGATGGATGTTATGAAATCTAGTTGTTAGTAAGTTGTCAATTCTATTTTGAGGGTTCCAAAGGGTGCCATATTACTGGAAGAAAATGTTAGCCGAGTCAGCTATGGCGGCGATGAGCTCACTCGTCACGTCTATATTCCAAGATGGTGCAACCCACTGTGAAAAGAGGCCCATTGAGGCTCTGCCTACCCCTACCCGGTAGGCAGAGCCTGGGAAAAAGGGGTGTGTCTATGTATGTATGTGTGATGTGTATTTTTGATTACACACAAGTTATGCTTTTATTTGAGATCTTGTGCATAAGCTTTTCCAAGAAACACACCAGTGAATTAAGTCAAAAGTACTCACTCTCCCATCAACTTCATACATAGGGCGCAGAGGCCTATCTGCGTCTGCGCCTTCGCCGTGGATTGGCTTTCGGCGCATCACCGGCAGGGGCATGCTGTCCCCAGCGGGGTGAGGAGGGTGTAGGTGGTTCCCCATCTGTGAATGTTGCTTTGTTAGAAGGTTACATGCTTTGCTCAGGTAGTACCTATACATTGAGCTTCGACCAAAGAAATATTGTGACTCTAAGACATTGAGTATATTTTGGGTCATACACAGACAGCCCTAAGATACGCAGGTACCTAACCTAAAACTGGTAAAATGGATGGCATTCAAGGGATATTTTTACATTCTGCTTGAGCTCGGTTGGAGGAAGTTTTGTTATTTCTAAAGGCAACTTATTGTGCATAATCTAGTTTTATAAACGTAGTTAACATACCTGAGGTTTTGGTACTTAGGTACCTAGGTAGGTACTAAGTTTTCTGTGTATGGTTGTCACAAGACTAATTAACAAAATATAATTGGGAATCTATCAAATATTATGAACTCAATATATTATATTTATGAACTCAAGTTATAAAGATAAAAATAAAATAAAATGGTACTGCCTCCACTTATAGTAAACCAAAAGTGAGTAGGTAATTGAAAAGTGATTGTAAGTAGTAGGTAGGTACCTACTATTTGTTCCTGCGGATTTTTTCCTTTCGTGTAATTTTGTGGGTAGGCAACGAAGGCAGGGATATCTCTGTATGTTAACCTAGATAGATGGCGCTACCAGAGGGTAGTCTGCAAATTTGACAAGCGACTTACACGGGCGTGTGGTGTACACTACACGGATTTTAGTATGGAATTTGAGGTTCTCAAGGTGCCCGCTAGGGGCGCTATTCAGATTCTCCATACCACAGAATATATACAGTCCATACTAAAATCCATGTAGTGTACACCCTAGGAAGATGGAACATTCATGTGTACACCACACGGCCGTGTAGGTAAGTTGCTTGTCAAATTTGCAGACTAGCCCCTCAGTTAGTATTTTAGGAATTAGGTACTTACCTACCTACCTAATTGCATGCATGTGACATAATTCGAATCTTTTAAATTAGTTGAACTTAAGTATGTTATTTTTGCCAAATAACATAAAGAAATCACATTCCCAGAAGGTCAGTTTTGTAAATAGATACATTTCACGTAGGTACAACATACCGTTTCTAGGTAAATGCAGGCTAGGCTGGGTAGGCCGTTGTTCTAAAAGCAAACGATACGGTAGGTCCAACAAGATAAATAGGTAGCCCCCGACGAAAAACGAAGGGGTGTTATAAGTTTGACGTGTATGTGTGTTTGTGTGTGTGTGTGTGTGTGTGTGTGTGTCTGTCCCATCGTAGCTCCCGAACGGATGAACCGATTTAGTTTTTTTGTTTTGTTTGAAAGGTTTATTTGTCGGGAGTGTTCTTAGCTTTGTTTGATCAAAATCGGTTCAGCCGTTCAGCGTTGGGTTTTTCTTTTAATTTTTACAAAATTAATTACTTGTAATAAATAAGTTGAAGGTTTGGAATTTTTACATAAGTTAGATAGATACATAGGTATAAGGTATGTTGTTCAAATCTGCTGAATAATCCTGGTGTAGTTAGGTATTCACAACGCCGTCTTTGCCCTGAGGGCACACGGGGCCCGTGCCCAGGGCCCTCCTGAAGGGGCCCGGAAGGCCGATGATGCAACGCTTGCGCTCAATAGCTCATTTTTTGCGAGCAAGGCAAAATTCCTACATCGTTAGTTTGAATGAGATGGCGAAAACCTTCAGCATTCGTAAAAAACCGGCCAAGTGAGATTCGGAGTCGCGCACGAAGGGTTCCGTACCATTATCTATAAAAAACGGCAAAAAAAAACACGTTAGTTGTGCGAGCCCCTTTAAATATTTATTTTATTCGGTTTTTTAGTATTTGTTGTTATAGAGGCAACAGAAATGCATCATCTGTAAAAAATGTAACTGTCTAACTATCACAGTTCATGAGATAACAGCCTGGCAGGAGCCTGGTGACACCATAAACGGCAAAAAAAAAACAGTTTTTTGTATGCGAGCCCCCTTAAATATTTATTTTATTGTGTTTTTTTGTATATGTTGTTATAGCGGCAACAGAAATACATCATCTGTGAAAATTTCAACGGTCTTACTATCACCTGTGCTATCACTGTTCATGAGATAGGTACAGCCTGGTGACAGGCGGACAGACAGACAGACAGACAGACGGACAGCCGAGCCTTAGTACCTAATAGGGTCCCGTTTTACCCTATGGGTACGGAACCCTAAAAAGAGATGGTGATCTCTCATCTCTCAACTTCAAGAGGCTGTGAATGTGACAAATAATATTGAAATATCTACCATAGGGTAGGTCATTTCGCTAGTTAGCCGGCCGCCTTTAGTTTTCGGCCTTTTGGCGAAGGCTCTATAGTGAAATGGAGATAATAGCGATTCCTAGCAATTTTTTTGTGCGAAAGTATGATCAATTCATTTAGAAATAGTTGCATGATATCTGATTTTTTTCCGGCTAAATAACCTTCACTAGTAATTTTTAGTGAATTTATCAGTTTGACGCCAGCATCGAAGCTGTCACCGCGTGCGTAATTGTACGAATAAATTAGTGACACGCGTTTCACTCCAAGGTATTTTTTTAATGTTTTTCTAAGTAAATGCTGTTTATGTGCATTTAATTGACTGTAGAAATGACTTATTAACATATTACCACTATGTTTATTGCAATATTTAATTTAAAACTACGATAATTAAGGTGGCCGGAAAGTAGCATCGAAAATTTCCAAAATGTTTAGTTCTCGGCCTAGTGGCCGAAAACTAGCATAACACAGCCACTACTGTAACTACTATACAATTGTCTCTTTCATTTATTTGGTTACTCATATGTCGAAATTATCTTCTGTTTCCGATTATGAGCCATATTATGGCTTAGCTTATTAGTTTTCGGCCACCAAAGTACATCAGTATGAATAAATAACGATGAATCAAAGTCGGCCATTTTATTGATGGCCGGAAACTAAAACAGAAATAAAATTGTAACTCAGTTTTCGGCCTACCTGAATTTGTATGGAATAGTTGTGGCCGGAAACTGAATAGCGTCATTCAGTTTGCGGCCACAATTTTAAGGCAAATAGGCATAAATTATAATAAGTGTTCTAGATTGATTTTCTATGCATAATTTCCATATTAATATTTTTTTCTTCAGATTTATTTCTTTTTTTTATTATTACTAATAATATTACATTATATTTTTTTTTAACAAAGCCAGTTACTATACATATATCTATCACAAAGACTAATTTTTGTGCACTGTTCCGGGATACAATAAAACATTTATACCGCAAAACATTAATCAAATTAAATTCATATGCAGTGGAATAAACGGAATGTCTCCAAAATACACTGGAGAATTTAAATTGAGAAAAACCCGAAATAACGAATGTAGATTTCGTTTCACAAAATAAAGTTTTATAACATTTAAAACCAACTCTGGCTATAAAAAACATAAACGTGTCTGTGATTCTAAAGAAGATGAAAAAAACTCGAGAAAAGGACTTCTGAAATGCAAAATGATGATGTTCTGTATGAAACATGTTCAAAAGACAGGAAGAACTCCAAAATTAATTTGCTGACATCTCTTTTAGTTGAGGATGAAAAAACAACCAGAAAGTGAGAAGAATTTGAGCGGAAATGAAATTAATTGAGCAGAATACCCCAAAAACTTAAAAAAATTACACTATGCTTTCCACAAAGTCGAACATATCAAGACTAGCTGATTAATTTTGCTGATTTTCTACAACCAAATACTTCGATAATAGAAGAACCTTTCAAATTTCATGAAATCCCAACTTATAAAGACAACATAATTTCACCATCAAATTCAAACAAAGATTTACTAGTATCCGCATTCCTGCATACACAGTGACGCTATAGTAACTCGGAGCAATACGCTGACTCGGACACAAACTATAACACCCCTTATAACAAGCAAAATGTCACAGTCAATTATGGAATATAGAGAGGCTTTTAATAAATACTTATTTATACCGAATCTATTATTATAGTGAAAACTATTAATATACGTACGCCAGCAGCAATTTCGTCTTGAGACATGCCCAAAAGTCTTTAAACATAAAAAAAAAGAAAATGTAAAGGATAGAAGTGCGTAAACAAAGACAAGGAAAACAAAATTGAAGAGATTGGAAAGAGATCAGATAAGCAGTAGAAGAAAGCAGAAGTTTCAAGACGACAGGTGGCAAAAGTCAATAATCAATAAAGGAAACGAAAGAATAAAAGTGGATGGCGCCCGGTGTGGTGATATTTTAATAAGCCACACAGAAGAAAATGCAGAAAGGAATACAAGGTGTGATTTCTGCACTAAATAGTATCATTAAAATTTATTAATGTGATTTTTATGTTTAAAATGCTTATAACTACAATTTGAAATTAATGCCTGCTAGTTATAATTAATATGATTTCATATATAAGATGTAAGAAAAATGTAAGATGATATTTTGATGATAACCATAAATGTAAAATTGAATTGTTAAATTTATGACTTTCAATGTCATTAGTTATTTCAATTATAGGCTGTGATTACTATATAATTCATTAAATTGCATACACGGATCGAGAAAATATATAAGATGAAAAATATTATTAAAACCATAGTTGATGATGCAAGACTTGCGATTAAAAAAACTGTAACTACTATTGCAATAGTAAAAAAAACAAGAATTAAAAAGAAAAATGTATTCAATAAAAGGATTTAAATTTAAAGACTTAAAAATTATATGACAGAGAAGTGATATAAGTAAACTTCCACCTAACAGAACATTTCAAATTAAATTATATAAAAAAAACAAAGTCAAACTTTGATCTTGTTTATTTTTATGGTTTTTCTGGTGAGGCCTAAAAACATTTTTACTAAAAGACGAGTTTTTAATGTGACTATAATAGCTTCGTCTTACTTTTTTATCCATTATAAGTAAACCGAAAGTAGGCCGAAAACTAAATACCATGTGGCCGAATACTGAAATTTGCGGCCGAAAACTAGCGTTTTGGTCATTTTTGGGATTAAAATTTATTATAAAAAAAACTAAGATCACTTCGCGTCAAACAGTTTTGAAATCAGAAACTACCTACAATATTTTATCTATCAAAATACATTATCAGTACAGATTATCAACAGTAACATTATTTTTTTCTGACCGTTTAAAGTTGCCAAATGCACTAAGAGGCCGTAAACTAGCGAACCGACCCTACCTACCTACATAGTGTGAGGTGAGTAGAGAAGTACCTAGGTACCTACTTCTCTATCTACAGCACTGCCGTAACTTTGTTGTGAAAGGTAAAGTTGGTAGGTAGGTACCTAAATAGCAAAATACCTATGCAACTTGGTACCTACCATTGGTACAACTGCGAGCTGATCACAGCACGAGAATAGGTAGGTAGACACATTTGCTCTCTCGAACAACTGCATTATTTGGTGGCTTTATATGGAGTAGGTAGGTACTTACATTTTGACGACCTCTGTGGCGCGGCGGGCGAACGTTCGCCTGCAACGCAGGAGGTTGCGGGTTCGATTCCCGCCTCGGAACAAAAATTTGTGCGATCCGCAGATATTTGTTCAGGGTGTTCTAGGTATTTTCTATGTATAATAAAAAATATCTATCTATGTAATATATTGTATTAAGTATATCAGTTGTCTAGTACCCATAATACAAGCTCTGCTTAGCTTGGGGCTGGATAATGTTGTGTGAACTGTCCAACATTATTTATTTATTTATTTATTTTACATTGACATTCAAGGTGCCTACTGTAAAGTTTCTTTGTACGATAGAAACATCTAAGACAAAAAACAGTGTGTTTAATTTTGCTTCATTATCAAGCAGTTATTTAGTGAATACATTTATTTAGTTACGGAAAGAATAATACTAAATTAATAATAAGAATAAATTTAAAAAAATAACATATGAAGCAGTCGTGTTAGCTGGAGACCGCGGCTAACGATCTAAAGGTAGCTCAACTGTTCCAAATCACTACCAGACGGAAGCGTCCCTAAGATGCTGGCTGCATTGCCACGCTAAATCAACGATTTATTATTATGTCTCTGCGCTGAATAATAATTGTTCAAATATCGAATGGGAAGAGTCTATCAAGAAAACAATGCTGCAAGACAGTGACAGCGTTATTACTCACTTGAACCCGGGAAGAGATGTAGTAAGTACCTACCTACCTACCTAAATAGATTTCTGCCGGTCGAAAGTAACTGACGTAGGTATAGGTACCTACCTAAGTGATAAATGATAAAACTTCGTTTTGTTTCTAAAGTAGCAAATATAAAAATAAATGTTCTTTAATTTATCTAAGTAATGTGATCAACTGAATAGTACCTACCTAGGTACCTTAATATTTTCTCTAGTCGAAGGACCTAAAACTGCATTCAGGAGGCCAATTTCAAAAATAAAGATAGGTAGGGTAATAAAGGTAGCTATCGAGAAAAGTTTCACCAATCGTGTTTCTAGTCTATGATTTATTTAGCCTACATCCTCAAGTAGGTAATTACTGTATTAACATCAAATTTGTAACCTTTACTGTTGTGTCACAATGACTGAGTGAGCACGTAACGCAACGACTCCACAATTTTAACATAGGTAGGTATTATTGTCTAGATACCTTGAGGTTGTTATCCTTGTCGTGTCTATGATATTAATGATAATAAACCCAAACAAAGCAGTTACTATAGGTATATCAACAGCTGCAGTTGTAGGTATATGGTAAAAAATCTATTATTATAACCACATGTACCTATCTAGTTATAAGTAAAGTACTGAGTAATTAGCTAGTACCTACCTACCTATGCAAATACTTAGTAGACATTGTTAATGCTCAGATTAATGACATTCCTTATTAATTTTTCAAAGAAAACTTGTAAACAATAATCCGCTACGAAAAGGTATGAAAAATGGTCACATCGATAGACATAATGGAGTTCGAGTTACCGTAGTATCTGGTCGCTATTACATCCGTAGGTACCTATTCCTCATATTTCGACCGATAGTTTGGTTGAGTCGCTGTATGATACAGCACGTATTTTAAAGTCAAATATTTAAATAACTTATTTCGTACCCCTAACAGTTTTGTTATTTGTTTGCTCAGTGATTTAATAGTCAATAGGCGAAGTGTGTTAAAATGTTTCATGCCTTTGGTCCACTAGTGCGACAGTACTTGGTGGTGATAACTGGTAGGTAAAGTTTCAAATATTTCATGAAATAAGATAGCTTTAGGTACTTGTGCAATTATTTTATTATGTGCTAGGTACCTAGTATTATCTAGATATAAAAAGGACTCTAGGACCTAGACGTGACCCTTAGTTGAGTAATATAAGTTCTCATGATTGCGGAAAAGACGTAAGGTAAACTTTAAATTTCGGATTTAATATTTTCTACTCACAACTTCAATTCGATTATTACTGAATTATGCACCCTATGCAAGGGTAGTTTTGGAAAACCCATTTTTTATATAGGTACAGGACGTCCCATGACTATGTGCTACATGAAGGGAAATTAGCTGAAAGGAGACTTTATTTTCTTATCTAAGTTTATTTTATTTTAAAACTTAGTAGGTACCTAGGTAATACTGCATTAAAAGATTTTCTAAAAATTACTTACTTCGTCTGGGAATCGAACCGGCTTAGGTAAATGTGAAAAATAATCCGTAGTATTGTAATTGTGTAGCTATAATTTCCATGTATCTTTTAAATCAGAATTTTTAACTTTATTTACTAGTGAAATATTATATCAATGTTTCCTCCCTATCTTTCTTGCTTTCGGTAGGAAAGTGTGAGCTTTAGCCCTTTGTACTATCAGTAAGTACCATCATATCCACACTACTGATTAGTATAATAAACGTCCTACCTACTAATACTGATTTTATTGAACTTAAATCATAATTAGTTTTATGTAACTATTTGCACCACTTGTCACGTACTTATATACCCCAGGGTGGTGCAACCCACGGCGAAGAGGCCCTTTAGAGGCTCTGCCTACCCTTTCAGGGAAAAAGGCATGTGTCTATGTATGATGTATGTATGAAGTGAGCCATCGAACGGCCGGCAAGCACGTTTGTGTGTGTTTCTTGCTGTGTGTGTTTATTGATCTCCGTCACTCTCGCTGTTTTATTATTTATTTGTTGCCTTGAGTACGTGATAAATAAAATAAATAAATAATATGTTTGTGTTTATGTATATGTAATGGACTAATGGATAATATTTTTGCATCTAAGACAATCCTCTAAGGTTTTATAGATGTTTAAGTAATTTATAGGAAATGTTTGTGAATAAATAAAAAAACTTACGATTATCACTATCTAGTTATCAAAATTGTAACTTCCTATTTATAAAACCCGTTCTGTTACCCGCTTAGACAGACGAGCAGGTATAGAATCTAGAAAATCAACTTGTTGTTTAAAATAAACGTGTTGCCCTTTAAACTAAGAGGGTAACACGTTTTAATTTATAAGTAATCAATAATTAGGTAGTTATCGAATTTATAAACAAATTCCTCAAACTCATAAATACATACATAGACACACGACTTTTTCCCAGAAGGGTTAGGCAGAGCCTCAATGGGCCTCTTTTCACAGTGGGTTGCACCATCGTGGAATATATTATGTTTTTTTTGTCGTGGTGGATGTTGACCTCATCGCCGCCATTCCTTCCCACGCCCACGACTAACTCAGCTATCGCTTTCTCAAATTGCAATTACGTAGAAGATGATCTGCAAGTAGTTTTATTTTATTTTTGAGAATTATGCAAACTGGCATAGGGCCCACCTGAAAGTGGTCACCGTCGCTTATAAACACCGGCAACACCAGGGTATTGTCGATGCGCTGCCTACCCTGAAGGAATTTATGAACATTTTCCAACCCTTCAGTCGTAACTAAGCGGGAAAACCTCAGATGGAACTAAAGTAAGTTTATATTATTTCCATTTGTAACTAAACCTTGTTACAACATATTGGTCAAAGACCTTAGACCTACCAGCGGACCACTTTCTCGAAGGGCCGAGGTCGAAATAGGTACATTTGCACAGATATCTATCTATCTCCCAATACTAAGCATATAGCTACAGTATACGTAGGTACCTACAACGTTTTAAATTCGCTCCAAAATTGATTTTATGCCATCATCATAAAAATATTTATTTATTTACGTTAAGAATAATTAACTTATTCATGTTAGGTATGTACCATATGAAACAGCTGTGCTATCTGAAGACCGCTGACGACCTCTGTGGCGCGGCGGGCGAAGGTTTGCCTGCGACGCAGGAGGTTGCGGGTTCGATTCCCGCCTCGGAATAAATATATTTGTGCGATCGCAGATATTTGTTCAGGGTGTTCTGGGTATTTTCTATGTTTAATAAAAAATATCTATCTATTAAATGTATTGTATTAAGTACCTATATCAGTTATCTAGTAGGTACCCATAACACAAGCTCTGCTTAGCTTGTGGCTAGATAATGTTGTGTGAACTGCGTCGAGCATTATTAATTTATTTATTTTTTATATTTTTTTAGAGGGCATGGTCGGTATATATTTTCGATTACGCCATCGATAATATTATATCGATGGATTACGCAGCAAATGTTTTTCTTGATTTTCGTTCACTTTTCGTAGCGCGAGCGCTGTTCTGTCACTTTCCAACTTACCTGAACTTTACTGAGTTAGATAGTGATGGAACTTAGCTGCTGTCTTCCTCTTAACACTCTTAGTTGTCGATGGTATGGAAATTAGGTATTAATTAGGTTACCTAGGCTAATCAGCCCAATTGCGTGGTTCCTATTTGGGAGTTGGGAGGCAGAAATAATAATGAACAACAAGTACCTAATTAATTATGTAAAAATTAAAAAAAAAAAACTCAACTCAATGAAACGGCTGAACCGATTTTGATAAAAAACATAGCTAAGAAAATTCAAGAATAAAAAAAAACAAAAAAAGAAGGGTTTTCTGTTCGGGGGCTACGATGCCACAGATAGACACACACACACACAGACACGTCAAAGTTATTGTTATAAGTTTTTGCGTCGGGGGTTAAAACTAGCAACTCTTAAATCTTCCGTAACTTTTAAGTACGTAGTAAGTAATAATGTAAGTATGGTTCCCATCACTAGAGAGGTGAAGGTCGTGCGCTGACTGACGAACCGGATAAATAATTGCCGGAAGCACCGGAACTCAGGGACTTAGGTATTTTTTAACGGAAATTTTTGAGCGAGAACATTTTTATTGCAAACACGGTAATTGTGACAGCGGGAATAGACCAGTAATAAATGTATCTTCGTGTATTCCGTCGGTGAATCAGGCTTTACTTCTATCTATATAAGAAAAACTATTTCCCTTGGTCACGCACGCCATAACTTGAGTGCTTAGAGCATGGCAAGCCTCCAGCTTGAGTAACACCGATTTATATATTACGCTAAGAATTCTAATGACGTCTACGTCAGGTTCTTACTGAAGAAAATTGAGCAAAAAGTTTGAAAATGTATTTAACTTCTCGCGTGAAGGAACAAGCAGATGGCCTACCTGGCCTTAAGCGCTAACCTCTGCCTTTAACAATGCAGGTAAGGTAGGTCATACCTATGTCATAGGTCACGTCGTATTCAGGTAGGTAGGTAGGTAGGTATTCGGTGTGTGGATGGTTGCTGGGGGGGGGGGGGGGGGGGGGGGGGGGGGGGGGGGGGGGTATGGGATCCAAGAAAATTCAAATATTCTCACATTTTTAACTTAACAATAACTTATATAAAACAATTAGCACTAACTACAGACGGCTAGACGTAGGTACTACACACTTATCTAACTTAAACATGGCTTATATTATTATTATTAAACAAATAACTTTGTAACGATTGTTTACCTAGAATTGTCAATTCCTGTGTGTCCCCGAATGGGGACAGATTCGGGGACACATTCGGGGACACACAGGAACTAGGTACTCAATTAATCAAATCAAATCTGTACTATTATTTATCCTGTGTCTGCAGGTAGGTTTTTTTCATTTTCAGATCTTTTTATCTTGTTGTAATGATGTACCTACCTACAACATAAGTAAAGGACAACCGCTGACCCAGGTCAAAAATAAATGAACCAGGGCCCCTCCATGGAAGTAATTAGTAAGGTTCTAAAAGTTGTTTTTTGTCAAAAAATTCTAAAGAACTTTTATATTTGTAGATGTTGGGAAGCAAAAGTCGCAACCTCTACGCAAGAGATTTAAATTAGCCTTTTCATTATCTTAAATATATTATCACTATCCAAAAGTATCTCAACTGTAGTTGGGTCAAACAATGTATAGGGAGTTGCCTATGTTCTTTGCATTTTTTTAGGGTCCGTACCCAAAGGGTAAAACGGGACCCTATTACTAAGACTCCGCAGTCCGTCCTTCTGTCTGTCTGTCCGTCTGTCACCAGACTGTATCTCATGAACCGTGATAGTTAGACACTTGAAATGTTCACATTATTGTTCAATTCAATTTATGTTGCTGAAAATACTAAAAAACAGAATAAAATAAATATTCAACCAATTACAACAAACGTGTTTTTTTTGCCGATTTTGTAGATAATGGTATTGGACGGAACCCTTTGTGCGCGAGTCCGACTCGCACTAGGCTGGTTTTTTTTTATACTTTCGCAATCTATTATTATTATGGGTATTTATCGCGTAATAATATAAATATTAAGGTGCCTAGGTATAGGTACTTACTATGGTAACATCAACTGTCTATTATTTTAGTCTGTGGCAACACGCGATAACTAATCGTGATAATATTAATAAACTCAATGTCCGACGGATCTATCTATCTAATTTTATTGGTTTACGTACTATTATTTATTCTGTGGTTTGGGTGCCTAATGTCATCTACCCAGGTTTGACCCGTCGTCGGTACGTAACCGCTGCCTGTATATATCCTGTGCCGCTGCGTGGTTTTTAGGTACCTACCGTAGGTAAGTAGGTACTTACCTGCTTATTAGCGAAAATAACACCAACATTTTAGTTTATATAAGTAGGTAATTTAAATGTTATTTTCGGTTTTCTTCAACCAAATATGATTTACCACAAATAAAGACCAATATAAAAACCAAGAAAGGTCATTCCAGTTTAAAATTATACAAATACATATGAAAAAGCAACCACCTTAATAATATAATATTATTCTATTCTATTTCTTAGCTCTTTCTGTCCCACTGCTGGGCAAAGGCCTCCCCCGACTCCTTCCAGACATCACGATCCTGAGCTTTTGCCTGAGCTATGTTTGCCCATCAGTCAGCCAGAAACTTATCAATTTGGTCTCGCCATCTCCGTGTTGGTGCCGCGTCGTCTCTCGCCGGGTCAGGAAGCCACTCGGTGGCTACCTTCGCCCACAGCTCGCTCGGCATGCGGCAGACGTGACCAGCCCAATCACACTTCAGCTTAGCAGCTTTCGAAGCTACATCCACAATTTGTGTTTGTGAGCGCAACGCAGTGTTTCGAATCCTACCCATGAATCTCACACCCAGGATACTGCGCTCCATCGCACGCAGGCGATATTAGTTAACTACTTATAGGATTTTTATAATTTTTAGGGTTCCGTAACCAATGGGTAAAACGGGACCCTATTACTAAGACTCCGCTGTCCGTCTGTCTGTCTGTCTGTCTGTCTGTCCGTCTGTCTGTCTGTCTGCCACGAGGATAAAATAAGAGAATGATAAAACTAAAAAAAAAAAAATTACATTACCATGTAAACTTCCAACGAAAATTGGTTTGAACGAAATCTAGAAAGTAGTTTATTATTTTTGGGGTTCCCCATACTAAGAACTGAAACTCAAAAAAAAAAAAACATCAAACCCATACGTGTCTATATGGATAGGTCTTCAAAAATGATATTGAGGTTTCTAATATCTTTTTTTTCTAAACTGAATAGTTTTTTTAGTTTGCGGGAGTTTTTCCCATAACTTCTAAAATAAGAGAATGATAAAACCAAAAAAATATATGATGTAAACTTCCAACGAAAATTGGTTTGAACGAGATCTAGTAACTAGTTTTTTTGAATACGTCATAAATCGTAATCCATCCAAGAACTTTTATATTATGTTACTTGCTGCTACGGAACTCTTCATGGGCGAGTCCAACACGCACTTGGCTGCTTTTTTTTTTTTTTTAATTTTGAATTATTCGGTATTGTTCTTAGCTATGTTTGATCAAAATCGGTTCAGCCGTTTCATTGTGTTGAGGGATTTTTAATTTATACAAAATTAATTACTTGTAAATAATTACTTGTTCCAGTGAACCTCAGCGTGCTAGGCACGGGTGTGGGTCTGGCGTGGCCATCCCCGGTGCTGGTGAAATTACGTAATGCCACGCAAACGGTGCTGTCTCAACCACTCACTGAGGAGCAGGGCTCCTGGGTGGTGTCTGTGGGATTCCTCACCGGGATCGTTGGTGAGTACCTACCCTTTAGACTATCTATTTAAAGATACACCAACAATACACATATTACGACACTTTTAACAGAATAGCTCACAGAGTTCATGACCATAATCAGAAGTCAAATTCTATATACATACCAATTACAGGCGTATAGGTACAGCGTCTCCAGATAGTCTGGACATAAATATATACATAAATATATACAGGGTGTAACATAGTATCCCTATAAGCCCGGGGAGGGGGTTTTCTACACATCATGGCGAATAACTTTAGATCTACGACTTTTTAAATTACGAAGATTTTCTTTCATGTAATGTCTCGTAAAAATACTAAAATTCCGCCGTAAATTCCTGAAATTCCTCCAAAAATGTACCTAACAAAACATGAGGCAGTCCAACGTAAGTCCTCATGTTCTGTTACGCACATTTTTGTAGGAATTTTTAGAGTATTTATTATTATATTCGTTACTTTGATTATATATACAGCTAAAAAAATTTAATTCTCTAACATCCGTTTTCACTAAACCTAGGCGACGCCTAAATCGGATGCCTAAATATTAAAGAGTCGCCCAAGTAAAAAAAAGTTTCACCTACATTTAGGTGATGACTACGACGTTAGGCGCTGCCTAAAGTTATGACATCGATTATGCGTGGCGTAAGGTTAGGCAACTCACCTAAACTGACAGATTGTCACCCGTTTTCACTAAACCTAGGCGACGCCTAAATCGCTAAAGCTGACAACAAAACAAACAAAATCATAGACAATTATAAAAAAATTAGGCAACTCCTATAGTATAGGATTCAACTAAGTGAAAACCGATTGGTGAAAGGTTTTTTTTTGCTAGGGAATTGCCTAGACTAGGCGTTACTTAGTAAGGCGACTCGTTGATCGTCGTTAGTGAAAACGGTTGTAAGATTCGTTATTGTAATACTTTTTACTTTGCTCGAAGGTTGTAAGAACGATACATTTTACCAGTTGTTGTTTTTCGTATGAGGTAGTGTTGGCCTCGGGTCACAGAATAAATATTAGTGTCAGAGTTTGTCAGGCCGCCCGAGGGCCTCGGACATGGCTTACCAGTAAACATCAATAACAATATTCATATTAACAAGCATGGATACTACTTGTACTATTAGGTACATATGCTGTGGTGTTACATTATAATTCATTATAACAAGATAGGACAATAAATTGTCAATAGAAAAAAAACACAAAGTTACCTCTAACTTTAGGGTAAATTCGATTGTATAACAATATGGTGCAGACCATTGGATCAAAAATAAAATAAATACAATAAAGTCGAGAGCTTACTGTATTAGGGGAGCGAAGCGAGTAAATTTTTTGTGTGAAGATTTCTGTTTGGGGTTGGCTAGAAGCTCTACTAGTAACTACTATTAAACTATGCTGGACAGTTCACTCAACATTATCTAGCCCCAAGCTGAGCAGAGCTTGTGTTATGTGTTACTAGATAACCGTTACATAGATATATATTTTCTATTATACGTAGAAAATACCCAGAACACTCTGAACAATTATCTGCAGATCGTGTAAATATTTATTCCGAGGCGGGAATCGAACCCGCGACCTCCTGTGTCGCAGGCGAACCTCCGCCCGCCACGCCACAGCGGTCGTCAAATATTATTGGGTAACCCTTGACATATTTTGCTCTAATTCCTTTCAAAAATAGATTAGTTATAACTGTCATATCAAAGACTCTTTTATAAGGAAGTAGTCGATTTTCATCATTGCATGGCATTGTGTTCTGAGTAGGTACTTGAACATAATTCTGGCATTGTAATGCTGCTTGGGAGGTACATACGTAGGTAGGCACGTAGGTAGGTACCTACTGCGGTTTACAAAGGTCACTGTACCAGACGTGAATGAATGTGACCATCAGTCATTACGCCTGAGTAGGGCTTGCATTATCCGTAAACGTTTACTATCCGTATAATATGGATACCTAGTAGTGAACTTTTGGTTTCGGATTTCCGGATAATACGGATAATTTCAGAAAAGCTTTAAAAAGAAAATTATGGTTATAGATAGCATTATTCATGTTTAAATTAAACCAACATTCACCCACCATTAAAATATGAATCACTTTAACCAATTCTGTAGCTCTTTATGGTAAAATTAAAATTACTATCATAATGATAATGTGATCATAAAATATCAAAAAAACATCATAAATAAATTAAAAATGTTAACTTTTTTCTTATAAACAAATTAACACTTATCTTCTTGAAATAACTATGTTTTTCTTACAATAAAGCAAAAATTGCATTTAAAATCTTGCTAGCTAGGTCTCATCTCTGGTAAAACGCGGTTTTCCGAGTTTTCGGGCATTTTGCATACACTTAGGTAAGCTAGGCCCCCCAGGTACTTTATGTATATGTGACGAATATGTAAAAGAAAAGATTAGGATTTTAAATTATTATTATTTGTTTTTTTGATCTGAATCAGCTCGGCTCCGAAGATCCTGAAAATCTGAAGCGCACGGGCCTAACCAAGTGCGCACCGGTTGGTTCGATTGTTGTGCCAGAGGAAGGCGAAAGGTCAATTTGTAAAAATTTACGGACTATCCTACATGTATTCAAAATTACGGCTTTTTGAAGGAGAGTATAAGTGTGCTTTGGTAGATCTAATAGAGCGAGAGCCTGGAACAGTTGATTGGGGATAACGCCTGCGTTGAAAATATAAAACAATTGGTATAATATAAACTTTCTCTAATCGCCACATCCCGGTGATTTCGTCCTTCAATTCAACGTACCTATTTAGAGAGTTTTTCTGCTATTGTATTTTGCAAGTTGTGTGTATTAGGAATGGCTATGTCTATAATAAGTGCTGATTTATTGGTTTTTTAATGAGGGTCAAATCTGGCCTATTGTATTATTATTTTTTAGATTATTATCGTAATTTTTTGATGAATTCAAATTATCCGGATTTAGCGGACGTCATTATCCGGATTTGAAAATTGGTGGATATCCGGATATTCGGATTGCAAGCCCTACGCACGAGGCTAAAACCATACTATAGGACGTGTGTTATAATCGTAGACTTTTAACTGTGTACTTCAATGATGGTATTTGACGACCGCTGTGGCGCGGCGGGCGAAGGTTCGCCTGCGACGCAGAAAGGTTGCTCGTTCGATTCCCGCCTCGGAACAAATATTGTACGATCTGCAGATATTTGTTCAGGGTGTTCTGGGTATTTTCTGGCTCAACGCATTAGTATTGCCATTCAGCGTGGCAATGCAGCCAGCATCTTATGGACGCTTCCGTCTGGTAGTGATTTGAATCAGTTGAGCTACCTTAAGATCGCTATAGCAGCGGTCTTCCGGTAGCACAACTGTTACATACTGTATTTTGTACATAGGTACCTTGTATTAGTTGTATTATTCTTTCTGTAAATAAATGTATTTTTCTATGCATAATAAAAAATATCTACACTCGTGAGCAACTGAATCGACTCACCCCTAATACAAAATGTACGAAGTGTAACTTTTTTCGAAAATGGCTGAAGTAATGTACATAAAATATATTATTTTTGGAAAGCTTCATCTTTAGGCTATTAAATAAAACCGAAATCTTTTAAATTCGTTCAGTTTCTTTTAAAAATATCGTTATATCCGTGTAAGCACCGAAACTGACGGATGCTCCTCGAACCTCTCTCAGCTGCTACTGGACAGAAACACCGATGAGATGGCGATTTCTGAGACTCGTCGAAACGATAAAACAGTCGTCTCTCTCGAAGTGAGCCGGCGCCGACTGGTATCTGGCCTCATGGAGTAAGAACAAGTCTCTTGAAATCTTCTGTACACCCTTGACACTGCAGATTGACTCAGGTTTAGTCGACGAGCGACTTTTCACTGGCTGAGGCCTTGTTGCAGTAAAGCAACAACTTGAGCGGCTTCTTCTGATGATGTATCCATAGTGGTTGTAAATCGGCGAATGTAACTTGCGTAGGTGTGATCAGGCAACAACTGATAAGCGACTGATAAGTGTGGACTGCCTGAAGGGAGTTGTATAAGGGGGTTACAACGCGCCCGCGCAGCTACCGCACAAAGCGCATTTTCGATGCTTACACGGATATAACGATATTTTAAAAAGTAACTGAACGAATTTAAAAGACAGTGGTTTTATTTAATATCCTAAAAATGAAGCTTTCCAAAAATAATATATTTTATGTACATTAATTACTCCAGTCATTTTCGAAAAAAGTTACACTTCATACATTTTGTAGGGGTGAGTCGATTCAGTTGCTCACGAGTGTATTTAGGTGTTGGTATATCAGTTATCTATTACCTATAACACAAGCTCTGCTTAGCTTGGGTGGGGCTAGATAATGTTGTGCGAACTGTCCAGCATTATTTTTTTTGTTTTATTTATCTTTTCAATGATCTTAGTACAATATCTGTGCGATCGAGCTACCCTCGGTGTTTTTGTTGGTGAAAATCTTGTTTATTAATTGTAGCGCTCGCTACCCTTATCTTTATATAGTAAGTGTCTACCCTTACAATCTTCAATGTGTTCACCCAGTATACATTTTAATTTTTAGTCTTTGTGACAACCCTTGCACATTTCGACTGTCGTCATTTATTCTGTGCTGTCGTCTCGCGACCATGGCGAGACGGAAGCGGCATTTTGAACAGGACTCATTCCGCCATTTTTGAAAAGAGACGTCGTCTACTTTTATTTTATTTGTTTTCCTAGTGTTTTTTTGTTATTTTGGTGGCATTTTAACCAATGTTAGTGAAATGAAATGGAAGTGAATTGCGTGATTTTTCAAATTGGTGGAAATTGTCTACTAAAGTTTTAGTAAAACGGCCACTGTTTTACTAAAACATGACTTGACTGTTACTTTGAGGACTTGGAAGGAATGTAACGTTGCAAATTATATTTAAAGTACAATCAAATATTATTCCCAAGGCAGGGGAAGGAGACATCTTACGGTGAACGGTCTGTACAATATGACATTAAGATGAAAGTCTCGTGTGCCTGTAACTTCGCCGGCACCCATACATACCCTTCAAACCGGAACACAGCAATGCGAGCACTACTGCTTTCCGGTAGAAATATGTATTGTGCTAGTAGGTACCTACTAGCACATTTCTATGCCCAATTTCAACTCAATCGGTTGAGGATAACTGCTTTAAAATTAGGTTGCAAGATTCCACCCTGATTCCCCCAGATAAAAATACGTTGTAAAAAATCTCAACTAAAATCTCATTCTGTTTTCAGCAAATCTGTTGGCAATGTGCCTCGTTGATCGAATCGGCAGAAAGTACACAATACTCGTCGCCTGCGTTCCCAAAGTAGCCTCTGGTCTGCTTTATACCTTCGCAAGTGAAGTATGGATGCTGCTGCTAGGAAGGGCAATAGCAGGCGCGTCAGATGCAGTCATCTTCACTGTACTGCCTATGTACGCCTCAGAGGTCGCTAGCGTGAGTAAAACATGAGGAGTTTTTTTTTTACGACTTGGTATTTTTTATCAAGCAGGTCATCTGGCCCATTTGATGTTATGTGGTACCCTCTGCCTATGAACAGTGCATTACCTCATAGGTCACGTCCATTTAGGACACACCCTATGTGGCACTGCACTGCGCCCGCCACCCTGAGACATAAAGATGAAAAGTCTCATGTGCCTGTAATTTCACCGGCAACCATACCCTTCAAACCGGAACACAGCAATGCTAGCAGTCCTTTTTTGCGGCAGAAATAGGCATGGCAGTAGCACAGAATAAATAAGTGGTAGTACTTCCCCGGAAGAACTCTTTCACAAAAAAACTCTACTACTAATAATGAGTATAGAAATACCTATGTGTATAGAATTGAATAGAATATTTATTTATTCAGACAACAAGAGTCCAATTTTTTAGTAGTCAACTTAAAACTAGGTTAGCAGTTACTTAATTATTAACAATGATTTAGTCCTCTGGACGAGCTTCCAAACCAGAGGACAATCGAACCGATACTAGAACGCGCTTAGGATGCTGTTGCTGCTCACGTGAAGCCAACTCAACAAAGAGACCGTCTTTTTGCGCCAGATGGCGTCAAAGGTGCCGGTACGCGCCTCGGCAAACATACCTGAAGCGCTGCAGAAGCGCGGAAGCCGCAACAGAGCCCTAAACGCATTGTTGTAATGGACCCGCAGAGCATTGTAAGCTTTTTGGGTATAGTTGAACCCTTCGACCAAAGGTTAAACCACAGACTCGCTGAGTACAGAGATGTACAGTACACCTTGGATAAAGTAACTTTCACTGCGTTTGTACATCGAGCGAATTTGCGGGAATGTTCGCCCTGACTGAAAATGCTCTGCGTTCCCTTGATCAGCAACGTCCTTAAGATCTTCAATTACCAGTCGTGTCCCAGGTATTTAAATTGGTGCTCTCTTAGCTATAAGTGTCACAGGTGGAGTGTAATAAAACACCCCCTAGAAATACTCCGTAGTTTGAGGTTGTCTGTCTGTACAATAAAATACAAGGTTTTATAATATTAGTGACCATAACTGTGTGCTGATCACAATGAGCCTAAACACGGTCAGTCTACTATTATCCATCGAGGAGTTCCGTTGTCCACCTTGCGTCTCCACCATCGGATACCTATCGGAATGTCACCCTATCGCCACCCGTGAAATACTTGTCATTGAGGAATTCCAATAGCCATCTCTGGTCTTCTTTATCAGTTCCACTTTACCAAATGGAACTTTATGAATGCACATGCTTGACTTGGTTGCTGAATATACTGAAATCGATATAAGTGTGCATATAATATTTGAGGAGTTCCCTCAATTCCTCATGGATCCCGTCATCAGAACCAGATTTGTATGACAATGGGACCAATCTGGAAGTATATCGGGTCAAATATACGTGTCGTGTCGTTGCTCCTACTTTCATCAAAATCTGGTTCAGATGGTGGGATCCATGAGGAATTGACGGAACTCCTCAAATATTATTGGCACACATATAGCGATTTTGGTAAAAAATTTGATTTTGTGTTTTTTTTTTTTTTTTTTGTTGTTGTTATTTTAAGCAACAAGTCAATAGTGACTTTCCGAATTCCAATTGAGCTGAAATTTGCCATACTTGTGGATTTGATAATACAATATTATGGTGGCATCGAGCTGATCTGATTATAGAGACAAAACTCCTCGATGGATAATAATAGTAGACTGGCCGTGTTTAGGCTCATTGTGATCAGCACACGGTATTTATTCTGTGACACGGTTCCGATCACTAATATTATAAAATGTTGTATTGGGGATAAATTCCTAACTTCGAAGTTTTCGAAAGTCCTGTAAAAAATACCTGCCTATCTGTTAACTTCGACGTTGTTTTTTTATACATCACTAGCGACTCGCCCCAGCTTCGCACGGGTAGCCCCCGGTAACCCCCCCTCCTACCCTCTCCCCCCTATGTCAATCTTCTGGTTCTAAGCTACCTACCCACCAATTTTCAGCCAAATCGGTTCACCCGTTCTTGAGTGAAAACACAACTTTGTTTTATAAATAGATTATTTTTGAAGTCCAGTAATAAAATACCTACCTATCTGTTTCCAGAAAGAGATCCGTGGAAGCCTCGGCACGATCCTGCAGATAGTGTGCTCCATCGGCGTGGTCACCATGCTGTGTGTGGGACCCTTCACTCCGTACATCACGCTGAATGTCATCTACACTGCGATAATAGTAGTCACCACGCTACCATTGCTCCTATTACCACACAGCCCGTACTTCTTGTACTCTAAAGGTAAGCAATGTGCATGAAAGAAGCCTCTGCAAACACCTGTTCTTTAACCATCGATTTAGCAACCGTTCTTGATGAGGCTTCCAACTTGATGTCAAGTAAGCCTCAGTGAATTACTTAAATATCTCCTAAACTACAGCGTCAACATTTATCACTATTTTGCCGCAGTTTTGTTGGTATAGTTGAAACCACCCAAATTCCATAGTGAGGCTTTCAATTTGACTTCAAGTCAAAAGCCTCAGTGAATCACCTTAATATCTCATAAACTACAGCATCACCATATCACTATTTCGTCGCAGTTTTTTGTTATATTTGAAACCAGTCATATTACATATTGAGGCTTTCAGCTTGCTAGACACAATTCATGGTGATTTTCCTATTATTTCTCTTTTTCAGGTCGCAATACCGAAGCGCTAGGTGTTCTTACCTACTTACGAGGCTCCGAGACCCAAGCAGCCGAAGAGTTTAAAGAATACTCCTTACAGTCTTCTCCCAAAACCAGCATCGTAGAAATAGTCACAAACAAAACCTTTCTAAAGTCCTTCATTTTAGTTCTGGTGTTAGCTTCAGGGTCACAGTTCAGTGGTTTTAACAGTGTATCTTTTTACTTGCAGACTATTCTAGAGTCTACTCAGACTAGTATAACACCTGAATTATGTTCTGTGATAATAGGTTTAATACAGCTATTGGCTAGCTTCTGTACAACGTTAGTGACAGATAGGTTTGGGAGGAAACAAATTCTTACAAGCACGTTGACTGGATTAGCCTTGGGTATGGTAAGTTCATTCATTAGTTATACCAAGAAAATCGGCATGAATATAGTTCAACTAGCTGAATACCCGTGCTTTGCTAGGCATCACATCACAAAAAAACGAAGACTTTGTCACCCCTTTTTACCTCTTATTAAGGGTTATTTTGAAAAATCCTGAAATTTGTTTTCAATTATTCTGTATTTTAAGTACTCATACTACTAGTCCCCATAGTACTATTATTTATTCTGTGCCCATACCAAGTTTCAAGTAAAAGGCACCACGCGATTAAAAGTTCTCATACAAACTTTAACACCCCATTGCAACCGCTTTTGGTGGTAGTTAGTTCGGGGAAAAAATATTTTACCCTTTTATGATTTGTATTGGAGCTTACTTATGCAAAGTTTTAATTTTGTAAGTTCAAGAAATACGGGTTTTCATACAATGGTTTTGCCCCCTTTTCATCCCCTAAACTAAAGGGTTGAATTGACAATATAAGGTATAGCTTTCTGCCGGAAAGTAACTGACGTAAGCGGCAAATGATAAAACTTCGTTTTGCTTCTAAAGTAGCAATATTAAACTAAATCCTTTTACTTTAATCTAAGTAATGTGATTAGGTACCTACTGAATAGTATACAGATTAACTCTTAATATTTTCTCTTTTCGAAGGAGGGACCTAAAACGGTATAAAGGAGGGCTAATAAAAAAAAACTATCTGGAAAAGGTATTGTTTCCGTTTATGATTTATTTAGATTACATCCTCAAGTAATTACTGTGTTAATTATCAAGTTTGTAACCTTTACTGTTACTGGGTCAGCGCGTATCGCAACGACTCCAAAATATTAACATATCGTCATTTTTCTTCCAGATTGGCCTAGGAACATTCTTCTACATTAAGAACGGGGGCCCAGTCAGTGGATTCATGAACTACTTGCCACTCATTTCACTGGTGCTGGTGGTCTACTGCTACAGTGCGGGTAAACAGTTCAGCAGGTTTCTGTCTCCACGCGGACGAAATCGCGAGCGGGCTGCTAGTATAAGCGGCGCACACAAGCCCAGATTGCCTATTTACGATGACAAAAATCAAATTTAACTAAGTCTAGAATCTTATCAAAAACAGTTGGCTTATCTTCTTCGATGAACGAACAATAGAATCATAAACAATGAAGCTCACCAAAGCAACACAAAAAGCTGCACGAACGCGAGTTGTGTCCCTTTCAATCCCACGGCGAACAAGAAGAGTCAGTTGCGCTTAAATCTTGACGGAGTAACTACGTTTGTTTTGTGCTGCAGTGTTAAATATTATTAGTTTTTTCCATGGAGGGTGAAGCATCAGGCACATACTCTTAATTATAATTATTTATTTGTTATTTGTAGTCATGAATAGAGTAGTGTTCTAACTTTGCCTGGAAGACTAATTTTATACAAAATTACACTAATATCACTTAGGTTTGCAGTCGTTTAAAAAAAGTTCCCCATAGTTCTGCTTTATTCCACAACGAATTAGAAGCTACATACTGTGGGCATTTCAAAAAAGTAAAAACCCCGTCCCCATGTCTGCCCTATTGTTAAATAAACCATTGAGGATGCCTACATATCTTTGTAGTGAAGAAGTTGAAGACATAGATAACGAAGATGCCGATCATACAGATGTAGACGATGAGGAACAATACACAGCATAGACTCTAATTTAAGGACAAGCTAGTATAAATAAAGTATTTTCTTTTTTATTTCTTGTTTTTTATAAAACTCTCATCTCGAAACTCTATTTCTACATTCTAAGAGTTACCAAATCATAAAATAAATGAAATAACACATAATCATCAAAAAAAACCTTAGGATACCTACACTTAATTTTTGTCATCGTAAATTGATGATTCGGGCCAGTGTGCGGCGCGACGGCGCGAGGCTTGTTTTTTTAACGCACGATGGAAAAAGAGGGGTGTTCTATGTTTGACCGCTATGTGTGTCTGTCTGTCTGTCTGTGGCACCGTTTCCACAGAATAAATAATAGTACAAGAATTTAGTAGTAGTAGCCGTTGCTCTTAGACGGGGGAACTGATTTGAATGCGGTTTTTTATTTGAAAGCAGGTTTTCTAGCGATGTTTGTTAGACATAGGTACATAACATACATACGTACACAAACACACGCCTATTTCCCCGTAGGGTGGTAGGCAGAGCTTGAGTGGCCTCTTTTGAAAGTGGGATGCACCATCGTGGAATATTGACGTGACAAGTGGTGAGCTCATCGCCGCGATTGCTTCCCAAGACAGACACTGCTAACGCTTTGTTAAAAAAAACGCCTCGCGCCGCTCGAAACAACCGTTTATACTGAATATCTCGTAAAATATAGATAACAAGCAGCGCCCCGCGGTTTCACCCTATGTGTTATTCCAGGAGACCAGTTATCTCCATTCCAAATTTCATCCAATTCCATCCAGTAGTTTTTACGTGAAAGAGTAACAAACATCCATCCATCCATCAATCCATCCATCCATCCATCCATACATACTTACAAACATTCGCGTTTATAATATTAGTAAGATAGTAGGATAGGAAGTTACAAAACCGCTAACAGTTAACCCTCGGCTTTGTTGTATTGATTTTATTTATTGAAATGTTTACCCAATAATATATGCACTATTTTAATAAACAATCGAATCTAGCCAAAAGTCAGAGGTAACTTTGTTTTTTTCTATCAAGAAAATATTTTCCTATCGTGTTTCTGGTACAGTGATCCCTATCGGACTTATAATGTAGTATCGAAGCATATTTTTAATTTGAATATTGTACGACTATATAAAGATACAGGTCAGTCAGTTAAAAATCAAATTTAAAATTAGGAAGAAAAATATATATAGGTATGTATAGGATAGAAAAAAAAACCAAAGTCACCTCTTAACTTTTGGCTAGATTCGATTGTTTATTAAAATGGTGCATATTAATGGTTAAAAAAATTGATAAATAAAATCAATATAACAAAGCCGAGGGTTTACTGTAGGGGTTTTGTAAAATTATCCATATTTTATTAGATATTCAATAAAAACTGCTTTATCGTGCTGTGCGAGGCGTTATTTTTTACAAGCTGTTATTTAACTTGCAATGTAGGTATGTCCGGGTGGAATCTTGCAACTGAATTTTAAAGCAGTTATCCTCAACCGATTGAGCTAAAATTTGGCATAGGTATACCTGTCAAGTTCCGATGACAATACAATATGATGGTGACAACGAGCTGATTTGATGATGGAGACGGAAGGTGGACAACGGAACTCCACGATGGATATTAGTAGACTGGCCTTGTTTGCGCTCATTTTGATCAGCACACGGTTACGATCACTAATTTTATAAAAGCTTGTATTGAAAAATATATTTTTCTCAAAAAACTTATGTATGAAGATTTCTGCCTGGGGTTGGCGCAGTCTTAAAGATGTTTTCTTTTCCAGGAGTAGGCTCCATCAACTGGGTCCTGTCAGCAGAACTCTTCGACGACCGTTCCCGAGGCGTTGGGCTCTCTATCACCTCTCTTCTCTCGTTTATAGTTCTATTCGTCACCACTAAATACTTTCCCCTACTAATATACGTTATTGGTCCAGCGGCCACGTACTGGTTTTTCAGTATGAACTGTCTACTTGTATGTATATTTATTATGTACTTTATACCGGAGACTAAGGGCAAGAGTTTCGCGGAAATCCAACGTGATTTAGGCGCTGGCGGGAGAAAGGTTGAATGTACCAAAGCTTGATTTAGGTACCATTCTAACGATTATATCGTAGGCGAAAAGGTTGAGCCCAGGCGAGCATACCAACCACGTGACTGCGCAGCACAGGAATTTGTATTAAAAATTGCTACTGCGCTGTTCACATACCATTCGACATAAATGCTGTCCAATTCGAAGGCAGTACAGAAAAATTATCGAACGGAAAAATTCGGAATCCATAAAGATGGAACAAGTTGATAGCCCATCTGATGTTAACCTGATGTTAACCTCATTACCTCATAGGTCACGTCCCCTAGGACGCACCTTTTATGACATTGCACTGCGCCCGCCACCCTGAGACAAAGATGAAGAAAAATATGTCTTATTCGCACGTTTCGCGAAAATCTGCTGGGAAAAGGTCTCCAAATCCATCCACTCGTTCTTGTCATTGGCACTTTAATTTTTCTATACCTACTTTTGTAAAGAATCATGACCTTGACTTGAACGGGAGATGTTAAATACCTAGTGATGATAAATATGATATTAAATAAGTTTTCACCCGTTTACTTAATACTGTTAATCTGTAAAAATATAATTAATTTTGTGTTTTGTTGCTGTGAAGTAAAAGTTGTGAAATGGAACTCTTTTTGTGTCATTACCCAACCACGTCATCAAAGTCTGCTAAAAGGTCTATGGCAACATAAAATATGAATATTTTAAGATGCGTTGCAGACGTTGTAATCCTTCGTTTACTTTGGCCCACATTTTGCTTAATTGTAGTTCGTGATAGACAGTCGCTAAAACAAAAGCACTTCACTTATGTCTAGAAGCTAGGTCAAGGGGATTTGGATGTGGCTCTCGTCCGAATTCCTTTCAAACGGAATGCTACGTTCAGTCTTGAGACGCACGCGTTCTGCGTGCGTTTCTTTCTACAGACGGAAGCGTCCCTAAGATGCTGGCTGCATTGCCACGCTGAATAATAATGGGTCTGACAAACGTTTTTACTTTACATGCCAAATTAATCTACAAAAAATTACAAGAAAAACTGTGTTTTTACTTTTTTCATATCTCAATAAATGCCTGAGATATTTACGATCAAAGTGCGTATTTCCAGCCGATGATTTTTAAAAACGCGGGTGGGCGCTGACTGGCCTATGACGTCACACCCTCGGCCATTCGACAGTCGCGCTTTCGTTCGCACGCCGCTGCGTAGTAAAAGTCTAAATTATACAGTTCTCAGTGGTAAAAATGGGAAAAAAATACTGTATTGTGCCTTGGTGCTTCAATTCAACAGTCAAAACACCTAATAAACTCTTTTTTTATGTGCCTCAGGACCTGAAAATGAGGAAATAAATAACCAATAAAAATTTAAGAAAAAATTTGCGGCCCGCAAGTTCATCAGCACTGATTTCTTAACTATTAATTTTATTTAAAAAACTGAAAATTAAAAACGAAAGCGGACATAAGACAAAAATAATCCGGTAAATATCTGGTTTAGTATAAAAATATAATAATAGGTAGGTATTTGCCTACTTAGAAAACTGTTAACTAAATAAATACCTACTAGGACTTACCTATAATCTGTACATGGGTAAATAGTGACATTTTCTTTAAGTTTATACTAATAAAACACATACAATAATCATAGACAACCTCGAGATGTTGATTGCGAGGACCTATTTTTTATCGCGGCCCATAATAGGTAGGTACTACTAAAGTACTAACACACACTTTCAGTTAGGTTTAAGTTGGAACAAATACCTACACAAGAGTACCTACCTAGGCAATGTTTACTTAGAACATACATACCTTTTCATCTTTATTCCACGAATTTCGGCAGCCGTAAAATCCTGATTCTTCATGAAATATTGTGCCACCATCAAACTATCCACTCTTGGCAGATTGTCCGACTGACCTTTCAGAAAACCTTCTTCCATTCTACACACTACACGTTTCATTTTAGTGTAATCGGATATAAAAGATAATTCAATAGGTAATAGGAAAACGAAAACGATCTAAACAAAATGAAACGAGACGCGCGTCAACGCACCGGACTACCGCGCCGTGTAGCGGTCGCCGGCTGAACGAGGGTGTGACGTCATAGTATGAGCGCGCGTAATCTCGGAAATTCAAAATCTTTATAACTTCGGAAATACTGCATGTATTGAAGTGAAATAAAAACTAATGTAATGTAAATGATCTACGCTCCGATTTTAGGTATATTTGAAAGTAATATTTTGACCCTTTTGTGTTCCCCATTGTTAAAATATCGAATGGGAGGAGTCTATCAAGAAAACAATGCTGCAAGACAGTGACAGCGTTATTACTCACTTGAACCCAGGAAGAGATGTGGTAAGTACCTAAATAGATTTCTGCCGCTCGGAAGTAACTGACGTATAGGTGATAAATGATAAAACTAAGTGATAAATGATAAAACTTCGTTTTGCTTCTAAAGTAGCAATTATAAAAATGAATTATCTTTAATTAATCTAAGTATTGTGATCAACAGAATAGTAGGTACCTACCTAGGTATACAAATTTACGCTTAATATTTTCTCTAGTCGAAGGACCTAAAACAGCATTTAAGAGGGCCAATTTCAAAAATAAAGAGAGGTATCGAGAAAAGTTTCACCAATCGTGTTTCTAGTCTATGATTTATTTAGCCTACATCCTCAAGTATGTTTTATTATGTGTTGTATAATTACTGTATTAACATCAAGCTTGTAACCTTTACTGTTTGTTACTGAGTGAGCTTGTACCGCAAGTCGCAACGAAGTACCTTGAGGTTGTTATCCTTGTTGTGTCTATGATATTAATAATAATAAACCCAAACAAAGTAGTTACTATAGGTATTATATCAACAGCTGCAGTTGTCCATGGTAAAAAATCTATTATAATAACCACATGTAGGTACCTAGTAATAGGTAAAGTAGGTACTGAGTAATTAGCTAGTACCTACCTACCTATGCAAATACTTAGTAGACATTGTTAATGCTCAGATTAATGACATTCCTTATTAATATTGCAAAGAAAAATTGTAAACAATAATCCGCTACAAAAAGGTATGAAAAATAGTCACATCGATAGACACAGTGGAATTCGAGTTACCGTAGTATCGGTCGCTATTCCTCATATTTCGACCGATAGTTTGGTTGAGTCGCTGTATGATACAGCACGTATTTTAAAGTCAAATATTTAAATAACTTATTTCGTACCCCTAACAGTTTTGTTATTTGTTTGCTCAGTGATTTAATAGTCAATAGGCGAAGTGTGTTAAAATGTTTCATGCCTTTGGTCCACTTGTGCGACAGTACTTGGTGGTGATAACTGGTAGGTAAAGTTTCAAATATTTCATGAAATAAGGTAGCTTTAGGTACTTGTGTTATTATTTATTCTGTGCTAGGTACCTAGTATTATCTAGGTATAAAAAGGAGAGGACTCTAGGACCTAGACGTGAGTAATATTATAAGTTCTTATTATTGCGGAAAAGACGTAAGGTAAACTTTAAATTTTGGGTTGATTATTTTCTACTTACAACTTCAATTGATTGTTAATGAGTTATGCACCCTATGCAAGGGTAGGTAGTTTTGGAAAACCCATTTTTTTAAATACCTACATGGCGTCTCAAGAGTCAAGACTATGCTACATGAAGGGAAAGTACCTACCTTAAATACCTATAATAGATAGGATGGTTTGCTGAAAGGACACTTTATTTTATTTTTAAAACTTTGTAATACTGCATTCAAAGATTATCTATAAATTACTTGCTTCGTCTGGGTATCGAACCGGCTTAAATGTGAAAAATAATCCGCAGTATTGTAATTGTGTATCCATGCATCTTTTAAATCAGAATTTTAAACATTATTTACTAGTGAAATATTAAATCAATGTTTCCTCCCTATCTTTCTTGCTTTCGGTAGGAAAGTCTGAGAATAGAAAAGAATAGAATAGTAACCTTTGTTTTTTTTGTGTGAGCCTTTTGACGATCAGTAATTACCATCATATCCATACTACTGATTAGTATAATAAACCTCCTACTAATAATACTGATTTTACGGAAGCTAAATCATATTTAGTTTTATTTAACTACCAGCGACTCGCCCCGGCTTCGCACGGGTAGCCCCCAGTGACCCCCCCCCCCCTTCTAACCCTCCCCCCCTATGTCAAGCTACCTCCCCACCAATTTTCAGCCAAATCAGTCATTCATTCAGTCGTTCTTGAGTTATAAGACTTATAAGTGGTGTAACTAACACGACTTTGTTTTATATATATATATATATATATAGATTTGCTTAAAATTAATAAATCTTACCACTTGTCACGTCTATGTCCCACGATGGTGCAACTGTGCAACCCACGGTGAAAAGAGGCCCTTTTGAGGCTCTGCCTACCCATTCGGGGAAAAAAGCTTGTGTCTATGTATGTATGTATGTAATAAATATTATGATTACCACTACCTAGTTATCAAAATTGTAACTTCCTATTTACAAAACCCGTTTTGTTACGCGCATAGATAGACGGGCAGGATACCAATATAGAATCTAGAAAATCAACTTGTTTATAAAAAAACGTTTGTTTATAAAATTTTAAAAGTAATCAGATAATTAGGTAGTTATTGAATTTATAAACAAATTCCTCAAACTCATACTTATAACATACATAGAAACACATCTTTTTCCCCGAAGGGGTAGGCAGAGCCTCAATTAAATAAATAAATAAATAAATAATGCTGGACAGTTCACACAACATTATCTAGCCCCAAGCTAAGCCAGAGCTTGTGTTATGGGTACTAGATAACTGATATACTTAATATAATACATTACATAGATAGATATTTTTATTATGCATAGAAAACACCCAGAACACCCTGAACAAATATCTGCAGAACGCACAAATTATTTGTTCCGAGGCGGGAATCGAACCCGCAACCTCCTGCGTCGCAGGCGAACCATCGCCAGCCGCGCCACAGAGGTCGTCACGTTGGCCTCTTTTCACGGTGGGTCTATTCATCGTGGAATATAGACTTTTTTTTGACGTGGTGGATGGTGAGCTCATCGCCGCCATTCCTTCCCACGACTGACTCAGCTAACGCTTTCTCAAATTGCATATACGTAGAAGAAAAACAACTACTTGCAGATCAGTTTAAACTAGTTTAAACTAGTTTAAACTAGTTTTTTACGGATCAAAGTTACCCGCGTCCTTAGGGAAACAAAACACCCTCGCGGCCCTACACGTGATCCCTGGGTGGCGCTAAATGGGCAACAGCATTTCTGGTGCTAGGCTTCGGCCGCGGCTTGTCACCCACCGTACAAAGCCAGTCCGTGAAGCGACACTAAGCCAAACTTATAATTCCTCACGGAGACGCAGATCCAATGTCCTCCCGATACAGCTTACCTCATATACCCAGGCTATGTACTGGAGCACAATTTTAAACCCAAAGCTGGTATCTGCTTTATGCCCGGGACGACATTTGCTGTCTGCGTCTGCGTGACCTTGAAGAACCCAATTTCTCCGTTTTATGGATTTTGGTGGGCACCGGCTTAGAAAAGATTATCTACGCCGGTCTATATCGATCACATTCTGGGGATCTCGAGACAACCAGGTTGTTTAACTACATCTGTGAAGAGGCGGATGTGGCTCAACAACGGTACCCTGATGCCCAACTGGTGCTTCTGGGGGAATTTAACGCCCATTATCAAAAGTGGCTGTTCCCATATACCAGATCACCGACCATGCTGGGAGAGAGGCGTGAAAACTTGCACTCACGCTTAATCTCACTCAGCTATGACGCAACCAGATTTCCTGACGTTGAGGACCACACAGCCAACTGTCTGGACCTTCTGCTGACGAACAAGCCGGATCGCCACTTAGAATCAGTGATGTCTCATTTGGGAACGTCAGATCACTGTGTGGTAACCTAACCACACAGTGATCTGACGTTCTGTATCTTCATACTCGCCACCCGATCCCTCGCCCTGAGTAGGCGATAGTAGGCGAGTGTGGCGTTACAAGTCGGCAGATTGGGATGAGATGCGACATTTCTTAGCTTCTATCCTTGGCCGTAAACCTGCTTTTCTTCTTCTGACCCGACGGCCTGTGCTAATGCCGTTTCGGAGGTGATCAAAAGAGCAATGTAGTATTTTATTCCATTCTCTGATACTTCACCTTCAGGCAGTGCTCGCCCAAGGTTTAGTCCCACATGTGCTAGCGCAGAAGCGCAAAAACATGCGGCATACCTTTTTTTTTTTTTTGTGACGAGGTGAAAATCTGCGACCAGTTACCCTACCACATTGAGGGTGTGGTAGGGTTATGTGAGGTTCACGGACTCGTGGACTCACTAAAAACACCCCGGTGGCCGGCCTCGATGCATGTCAAGGGGCTCCGGGATCTCCATACGGAACGCACCGGTACCCTCTCGCATTTGCCTGTAGAGCACAGTCCCGGGCATGACTTCCATAGTCACGCCCAACACCCTCGCTGGTGCTCACAGCGACAACTTGCTACAAGTTATCGCTGCCTTCCCGGGGTCCGCATATATGCAGCCAGAGCCCTCACTCCAACCACCCGCGGACACGAAGAGGCCCCTGCTCGGCAGGGGCTACCGCGCACCCCCTTTACTGGGGGGCAGGCAGCGTGGGGCGGCCGTTGCCAACGCCCCGCCGCCGCCTCCTTCTCCGAGCGGGATCGGCCCTCTCCCTATCTCGCTCGGCGGCCTCTTTCCGAACCATTACGGTCTCACAGAAAGAGGCCACTGCCTTCCACGCTGTCTCATCTGCCAACATAGCCTCGACTACGCTTGGCAGAGAGAGATCCTGCCCGATCCTGTTAACCAGGATTCCGCGCTCCACGCACCACGCTGAGCACTGCTCCAACGTATGCTGCGCGGAATCCAAGCATACCTAGCCTCAGTTAACGCAAGAAACGGTAAAACCTCGGATGCACGGATTAAGAAGAAAGCCTATCACAAAGCCGCCAAGTCCTTCGAGAAGGTGATACGGAAGGCTCGCTTCGATCGAATTGGTCATCTGGGGGCTAATCTTGCTGCATATTATTCTGCGCGAAGTAAAGCTTTCTGGTCTCTGGCTAAGTCGGTGGAAGCGAACTTCAGTCACCCTTCACTTTCTTCACTAACTTCACCATTACTGAAACCAGATGGTTCCCTAGCTCACGCTGCGGTTGAGAAATAAAGTTTATTTGCAACTCAATTTGAATAGAATAGAATAGAATAATTTTTATTTGTAACAACACAGATATAAACAAAATAAAACATGAAAATACACAAAATTACAGTAAGATTTGCTGTTACAAAAAGGTCTCTAACTCAGCATATGCGGAATCTTCGCGTCTAGACACTTCTGGCGGAATTCCACCTCGTTCCTCTTTGAGCTTCAATGCAGGAAATTCGCATCCAGCAAAAACATATCTCTGCAAACTCTAACTTTGATTCCGTCTTCTCTTAGCAAAGAGCAGTCAACACCAGCACCTTTTCGTGTCGATGTATCATTTTCAGTCTCTTTATCATTTGTCAGACGGCCACCAAACCCAAAACGTAGGCTTTTTTGACTTCCCGAGATAAAGGAGACCAAAAATTACTCGAAATTGTCCCTTCGGCCTTGCTCATTGACAGAACCGCAAAGGAACGACCTTTATTTTATTTTATTTTATTTAAATTCAACTGCTTACTGCACTTACAGTATACACCAACGCGCGCAGAAAGCCAAACAATAGGTACAAATATTAAAAACTACTTAACTTAGAAAACTAATAGAAGAATTTAAGAAAACATTAAAATTTGAAAAAAATACATCGGTTTCTGGTGTCTGAGCAACCAGGGCGTTGAGCAAATTTAGAGCATGAGCTGTAGGAGCATACCGGGTGGTTTGCGTTCGAACCAACGGGGTCGCAAACAGGCGCGGCGCACGCAGCCGCTGGTCCGGCGCAGACAACGAGCAGCGAGCCAGCGCGGTCGGGTTATCAATCCTGTTGTTGAGCAGCAGATAATAGTGCATCAACAATGCACACTTGCGTCTCAACTCCAGGGTGTTGATGCCTACCATTCCGGCGACGAACAAAGACGGATATAAACAGAAACTCCAGAAACGCCGACAGCATCATGATTACAAGGAACTGCTTTTGCAGCCTTTGAAGCTTCTTAGTCTGGATCATAGTTTCCCCTGTCTTTAGAAGACCATCATAATTATTCTTTGCCATGTACTCGTAGAACTTTGTTATATTTTCTATTGTTCTTTATAGATACCTACTATATCAATGTTGTCTCGCTCTCTAGCGTCTGTTTGAGAAACCCGCTACCTATGTGCCGGTGCTGGGCGCAATTCCATGAGACGCGCTCAGAAGTAAAATTACACTGTGTCTATTACGCACATAGAGCCATTTGCATTACTACATTTGGATTAAAATCACATAGCTCAAAATGCTATCTCCTAAACCAACAGAGATGTAAAAAATCGGGGTTTGCAGGCACACGCGCCTTTGAAAATTGAACAAAATGGCACCAAAACAGATTTTCAAAAAAAAACACAGCGGAATTTGCATGCGCAGCTTCTTTATCCAATTTTTGACCCAATAATCTGTACCATATCACAGAATAAATATTAGTACAAGGTGCCCTGACCATATTGACAAACAATCGAATCTTGCCAAAAGTTAGAGGTAACTTTGAAATTTTTTTTATCTAGAAAATTTTTCCTATCGTTTTTCTGTTTAGGTGATACCTCGGTATTATAATATTATAATGGTATTTAATTATCCATGCATATTTTAATTTGAGTATTGTACTTGATTTAGTCAGTTAAAAATCTAATCTAAGATTGGTAATTTTACGTTATACCTCACCTTAAGAGCAGTCAATTCCAGTACTTTCGATAAAAACGCTGGTGCTCAGCTCGTACGTGATTATGAAGTTGTGACAATTTTTTCGTCAGATGTTTTGTACAAATATGTATCTTGAAGAATATATCTAGGTACGTGAAGAGACTTTTTGTATTTTTTTTACCACTAAATTCTGTATAAGCCTTTAAAAATCTGCTTTTTTGCACAATTTTACCTGAACTTTGGATGTTCTTATTGTACTTTAAACGGTGAAAGTAAAAAAAAAAACGGGGTATCTCGCCCATGTTGTGTAGAATCTAAATTATAAACATTTGTTTCACAAACTTGTAAGACATTCTCTAAAAAACGTACGTGCTGTTGTTGTACGTTTTAAAATATTTTGCGCGTTTATTGCCGTTTCGCAAGTAAGTAGCGGAATTTTCTGAATTCCAACCAAAGGATCTGGCACTAGCACTTATAATTACACAGTGCCTCTCTTTCAAAAATTCGATGGTGCAACCCACTGTGAAAAGAGGCCTATTGTGGCTCTGCCTACCTCTTCGGGGAAAAAGGCGTGTGTCTATGTATGTATGTATGTATGAATTGTACGAACCTACAAGATTTTAGTTCAAATCGAAAGGGGGCCCCAAATATCTTAGTTGCCGTTGAGTACCTACGCTAATCAGCCCAATTGAGTGGTTCCTATTTGGGAGGCAGAGATAATAATGAAAAACAGCGACTCTTAAATCTTCCGTAACTTTTACCTAAGTAGATACGTAGTAAGTAATAATGTAAGTATGGTTCCCATCACTAGAGAGGTGAAGGTCGTGCGCTGACAGACGAACTGGAACCGGATAAATAATTGCCGGAAGCACCGGAACTCAGGGACGTACCTATATTTTAACGTAATTTTTTGAGCGAGGACATTTTTATTGCGAAGACCGTAATTGGGAAAAATATAGCAATTTGTGTGTGTGCCTGACGTAAGCCACAAAAGGGTCCCCAACTTGGCGTTTGCTAGGCCGCTTTGGCAACCCAGCGCTGATCTTCCGTTGAGGCCCAGAGTGAACCACGGATATCCGCTTAGCCGCCGCTTTATATTTTTAACCCCCGACGCAAAAACGACAGGGTGTTATAAGTTTGACGCGTCTGTGTGTGTGTCTGTGTGTGAATGTGTGTGTGTGTCTGTGGGTGTGTGTCTGTGTCTGTGTATCTGTCTGTGGTATCGTAGCTCCCGAACGGATGAACCGTTTTTTTTTATAAATTTGAATTAGTCGGGAGTGTTCTTAGCTATCTTTGATCAAAATCGGTTCAGCCGTTTCATTGCGTTGGTTTTTTAATTTTTACAAAGTAATTACTTGTTAATAATTACTTGTTCCAGTGAACCTCAGCGTGCTAGGCACGGGTGTGGGTCTGGCGTGGCCATCCCCGGTGCTGGTGAAATTACGTAATGCGACGCAAACGGTGCTGTCTCAACCACTCACTGAGGAGCAGGGCTCCTGGGTGGTGTCTGTGGGATTCCTCACTGGGATCGTTGGTGAGTACCTACCCTTTAGACTATCTATTAAAAGATTAAAAGATACTCCAACAATACACATTATTACGACAGAACAACAACACAGAACAGAAATCTCACAGAGTTCATGACGATAATTATAAGTCAAATCCTGATATGCATAGGTACCAATTACAGGCGTATAGGTACAGCGGTCACCAGATAGTCTGGACATAAATATAAACATCAATATAATATACCTAATATAAAAGTTTAGTATAATTTTAATTAAAATGTTAATGATACAACAAATTACAGTAATACTTTTAAAAACAATGAGTGAGAGGTTATAAAATGTAAGTTTTTAGTGAAAAATATATTTTTAAGCTTTTATAATACTAGTGATCGTAATCGTGTGCTGATCAAAATGAGCCTAAGCACGGCCAGTCTACTATTATCCATCGAGGAGTTCCGTTTTCCACCTTCCATCTCCAATACTGCATCATCAGATCAGCTCGCTGCCACCATAATATTGCATTGTCATCGGAACTTGACAGGTATGCAAAATATCATCTCAATCGGTTGAGGATAACTGCTTTAAAATTCAGTTGCAAGATTCCACCCAGACAAACATACACTCCGTTGTCCACCTTCCGTCTCCATCATCAGATCAGCTCGCTGTCACCATAATAGGTATTGCATTGTCATCGGAACTTGACAGGTATGCAAAATTTCAGCTCAATCGGTTGAGGATAACTGCTTTAAAATTCAGATTCAAGATTCCATCCGGACATACTTGTCCAGCCAAGATGACTGTCCAGGCTGTCTTCTCAGGGACTCACCCCATCCCCACCACCATGGATACCGCACCGTAAATGCAGTCCTCTACCAGTCATGCGGTGGCAAATTGTGAATTAACGTCCCGGATGTGGAGCTGAAATGCTCGGACGATGAAATTGACCCGACTACAGACTGGGCGTCTCTCAGACCACACCATCTTCGTGCGAGCCCAAGCCCGGGCCATCTAAGATGGAAGAACCGTTTTTGAGTGAACCGCTATGCGTACAAGTACCAATTAGATTTCAAATTAAAGATAATTAAATTTACTATAACTTAATATCGTAAAATATTCGACGTGGGATGCGTATTTTAGAAGATATTTCACAAAATAAGTGAACATTTCGTAAAAAAAACATTTTTGGGGAAAAAAATGCCTATTTTTGAAGAACTGTATCTTGGGAACCAATGGCTGTATAGAGCTCGCGCTGGTGTCAAATTGTAGCAAATTTAGTCAACTTTACAAGTATTTGCAGTGACTATCACGGTCAGACCCTTCCTTCACTAAGATAAGTAAGTTAAGCAAAAGCTGAAAAAAACACCGAACGCACAGCACGTGGAAAATTGCAAATGTGTTTTATTAATATTGGTTAAGGTCCTAAAAACATATAAAAATTCAGCGTGACCCGAACTTTTGCAAGCACGACCCCCTTTTCATGTTTAACTTGATTGAACTATACATTGCAATATAAAATAAAAAGCTTGTAAACTGTAAAAATATAAACATAAATACCCCAGCTAAATATATCCGGCATAAATATCCGGCTGAACCAGCAAGATTCGTTATTGTAATACTTTTTACTTTGCTCGAAGGTTGTGAGAACGATACATTTTACCAGTTGTTGTTTTTCGTATGAGGTAGTGTTGGCCTCTGGTGACAGAATAAATATTAGTGACAGAGTTGGTCAGGCCGCCCGAGGGCCTCGGACATGGCTTACCAGTAAACATCAATAACAATATTCATATTAACAAGCATGTACTACTTGTACTATTAGGTACATATTCTGTGGTGTTACATTATAATTCATTATAACACGATAGGACAATATTTTCTCAATAGAAAAAAAACACAAAGTTACCTCTAACTTTAGGCTTGATTCGATTGTATAACAATATGGTGCAGACCATTGGATCAAAAATAACATCAATAATAATAATAATAAATAAAAAATGCTGGACAGTTCACACAACATTATCTAGCCCCAAGCTAAGCAGAGCTTGTGTTATGGGTACTAGATAACTGATATACTTAATACAATATATTACATAGATAGATATTTTTTATTATACATAGAAAATACCCACAACACGCTGAACAAATACCTGCGATCGCACAAATATTTGTTCCGAGGCGGGAATCGAACCCGCAACCTCCTGCGTCGCAGGCCAAGCTTCGCCCGCCGCGCCACAGAGGTCGGCAATCAATACAATAAAGTCGAGAGCTTACTGTATTAGGGGAGCGAAGCGAGTACATTTTTTGTGTGAAGATTTCTGTTCGGTGTTGGCTGGAAGCTCTACTAGTACTTACATACTATTAAACAATGCTGGACAGTTCACTCAACATTATCTAGCCCCAAGCTAAGCAGAGCTTGTGTTCTGGGTAGATACTGGATAACTGTTACATAGATCTTCGACCAAAGTAAAATAAATGGACTGGCCTTACCCATACAAAACGTCCGTGAAAAATAAGACAAATCGGATTTAGGGTACGGTCAACAAATAAACTATCTATCTATCTATCTCTCCAGCCACTTCTGAGTAAAGGCCTCTTCTCTATAGCGCCACTCCTGGCGGTCTTGTAAATAAACTAGGTGAAATTAAATTATTGAACTTCTTAAAAACTGTATTTTTTTAATACTTAATACTTTAACAGATGCAATGTGTTTTCTAAAGTTATTTCAGTAGGTTTATAGTACAAAAAATCGCCGAAAAAAATGCAATTATTGAATGAAACTTTTACAAAAATACATGGTTCCATTCTGTTTTATGTAGTTACGTATCTATTTTTCAGCTCTCAAACATACACAATATAAATCAATAGAAAAGCAAGTCCACCTAAGGTCATCAGCTCAATCAATTTGCGAAAAATATATTTTTCATCACTCAATAAACTAAGAAAATATCATAAAAATCGTACGGAAACATAAATGTATAAAAATTCCAGTATTTAAGAAACTGCAGAGTGCAGTTTTAAGAATTTTGCACAATGAGTTTTTTTATACTACTTGGAATGACAGATCAAGAAGATGGCCCACCTGATGTTAAGTGGTACCCTCTGCCTATGAACAGTGCATTACCTCAGGTCCACCTAGGACGCGCCCTATGTGGCATTCCACTGCGCCCGCCACCCTGAAACATAAAGATGAAAAGTCCCATGTGGCCGTAATTTCGTCGGCACCCTTACCCTTCAAACCGGAACACAGCAATGCGAGCACTACTGCTTTGCGGCAGAAACAGGTATGGTGGTAGTACTTCCCCGGACGAACTGGCGTATAGAATTCATTGTGTAGAAAATGATCAGAGCTAATACGGGAAAATGTATTCCACTTCCAAAAGTCGTCTGTTCTTGCTTGTCTTATGACTTCTATCCATTTTTGTTTACCTTAGATTTTTTTTGGAAAGCTATAAGGTTAATTAACATGCCATTACATATTATATGCAATTACCTAAAGCGACGTGCTTAGCAATGTTTTGACGTAAATAATGCAAATTACAATTCTAAATCAATACGATACCCCTTAGGCATCAGATTTTTTTGCAGTCTGTACCGGACCATCCGTCATGCGTGAAGTCTTGTCAAATATTTCGACGCTGTATTTGGAAAACTAAATAAGTAATAACAACAACAAAAATAACATCGCGAGAAAAACGCGATTTACTGTTTTATTGCGTCAAAAATGGCAATAACTTTTTTATCGTAACTAATTTTTCAGTCCGTGTTTTGATATGTTATAGATTGGTACTGTATCTATTTTCGAATTTAATGATAATACATTTTAGTTTATTTGATTAAGAGAAAAAAATAAAAAAACGACTATGTATTTTTCCCTCGCCAAAGTTTTGAATAATTGAAATGATCTATTATTTACTTTAAAAACTTTCGTGAATCATATCAATTATATGTCGGTGCTTACATCGATTTAACGGTACGTGAAAATTTCCCGTTTTTATAATATAATTATTATTTACTTATTTGAATATGACAATCCTATCCATGGGTATAGATTTATATAATATTAAAATACATTTTAAAATAAAACCAACTTATAATCATTTCTTTTTATCAAGACTGAATATTAGAAAACTACTGAAACACCTACATTATTTTAGCAGACTTATAAATTCAAAGTAATGACATAACAAACTTATCATACGACTAATGCTTATAAAATCAACAAAATGAAAAAAAATTGTGGAACACAATAATTCTAAGTATCAAAAAGAAAAAGGTATGTCGACTAAAATTAAAACTATCTACGAGTATAAACTTGTGTCTGTTAACTTTCATTCAGAGTGGGGAACATTGAGATAATGTCCTGGGGCGTAGTCCTCCTTGTCGCTCGTCCTTTAGAGCAAGACGTGTCCATCGACATGTATGGGCCATCATAACCATGCAATAAAGTCGATTTCGCAAAATGTGTTAGTTATGTAGTTTTCCTACCATACGACGATTTATAAGTTTTTTATCAATTGATGAAAATTATATTACAAAACCTTTACTTACGAATTAAATGCTATGCCTGAAGCTTTATTTGTATTTCTTGTGTTGTTTGCACTTGCAGAAAAGAACAGGAAGGCATTGTATTACCAAGGTATCTAATTTTGGTATTTTTCAGCATAGCTGTCACTCGTTGCCGTGACAAAGACTGACTGAAGCGAAGTATACTAGCTAGGTCTGTTTAGAAGCTTCAAGACTATCGTTCCCTGAGGCCCGTCCATTCATTTTATTTACGTCGATGACATAGATAGATATTTTCTATGATACGTAGAAAATACCCAGAACACCCTGAACAATTATCTGCAGATCGTACAAATAATGCTCCGACGCGAGAATCGAACCCGCGACCTTCTGTGTCGCAGTTGAACCTTCGCCACAGTGGTCGTCAATTATTATTGGGTAACCCTTGTCATTTTTGCTCTAATTCCTTTAAAATATAGGTTAGTAGGTAGGTACTACTGTCATATCAAAGATTCTTTTATAAGGAAGTAGTCGATTTTCATCATTGCATGGCATTGTGTTCTAAGTACTTGAAGATAGTTCTAGCATTGTAATGCTGCTTGGATGGTACCTACGTAGGTAGGAACGTAGGTAGGTACCTAATGCGGTTTACCAAGGTCACTGTACCAGAAGTGAATGTGACCATCAGTCATTACGCAAGCGGCTAACACCATACTTAGAATGTGTATTGTTTGACGAACACTGTGGCGCGGCGGGTGAAGGTTGCGGGTTCGATTCCCGCCTGGGAACAATGATTTGTACGATCTGTAGATATTTGTTCAGTGTTCTGGTTATATTAAATGTATAATAAAAAAAAACTATCTATGTAATGTATTGTATTAAGTATATCAGTTATCTAGTACCCATAACACAAGTTCTGCTTAGCTTGCTAGATAATGTTGCGTGAACTGTCCAGCATTATATATTATTTATTTATTTTTATTTATCTGTGCAATTATTTTAGTACCTACAATATCTGTGCGAACGTGTTACGTTCAGTGTTTATTTTTTTTGGTGAAAATCTTGTTTACTAATTGTATCGCTAGCTAATCGTTGGTGATACTTTTAGTAAAGGGGGCAAACAACGAAAGTGGGTGAAGTACTTATAAATCGTAGATGATTCCGAAAGGGGGGCGAAAATCTACAATTTGTATGAAATTAAGAGTTTGTAGACAAAATCAGAAAGGGGGCAAATAGCGAACAGACCTCGTGTTTAGTAAGAGTCTTATCTTACGATCTGTAATGTCCGTTTTCACTCCCAGTTTCGTACTTCTTATTTTTTATTTATTGTGACAACCCTTGCACATTTCGACTATCGTCTCGCGACCATAGACGTAGAATTTTTTCGCTACGCTAATCTATGCTCGCGACCATGGCGAGACGGAAGCGGCATTTTGGACAAGACTCTTCCGCCATTTTTGAACGGAGATTTCAGCTACTTTTATTTATTTCTTTTCTAAATGTTTTTTTGTGTTATTTTGGTGGCATTTTAACCAATGTAGCTCGTTTAAAGAGCACAAGTGTAGTGAAATTAAATGGAAGTAAATTGCGTGTCTTTTCAAATTGGTGGAAATTTTCTACCAAAGTTTTAGTAAAACGGCCACAGTTTTACTAAAACATGACTTAACTGTTACTTTGACGACTTGGAAGGAGTGTAACGTTGCAAATTATATTGAAAGACAATAAAATATACTTTAAAATGGCAAATGAACAAGCCGTGTGACGCCAACTATAAAATTAAAAAACCGGCCACTTGCGAGTCGGACTCGCACACGAATGGTTCCGTGTCATTTACTACAAAAACGGCAAAAAATAGGTAGTAACAAAAAAAAATTGTCGCCCATCCAAAAACTGACCCCGCAGAGCATCGCTTAACCTACATTTGGAGTAATCACGTTTGTTGTATGGGAGTTCCCTTAATTTTGTTCCTAAAAATGATCACCGGGTCGCAGGAGGTTAAAATATTTATTTTATTCTGTTTTTTAGTGTTTGCTGTTATAGCGGCAACTGCTATACCAACATCATCTGTGAAAATTTCAACTGTCTAACTATCACGGTTCATGAGGTACAGCCTGGTGACAGACGGACGGACAGACAGACAGACAGACAGACAGACAGACGGACAGCCGAGCTTTAGTAATAGGGTCCCGTTTTACCCTTTGGGTACGGAACCCTAAAAGGAGACAATTTATATATACCTTATTTCATTTTACTTTGGTCGAAGCTTATATCCTTATATTATATGTTATATCCTTTTTGTATTCATATCGTTCACCGTAAGATGTCCCCTGCCTTGGTTGGCACTATTCCCAAGGCAGGGGACATCTTACGGTGAACGGTCTGTAGGTACATAATGACATAAAGATGAAAGTCTCATGTGTCTGTAACTTCGCCGGAACACAGGGGTGCGTTCAATGGGTACACTCCAAGGATGTAGTCGTTTTTTAACCAAGCTCTGAGGCTCTGAACGACTTGGATTGACTCGTAATGACAATGTCATTGTCAATTTTTGATGTACAAACGCTTTCTTCACCCAATGTTGCCAATTTAGCTCTTTTAGAGTTAAATTCAGCTCTATTTCAACATTATCAGCTCCACTTTTTTCCAAAGAAGTTAGTAGATAGTATGTATGAATGAACGACAACACCAAAGTCTAAAGTTGTTATTGTTCCTGTGTAGTGAAGTAGAATGATTTGTTGACCTGCATTGTTTATTTAGCTCCTTTTTACTGAAACAATTGGTCTTATTTTTAACTCTTTTTTTCCCATTTTTTTGTTCATGTGCTTTATCAATTTTTGATCTCATAAAGTAGAGTAAGATTGTTTTTATTTTTATTTTCAATAGTAATGGAAAATAAAGTCACGAGGCCGTCAAAGTCAGTTTTTTTTCCAAATTTTCGTTAACAAGTTTTTTTATTTTCCATGTGACCTAGGAACTTGTTTTGTAAATATGCTACTTGTTATGTATTTCGATCGATATACTAACACCCTATTGTACACCAAAAAATAAACGTAATATGATCAACTAAAAAAATACAGTTAAATGGGCGGCATTATCGGTAAAAGCATAAGTGTGTATTTATGTTTTACCAATATATACTAAAAACTTGAAAAATTTCGAGAATTTTCTGGTAAATTTGGTATGGAATCCTGAATGCGCGTGATCCGACGTGAACTTTTAGTTTTTTTTTACCCTTTTAGGCAGACTAAAGATACCCCCAAAAAAGATCCTTCCAGCGTTGATAGGTACCTACCTACTGACAAATTTGACAAAAGCTAGCCATGATATTTCACAGAAAACAATATTGGCGATTTTTGCAACATCATCATCCCACATAAACCGTTACTGGACATCTGAACATTATCTGTGGATGTAATTTCATCAATATCGGTTCAGCTGTTACGGCATGATTGGTTAACCAAGTCTTAGAGCATTTATTAGCAAAGTTATCCAGGAGCTGATAACAAGTCCTGTTTCACTTTTTAAAAAAAACCCTCTCGTGGAAACTGGAACTTTCGCAGTTACCTACTATAATTATATTACTCGTTGGGGTTACACAAATTATTTCTCCATCTATGGATGGAACAGGATTTTTGGGGGGGAAGGGTGGGATTGACTTAACTTTGACAGCAATCTTACGTCAAAATCGTAACAACCGAACACCCACCCAAAACGGTGGTTGTTCAGTTAGGGTCACGTGACGCTAACCGAACGCTCTATCCGAGCCTCTGAACGGAACAACCCATATGCTTTGGCGACAAGCACATGATTTGACTTTGACAGATGTCAGAATTGTCAGAGGTGGTTGTTCGGTTAGGGTCACGTGACGCTAACCGAACGCTCTAACCGAGCCTGTGAACGGAACAACCGTACACTCTGGTGGCAACCAACACTCAGAGTGTACCCACTGAACGCACCCCAGCAATAGGAGCACCACTGCACTGCTCTGCGGCAGAAATATGTATTGTCGTAGTACTTCCCCGACAAACTCTTTTTTGTGAAAAATGTATTTTTCAATACAATCTACACTATTGTAAAGAGGAAAGATTTGTATTTTTGTGTGTGTGTATGTTTGTACTGAATAAACTCAAGAACTAAAATGCCGATTTCAAAAATTATTTCACCAGTGGGGGGGGGGGGGGGGGGGGGGGGGATTTGGGCTAAAACTACCCGTGCGAAGCCGACGAGTCGCTAGTCTTTTATAAAATAATTAGTGATCGTAACTGTGTGCTAATCAAAATGAGCCTATACAGGGCCAGTCTACATCCATCGAGGAGTTCCGTTGTCCACCTTCCGTCTCCAACATCAGATCAGCTCGCTGTCACAATCATATTGTATTGTTATCGGAACTTGACAGGTACCTATGCCAAATTTCAACTCAATCGGTTGAGGATAACTGCTTTAAAATTCTGTTGCAAGTTTTCCCCAGACAAACATTGCAAGTTAAATAAAAAATCTCAACTCAGTCTCATTCTGTTTTCAGCAAATCTGTTGGCAATGTGCCTCGTGGACCGAATCGGCAGAAAGTACACAATACTCGTCGCCTGCGTTCCCAAAGTAGCCTCTGGTCTGCTTTATATCATCGCAAGTGAAGTATGGATGCTGCTGCTAGGAAGGGCAATAGCAGGCGCGTCAGATGCAGCTATCTGCACTGTACTGCCTATGTACGCCTCAGAGGTCGCTAGCGTGAGTAGCCTGACTAAGAAGAGGAGCGTATAGAATAGAATAGAATATAATATTTATTTATGCCCCTTTTTTGTAAACAACTTAAAACTAGAGTAGTACTTAATAATTATATATTTATTTTATTTATTTTATCATAGACGAGCAGCTTTGGCTGATAATGTCTAAACAGTTAGTGTGGAATGTCAAACTTTGGGTCACTTTTTAAAGTTCTGAATTGTCCTTTCGTACCTAGCCAGTTGTCGAGCTTGTTTTAAATGTATTCACAGACGTGGCGGTATAAGTTCCTATGACGTGGCAGAAACAACATCGTCATGTTTCAATGAATATAGTACCTATAATTTAACTGCTTTTTTTAATAATATAAATCATGGTAAAAATCCCGTTTCTAGTGAAAATTAAGTAATGTTAATAGTAGTATTAACGATGATTTAGTCCTCTGGACGAGCTTCCAAACCAGAGGACCATCGAACCGATCCGACACCGCGCTTAGGATGCTGTTGCAGCTCGCGCGAAGCCTGCATAACAGTGAGGCCGTCTTTTTGCGCCAGATGGCTTCACACGTATCGGTACGGGCCTCGGCAAACATACCTGAAGCGCTGCAGAAGCGCGGAAGCCGCAATAGAGCCCTAAACGCGTTGTTGTACTGGACCAGCAGAGCATTGTAAGCTTTTTGGGTATAGTTGAACCACAGTCTCGCTGAGTACAGAGATGTACAGTACCTACGCCTTGAATAAAGTTACATTCACTGCGTCTGTACATCGAGCGAATCTGCGGGAATATTCGCCCTGACTGACAATGCTCTGCGTTTCCTTTATCAGCATCGTCCTTAAGATTTTCAATTACCAGTCGTGTCCCAGGTATTTAAATTGGTGCTCTCTTAGCTATAAGTGTCACAGGTGGAGTGTAATAAAACACCCCCTAGAAATACTCCGTAATTTGAGGTTGTCTGTCTGTACAATACAATAAAAGGTTTTATAATATTAGTGATCGTAACCGTGTGCTGATCACAATGAGCCTAAACACGGCCCGTCTACTATTATCCATCGAGGAGTTCCGTTGTCCACCTTGCGTCTCCATCATCAGATCAGTTCGCTGACACCACAATATTGTATTGTCATGGGAACGTGAGCGGTATGCCAACCAGCTCAATCGGATACCTATCGGAAAATCACCCTAGCTATCGCCACCCGTGAAATACTTATCATTGAGGAGTTCCAATGGCCATCTCTGGTCTTCTTTATCAGTTCCACTTCTCCAACTGGACCTTTCTGAATGCACATGCTTGACTTGTTGCTGAAAATACCGAAATCGATACAAGTGTGCATATAATATTTGAGGAGCTTCCTCAATTATTCCTTATTCCTTATTTTCTCCTTTCCTTATTTCTGCCGCAAAGCAGTAGTGCTCGCATTGCTGTGTTCCGGTTTGAAGGGTAAGGGTGCCGGTGAAATTACAGGCACATGAGACTTTTCATCTTTATGTCTCAGGGTGGCGGGCGCAGTGCATTGCCACATAGGGTGCGTCCTAGGTGGACGTGACCTATGAGGTGTAATGCACTGTTCATAGGCAGAGGTTACCGCTTAACATCAGGTGGGCGTCTTGCTTGTTCCGTAATCCAAGTAGTATAAAAAAAAAAAAAAAAAAAAATAACAATTCCTCATGGATCCCTTCATCAGAACCAGATTTTGATGACAATGGGACCAATCTGGAAGTATATCGGGTCAAATATACGTGTCGTGTCGTTGCTCCTACTTGTATCAAAATCTGGTTCTGATGGTGGGATCCATGAGGAATTGACGGAAGTCCTCAAACATCATAGGCACACAAATACTTAGCGATTTTGGTATTTTAAGCAACAAGTCATTAGTGACTTTCCGATTTCCGATTGAGGTGAAATTTGGCATAAGTTCCTGTCTAGTTCCAATGACAATACAATATGATGTTGACAGCGAGCTGATCTGATGATAGAGATGGAAGGTTGACAGTGGAACTCCTCGATGGATAATAGTAGTCTGGCCGTGTTTAGGTTCATTGTGATCAACGCACGGTTCCGATCACTAATATAATAAAATCTTGTATTGGGGATAAATTCCAAACTTCAAATCAAATTAAAATTAAAATTATTTATTTCAGACATTATCCATAATTTGTTGGTTGTGAAATATAAATAAATGTTAGTAGGGAGGCACATTTACCTACAATTAAAAAATGTAATAAAAACATTTTTCGCAAACCCAACATGCAGGCGCATCCAGTGGTTTGCTATAGGACAGTCCCACCTGTCCAACAACACGTTCACGATGCTGTTCGGGCTTCCACGGACCCTTCCCCTCATTGACGCACACCTCTTGCGCATGCTGCTATTATAGAAGCCATCAACTCTGCTTTCCGCAAACATGCCAGAGGCGCTGCAGAAACGAGGCCGCCCCACCAGCAACCTGAACGCGTTGTTTTGCTTCAAAATGTTTTTTTTTCGATATTATTTATTTTTGAAGTCCAGTAAAATATTACCTACCTATCTGTTTTCAGAAAGAGATCCGCGGGAGCCTCGGCACGATCCTGCAGATAGTGTGCTCCATCGGCGTGGTCACCATGCTGTGTGTGGGACCCTTCACTCCGTATATCACGCTGAATGTCATGTACACGTCGATAATAGTAGTCACCACGCTACCATTGCTCCTATTACCACACAGCCCGTACTTCTTGTACTCTAAAGGTAAGCAATGTGCATGAAAGAAGCCTCTGCGAACACCTGTTCTTTTACCATTGATTTAGCAACCGTTCTTGATGAGGCTTCCAACTTGATGTCAAGTAAGCCTCAGTGAATTACTTAAATATCTCCTAAACTACAGCGTCACGATTTATCACTATTTCGCCGCAGTTTTGGTGGTATAGTTGAAACCACCAGATTTCATAGTGAGGCTTCCAACTTGCCCTCAAGTAAGAAGCCTCAGTGAATGACCTAAATATCTCCTAAACTACAGCATCACCATATCACTATTTTGTCGCAGTTTTTTGGTATATCACCACCATATTCCATAGTGAGGATTTCAACTTGACTTCGAGTAAGAAGCCTCAGTGAATTACTTAAATATCTCCTAAACTACAGTGTCACGATTTCACACAATTCGTCGCAGTTTTTTGGTATAGTTGAAACCACCAATATTCCATATTGAGGCTTTCAACTTGCTGGACACGATTCATGGTGATTTTCCTATTATTTCTCTTTTTCAGGTCGAAATACCGAAGCGCTGGGTGTCCTTACCTACTTGCGAGGCTCCGAGACCCAAGCAGCCGAAGAGCTTAAAGAATACTCCTTACAGTCTTCTCCCAAAACCAGCATCGTTGAAATAGTCACAAACAAAACCTTTCTAAAGTCCTTCATTTTAGTTCTGGTGTTAGCTTCAGGGTCACAGTTCAGTGGTTTTAACAGTGTATCTTTTTACTTGCAGACTATTCTAGAGTCTACTCAGACTAGTATAACGCCGGAATTATGTTCTGTGATCATAGGTTTAATACAGCTATTGGCTAGCTTCTGTACAACGTTAGTGACAGATAGGTTTGGGAGGAAACAAATTCTTACAAGCACGTTGACTGGATTAGCCTTGGGCATGGTAAGTTCATTCATTAGTTATACCAAGAAAATCTGCATGAAGATAGTTCAACTATATAGCTCAGTCTTTCCCAAAGTGGGCGATAACGCCACCTTGTGGGCGATGCAGGCCAAAAGGGGGGCGGTCCCAGAAAAAAATGGGGGTGTCAAATCAGACACACTTTCGCATTTTAATAGTTATTAGTATTCCTAGATAGGTCATTTTCGTAGATAATAGACCGCGGGCAATCATGTTTTAACAATTTTTTGTTAAATAACCCGTTTTGTGCATGTTTAATCGCCGCTTATATAGCTCAGAAAAAAATGGGGGGCGCTAAAAAGAATGACGGGGCGCTAAAAAATAATTTATTCTCAAAGTGGGCAGTAGACAAAATAAGTTCGGGAACCCCTGAACTAGCTGAATACCCGTGCTATTTAATAATTTGCTACGCATCATAAAAAAAACTAAAACTTTTTCACTCCTTTTTAACCCTTTTTAAGGGTTATTATGAAAAATCCTGAAATATGTGCTCAATTATTCTGTATTTTAAGTACCCATACCAAGTTTCAAGCAAAAGGCACCACGTGATTAAAAGTTCCGATACAAACTTTAACACCCCATTGCAACCGCTCTTGGGGGTAGTTAGTTCGGAGTAAAAATATTTTATCCTTTTATGATTTGTATTGGAGCATACTTATGCAAAGTTTCAAGTTTGTAAGTTCAAGAAATATGGGTTTTCATACAATGGTTTTGACCCCTTTTCAATTTTGAATTAAAAAGGGTTGAATTAACAACGAAAAAAAGGTATAGCTTTCTGCCGCTCGGAAGTAACTGACTTATCTAAGCGGCAAATGATAAAACTTCGTTTTGCTTCTAAAGTAGCAATCCTATCCTATCGTACTCCCAATAATATTATAAATGCGAATCCACTAATAAATAAAGACTAATTTAAGGCTAATTTCAAAAAAAATATCTATCGGAAAAAGGTCTTGTTTCCGTTCTTGATTTATTTAGATTACATCCTCAAGTAATATTACTGTGTTAATTATCAAGTTTGTAACCTTTACTGTTACTGGGTCAGCGCGTATCGTAACGACTCCAAAATATTAACATATCGTCATATTTCTTCCAGATTGGCCTAGGATCATTCTTCTACATTAAGAACGGGGGCCCAGTCAGTGGATTCATGAACTACTTGCCGCTCATTTCGCTGGTGCTGGTGGTCTACTGCTACAGTGCGGGTAAGCGGGGCCCAATTGTATTTAAATTGTTAATGAAGTGTCTCATAGTTGCCAGTTTTGACACTTTTGGTATTCTACTAACATCAATGGTTTTTCAATTGCATTATAATTGAGACCATTTATAAACAATCGTAAGATCTTACAACGTAAAAATTCGTAAAATCATAAATTTTGCGGACTACCATTTTGAATGACAATTGTAATTGAATTGTAATTGCATAGTACAATAATGGTTTTCCTTTATAAAATAGTAGAATTGTGCCCCAGGTTTCTGTCTCCGCGCAGACGAAGTCGCGAGCGGACCGCTAGTATATACTTTACGAGATATTCAATATAAACGGGTTTTTCGAGCGGTTCTTTTTAACCCCTGATCCAAAAAGAGGGGGTGTTATAAGTTTGACCGCTACGTGTGTCTCTGTGTCTGTGGCACCGTAGCTCTTAAACGGGTGAACTTAATCTATGTAACATTATATTATTATATCTATGTAAATTTACTTTGGCACCCAAAATTGGGTGTAGGCCTCCTCCATACGGTTCCATTGTGCTCGATCTTGTGCGGGTCTACTCCAGGTCTTCCCTGCCACCTCCACGATGTCGCCGCACCACCTTCTCCTCGGTCTACCTCTCATCCTTCTGGCGTCTCGTGGGAACCAATGTAGTATCCGCTCACTCCAGCGTCCATCTTGTGATCTGGCGACGTGACCCGCCCATTTCCATTTGAGCTTGTAAAGCATGCCGATTGCGTCTGTGACCTTTGTTATTGCTCTTATATTGTCGCACCTGACTCTATCTTTCAATTTTATACCTAGCATTGATCTTATACAGTTGCTCTTTGAAACGAAGTTATCTTTCTAATTATATCCTTGGTCAAAGGCCATCTTTGACAACCATACAGTAGTGATGGAAGTATTGTGTTATCCATCAGTTTCTTCTTAAGGTAGATAGGAAGTTTGCTTTTGAGGATATCTTTATGCGAGCAATATTTCTTCCATGATGTTGCGACTCTCCTATCCACCTCTTTCGTAATGGCGTCCTGGAAGGATATTCAATTAAATTCAATTTTATTTATTCGACCAACATAGGATATTAGGATTAGGTACACAATTAGGCAATACACACAGGTTACACAATAACTTATATAATACAATTTTACATTTATCAACAGTTTTATCAACAGTACCTACATATACAAGCCTACCTAGATTTGATCGTCAATAAATGCACCATACAGCAATGATTCAGATACTGACAATCAAAACTAGCAGCAAACATCTTCAGAATGTTGTTAGAGCTGGCCCAGACCCTGCGCACCAGGGATGTGCAGCGCTTACCTACGCATTACTGTACTTATATTAAATGTCCAAGGTAGTTATACTCGCTCACGTATTCCACTGTGCCGCTTTCAAGTATAATAGGGTTATGGTGTCCATTTGACATAGCTTTAGTCTTACTCAAGTTCATACATAAACCTATTTTACGGCTCTCTATTTCCAATGAGCTAAGCATTTTTTGGATGTGGTTGTGTTTTTCAGCCAGAATAACGATATCGTTTGCGAAACGAAGATGGGTAATTTGTTCGCCGTTTATGTTAATTCCATAATATGACCAATCCAGTGTTCTGAACATCGTTACAAGGAAAGTCGTAAATAATTTCGGTGATATAGGGTCCCCTTGTTTTACGCCTCGTTTAATCTTGAATGGTGTCTCTAATTTAATTTTAGCACTGCACTTGTGTAAATTGTCTTTAGAATGTTGATATATTTGCTTTCTATTCCCTGCTCTTCCAAGCTTTTCCAAAGGTGGTTATGTAGGATAGAGTCAAATGCCTTTCTACGAATGCTATGTATAGTATAACTTTATTGTATTCGGTGCTTCTTTCTATGCATTGTGTCAGTGTGAAGATGTGATCCACTGTAGAGTATCCCTTTCTGAACCCCCTTCTTTATAGTCAGTTAAAAATCAAATCTAACAATAAGAAAAAAAAAATAGGAAATGGATAGAAAAAAAAAACAAAATCACCTCTTGCTTTTGGCTAGATTCGATTGTTTATTAAAATGGTGCATATATTTGGGTATTTTTTTTAATAAATAAAATCAATGTAACAAAGCCGAGGGTTTACTTCAGGGGTTTTGTAAAATTATCCATATTTTACTAGATATTCAATAAAAACTGCCTTTTCGTGCGACGCGGTGTGTTATTTTTAAACCCTGACGCAAAAACGACGGGGTGTAATAAGTTTGACGTGTCTGTGTGTGTGTGTGTGTGTGTGTGTGTGTGTGTGTGTGTCTGTCTGTGGCATCGTAGCTCCCGAACGGATGAACCGTTTTTTTGTTTTTTTTTGTTTGAAAGGTGAATTGGTCGGGAGTGTTCTAAGCTATGTTTGATCAAAATCGGTTCAGCCGTTTCATTGCGTTTAGGGTTTTTTTATTTTTACAAAATTAATTACTTGTTGTATGGAATTTTCTGGCTGGAGTTGGCTCAGTCTTAAAAGATGTTTTCTTTTCCAGGAGTAGGCTCCATCAACTGGGTCCTGTCAGCAGAACTCTTCGACGACCGTTCCCGAGGCGTTGGGCTCTCTATCACCTCTATTCTCTCGTTTATAATTCTATTCGTCACCACTAAATACTTTCCCCTACTAATATACGTTATTGGTCCAGCGGCCACGTACTGGTTTTTCAGTATGAACTGTCTACTTGTATGTATATTTATTATGTACTTTATACCGGAGACTAAGGGCAAGAGTTTCGCGGAAATCCAACGTGATTTAGGCGCTGGCGGGAGAAAGGTTGAATGTACCAAAGCTTGATTTAGGTACCATTCTAACGATTATATCGTAAGCGAAAAGGTTGAGCCCAGGCGAGCATACCAACCACGTGACTGCGCAGCATAGGAATTTGTATAAAAAATTGCTACTGCGCAGTTCACATACCATTCGACATAAATGCTGTCCAATTCGAAGGCAGTACAGAAAAATAATCGATCGCTTTTTTTTTAAATCCATTACTTCACAAGTGATGGCCCACCTGATGTTAAGCGGTAACCCAATGCATTACCTCATAGGTCACGTCCCCTAGGACGCGCACTATGTGACATTGCACTGCGCCCGTCACCCTGAGACATAGATGAAGAAAAATATGTTTTAATCGCACGTTTCGCGAAAATCTGCTGGGAAAAGGTCTCCTCCAAGTTCATCCACTTGTCCCTTTCCTTGGCACTTTCATTTTTCTATACTTCTGTAAAAGAATATAACCTTGACTTGAACACGAGATGTTAAATACCTAGTGATGATAAATATGATATTAAATAAGTTTTCCCGTTTACATAATACTGTTAATCTGTTAAAATATAATTAATTTTGTGTTTTGTTGCTGTGATATAAAAGTTATTGTGAAATGGAACTTTTTTCTGTCATCCCCAACACGTCATCAATGTCTGCCAAAAGGTCTATGGTATGATAAAATATGAATATTTTATGTTGCGTTGCAGACGTTGTAATCCTTCGTTTGCTTTGGCCCACATTCTGCATGCCAGGCTGCATGCCAGGCTGCTTGCCGGGCTGCACGCCAGGCTGCTTGCCGGGCTGCACGCCTGGCTGCATGCCGGGCTGCACGCCTGGCTGCATGCCGGGCTGCACGCCAGGCTGCATGCCGGGCTGCACGCCAGGCTGCATGCCGGGCTGCACGCCAGGCTGCATGCTGGGCTGCACGCTAGGCAGCATGCCGGGCTGCACGCCTGGATGCATGCCGGGCTGCAGGCCAGGCTGCATGCCGGGCTGCACGCCTTGCTGCATGCCGGGCTGCACGCCTGGCTGCATGCCGGGCTGCACGCTAGGCAGCATGCCGGGCTGCACGCCTGGATGCATGCCGGGCTGCAGGCCTGGCTGCTGAAGGAAATACCAATATTGTTTCATAACTTCTTTAATATTGTATTCCATTCTGCTATATATAAAGACTGACAACTGTCACAGATGCCTTATGTTTTACTACCAAAGAGTACACAAACACTTCACCTCCACCCTTGCCACATACTTCTCCCCCTACTCCTGGAAATCAAACAATATCTTCTAATAACCTGCGAGGCGGGTGTCGTTCCCTTGCGGGGTAACGACGCTCCACTGCAGTTGATACAGGCAACGTTGGTGAGTTTGGCGTATGCCAAACCTCCCGATCTATTTCGCCACCCCCGGCACTCGCCCCGCTTCCCGCGTCAACGGACACTTCCGCCCCCGTGTCCACTGGCCAAACAAACGGATACCTACGCCTATCTGGATCAATAAACCCATGTTCACGATCACGAGTAACCCGTACTTTAATTTGATTATATGCTTGAGACAAGTCTAATTTTGTAAAGAATTTACTTCCCCCTAACTTTGAAAGCAAATCATCGATCTTTGGTACGGGATATTTGTCAACATGTAACACTTTGTTCAAAGTTACCTTGTAATCCGCACATAAGCGTAGAGATCCGTCAGGTTTGTACACGATAACCAGCGGTGTGGCCCAGTCGGAACAATCGACGGGTTCAATAACGCCGGCGCTAAGCATAGCATCCAACTCCTTGTCCACTCGTTCCCGTAGGGAGTACGGCAGTGGTCGTGCCCTACAAAACACCGGAGTGGCCCCCTCCCGCAGACGCAACGTTGCCCGACCACCGGTGAAACACCCCAGGGTTCCATCAAAAATCTCCTTATGCCTGGAAATTAAATCATTTACAATTTTTTCTTTTTGCTCATTGTTAAGATTTCCAGGGATTGCTAAATTGTTCAGGCTTAGCATTGGTACTTCTATCTGAAGTTCAACCAACCATTGTCTACCTAAAAGGCTAGTTGCTCCCTTCCTGAACACATACAAGTCTAATTTCTTTGTGTTATTCAGATGACAAACATCCACCTCTAGCCGACCCAACGCCTTATCTCTACACAGATTATAAAAATTCACTGCTAAATCTGTTTCTAACAAAGGACATGTCTTAAAATATTTTACATAAGTATCGTAGTTTATGCAAGATAGCGGTGATCCCGTGTCTATTTCCATGGGTAAAATCACACTGTTAACATTCATCAAGATTCTCACCGGTTTATAATGGCTCAGCGATAAGTTGTGACAAAATTGTTCCATTACATCACCTTCATCCCCTTCCCTTTCGTCCTTAACGAGCCAATTTGACCGGGCATCCTCACGCCTCTGCCCGGCGCTTACCGTCTGCCACTTATCATAGGCACCTCTTCCAATACCGCGGGCGGAGCTCAGCCCGCCTCGTGCCTGTCCCGAGCCTTGCCCCCGGCCGCGCACACTACCGCTCCGTACGCCCGATGCCATAGCAGCACCCTTCTGTGGACATACTCTTCTCAAATGACCCACTTTCCCACACTGACTACATTGGTACGTACGGAATTTGCATTCCACGGCTCTGTGTCCAAAGCCCCCGCAAGACAAGCAGCTACCTCGTACACTGCAGATAGTCTCACTCTGTCGGATCGCCGCAACCGATGTCGGTGAATAGCCACCCACCATCTGGCCCGATGCAGCCGCTGGTTCAACTGCCGCAGCATCCCTCTCTGCCCCCTCGAGTGCCGCAGCTAAAGTCACCGATTTCGACCACGTGACGTCTTTGTTGGCGAACAATTGCTGACGAATAAATTCCGACCGAATTCCGCATACAAATTGGTCTCTTAGGTTTTCATCCAAACTTTGACCAAACTCACAGAAGCGTGCCAGCTTTTTTAACCCCGCCACGTACTCTTGTACCTTCTCAGATGGTTCCTGTCGACGTTGCCGGAACCGATAACGCTCAGCCAACAGTGACGGCTTTGGGTCTAAATGGTTCAACATCATTTCCATTACCAGTTCATATTCCAGCGCCGATGGCTTCTTGGGGCTGGCAAGATCAGAAAGCAACTCATAAGCTGCGTCACCCATAGACGCTATCAGAATTGGCAATTTCAATTCCTCCTTTACCGCGTTGGCCTTAAAATACATTTCCATGCGATCGCCGTACGCTCTCCAGTTCCCTTCCGACATGTCAAATTCTTTTATTTTTCCAACCGACATTTTCAAAGGTTACATTTACCCTCCAATCCGATCAAACAATACCCGCAGACCAGCAGGAAAAACAGCTCTTGATATGCCCGTTTTATACTCGTCGCCACTGAAGGAAATACCAATATTGTTTCATAACTTCTTTAATATTGTATTCCATTCTGCTATATATAAAGACTGACAACTGTCACAGATGCCTTATGTTTTACTACCAAAGAGTACACAAACACTTCAGCTGCATGCCGGGCTGCTCGCCTGGCTGCATGCCAGGCTGCACGCCAGGCTGCATGTCGTTACTCGTTATCAAAACACGAAAAATGGTTCAAAAATGTGTAGTACCTACTAAATTGTGGAAGTAAATGGTATCCTGGATGCATGCGTCGCAGGCGAACGTTCGCCCGCCACGCCACAGTGGTCGTCACAATATCAGAATATTATCTACTTATAAAAGAATGGCACGAGTATATATTGTTAGGTTTTCACCTATACCTATCGTTTTTGAACTTGTCTCTTTTACTTTGTAGCTGTGTGGACACCCTACTTGAAAGAGAGGAAGGGGACCTAAGTGGAGCGAGATAGAATTAAATCGATTTGCTTCATATATAAAGGTCTAGAGAGTGTGGCCTCCATATTTACCTATATAACTTCATGGTACCCAGCATGAAGTTATAGGGTACCCAGTAGGTACTTCCCCGTACGAACTCTCTCACAAAAAAGCTCTACCTATAGCGATCTTACTCTTTGGTAGCCTATTATATTCTTTGCTTTGGTAGCCATCATATCATAACACTACGAAAGATAATTTTTACTCCTACACTCGTTGGAGTAAAAATTTTCTTTGCGCTTAATCATCACCCGGCTGGTCGTTAGAGCACAGTGAACTTTATTCCTTGGAAGTATTTCCTCCAAAGACGGAAACGGTAGGCCACCACTGATAAACAATAGAACAGCTACCTACATTACGACAATGCTGACATAATCACAAATTAGTTAAGACCCAACACTTCAAGATTCCCATAAGCCGGCTATCACAATGCAAAAAGTTAAATATCCATGTAACATTTGTTTGCAACCCGTAACAAAAAAAAACGGTCTACGCTGCCACGGGGACTGCCAAAGTAACTTCCATTACCGCTGTCTGAACTACACTCCTGGCAGGGTTAGCGATGTCAAGAAAGGGCTTATAGCGGTCACCTGTCCCTGCATGGACTGTACATCGACTGCTAAGGAGTTACCCAACCGCAACCGCAAGGACGACAGTTTATTTTGCTGCCCCAATGTGAATTGTCCTGGGAATCTGCCCCCGAGCTGTACACATGTGCGATGTCCAAACAATGTAAGTAGAAGACCACGCACCGATCAGTCGGCATGTAGGTTACATCGCGACCAGTCCACCGACAACCACGATAATCAAGGTGCTACGGGCTTGCACGGATGTAATTGCAAACAATCATCTTGTATACTAAAGAAGAGTCACACTAATAACGACTCAAGCAATATTCCCAAATCGGTTGGGACAGGAATGGAGAGTGACACTGAATCAACAGAGAACAAAGAGAACACTAAGAACGCAATGGTACAGATTTCGAATCCAGAATGCCAATGCACGTCTAAGAAAAAGTCGAGCACCTGTAGTTTGGGTAAAAGCCCATCCCGTATACTTATGGATCAAATGTGTGACATATTACAGCAGTTGCCGAACCAGATCAATGAGTTGATGGTCAAGATGAAGCAGATGAAGCAGGCGGACCAGCAGAAGCAGAAGAAGGATATGCAGCAGGTGGCTCAAAATAAGAAGGTGGAACAAAAGCAGATGAAACAGTTGGACCAGATAAAGAAGACGTTCCAGGGGCAAAACAAAAACTCTGACTACTGTCCAAAGGAATGCTCATGCACCAAAGCCAAATAACTAGTAGTGAGAAGTATCCACATCAATGTACCTCGAATAATGTCATTGTAATAACCATCAATAAAGTTGTCATCAGTCATCTTATAAAGCTAGTCTATATTCATATTTGCTCTTCAGATATCTGTTCATGCTAAACAGATTTACATGAAGTTTTTCAAATTTACAGATTTCATAGATACTTATACATATTGGTCAGAGTCAGAAGATTAGGTTTTTTAAATAAAGGTCTACATTAATCCAGCGGGCTAGCGCAGCATAAATCGCTCTAGTTACCCCATAGTACCCCGTAGTAGTAGGTTGTGTGAACTGTCCAGCATTATTTATTTATTTATTTATTTTAGTACAATACCATAGCATAGCGCAGATGCAACATACCCATGATAAGCCGTCAAAGCCGTTTTCTATGATCAACTATACGTCTTAGTTCTCTGAGAGCGTAGATAAACCTGTTTTTGTTTTCAATTTTATTTAATAAGGAATGGAGGCCTATGCCCTGCTGTGGGACCTCTACTCTAATATGTTCAACTATCTGTTCAATCAACCAGTTAAACATATTTGATGACATTTCTTACAGTATAAACTAAATAATAAATCCATTCCATCATTTGACGACCTCTTTGGCGCGGCGGGTGAAGCTTGGCCAGCGACGCAGGAGGTTGCGGGTTCGATTCTCGCCTCTGAACAAATATTTGTGCGCTCGCAGATATTTGTTCAGGGTGTTTTGGGTATTTTATATGTATAATAAAAAATATCTATCTATATAATATCTGTAAGTATATCAGTTATCTTGTACCCATAACACAAGCTCTGCTTAGCTTGGGGCTAGATAATGTTGTGTGAACTGTCCAGCATTATTTATTTATTATTTATTTGTTTATCATTCACGATTCGAACTGGACCCACTGGCTTCAAGTTTCGGGGATCAAAAACAGAAAACAGTACCTATCCCAGCGTAAACCTCCAGCTATTGAAATATCTAGTACTTTCCCCAATTCACAGTTATATTTTTACCTATATTCAACAAGTGTGCTAATTTTAATTTTAACACGACTTGCGCTTACGCATCGTCAAACGGCATTATTTAGTTATTTTATTCTAACTAAACGTGTAGCCGAAAAATAAGCCACAAAAAATTTATTCGTTACAGGTATAGCGCTTAACTCAGTAGCCTCGTGAGGTATGGGAGCGGCACGGAAGGGGTGACATGTGACGTAAAGAACTGTCGGGCTACACACGTGATGAAAATTAGTGAAGATAGATCTTACGATATTTACAAATAAGTACCTAAGTCATTGCGAAAGAGAATAAAATACTTGTCCAAATAATTATTATATTTAATACTAATATCAATATTTTAAAACGGATCTTTCAATTTATTAGCTTATGTCCGTATCGCTACTCGAATCACTGTCAGTATGACTGGAATCACTTTCGTTATCTGAGTCGCCATCTCGTAATCTTATTATAAATTGATCCATTATATCGTCGCTAAGATGGTCGTTTTTGAAATACTCTTCCTCAACTTTCTTAACGTGACCGTCACATTTTTGCCATTTCTCAACTGAAAAATTAGCAAATAACTCTTATAGTGCTCGCTTTTTCTAATTTAAATTTGAGTTAATATGTTTTCGTGCCAGCTCGCCCGTGATATCTCCCCATACTAATTCGATCGGGTTTAAATCCGGATGGTACGGTGGCAAATAAAGTACCGTATGACCATTTTCTTTTAATATGACATCAATTTTAAATTGTTTTTCTGGTTTATTTCGTTTTATTAATTCTTACAAATCCCTCTTTTTCATAACTTCAGTGTACTCAACGTTATGCCGCTTTAACAAGTCCTGCATTTCCTTTTTCAAGGAGCACATTGTGGGTACTTTATCCACCTCGTTGCAATGATATTTCGCGTTATCCATAACTATTACAGAATTATATGGTAGGGAAGGCAAAAGCTTTTCGCGAACCCACTTTTCTAAATTGTTGTAATTCATGTTTCCATGATAGTCTTATGTTTTTTTTAAGTTGGTTTGGAAATGGTCAATGCACCATTAACAAATCCTAAACTCCCACCAGCATGCACGATGACCAATCTATTTCCTTTACCAATAGAAGCCAATGCACCTCTTTCTCTTTCTTTCTTCTCTCTTTGAATGGCGTTCTATCAACATTTTTCTCTTTGATTGGCATTTTTTGTATCGGAAACCTAATTCATGCAATAAAAGTCGCATGTATGGATATCCACATTTGATAACACCATCTTCCTCTAAAACTTTTCTAAGTTTATTGATCGTGGGAATTTCTTTTCTTACTGTATAAAATTCTGCAATCTTTCTTCTTACTACACCTTTACTAAAATCGTCAATTTCTATCTTCTTTTTTCTTGTCTGTTTCTGTTGCCTTGGTGATGAAAACTTCGCATTACTTTCCATATTTTTTTTAGCATTAACAATGCGTCGTACACTTTTTTTTGACATTCCGGTTTCCTTAGCAACGGTTTTGTGTAGATTTATATCGTTTTCATGCTCGGCAGAATTTGGATCAGATTTCCTAACCTTGAAAAAATTATATTCATTATAACAACGAAATTTCCCACAGTAAGGCCCTCTAACTCTAACTCTAACTCTAACTCTCTCTCTCTCTCTCTCTATGCAAAGTTTCAAATTAATCAGACTTCTGGAAATTGGTGAAAATTATGCTCAAAGATTCAGTTACATACATACATACATACATAGATACAACCCAAGCTAATAAAAGCGTGTTAAAAAGATTTTATTCATTAAAATCACAAGGATCATTTTGAATCGTCTGATAATCTAAATTGACGGTAGGTAGGTACCTACGGGTTGGTAATTTGGAACCACTCTGATTAACGAAAACCGAATAAAGAGTAGAAATGTCGTTTTTGTATGCAGAAAATGATAAGCGGACTTATATCGACTCTCATTTCGGAAGTCGGGATACCGAATGCAAAACTAGCACATACCGTACTAGGCCCTCTGTTAGTATGGATGTTTTCGCGCACGATTTTATTTGTTCAGTGGTTACATTTTGTTAGGGTATTCTTGTAGTCTATTGTGAAGTAATCCTTTATATTACTAATATTCTCGCAAAACTTCTTTTTTATACAAAATATGAAGAAAAAAAACATACATAGAAAATTAGTTATTGCACAACTTACAAGTAGGTACCTGCTGTAGGTACACAGGCAAACTTAATGCTAGATAGCATGCTGTTCCAGCTAACATTTGTGCATTGCGGAAAACAATTTAGCGGTACCTAGTGCACAAAATAATGTTTAATATATGTAGGTATTGTTAGTAGAAGGCCCTACCTACTTTATTTCCGTCTCGATAGTCATTGTGTATTTTTGCTTTATGGTCTTCACAGAGTACTATAATCAAAGCAAATTACTCAGTATCACACTCGGTATACTTCTTCTGTGGTATACGCTTTTCTATATATAAAAAATTCCTCTATGGCTCTGTACAATTGTCAAAATAAATACACGGTGGTTTACTTATCGTCATATTTATTTTAGGTTTGTGCTTATCCCCATATCCCTCCAAGATGGTAATACACAGTGCTACATAGTAAAATAATATATTACGCCCAGCATGACTACATACTGAAAGCCTCCTCGCTTTGAGTCAAACAATGCAAGAACGCACCATGAATATCTACGCAGGTAATCTAATTTAGCAGACCTAATTTCAATCAATAAAAGATTACCATAACAGATGAACCGGGCCTCAATCAAAATGTTCAATTTTAGAAAAGTGATTCTATGTGAAATTTGCGAGCAACCAGTGACAAAGAAAACCGGAATACATTGTCTGGGGGACTGCAAGAATTGGTTCCATTATAGCTGCCTGCTTCGCCTGGGTTACGGGGCGAAAGAGATCCAAGATATGAAGGCAGGGCTTTTAAATGTAACCTGTCCCTACCAGCATTGCGGAAAATACAAGCCTAATGAGTACAGCATAAAGCCATTGCCCGACAAGAAGCTAGAGTCTAGTTCAAAAGTATCATTCTTGCTCGACAAGAACCGGGTGTTTAAACCCAAACAATCATACTTGCCCGAGAAGAAACAAGAACTTATTTCAAAACAATTAACCTTGCTCGAGAAGAACCAGAGAACCAGTTCAAAACAATCATACTTGCCCGAAAAGAACCAGGGGTCTAGTTCAAAACAATCATACTTGCCCGAGAAGAACCGGAAGTTTAGTTCAAAACAATCATACTTGCCCGAGAAGAAACAAGAACTTATTTCAAAACAATTAACCTTGCTCGAGAAGAACCGGGGGTCTAGTTCAAAACAATCATACTTGCCCGAGAAAAACCGCGTGTTTATTTCAAAACAATCATACTTGCCCGAAAAGAACCGGGAGTCTAGTTTAAAACAATCATACTTGCCTGAAAAGAACCGGGGGTCTAGTTTAAAACAATCATACTTGCCTGAAAAGAACCGGGGGTCTAGTTCAAAACAATCATACTTGCCTGAAAAGAACCGGGGGTCTAGTTCAAAACAATCATACTTGCCTGAAAAGAACCGGGGGTCTAGTTCAAAACAATCATACTTGCCTGAAAAGAACCGGGGGTCTAGTTCAAAACAATCATACTTGCCTGAAAAGAACCGGGGGTCTAGTTCAAAACAATCATACTTGCCTGAGAAAAACCGCGTGTTTAGTTCAAAACAATCATACTTGCCCGAGAAGAACCAGGGCCCTAGTTCAAAAAAATCATACTTGCCCGAGAAGAAACAAGAATTTATTTCAAAACAGGTAACCTTGCCCGAGAAGAACCGGGGGTCTAGTTCAAAATACCAATAGTGACCGACCAATCTCTTCCTGAACGAGTTGTACATCAAATGTATAAAAAAATAAAAAAAAAAAATGTTAAAATTACGTAACACTAGCATTAATTAGTTACAACACATTCGAGCAGTTGACGACGCAGATGAATGGTTCAAAGGGTAGGGAAAAGAAAAGAAAAAAGAAAGTGAAAAAAGTGAAAAGACCCCCATTTGAGAGCCTCAAATGGGCCTCTTTTCACAGTGGGTTGCACCATTGTGGGATATAGACGTGACGTGGTTAACTCATCGCCGCCATTGCTTCCCACGACTGACTCTGCTAACGCTTTCTTCCAGTAATAACACAAGCAGCCAGGACAAAATCTTATACCAACGAATCTTACAATCAAGGTCCGGGTAATCCCTTAGTCGGCTTGTACGACATCCACCGGAGGAGATGGAGAGGTCTATTCTTGGGCCGGACACACCACGGCTATAATTGCAAGTAATATAAAAACTGCCAATGAGTTCAAACATCAAGAATTTAGTTATTATGTAGGTACTAACGTAAGTACTAAAAACGCAATGGTAGGTATCATGTAATTTATTGGGCTTTCTGTAGCAACTGATTTGTACTAAAGTATATTATTTTTCAAGTGCAAACCACACTTTATGGATAAGATTAAATTTAAATGTAACCCAAAAATTCTGTTCCAGCGGGACTCGAACCCGCATCCTCGCATGTGATCGGCGATACCTTTACCAATTTGGCCATAGAACGAGCTATGACGCTGGAGTCGAAATTTGTGGGTACTATCGGCTCGGCTTTATGGGTTACATTTAAATTCAATGATATGTACTACCTCAAAATCTCGATGTAGGCACAGAATAAATAATATTACAAGTAGGCTAGGATACTTACTGATCAAATCAATCAATCAATAAAAATAATAAGATTTTAGTAAAAAAAAAAAGTTGTGCAAAAAATTATCTCAATTTTTATCTATAGGTAGAGGTATTTATTCAAAATTATTTTTCAAGCTTTTATAAAATTAGTGATCGTAACCGTGTGCTGATAAAATGAGCCTTAACACGGCCAGTCTACTATTATCCATCGAGGAGTTCCGTTGTTCACCTTCCGTCTCCATCATCAGATCAGCTCGCTGTTACCAGCATATTGTATAGTCATCGGAACTATACAGGTATGCCAAACTTCAGGTCAATCGTATATCGGAAAGTCATCCGTTATATCAATGAGGAGTTCCAATGGCCATCTCTGGTCTTCGCTAATATATGTATACGCATCTTGGAAATCGCTATATGTGTGCCTATAATATTTGAGGAGTTCCTCATTACTCCTCTTTGTGTTTTTCATAATTCCTCATGGATCCCATCATCAGAACCAGATTTTGATGAGAATGGGACCAATCAGGAGAAAAATACTTTCAAATAAATAAATAATTTTCCAAATCGGTTCATAACTGACGGAGAAATGAGGTAACAACATACAAAAAAACACGTTTTGCCTTTTTTTTAAGTCGTTTATAAATCCGCCACATTACAACTTGGTACAAGTCCATGCTTGCTCCGGTACGGAGGCCTGAATGCTCTAAGTTGGTACCAAATTATATCACTTGACATTTAGACCAGGGTCAAAGCCTACAAAAATGGTAAAAAATGAAAAAAAATTACAGTAGTATGAAACCCATTAGAAAAGCAGGGGAATATGATCAAAATGAGAGGAAAAATAAATTACGGTCGATCCGAGTTCGGGAAGTGGGAGGGGGTGAGTTTTTAAGGGTAAAAAATGGTTTATCTTGATTTCCGGCAAAACTACAAGTCCTATGGAAAAAAGTTAAATGGCAAAGTTGTAGGCAATAAAAAGATCTACAACTTTTGTATATGCAGATTTTTCACATAACCTCAAAATTTAGGTGAAAAATTCAAAAAATATCTAATATATATTTATATCTTTTTCAAAAAATTTTTTTTTTTACGAAATTTGGTGAAAACTTACCTTATTATGTCCCAAATACATACATACATACATAGACACACGCCTTTTTCCCCGAAGGGGTAGGCAGAGCCTCAATGGGCCGCTTTTCACAGTGGGTCGCACCATTGTGGAATATAGACGTGACAAGTGGTGAGCTCATCGCCGCCATTGCTTCCCACGACTGACTCAACTAACGCTTTCTTCCAGTAATAACACATTCCTTAATAAGCTAGCAGCCAGGACAAATCTTATACCAACAAATCTTACTAACAAGTCCGGGTACCAAATACACTGTAATTTATTTGATTAAAATATTTATTTGTTCGCTTCATTTTAACTTAATATCAAAAAAGCACCCTAATTTTCAATCGAAAATTCTGACGTCAAAATATCAGATTTTTTCAAAAAGTTTGGGGGCTTTTTGTTCGTTGAAATATCTACTTTCTGATGGTGTAAAAAAAAAATACATTACCATAGGAAATATTCTTAGAAAATGCAAAAAATTGAAAAAACCTCGATTTTTTTTTTTTTTTTTAATCATTATGTACAATTTTGAGGTATTTATTAAAATTTACACTTTAATTACTCAAAAAACGTAAGATTTCATGTTTTATTGATAAACGAAAAAATTACAAATTAAAATATACTTCTATAATTAACAAACAAATAAGTTAATAAAGCTAATATTTAATAAGACATCTACAATATTTTGAAAAAGTTGTAGAATCTTCTTTAAATAATTTCATTTCATTTCATTTTCATTTATTTATTTATTATCTTTCAAGCACACAAGTTCCAAATAATTTAACAATCAAATTTTAATTTTAAAAATACATTATGGCTTGGTTTTCTTTTAAATATGCTATACAGCACCTACACTAAGTCGTAAAGACTTGTGTTGTAGGTGCTGATATCCTTCAGGTATTAAAAACAAGCGTAGCCATATCATCACCATCGTACAAATTTCTGGTAAGTAATAATATTTGTAGATGCCTATTTATTGCTGTTTTAAGATAATTTATATACCTGAGTGACCTTCGGTGAATTTAAGCCCATTGTAAGTTATTTAATTGAGAAGTGGGGACGGACCTAGGAGGGTCTGGGCCTTACTACATACCTGCTATTTCGTAGCAGCTGTAAAAACCGTTAGCCAGTATTCGAGATACAGAGTAGTGTACAACATCGTTTTTAAAAATACACGTGCAGGCTGAGTTACTCTAAGTGATTTGTGAGAAATTTACTTTATTCAAAGAATCGTTTGGAATCTACATAGCAAGGTAAATACTATCTGTATTTTAATCTATATTAATCATCTTCAAAATAAAAATAGTAATATTTTATTTTATAAATAGTATGTTTAACGTAACATAACCTAAAAAATTTAAATTGAATGATATTTTAGTACAAGAATAAAAAAAATAGTAATTTCGATTATTTTATACAAACAGATTTAGTTATACTCATGATAAAACTTATGCCCAAATTTACAGAAAAGGATTTAATTCCGGAAGTATTGCTCAAAACTATTTGCTGCAGCTGTGAAACTGGATGTAACAGTTTAAAATGTGGCTGCCGAAAACATGGTTTAAAATGCACAAATTTATGCACTAATTGTCATGGTTCTGAAAATTGCTCCAATATGGAAGAAAAAATCTACGAGGAAGTAAATGATTCAGATGAAATTATGGATGAAGAACCAATGCAGACTGGAAATAACATTGGAGACGAAGATGATGGTCTTGAAGATTTCGACGATCTACTAGAGTTGGAAAGATTTGTCGAATCTGACGATGAAGAAATGCCTCCAAAGAGACAAAAACGAATGAGTAACTGATTAGAATTTCAAATAACGTATTTATAAATAACAAGATTAACGTTTTTTAAAAAAAAAATAATGAATAGCGTAATCAGAATTAAGTTTCTAAATTCAATAGTACGATTTACATGTATATTTATTTTGTATGAGATTTTCTATGACATGAATGTAATTCGAGTAAAATAAATAAACTTTTTAACTAAAAAAAATTGCAGCAATCACATTTTTTTGATGAAATTGTACATAAGTAACTAAAAAAAAAAACGAATTTGAGGTTTTTTCAATTTTTTGGCATTTTCTAAGAATATTTCCTATAATAATGTATTTTTTTTTACACGATCAGAAAGTAGATATTTCAACGAACAAAAAGCCCCCAAACTTTTTGAAAAAATCTGATATTTTGACGTCAGAATTTTCGATTGAAAATTAGGGTGCTTTTTTGATATTAAGTTAAAATGAAGCGAAAAAATAAATATTTTTGATCAAATAAATTACAGTGTATTTGGGACATAATAAGGTAAGTTTTCACCAAATTTCGTAGTTTTTTTTTTTTTTTTTAAAAAGATATAAATAAAAAACCAAAAACTTGTTTTTTGGAATTTTTCACCTAAATTTTGAGGTTATGTGAAAAATCTGCAAATACAAAAGTTGTAGATCTTTTTATTGCCTACAACTTTGCCATTTAACTTTTTTCCATAGGACTTGTAGTTTTGCCGGAAATCAAGATAAACCATTTTTTACCCTTAAAAACTCACCCCTCCCACTTCCCGAACTCGGATCGACCGTAATTTATTTTTCCTTTCATTTTGATCATATTCCCCTCCTTTTCTAATGGGTTTCATCCTACTGTAATTTTTTTGGTTTCAAAAATTATCTACCCTGGTCTAATTAGTGTTAATTGTTTGGAACCTCAGAAGCCATTTTTTTTTCTTGAAACTCAACAGCTTTATGACAATGGAGAGCCAATAAAAGATTCTCACGAATAGTGTTTGAGAGCAATCAACGGGCTGAACATTAATTTGATGAAAATTACCAATAAATACGCTTACTGCTTTAAAAAGTAACAGTTACAGTTAATACCTAACTATTGTTGGTTAGGTATAACTGGTTAACCTAACCTAACAGGTGTTCTGGGTATTTTCTATATATAATTTTAAAAAATATCTATGTAATATATTGTATTAAGCATATCTGGACGAGGCCGACGGGAAAGAGGCTCTCTTTCCCGTCGGCCCCGTCCACAACAACGTTGGGTCGATGGCATAAAGAAGGCAGCCGGCAAAAACTGGATAGGTAGAGCGCAGGATAGTGATCTTTGGAAAGATTTGGAGGAGGCCTATACCCGAAACTGGCCTTAACTAAGGTTTTTTTTTATGATACAAAAGGATATAATATTTAATAAAAAAAAAACTTTGTTTATCTTTTTTTAAGGAAATAAAAGGCTTATTATTATTATTATTATTATTATTATATCAGTCGTCTAGTACCCATATCACAAGCTCTGCTTAGCTTGGGGCTAGATAATGTTGTGTGAACTGTCCAGCAATATTTATTTATTTATTAATTTATTGAAAATCTAAATAACACAGATAGGTATATAAGATTTTGCGTTTACAAATAAATAAATAAATAATGCTGGACAGTTCACACAACATTATCTAGCCCCAAGCTAAGCAGAGCTTGTGTTATGACTTATGGGTAGGTACTAGATAACTTATATAAGTACTTAATACAATATATAACATAGATAGATATTTTTTATTATACATTGAAAATACCCAGAACACCCTGCGATAACACAAATATTTGTTCCGAGGCGGGAATCGAGCGGGAATTCGAGGGAATCGCAACCTCCTGCGTCGCAGGCCAACCTTCGCCCGCCGCGCCACAGAGGTCGTCAATGTCAAACATCATGTTATGAGAAGATAACTTCATGATGAGAAGTCGCTGCTTACAGCTCGTTCACCGTAAAATGACACCTGTAAATACTCCATGGCAGGTGCCAACTTACGGTGAACGGTCTTGTAGTCGCTGCTGCGCCGAGCTGACGTTGGTCCAGAGGGACTCGGTAAGTCCGAGTTTACACACACCATAGTAACGATGACCTTAACGACGAGCGTACGTGTATTGCGTAGTAACTAGCCATTAATCTGTGACGTTTTTGGCACTGATTAATAGCTAGTTGTTATGTTATACACGTACGATCGTCGTTACGATCAACGTTACGACGGTGTTTGCAAAACTCCGACTAGGGCCTCAGAAAAGTTCCAAGTGTAAGCCGCTACGTAACCTGTTATAGTTATTGCTTGCTCGCCACAAGTAAGAATACTACCTCTACTTGGTTAAAAGAAGAGAAGAAGAAAAACAGAGAACTTTTTTTAATGAACATACAAAAAAACGAGTTTTAACGTAGTAATATTTTTTCTATTGTCAAATGACATCCATGGGCAAATCCAGGCAAATTCAAAAACCCTAAAAACTGCACCATGCTGTAATCCTATAGTTATTAGACCTAAATTCAATAGAACCGGGTACCTATCTATAATGATAATGTTTAGTTTCAAAAAACAGAAGGTGTGCAGCGTTTGTGAAGAAACCATTAAACGGAAGTCTGGGCTACAATGCCGCGGGTGTTGCAAACGATGGGTGCATTACAGGTGCTTGGGCTACGCTCCTGAAGCTATCAAACAAATTGAAGCAGGGGTTCTAAAGATACCCTGTCCATGCCAAGGGTGCACGATGACGAAGGAACCTCTAGGCGCCAGCAAATCATTGCCCGAAAAGAACTGGGGGTTTACTTTAAAACAATCAGCCTTGCCTGAGAAGAACCAAGAAGATTCTTGCTCAAAATACCAACAGTGAGTAGTGACCAACCAAGTTCCTTCGTCTAGTGCGACCTTGTGATGAGTTGTGGAACACCTTCCAGCAGTTGACGCAGAGCAATGCATCCAGGTGGAGGTGGGAAGACTCTGCTGCGTAACATTGATCTGCCCAGAGATTCAAGAAACACCAAAAATAACTATGAGTTCAAATAACAAGATTATTTTCCTGGACTTTCTGCTGCAACGCGTCAGAAACTTTGGCGTTAAGCTTAATTACTAAATCTCCACATAGTTTACTACTGATCTGAATTAAATCAATAAATAAAACGAAAAATCTATCACATCATTTATACACACAATCTATCATGTCAAATTCCGTGGTGTGTCCGGCCTGAGAATAGACCCCTCCATCTCCTCCCGTGGATGTCGTAAAAACCGACTAAGGGATTACCCTACTTATTACGTATCTTGCAATAATAGCAATGCGATAGCAAGTCTCGCGCAATTCTTGCTATCGCATTGCTATTGCAAAATACGTAATAAGCTAGCCGGACTTGTTTGTAAGATTTGTTGGTATAAGATTTGTCCTGGCTGCGAGCTTAGGAATGTGTTATTTACTGGAAGAAAGTGTTAGCCGAGTCATTCGTGGGAAGCAATGGCGACGATGAGCTCACCACTTGTCACGTATATTTCCCACGATGGTGCAACCCACGGTGAAGAGGCCTTTTGAGGCTCTGCATTCCTCTACGGGGAAAAAGGCGTGTGTCTATGTATGTATATATGTATCATTTATGCATCGCATCAACGCCATCTATTAGGTACCTACCTTGAAAATACAGGGTTGCTCTCAAGACAAGGTTGCTGATATGGCCGGAAGTTCATCTTTATGTCTCAGGGTGGCGGGCGCAGTGCAATGCCACGCAGGGTGCGTCCTAGGTGGACGTCACCTATGAGGTAATGCACTGTTCATAGGCAGAGGGTACCGCTTTTTAACATCAGGTGGGCCATCTGCTTGTTCCGTCATTCAGTAGTATAAAAAAAAAGTAATATAAGAGTTGTTGGTTAGTAATAGACTCGTGTTGTGTCCGCGCTAAGAAAATACCCCTCCGTCTCTTCCCGTGATCGGTGTAAAAGTCGACTAATGGATTACGTCAAGGGATGTGCAGCAGCATCCACCTGAGTACTCAATACTGCGATCACCTATTCCTGCTAAGCGTATGTGATTATGGCAAATCCCCCCATTGACTTTATTGGGAAGGCCTCGTCCAGCAGTGGACGTGTCGACTGATAATGCTGATGATGACTTAATTTGAAGAAGTTTGAATGGATATTTCATAAACATCGGAGGTCGTGACAATCAGTGCTAAATAAAACATATTTAGAAATTTACATGACCTCTTCGTATTGTTTTGTATTCAACAGTACTTTACTAAATTAAGAGCTAATCTGAACAACGGGAAAAATAATTCCCGTTGGCCAGACTAGTCTGACCACCAATCTGACCACTGGGAAACACTCAATCAAAATTTATTTATTACTAGCTGTAACCCGCGACTTCGTCTGCGCAGGATTATTAAGCAGCGGAGTATTATTAAGCTAGTATTATTAGACTTACGCGTGTGAAGTTAGTTTCACCCGCGTAAGTCTCGATCCCGTGGGAATATCGGGATAAAAATATGCCTATGTGTTATTCCGGTAGTCCAGTTATCTCCATTCCAAATTACATCTAAATCCATCCAGTAGGTTTTAAGTGAAAGAGTAATTAGGATAGGATATTCGGTTACCAAATTACCTACTCCTGCATTCTGCTGCTCCCCTCGTACATTCGATAAAAATTCTTCGCATTGCTGCTGCGCCCCGCGGTGTTATCCACATAAGTCTCAATTACTCTTACATTTTCTGCTAGCCTGGTACATTGGATAAACTTTCGCCCCCATTTCACCGGTATTCCAGATATTCGGTTACCAAATTACTCCTGCATTCTGCTCTGCTCGCCTGGTAACTGCGCCCCGCGGTGTTTTCCTCATAGGTCTCGATCCCGTGGGAATATCGGGATAAAAATGTGCCTATATGTTATTCCGGGAGTCCAGTTATCTCCATTCCAAGTTTCATCCAAATCCATTTAGTTGTTTTTACGTGAAAGAGTAACAAAGATACATCCATCCATCCATCCGTACATACTTACAAACTTTCAGGTTTATAATATTAGTAGGATAATTAGGAAGTATCTATCTAATTTAATTAATAGTATAATAGTTTGCCCAGAACTGACACCTCGCGAATACACACGATGTAGGAGGTTACCTACTTTATTTACCAGTGGCGTAACAATAGGGTGGCAGGGCTGGCAAAATGCCACGGGCCCCGACCCAAGAGGGCCCCGGCCCTAGAGGCCGCGAGCTCATTTTTTTTTGCATTGTACCTTAGTATTTTATTTTATTTGAAAAGTATATTTTTACAATTTCTGCTTAAAATCCAAAGAGAGACAACTAAATTTTTTTAAATTTTCGAATTTGCCACGGGCACCCAACTAGATTTTTTTAAATTTTCGAATTTGCCACGGGCCCCAGGTGGTAAAGTTACGCCACTGTTATTTACCTTTCTAACCTTAGAGCATTGCAGCCTCTCGATGTTTCTGAACGACTTCTAAAAACATTTAAAAAAAAACACTAGTCCATTTTTCGTGATAATTTCCATCGGAAGAACCTTCAAACGGGGCGTAAATTATTGTTTATGTAGCTGGCGAATTAATCGATAACCTCCTTTTATGAAATCAGTTATCATCTCAAAACTCCGGTACGGAGGCCTGCAATGCTCTCTAATTCTCAAAATAATGTGTCTTTGGTAACTTTCCACCAATTTGAAGAGATTGGTATACCTACATACTTTACTCTTTGGTAGTTACAAAGAATCTAGCAAGAACAGATCATTCACAAAAGCAAGGCATTTGTGTATTGGCAGCATTGCTTGCGGTGCTGCCTACAATATATGTGGCATTTACCCCACTTGGTGATTGGTGGTCGCCGAAAACATTATCTAAACTTGTATGTACCTACCACCGATTAATATGTTTTACTTGCCTATTTTTAAATAATATACAGTTACAAGACTAGTAAGGTTGTATGTAAATAATGACACAATTAAAATTAAAAAAAAAAAACTGACAGTAATTATAAATATATATATATTAAATATTGCTGGGCAGTTCACACAACATTATCTAGCCCCAAGCTAAGCAGAGCTTGTGTTATGGGTACTAGATAACTGATATACTTAATACAATATATTACATAGATAGATATTTTTTTGTTATATATAGAAAATACCCAGACCACCCTGAACAAATATCTGCGGATCGCACAAATATTTGTTCCGAGGCGGGAATCGAACCCGCAACCTCCTGCAACGCAGGCGAACGTTCGCCCGCCGCGCCACAGAGGTCGTCAGAGGTCGGAATTATGGTCGAAAGAGGAACGTTTCCAGACGTATCACTGTCACTTGCATAAACGTCATCATCATCTGTCGTATCCGAATCTGTGCTGCTGTCATTTCCTAGTTCAATTATCAGTAGGTAATATAATCCATCCAGACATCAAGTTCATAAAATTTGTCTTTAATTTTTTTTACGTGTTTACTGTTTTTGCCAATCCTGAGGGGTTATAGATGAAATAGCTTCTTCAGTTAACTTCACGATATTCCCAGCTTCTTGGCCGACATTATTGCTAGCTACTCGTCTCCTTAGAAGACTCCACATATATAAACTCAATTGCATTTAAGTCGCAGTTGTAGGGGGTAGAGTAGAGTGGTAGAGGCAGCAACTTCAACTTTAGATATTCTACTCACGCTTCTCTCCGAAATGCCTGAAATAGACATAAAATTTGTATCATTTTATAAAATTAAATATTTATAAAAACACAAGCAAGGACAATATCACAAAGAAATAAATTAAATTCACCGAGATTATGTGCTTCTTTATTTTAATTCGTTATGTTTTTAAGTTCTAATTACCCATACAAAAGACATTGTTTCGGAAGCTGGTATCCCTATTTTACTAACCTGTCTTATGATTGAGTGGAATTAACGGGGCTTTGTTTCCCTTTTCTCTCTTACAAAAGGCACGCACCTTCAACCCAACTCCCTTGCATTGCTTCCTAATGGCTTTGGCATGATTAATGCGAAGAATATTAAATATTATCACAAAAACAACCGGAGCAGTCTATGACAATCTGCCTATCTGACAATAACAGATTGACAAGCTTATAGTGCCAACATCACGGCGAAAAAGTGCCTTGCTTTGCTTTTGTGAACGATCAAGAATGAACGATATTCCTTCACAAACGAAAAAGAGATACTACACACTTTCCTTACGAAAAGCCACTTCTTCAAGAACTGAACTGAATTAAATAGGTTCCATACAAGTTCATATTATACATGGGGGTTCGGGTACATCTACCTGGCCCTTAGGTGTTCTCCATGGTAAACTTCCGCTGGGACGATCTGAATCTCACCAAATCTCTTTCTACGGGTAAAGTGTTTCCAATAATAAGCCAGGTAGGAATAGGTACTCTAATCACTACCCAATCCAAAGAAACTACCTACCTACTACGTAAACTCAATGTGTTGTTGCAATTTTTGCGGAAGTATACGGTGCATGTTCTGTTTTACGTTGATTGCATATTCGCTCCACTTGTGCGGCATTGAAGCTGATTGTGACTGCAGGAACTGTTGTAGATGTTGTGGAGAAAAAACTGATGATAATTAATAAATACTTCATGTGGGGCACGCCGGGGATGTTAAGAGAAACCATCAATAAATATAATTTTCACTAGAAACGGGATATTTACCATGATTTTTGAGTTTTATATGTTCCCGATATTTCGGCACAGTTGCATGCGCCATGATCACGGGAGAACTAACTAAAGTCTTTGCGAGTAGATGTTATTGTTCATTCATTCATTGTTGTTCGCTCGTATGTGCTCCTTAACCCGACACGCTATCGTACGTTTCGTTTGGCCAATGTACGAACTCCCACAGCTACAATCAATTTTATACACCCCTGGCTTTTCAAGTGGAAAACTGTCTTTTGGTGAACGCAAGTAGTGCGATATCTTCTTTAAGGGAGTGAAGATGGTCTTTACGGAAAACTTTTGCAGGACTTCTGGAGGTTATTTTCTTCTTCTTTTCTTTTGGAGGTTTCTGCCATATGTTAAAGGGATGACGGACAAAATTGCGAAAGTCCTGCAAAAGTTTTCCGTAAAGACCATCTTCACTCCCTTAAAGAAGATATCGCACTACTTGCGTTCACCAAAAGACAGTTTTCCACTTGAAAAGCCAGGGGTGTATAAAATTGATTGTAGCTGTGGGAGTTCGTACATTGGCCAAACGAAACGTACGATAGCGTGTCGGGTTAAGGAGCACATACGAGCGGTCAAGAACAGGGAGATACATAAGTCAGCCATAGCAGAACTCCTTTTGGAATCTGGCTTAAATCATTGGATCGAGCTACACAGTCCGCAGGTAATCTCGACAGAGCGACATTACATACCGAGAATGGTACAAGAGGCAATTGAGATTACTAAGTACAGAAACTTCAATAGAGAAGATGGTTTTCAATTATCTGGAGTATGGAAGCCTGTGGTGAGAATGTGTAAGAATCAAAAAAGTGTGGTACCTGCTACGCGTCCGGACACCGTTAGTGTTGTGTGTCGAGTTGGTGTGAATTATGACAATGAAACCGATGGTAGTGGTATCGTTCGTAATAAAAGAGTGAGAAAGAGGGTAGATCGATATATCTGCCAATAACATCTACTCGCAAAGACTTTAGTTAGTTCTCCCGTGATCATGAAGCATGCAACTGTGCCGAAATATCGGGAACATATAAAACTCAAAAATCATGGTAAATATCCCGTTTCTAGTGAAAATTATGTACATAACCATGATAGTTTCAAAAGTTATATCATCAATAAATATGCCTATGAAAAACTGATGATAATTAATAAATACTTCATGTGGGGCACGCCGGGGATTGCAGAAATCATCAATAAATATGCCTATGAAAAACTGATGATAATTAATAAATACTTCATGTGGGGCACGCCGGGGATGTTAAGAGAAATCATCTATAAATATGCCTATGAAAAACTGATGATAATTAATAAATACTTCATGTGGGGCACGCCGGGGATTGCAGAAACCATCAATAAATATGCCTATGAAAAACTGATGATAATTAATAAATACTACATGTGGGGCACGCCGGGGATGTTAAGAGAAACCATCAATAAATATGCCTATGAAAAACTGATGATAATTAATAAATACTTCATGTGGGGCACGCCTGGGATGTTAAGAGAAACCATCAATAAATATGCTTATGAAAAACTGATGATAGTTAATAAATACTTCATGTGGGGCACGCCGGAGATGTTAAGAGAAACCATCAATAAATATGCCCATGAAAAACTGATGATAATAAATAAATACTTCATGTGGGGCACGCCGGAGATGTTAAGACAAACCATCAATAAATATGCCTATGAAAAACTGATGGTAATAAATAAATACTTTATGCGGGGCACGCCGGGGATGTTAAGAGAAACCATCAATAAATATGCCTATGAAAAACTGATGATAATTAATAAATACTTCATGTGGGGCACGCCGGGGATGTTAAGAGAAACCATCTATAAATATGCCTATGAAAAACTTTGGTGTCTTTTATTTGTAATTGTTTTATGTGTGGTGTGTAATAAAGTGTTTTCTATCTAAAATCTATCTACAGGTGGTAGTTTTTTTTTATAGTAGTAGGTACGAGGAGAAAGTGGTCTCCCTCGTGGTCCTACTTGTAGGACACAAGTAATTAATTTTGTAAAAAATAAAAAACCCTCATCAAGAGTGCAGCAACTACAGGGCTATTAAACTTATGTCACACACACTTAAGATATGAGAGCGCATTATAAATAGCAGACTACAGCATATAACATCTTTAACTCCAAAACAATGCGGATTTGTAACAGAAAAGGGAACATCAGACGCTATCCAAACTATTCGAATCACGATAGAGAAAGCAAGGACCAACCATACCAACCTACAGATGATCTGGAAAAGGCTTTTGACCACGTGCCACGTAAACTCATCTGGGAGGCGTTAAGGCAACAACAGGTCCCGGAATATTACGTCAACCTTATTCAGGACATGTACAAAGGCGTAACTACCCAAGTTTTATGCCCAGCTGGAACCAGCAGCCGTTTTGGAATTGGAGTAGGAGTACACCAAGGCTCTACGCTCAGCCCCTTCCTCTTTAATATAACAATAGACACCTTACCAAAATTTTACAGAAACCACTGCCTTGGAATATCCTGTACGCAGACGATGTAGCGCTTATTTCTGATGACTTAGACGACTTACAACAAATTTTCAACTCTTGGATAAAAGCCCTTGAAGAAAACGGTTTGAGAATAAGCAGAAAGAATACAGAGCATATGTCGTGCGTGTTCGACGGTGCCACGCACGCAGACAGCCTGAAAGTTTTCATCGCGGACACACAAGTGCCAACTGCAAATCAATTTAAATACCTAGGTTCAATACTAAGCAATGACGGGAAGATCGACGGTGATGTAACTCACAGAACAACTACGGGATGGCTTAAATGGAGGCAAATCACAGGCATAATGTGTGACCGAAAGGTACCAGTTAAGGTTAAAGGAAACACGTACAAAACTGCAATAAGACCAGCTATATTGTACGGGTCCGAATTCTGGGCAACCAACAAACAACACCTTAATAAACTACACACTACTGAGATGCGCATGTTACGCCGGTCAGGAGGTGTCACATTGCTGGACAAAATCCGAAATGAGTACATAAGAGGAAGCTTTAAGGTCGCGCCCATAGCTGACAAAGTCAAGGAGAGACGCCTTCGATGGTACGGGCATGTACAGAGGCGCCCAGTTGACCATATTATGGTCAAGCTTGCCCTTGATCTGCCGTCGATAAAACGAGGACGCGGAAGACCACCTTCCACTTGGTTGACGACGGTCGAAAAAGACCTGAAAGAAGCTCAGATTGACAAAGATTTCGCACAGGACCGTGCGAAATGTAGGAAAAGGACAAGGAAGGCCGACCCCAAGTAAATGGGGAAAAAAAAACGGTCGAGGCATATATAAAAAACCCTCATCATCCGTTCGGGAGCTACGATGCCACAGACAGACACACACACACACACACACACACACAGATACGTCAAACTAACACCCCGTCGTTTTGGCGTCGTGTCGTGGGTTAAAAATGGTAGAACCACGAGAAAACGACGGTACTTTTTATTATTAAACTAGAAATCACAACACTTTTTACACATTAAACTACTATTCGGCATATCCTACGGTTAAGTAACTGGTGGTGTGAAATAGAATAGAATAAACCCCTCCATCTCCTCCCGTGGATGTCGTAAAAGCCGACTAAGGGACTATTACCCGGACTTGTTGATACGATTCATTGGTATAAGATTTGTAGGTACCTGCTGGCTGTGGCATGTGTTATTACTGGAAGAAAGCGTCAGCAGAGTCAGTCGTGGGAAGCAATGGCGGCGATGAGCTCACCACTTGTCACGTCTATTTCCCACGATGGTGCAACCCACGGTGAAAAGAGGCCCATTTGAAGCTCTACCTACCCTTTCGGGGAAAAACGCGTGTGCCTAGGTATGTACCTATATGTGAGTAACTTATTAAATTGCTTAAATTGCAACCCTACGAAAACCCCATAATGCCCATAATGGGGGAGGGGGGGAGGGGGGGGGGGATGAAAGGTCAGTGTGGGGTACATACATGGAACAAATACTGGGTATTTGCTCGATGGGTACATTACATACTAAAAACCGACCAAGCACTAGTCGGACTCGCGCACGAAGAGTTCCGTACCATTATCTATAGAAACGGCAACCAAATCACGTTTGTTGTATGGTTATTCTGTTTTATAGTATTTGTTGTTATAGCGGCAACAGAAATGCATCATCTGTGAAAGTTTCAACTGTCTAAATATCACGGTTCATATGAGATACAGCGGTGACAGACGGACGGACAGTGGAGTCTTAGTAAAAGGGTCCCGTTATACCCTTTGCGTACGGAACCCTAATAAGACCGCATATTCACTTTCACCTAACTTTAGGTACCTACGCACTGAGGGCCTAGTACAGGTTTGTCTTTGTTTTACATTCGGTATCCCAACTATCGAATTGCGAGTCGATATTTGTTTATAGGTACCTATGGTTTTAATGAGGTTATCAACAAGTCCGCTAGGGGCACTTATCATTTCCTGTATACAAAAACGACTTGTGGTACCTACCATTTCGTTTCAGTTCCACCTTTATAATGCGAACTGCTAAGGAGTGGAATACACTACCGTCGTCTGTCTTTCCTGAAAACTATAATCTGGGTCTCTTCAAGGCTAGAGTGAATAGGTGCCTTCTAGACCTTTGTGCTCCATCTTCGGCCACATCGTCACTTTCCAACAGGTGAGATCGTGGTCAAACAAAGGTCTATCAAAGTTTAAAAAAAAAAAAAAAAAAAAAAAACCATGCACTACCACCATGGTACCACACAACATCCAGACCCGGATTAAATATTTGCGAACAAAGATCTCGAAGTATTAGAATGCCATTGTTTGCAGATCATACAAACATTTGTCCCGCAGCGGGATTCGAACCCACAACACATTATGCTAGGTTATGTAGTTGCGATGATATCGATCATCGAAGCAAAATTGTTACAACTGTCCCAGTCTCCCTTAATACAAATTCATGAATAATATTCTCCCTACCTGCTCACTATAAAATAAAATAAATAATAAATAAATAATGCTGGACAGTTCACACAACATTATCTAGCCCCAAGCTAAGCAGAGCTTGTGTTATGGGTACTAGATATCTGATATACTTATTACAACACATAACAGAGTTTTTTTTAATACATAGAAAATACCCAGAACACCCTGAACAAATATTTGCAGATCGTACAAAAATTTGTTCCGAGACGGGAATCGTACCCGCAACCTCCTGCGTCGCAGGCGAACCGTCGCCCGCCGCACCACAGAGGTCATCAAAGATCTCGAAGTATTAGAATGTCTTTGTTTGCAGATCATACAAACATTTGACCCGCAGCGGGAATCGAACCCGCAACACATTATGCTAGGTTATGTATAGTTGCGATTATAATGGACCATAGAAGCAAAATTGTTACAATTGTACCCAGTCTCCCTTATTACCTATTCATGAATACCTACTCACTATAGATACATATAAAAGACTCCATTTCAGTTTTATATTCTTACAGAAAATTTCATATTACAACCTAGTTACATTGTCAGCACAGTCCTCACAGATCTTAATGCCACACAGTTGGCATAGAAAATTGCACAATATAATACAGCACACGATACGTAGGCAACGGGCACAACAACCGTTCCCCTCGAAAGCACGGCACATTGCAACAATTTTCGTTGTATCTACACGAATTGTTGTTGGCACCTAATTCGATGAATTATAGTCGGTGTAGGTATTGTTTATACTTATGAAATTTTCTTGGAGTAAGTTGTTGATTTTAATTGTTTGCCTCTATGTATTTTCTTCGCAAAACTTGTTGCACAGTACTGACAAAAATCTTCTACAGAGGGCTCGTCATTTTCATTATAGGTACTTAAAACTCCTTGAAATTATGTTTGTCTAAAAGATATAACTTGTATGCATATCAAATTAAATTAAATTTTTAGTGAAATAAACCTTCGGTTCAGTTCAGTTCTTGAACAAGTGGCCTTTGCGGAGTAGCTCACAATTGATGGCTTTCGTAATTTTTCACCAAGTTTTTTATGTCAAATTGACAGGTTTCTTACAGCTCAGTTCTTGAACAAGTGGCCTTTGCGGAGTAGACCACAATTTCGCCAATATCACGTTTTAAAACAAGTCCAGCTTTTGCACGAAGTATATTCCGGGAAAAACTATCAGTCAGTCTAGCGCATCTCAAGCGTAACGTTAAGGTACAGATTATATATAAGTCACTTAAGGTCGCTCACTGCATAGGTACCTACTTGACGGTGATAGGACGTGGACGGGGTGAAGACGGAACGTGATTTTGTAAAAATCTACGATGAACTATGAGAAACTAACGTGCCAGTGTGGTGAACAAGGTCCATTTTGCCACTGGAGCGAGTGTGTATACACTAAAAACTATATAAAGCGGAACCACAAACGTTACGGGGCGCGCGCGGGGGGGACGTGCTAAATACCGTCAACAACTATATTTTTACCGTCCCTTGGGTGCACGTCACCGTCACATCCGTGCAGCGGTGACGTATGCTCTTTCGCACAAGAAGCTTGAATTTGGGATAACTTCATGCTTTTGCATATAATATGTTGTATGAAACGACGTTTACAAAAATTGTCGTCTTCCGTCCGCGTTAATAATGTTACGCATGCAGCGAACATAAAATTATCTTTACATGCATATATTAACTTTACTGTAAAATGGCAGTATCTCGCATGAACATAAGACGTATGTACCTAAGTGGCGCCTTAAGATGCAGGATTACTAAAGGTACACTTTACCTAATGATAATGAAATTGAAGAATTCAGTCAATAATCATTTCTTTTATAGTAACTTCACGATCCGTCCTTTTTCTTCGTTTACTTGAAGCCGGTGTCTCGGAAGCCTGAGTCTCGGAAGCCTGAAGGAACTCCAAAACACAAGATGGAAGTATTATGGTACCAACCGTTTACAAAATTTTTCACGATATTTCAACCGACCGCCACTACTGTTAAAATCTACCCTTGTATAGGGGCCGAGTGTGACACAGGCAAACTTATTTTGGAATTACTCGCGTCGGATAAATATTGCTCCTTGAATTTTTTTAATGTATTTCTTTCAGAGCTAGTTTATGTAGTTAACATAACATAGTCCTGACTCCACACTAGGATTCCCTGTGTCGTGGGTATCAGAAACTACGAGTACCTTGGTACCATAACACCCAGACCCGGAACAAATATATGCAGATCATAATAACATTTGTCACGAAGTGGGAATCAAACCCGCAACCTTTCGCACCGCAGCCGGCTACTCGCCCGAGCCCGACGCGCTACAGAGGTCGTTAAAATAATAGAGGAGTTGCAATGATCTATGTTATAGAAGCCAAATTTTTACATACGTACCGAGTTTCTCCTATTATTTATTATGTGCCCTAAGCCCCTAACTATTCTTGAATAACTACGGTATATCCATGAAATACTCCATTTTGCTTTATATTTTTATTTTTACAGTAATTTTCATATAACAACTTGGATACATTGACAACACACCTCACAGAACACAAAGGATAATTCAACACATGCACCTGCGGCAAGTTGGCCAAATAAAAACATTAACTTGCTGGTCCAACCTGGGTTGAAGGCATCATCATCAATCCTCATCACAGTCCTCACAGACGTCAATGCCACATAAACGCCATAAATGAATGCACAGTGTAATACAACATAGGCAACGTAGGCATTGTGCACAACAGTTGTCGCCCGCAAAACAACACATTACAAGTTACAACAATTTTCGTTGCTCCCCAATTTTTTGTAGGTCATTCGATGAATTATATACGGGGTTCGTCAACTTTCTTCGCGTTATTGTTGATAAATTTCGTTGTTTGTTTGTTTGTATTTTCTTGGAAAGATTATGGTAGTTGCATAGTATTGATTACCTACACTCTTCTAGAGAGCGCTCGTCATTTTATTTCTATAAATCCTGGAAATATTGTTTGTCTGCCGAAGCAAAGACTCGGACGCATAGAAGCATAAAATATCAACTGGAAACTTTGATTACTAATTTCTCATCACAAATTTCTAAATTCAATTCGTTTTTTACTGAATGGCCACAAATTTCTCGCAAAGGGTGTTTTTTTACGTACAGATACTATGATTAAATTGACAGGTTTCCATGAAAAACCATAGAGGGAAAAACATGTTTAAGTTGTCAAAAAGTCATCAGGTTAGGGTAAGGGTCAGTTCACACCGAGACGCGACGATGCATGTCACGAAAATTTGCGCTGCCGCGATTCGCTTCGCTCGGCCGCCAAGCGCATGTTTTCAGCTTTGCGCGGCGTGTACGGACCGTTCACCATAAGATATCCCCTTGCCTTGGTTGGCACTATTCCCCAGGCAGGGGACATCTTACGGTGAACGGTCTGTAGTATAAGGAGGTAGCTGTGATAGCGCTACACCGCACGGCGAAGCTCAAGGCGCTACGAAGTGGAGATAAGCCTCCACAGGCGGCGGCTTCCCGATGCACCTTTCTTTGTACCTTTTTTTGTACAGCGCCTCAAACTTAAGAGGCTTCGAATAGGAATCTTATTTAAAAAGGGCGAGGTTAGTTCCATTTTAAGTTCCACTTTTGGCTACCAGGCCAGATAAGTTTGTGGCACTGGAGTAAAAAAGTTATCTTCTGTATCGCTATACCTATCCCAAAAAGTGCGCGCATCGTCGCGTCGCGTCGCGTCTCAGTGTGAGCGGACCCTAATGTTTAATTCCCTTTATAGGGATATGAGTTTGGAGGTTTTGTTCTAGAACATGGACGTAGGTAAGACTAGGGTCGCCACGTTTCGACGTTATACTTGTTTGGGAACGAACAGGGGTGTGATTTACAAAAAAGGTGAATGAAAAAATTGTGTAGGTTGTTTGATACAACGGGCCTTTTTGAGCATGCAGGACATTTTGCAAAAGGGACATTACCGTCCGAATCCCTTTCGAGAGATGCGTGTGACTAAAACATCGAAAGTCTACATTGTAACGCATTGGATTAATGTTCTTGAAGTTAAATTGTAATGGTAATTAGGAAATAGAAAAAATCCATCAATAAATGTTTTTATTTAGTGTACATATATATCCGTCCTTTTTTCACGACATCTTGAAGCCGGTGTCCCGAAATAACTGTTCCATGTCATCTTTATCCAGCTTGAGGGAGGGCTGAAACAAGATGATAGTATTGTACTTAGGTACGTACCTATATACCTATGTATACTTATGTATGTTTAGGATTAGTAGATCTTTTTGTTGAAAGTGTTTCCGGGGAAGTACTACCTCCATATATCTATTTTAGCCGCAAAGCAATAGTGCTCGCATTGCTGTGTTCCGGTTTCAAGGGTAGGTGAAATTACAGGCACATGAGACTTTTCATCTGCATGTCTCAACGTGGCGGACGTGATTGAGTAACAAACATAAAAATATCTTCTATATTGGTGGGATTAATAAAACAATTTGAAAAGTATGTAGGGAAAATGTTGTGGAAACTAGAGTAGGTAAATGTTTTCCTTAGGATTCTCTGAACACAAACAGGAGTTCGTAAATTGATCAAAAGCAAAGGTTAGGTAATTCTTTGGGGGGTATGCCGCAAAACTACCAATCTTAGATTTGATTTTTAACTAACTAAATCAAGTACAATATTCAAATTATAAATATGCATGGATACTACATTATAATACCGAGGGATCACTCAGACAGAAACACGATAGGACAAAATTTTCTCGATAAAAATAAATCACAAAGTTACCTCTAACTTTTAGCTAGATTCGATTGTTTGTCAATATGGTCTAGTATAGTATTATTTTATCTGTGATATGGTACAAATTATTGGGTCAAAAATTAGATAAATAAAATCAATACAATTAAACGGAGGGTGCACCCACGGGGTTTTTTAAAATTATCTATATTTCACGAGATATTCAATAAAAACCGCTTTATCGAGCGGCGAGTGGCGTTTTTTTTTTGTATGAATATTTCTGCCTGGCGCATGGCGGGAGCGCAGTCGGCCCAAGTTCACGAACAAATAAATCAGTGGTTACGTAACCAATAGTCAAAGTGACAGATAATTTATGAAAACGTGTGTCAAAAAGAGTTGTTTAAGCTAAATCAAGTACAATATTCAAATTAAAAATATGCATGGATACTACATTATACGAGTAGTTCCGAAGGATTATAATGAGCTGTACCAGAAACACGATAGGATAATATTTGTCTCGATAGAAAACAATTCCAAAGGCTACGTCTATGTTTTGGCTAGATTCGATTGTTTATTAAAATGGTACATATTATTGGGTAAACAATTAGATAAATAAAATGGATACAGCAAAGCCGAGTCACGGGGTCTCATCCCAAAGAAAAAATATATTGTTCTATTTAAATTCAATAGATGGCGTAACAGGTATAGATTTGTTATTGAAGTATGTGAAAAATGAACATTGGGCCCTGAAAAAAATATTTTGTAATATAAAAAAACACCCATAACACGGGAAAATTAAATAAATGCCTCATCAATCAAGTTTAATTATTTTTAGAAAAATATAATGATGTCGTTTTCTTAGTGGTAATCATTTGAACTAGGTTGAGGTTTGACACAGTTTGTTTGTAGTACCACATGTAGTACAACTTGACAGATGGCGTTATTTTTAAAAAAAAACAGATGACCCGCCAATGACGTCATGCCCAAAATGAAAGAGAAAACTATATAGTATTTACGTTCTATTCTAAAATTTTCTAATAAAATATCAGACCTGTATAGATATCATTGTAACCAAAGACGAACTAGTTATACATAAAAGGCAATGTCCTGACTGACTGACTGACCGAGTGACAACGCACAGCCTAAACCGCTGGTCCTACTATTCCTTTTAGGGTTTAAAGGTCTACTTAGAAATGAAAATGAAAAATTCGTATGCTAAGGGTTTCAAAATAGGGTTCACACGTAAAAAAAAAAATGCTGTGTATTGCGGAAAGCGTCGGTAGTAGATACCTAGGTACTTGAAATTTTCGCTTCGGCCGTCAAGGAAACAAGGAAACCGGGGTTTCGTAACTTGTTCATAGGTAGTTTCCTCAAATAAAATTAACAAACATATGTTTCAGCAATATATGAAAATTGGCACGGGAACGTTGTGTTTGTAAAAAAAACACTTTACGATTTAGCCATATTTCAGCGTAAATTCGACGTTGTAGAATATAGTTTCACGATATGGGTAGTTGTTGGGATTCAAATATTTTCAGGAATGGACTCCTAAATTGGAAAACTTGAGTGTTCGTTCGTTTCAAAGGTTGTGTCACGGCGTGGTTAGTTGTTTTCTGCACGCCGCCGGGAATGTTTTCTGACTAGGCGCGGACAAAGTCGCGAGCGGGTCATCTAGGTGGTTAATGTGGGGTACCGCGAAATTCCTAATCTTAGATTTGATTTTTAACAGGCATGAAGTACAGTATTTTAATTAAAAATATGCATGGATACTACATTATAATTCCGAGGGGTCGCTGTAGGTACCAGAAACACGATAGGACAATATTTTCTCGATATAAAAAAATCCAAAGTTACATCTATTTTTTGCCTAGATTCGATTGTTTACATATTATTGGGTAAAAATTAGATAGGTAGATAAAATCAATTCAACAACGCCGAGGGTTCACTGAAGGAGTTTTGTAAAATTATTTACGAGATATTCAATAAAAACCGCTTTTTCGAGCGGCGGGCGAGAGGCGTTTTATTGTGTATGAAGATTTGTGCCTAGGGTTGACGCAGTCTTAGTAAAGATGTTGAGTTAAAAAAAACATAATCGTCATAAAGGCCCGTCGCACATGGAGCTACTAAAAAATGACGGAACTAATCAGTAGGTAATTACAATTACAAACCACTTAGAAACTGTACCTCGCACACGATGACACGACACTATATAGATGCTCATGTTGTAAAGTTTCAATCACTTCTTTACTATCGTCAGCTTCAGCTTATAATCTCAGAGATTATTAGGCAAACTATTTTATTACACCACATGCAGCATTACTGTGGCAATGGAATCATAATGAGGTAAATCATTGTTAAAGGCAGAGGTTACCGCTTGTCATCAGGTGGGCCACTTGATCTTTTTTTTTTTTTTTTTTTTTTTTTACTTCTTGGGTGACGGAACAAGCAATAGGCCCACCTGATGTTAAGCGGTAACCTCTGCCTATGAACAGTGCATTACCTCATAGGTCACGTCCACCTAGGACGTGCCCTATGTGGCATTGCACTGCGCCCGCCACCCTGAGACATAGATGAAAAGTCTCATGTGCCTGTAAGATCTCGTTAGTATTTGAGTTTGTAACTAGTTCTTTTTGAGTAGCTCTATGTACGACGGGCCTAAGTTTTTTAACAAACGCCATCTGTTGAGTGTATGCGCGTTTTACGCGGTAATTACAGTTGCAGGTGCTAGGTGGCTCTAGCTATCAATTACGCTGCTAGCGGCATCTAGCGCCCAGGTAAGGCAACCAATTTAGCCCGCAGAATAGCCCGAGTTATGGCGGTCACGTTTCGTTGTATGGCATGAGGTATCTGTACTAGTATAGTATTATTTTATCTGTGGCCGAGTGTTTACTGTTGGGGTTTTGTATGATTATCTATATTTTACGAGATATTCAATAAAAACCGGTTTTTCGAGCGGAGCGAAGCGTTTTTTTTAACCCTCGATGCAAAAACGACTGGGTGTTATAAGTTTCACGTGTCTGTGTGTGTGTGTGTGTGTTTGTGGCATCGTAGGTCACGAAAGGATGAACCGTATTCGATTTTTTTTTGTTTGAAATGTGAATTTGTCGGGAGTTTTCTTAGCTATTTTTGATCAAAATCGGTTCAGCTGTTTCATTGCGTTGAGGGTTTTTCTAATTTTTACAAAATTAATTACTTGTTGTATGAAGATTTCTGCCTCGTGTTGGCGCAGTCTGCCATAGTTAAACAGTACCTATATCTGGTGAGATAGAGCTGTGCTCGGTTTAAACAAAAATACTCGCTAAAATTGGTCAGCCATCCAAAAACTGAATCTGCGGCCTTCTATATACAAGTTTTGATATAATTTTCGAAAATATTTTAGTTTTGTTCCATTCCTTAAATTTACTTGCAGCGTCTCTTAGTTCCTCGAAGTTTTCGCTAGGGTTAATGTAAAAAAGAAGGCACCTATCTTAGGTATTTTGAAAACTAGACTTCGTGGTCAGGATGCCCTAAATGTATAGAAGTAGCTACTTACCGCTGGGCGCTGTTTTCCGTGTTGCACAGGTTGCGTTACGAGTAGCGCGCTCACGCCCGGTCTGAAAAATAACAATAGTTATTTGTTATTAAGGCTGTAACGTTGTTTTTTGGCGCGAGTACTTGTATTGAAACCAGCGTAGGGATGCTCACGCTTGCGGCGCGAGATTAAATTTTTTAAGTGTTTTACCCATCACAGCTCATCAACACATCTTCAGATAGTAAATTGTAATTGTAAGTACAGTAAATTCTAACTATGATTAAAACATACCTAAATAATTGTTCTAAGAGTTCCTAATTAAAAATAATAAGAAGATTAGTAATAAATGTGGTTTTTATGAAAGTTTTCCCTTAGTAGGCTCCCATTACACCGCGCTCCCCTATGTCTATGATACCCCTAAACAAATTTTTACAGTGTTTTTTTTTTGTTAAGGCGTGTCGTAGCTAAACTGATGATATTTATCAGATACTATCAATTAAAACATGTGTGTTAAGTGTCCTAGTTCTCACGAACTCAACTTTCGCTATCTGAAGAAGTGTTGATGAGCTGTAAAGGGAAAAAACACCAAAAAAAAATGATTTCGCACCGCAAGCGGACCATTCACCTTAAAGGTACGAGACGCAGAATAAATCCCATTTAGACGGGGAGAGTTTCTCGTCAGGAAAATACGATTATCGAAGGAATACATAAACAATTCTTCGTCTAAACATTCACACCTCTCGCTCTTTCACTATGGCGACAATAGCCTCTCAATAGAATATTGATAGGGTCAGTCTAAGCAGAATTTTAAATAAATATTATCTGTCTCTCCCAAATTCTTCCACTGTCCTTGGCAGTCTCCCACCACTTCTCAAAATAAGCAAGATCGTCGCCAACGCTTTCTCGTCCGACCCCGAGGTCACCGTCCTTCAGGTATCCAGGGTGTGCTGATGTTCGCCCACCTGTTGGGAAGCATTCGACTGACGTGCCCCGCCCAGTCCCATTTGAGCCTGCTGTTTTGTCTCTTACGTCGGCAATACCAGTCAGGGAACGCAGCGTGGTGTTCCTAACATGGTCGGTTCTCGTATAACCCAAAATGCTGCGTTCTTGTGCCCTCTGACAAATCTTGAGTCTGGACAAGACAGCGACCAGTGTAACTCGGTCAGCGACCATGTCTGCGCACCGTAGGTTAGGACGGGCAAGATACACATGTCGATGAGTTGGCGTTATAGTGTTAGGGATAATTCGCCTTTCATGTGTTCCATCATGGACCAGTAGCTCTTCCAGGCATTCTCGATACGACGATATATTTTTGCCGGTCTTGCCTGTTTTCGAATGATGCTATCTGGCCCAAGTACCTAGGTGTAATCTATACCTACTAATAAAAAAGTGGAAAGATTTAATTGTTTGTTTGTTTGCATTAAATAGGCACCAAAACTACTGAACCGATTTGAAAAAAACTTTCATTGTTGGCAAGCTACACAATTCCGGCGTGACGAAGGCAATATAATATTTTCAAAAAAAAAATAGGGATCCTTAGGTACTAAAACTCTAATAATGTAACCCAAGGCACAGATAAAATAATACTATACTAGTACCCAAGGTGTGAAAAAAATTAACATATGGGGAATAATTTTAGCAGGTTTTTGTAACTGGTGTGTGGATAGATGGGGGGTTGGGAAGGGGAGAGGGTAAGGGGGGACGGGAGGGAGGGAGGATCCCGACACTGGCCGTGCGAAGCCGGGGCGAGTTTCTAGTAAATATATATAATAAATATCCTATCAGCTTGATGTGTGTAGGTACATCTCATATTTAGTACCTAGGTATTAGTACCTCACAGGTCGGTCTCGCGTCTGCTTCCATCTTGCTCGCGGGTAATTTACCTGCAAATACTTAAACTATGGTTAAAACATAGGTATATTGCCAAACAACCAGGTCCAACAAGTCCAGGCCTAAATATCGGCTTTTGGTATAAGGTCGCGCAACGAGCTATGAGCGCTGACCTTCAATGTACAGAAGTCATTTTTTGTGTCTGTATAGCGAATGTACATCAGTGGTGGCCATATAATTAAGAACGCTGATATAAAGGGAAGATTTTTTCCAACTAAGATGCAAAACTAATTGTATGCATTTGTTTTTATTTCTCTCGGTATCGTAAAACATTTCCATATTACCACTGTATTCATTGATACACATGATTGGCTAAAAATCAATAGGCAAACTTTTTACACTACTTTTAAACAAAGTATTCCTTATTACTGGCTGGTCACGTAATTAAGAACGCTAAGTAGTTTATACCTTTATTCAAATTTAAATAGAGAACACTCAGTCGATTTGTTACTGTTTGTATAATTTTGGCGCCATTACGTGCTGTAAAAGATTAAAGGTGATTGCTTCTTTAGAAAAAACAATGGGAAAAAATAAAAGTTGTGATAAATCTACAAGGGAAGTAATAATAAAACTTCGCCGGAAGAACTGGTCTTATAAAAAGATAGCCGACCATCTGCAATGTTCAAAAACGATGGTTTTCCACGCTGTAAAGCATTTTGCTACGTATCAAACTACTTCGAATGTTCCACGTGTACCTAAACAGAGAAAAACAACTCCTCGAGATGACCGAAACATCGTTCGTATGGCAAAACAAAATCCTTTTAAAGGGTCCAATGAGCTTAGAAAAGAATATTTTGGTGAAAACAACCCTTCAGCAATCTCAGCACGCACTATTCGAAGACGTTTGGTAGAAGAAAAATTGCACGGTAGGATAGCAAGAAAGGTACCCATGTTAAAACTTTGCCACAGGCAAGCCCGGCTAGCATTTGCGAGAAAGTATGAAAACTGGACTGTGCAACAGTGGAAAAATGTACTCTTTTCTGACGAGACGAAAATAAACAAAGTATGTTCTGATGGAAAACGATATGTACGACGTCCCCCGAACACAGCATTCGACCCAAAGTACATGAAAGTTACATTAAAGCACGGTGGTGGAAATGTGAAAATTTGGGGTTGCTTTTCTGGACATGGTGTAGGACCTGTAAAGTTGATAGAAGGTAACATGGATCAGTTCCAATACAAAAATATACTGGAAGAAACAATGTTACCATACGCTGAAGACGTTCTACCGGTCATTTGGACATTCCAGCATGACAATGATCCAAAGCACACTGCACGCACCGTAAAGGAATTTCTTACAGCGCAATTAGTTTCTGTCTTAGACTAGCCTGCTAACAGTCCAGATCTAAACCCAATAGAGAATCTGTGGTTTGAAGTAAAGAAAAAGGTTTCAAATACAAAGTGTGGAAAGTTAAGAGAGCTGTATGACGTTTTTTTAGAAGAATGGAACTCTATTTCTCTTGCGAAATGTCAAAAATTAATAGAGTCAATGCCTCGCCGGTGTAAAGCTGTAATTAAAAGCCGTGGATATGCTATTAACTATTAATTTTAGTTAAATATTTATTAAATTTCTTTTTATGTTTCCTGTGCTACATAATATTGTGATTTTTTAAATCTAAGTGTCATACAAAACAATTCCCGAGCAGTTAAATAAATCGTTCTTAATTATTTGTCCAGTTTCAGTACTATTTGAATGTGTTACTTTGATAAAATCAATAAAATGTGCAAAAAATAGTTAGCGATTTCATACTTTATTCTTAAGTCAGGTTGCTCTATTAATGTGACTATTATATAACATAACTAGTTGCTTCTCAGAAGGTACACATCTCTGTGTATGATACGAGTTAAATAAAAAACTTCTAGAACTTCAAATCGTTCTTAATTATATGACCACAACTGTATGTACGCATGCGCAATCAACCTCACCACTTTCGCCGAGCGCTCATAACTCGTTGCGCGACCTGTATATAGGACATTAATACAAACGTAGATGTTATCATAATAACTAGCTATTAATCTGTGCCAGAAACGTCACAGATTAATGGCTAGTTACTAAGCAATACACGCACGATGACGTTTGCAAAACTCCGACTTAGTAAGCAGGACTAATTTAGTTTTCGCCGTAATATTCAATTCAATTCAATTGAATTCAATTTATTTATTTCAGACATTGCCCATATTTTGTTAGTCGCGCTTGTGATAATGTTAGTAGAAAGACACATTTACAATAAAAAAAAAAAAAAAAAAAACAATATTCAGTAATATACAGACAGCGAGTTAGCTAATGAAAAATTACCACCATTCTATTTCTGCTGCAAAGCAGTAGTGCTTGCATTGCTGTGTTCCGGTTTGAAGGTGCCGATGAAATTACGATTCGTCCCTAATGGATCTCTTGAGTTCAATCCCTTGTCCTGTTCGATGCAGGACCTTACAGGCACATGAGACTTTCATCTTCATGTCTCAGGGTGGCGGGCACAGTGCATTGCCACATAGGTGGACGTCACCTATGAGATAATGCACTGTTCAGAGGCAGAGGGTACCGCTTAGCATCAGGTGGGTCATTTGCTTGATCCGCCATTACAAGTTGTATAAAAAAAGGCAGGGAGTAAAAAACAGGGCAAGCTAAGTAAAAAACAGGGCAAGTTAAATAAAAACAGGGAAAGTTTAGTAAAAAACAGGGCAAGTTAAGTAAAAACAGGACAAGCTTAGTAAAAACAGGGCAAGCTTAGTAAAAAGCAGGGCAAGTTAAGTAAAAAACAGGGCAAGCTTAGTAAAAAACAGGGTAAGCTTAATAAAAAACAGGGCAAGTTAATTAAAAATCCTGGGCAGCTTAGTAAAAAACAGGGCAAGCTTAGTAAAAAACAGGGCAATTTAAGTAAAAAACAGGGCAAGCTTAGTATTAAACAGGGCAAGCTTAGTAAAAAACAGTGCAAGCTAAGTAAAACCATTAATAAAGATGCTTACTAGGTCGGCGGCGGTAGTTGTTGTGCGTGTATAATAATCCAGCTTGTTCCGGTGTTCTCGTGACGTTGAGCGACGCAGCGGTATCACAAGCTGTTCCAGGTCTTCCTGGTGTCCACTGCTATCACCATCAATAACCTCACGGTCAGACGTGAGCATGGTGCTGTAGAAGCCCGCTCGCGAAACCATGGATCTACAAGTATTTGTGCGGGGTCTGTGTACATTGGTACTCGTAGTCATTGGGTCGTACTCGTAGTCATTGGGTCGTATTCGTAGTCATTGGGTCGTACTCGTAGTCATTGGGTCGTATTCGTAGTCATTGGGTCGTAATCGTAGTCATTGGGTCGTACTCGTAGTCATTGTGTTGTACTCGTAGTCATTGGGTTGTACTCGTAGACATTGGGTAGTAATCGTAGTCATTGTGTTGTACTCGTAGTCATTGGGTCATACTCGTAGTGATTGGGTCGTACTCGTAGTCATTGTGTCGTAGTCGTAGTCATTGTGTTGTACTCGTAGTCATTGTGTTGTACTCGTAGTCATTGGGTCATACTCGTAGTCATTGGGTCATACTCGTAGTCATTGGGTCGTAGTCGTAGTCATTGTGTTGTACTCGTAGTCATTGGGTCGTACTCGTAGACATTGGGTCGTAATCGTAGTCATTGGGTCGTACTCGTAGTCATTGTGTTGTACTCGTAGTCATTGGGTCGTACTCGTAGACATTGGGTCATAATCGTAGTCATAGGGTCGTAGTCGTAGTCATTGTGTTGTACTCGTAGTCATTGTGTTGTACTCGTAGTCATTGGGTCGTACTCGTAGACATTGGGTCGTACTCGTCGTGGATAAGTTTCATTTCATTTCATTTCATGTGTCTTTTTTCGTAGTAACACATAACAACACGTATAAAAACGTATAGCACACGTAACACACGTAATAACACGGGGAGACGGATCCCGTCGCCGCGTCGTGGGTATCAGGAACTACGAAAAAAGACAATAAAATAAAAGCTATGTTGGCCACAAGGCCAATTCTCTTAGTTATGATTATTTTAAAACACACTGAAAGTTTACCGATTCGAGAACTTGTGATTCCGATTTATGTGGTGTTATTGTTGTGTTATGTGCATATTGCATCTTTTTAACCGACTTCAAAAAAAGGAGGAAGTTCTCAATTTGTGTGTTTCTTTTTTATGTTTGTTACCATGAGGAATGACGAATGAACATAATTAATCGATTTGGAAATTGTTTTTTTTTTATTTGACACGATGTACTTCCTATTTCTGCCGCAAAGCATTGCTGGCATTGCTGTGTTCCGGTTTGAAGGGTAAGGGTGCCGGTGAAATTACAGGCACATGAGACTTTTCATCTTTATGTCTCAGGGTGGCGGGCGCAGGGTGCGTCCTAGGTGGACGTGACCTATGAGGTAATGCACTGTTCATAGGCAGAGGTTACCGCTTAAAATCAGGTGGGCCATCTGCTTGCTCCGTCATTCAGTAGTATAAAAAAAAAAAAGATTGGTCCCATTTTCATCAAAATCTGGTTCTCATGGTTCGGTTTAGAAAGATTCTTACTGCCATTGTCCATGTACCGGTCTTCTACTCCTCCACTTCTGGGTGACCGAGTCTTCTGTCACCACTCTCTTCTGTGTTCTGTCTTCTGTCGTGTACTCTGCATAGCTCCGGCTTCGATCGAGCTCTCGATCTAGTTTCTCTACGATCATGTCTTTGGTGTTTGGGTTTTCTGCAAACCAATCGGCTATTTGATTTCGACCAATCTTATACTTTTAAATTAATGATAATGATGGTATGTTTGTTGTGCTTTCGCGCAAAAACGGTTAAGCCGATTTGGTAATTTGGTACAAAGGTATATTAAACCCAAGCCTAAGACATGTAATATCTGTAATTCGGTTCCCTCGAGAGAATAAGGCTGCGTTTCCACCAGAGATGTGCGAGGAAGGTGAGCGGTGCGAGGATGCGTAGCGAGGCTGTGGAACGATGTGAGTGTTTCCACTAGAGATGTGCTAGGCAGCTGAGCGGTGCGAAGATGCATAGCGACGCTTTTAAACGGTGCGCGGATGAGCGGTGCGAGGATGTGTAGCGGGCTCTTTTCAGATGAGAGCGGAAACTCCAAACACGAAAGCTCGCGTCCATCCTTTGCACACATTCCTCGCGCACATCTCTCGCACTCAACCCTCACACACATCCCTCGTACACATCCTTCCCACACATCTCTCGCACACATCCCTTGCACACATCCCTCGTACACATCCTTCGCACACATCTCTCGCACACATCCCTCGCACACATCTCTCGCACTCAACCCTCGCACACATCCCTCGTACACATCCTTCGCACACATCTCTCGCACACATCCCTCGCACACATCCCTCGCTTATTTTGTACGCATAAAAACCTCGCTCTGCTAAGCCGTTTCCACCAGAGCTGCGCTGAGCGAGGCTAGGTAAATGAAGTGATTCTATTGGTTCTTAACAAACACATCCCTCGCTACGCATCCTCGCTCATCTCTGGTGGAAACGCAGCCTAACGCGAGTGAAACCGTGGGTCACCGAAGAGCTTGCTGAATAGCACTTGCTGGTCAAAATTCTCCCTTCTATTCTTCCACCTTGCACGCACTATCGAAATACTCAGATCTATCCTATATTGGTTGGAGAAACGTCATCATCAGTAGAGGGGTCCACTGCTGGACATAATGGGTCTTATTATGAATGATGGTCCAAACCTGGGTTTAGACCAGGCCTGCTAGTCGAGGCCTAAATATCGGCGCTTGGTATAGATGACTTCTATACAGTGACAGAAAACATATTTTTCACTAGAAACGGGATATTTACCATGGTTCTTGAGTTTTATTTGTTCCCGATATTTCGGCAAAGTTGTATGCGCCATGATCACGGGAGATGGTAAATGTCCCGTTTCTAGTGAGGTACGGTCCCATACCAAGCTAAACGATTTCCTTTAAACTTTTCTGTCACTATTACTTTTGAAACTATCATGGTTATGTACAAAATATGTACATAACCATGATAGTTTCAAAAGTAATAGTGACAGAAAAGTTTAAAGGAAATCGTTTAGCTTGGTATGGGCATGTTATGAAACGCATGTAACTAAGAGAGTTATGAATATTAATGTTAGTGGATGGAAGGGAAGAGGAAAACCTAAGAAAAGATGGATGGATCCCGTGAGAGATGGTAATGAATGCGAGAAGGGAGAGCATGATGAGGTGACGGCTGACAGGGGAGAGTGGAAGAAAAGGACGTCCTGCGCCGACCCCAAATAAATTGGGAAAAGGGCAAGACAATGATGATGGTATAATGGTATAGGACTTTAATACAAAAGCAGATAGTTTGTTTTCCGAAATCAACTCTCGAGCTAAATAAGATCTCCCAATCCAAAACGTACGAAATAACTTGAGCGGGGACAAAACAAAACCTGTAGGTATACAGGTTTTGTTTTGGTAAAACGTTCATAATTAGGCCAGAACTATGTGTATGTGACTGTTGGGTGTTATTACCTCTAAACATGAGAACCGAGCTTCTAGGGCGGTGAGTCATACTCCTGGACGGCTCTCGACTCATGGGTATAGATCTGGTGTAGTGGATGCTTGGAGTGGGAGCGTCTCCTATATCCAGCGTCAGCCCGGGATCGTAGTCTCCTTCCTCTTCATCATAGCCGTCTTCTTCCGGCTCCACCGAGGTCACGACGGGACGCACCTAAATGGAATTGGAACGCAATTTGTTTCGGGCAGAGCCCTATTGACGACCTCTTTGGCGCGGCGGGATGTATATCGAAGTGTATTAAGTATAGTTATCTAGTACCTACCCATCACACAAGCTCTGCTTAGCTTGGGGCTATATAATGTTGTGTGAACTGTCCAGTATTAATTTATTTATTTATTGCCTTGTTTCGACATACATACATACATACATAGAAACACGCCTTTTACCCCAAAGGGTATTCAGAGAGATATATCGAAACTGTAATTTTCGTAAAATCTGAGAGATTCAGATTTAACAGAAATTCAGGTAGTATAGGTACCTATAGCTCTTTTATGAGAGTTCGTTCGGGAAGTAGGTGATAACCACCATAATTATTTCTGGGCCTGCCGATGAGTAAAGTTGAAATTGTCTAAAGTCAATTTATCTAAAGTTTTGCGTCTGCATTGCATTGTATCTGGATCCTTTGACGTATACTATATATCGGTAGGAATGGTCATCGGCTCTGATGAAAAATTCACGAAAGTGTAAGTGGAGAAAATAAAACATTTTAAATTAACTAGAGCATTTTTTTTTTAAATATTTCAGCTTATGTGGTTTGTTTCAGGCATCCAAACAGAGGTTATTCTTTCTTTTTTGCGTTGTTTTGGTTCGGATACTTTTGAGCACGGAACCGAAATCCGTGGTGAAGCTATGCTACTACGTCATATCAATAACATCATCTGATCTTCCAGTCTAGGAGTAAAGTTGACATATTTACCGGAGCACAAAGCAGCGGATACTGCGTCCTGGCTCTCCTCGCCGTGTGTATCGGGCACGGCGCCAGGGGGCCCGGGTTCAACGTGCGCTGCCCCAGCATGTTGGTGTGCGAGAAGTCGCAAACAAGCAGCACGCGGGGATGCGTGGCGCCGTGGTGCACCGCGCCGCACCCCATAGCCTGCAGCTCCCACATGCACAGCTGGCTGAAGTGACCCCACACAGCCCCCCTGCAATGACCAATACAGCAGATGTCGTCGGTGACAGAAGTCACACAAGAGCAGCAGACCATGCGTGGACCCGTGGTGCACCACATAGCCTGCACCCGTACATAAAGCTGGCTGAAGTGACCTGACACAGCCCCCTGCACACAACTACAGACTCTAAAGGCCAGTGACAGAACTCTCACACGTGAAGCACTTGGGAATGCAAGGCCCGTGATGTAAATGTAATTGATGTAAAAGCTGAAATGTGGGGGCATTTCAGTGCTCTTCCAATCACAACTACAGCAGAAGTCGGTGTGATAGAAGTCACACATGAGCAGCAAGTGGGGGTGCGTGGACTCATGTTGCACAGCACCGAACCGGCCTGGCAGGCCACACACGCAGTGCTGGCTGAAGTGACCCCACACAGCGCCCCTGCAATGACAACTACAGGTCCTACAGACCTCCCACGGCATATCGGTGTGATAGAAGTCACTCGAGCAGCAGGTGATACGCGATGACCGCAACGGACCTGCAGCCCATCATGATGGCATCATGACCATCGTGGCATTCTATGAGGAAGCCTATGTCCAACAGTCGACTGCTACAGATGATGATGATGAACCTTTACGGCGGGCGAGTAGCCAGCTGAGGTGCGAGAGTTTGCGGGTTCGATTCCCACTTCGGGAAATGTTACATTGATCAGCAAACATTTGTTCCGGGTCTGTGTGTGGTACCATGGTAGCTGGCTGAAGTGCCCCCAAACCATACAGAGTCCTATGCCTCAAGCAGGGTTACTATAACGGGCTTGGCTCTATAATGGGCAGTGTTCTGAGGAGCTGTTCAATCTCATACCCGCATCCAGGTTCTATCATCGCACTTCTCGTCAACGCAAGGGAGCTCATCCATACATCATCGACACGTGAGTATCACGTACTGCTCGCTTTACGAGATCTTTTCTCCCCCATACATGCAAATTGTGGAATGGGCTCCCTCCTAAGGTGTTTTCGCTAAACTACAAAAAGAGTCGCTTCAAAAAAAATGTAAAGAGTCCTTCAGGGCAGGCAACGCATCGGCAATGCCTCTGGTGTTGCTAATTTCAATAGGCGACGGTAACCGCTTACCATCAGGCGGGCCGTAAGCCAGAAAGTCTAGCCATTTCATTAAAAAAAAATAACCAATGACCTGAATAGGAGTCGAAAGGGTGCGGTCAGCTGATTCACCGTGACGCGACGTCGCTCGCCCCACCACGCGTCCAGAACACGGCGTATCGATCTCTTGGCGCCACTGTCATCCGGCTCGCCTATTCTACGCCACCTGACTTCACCCACTGTTTGTCCCGCGTAGGGGTAGCGCACTGCAATAAGAGAAACCATTCTTGCACCAAAGACATTAGAAAGGTCGCAGGATGTCAGTGGAGGCGCTCTAGACCAAGTGGCATTCTATGGGGAGACCTATATCAAACAGCAGCGGAAGCGTTAGTGTTTCCCATATTCCTCTATGCTACAGAAAGAAGGACTCTTAGTGAGAGCGAGAAAAAGAGGATAGATGCTCTCAAGAAATGGTGCTGGAGAAGGATGCTTGGGGTTTCGTGGACTGAGTTTCATACCAATCATTCAATACTCCAAGAACTCGGCATCAAGCAGCGACTATCAGCTACTGATGGGAATAATTCTGTGCAATCTCGCATCCTCACTTTCTTAGGACGCGACGCGGAGAGGTGTCCATTGAACGCTTTGTACAGGGTAGAGTTGAGGGTACACGAGCACGGGGCAGATCGCCCTTGAGATGGACTGACCAAATCAAGGCAGCTTTGGACGGTCCACTGCATGAATGTACCAGGAAAGCAGCGGTGCGAGATGAGTGATTGTGAGTGATTGATTGAAGGATTGTAAAGTGAGCCACAGTCTCTGAAGTAACGGCCACGACCACTCTGCCAAGAGTGTAACGGCGAAGAAGATATCAAATAGTGAACTTCAACGGATGATGATAATGAATCTTTATGGCAGGCAAGTAGTCAGCTAAAGTGTGAGAGGTTGCGGGTTCAATTTCCACTTCGGGACAAATGCTGTTTTTTTTATGTTATGGCTCGACAAACTGGCTTACGGCTCGCCTGATGGTAAGTGGTTACCGTCGCCTATTGACACCTGCAACACCAGAGGTATTGCCAATGCGTTGCCTGCCCTGAAGGACTCTTTTTAATTTTTTTTTGAAGCGGCTCATGTTGTAATTTACCTGAAACACCTCAGGAGGGAGCCCATCCCACAACTTGCACGTATGGGGGAGAAAAGATCTCGTAAAGCGAGCTGTACGAGATACTCACGTGTCGATGATGTGAGGATGAGCTCCCTTGCGTTGTCAAGAAGTGCGATGATAGAACCTGCAAGCGGGTATAAGATTGAACAGCTCCTCAGAGCACTCCCCATTATAGAGCCCATAGAACATACAGAGCGAGCCGATGTCTGTGCGCAGGCTCAGCGGCTCTAGTGAACTGGAGAGCTTGGGTTCGTTGACGATTCTAACGGCTCTTCTCTGTAGGGAGTCAAAGCGAAGCAGCTGGTACTTAGGGGCCCCGTGCCATAGGTGAGAACAGTATTCCATGTGCGGCCGAACTTGCGCTTTGTAAAGAAGTAAGCCCTGAGTTGGCGTGAAATACTGTTTTGCACGGTTAAGCACCCCAAGTTTTTTAGAAGTTAGAGCTGCCTTCACTTCTGAATGACTCCCATATTGGACCTCGTTAGAAATTTCGACTCCCAAAATCCCAATGCTCGCATAGGTGGAAATAGGAATGTCCTGAAACTGCGGCGCGATGTTAAAAGGAGCTTTTTTTTGCCGTGAATGCACACACTTGTCTTATGATTTGATTTGAGTGTCTTGTGTTGTATGATCTGCAAGCATTTGTTCCGGGTCTGTGTGTGGTACCATGGTAACCGTGTGTGGGATCAAGACTTCTATGTGACTGTTGGGTATTATGTTTGTATTTAATCGCCTTGGTGAGTGATTTGTAGTAGTTTGCAATGGTTTGCGAAAAGAAAGCAAAAATAATATCTAACAGTCACAAACTTATAAGTGGTGAGCTCATCACTGCCTTTTGATTGCTTCCTATGACTGACTAGGCTATCGCTTTCTTCCAGTAATAACACATTCCAGAATAGGCCAGCAGCTAGGACAAATCTTATATCTGATGGTTTAAACTTACTTATATTTTTGAAATAAATGATAGATAACAGAGAAACACGCTTGCAATTCATATTCAACGTAGTTACTGGCTATTACTGGCCATTCTATTAAAAAAGAAAAAAGCAGCCAAGTGCGAGTTGGACTCGCCCATGAAGGGTTCCGTAGCAGCAAGTAACATAATATAAAAGTGGATGGTTTACGATTTATGACGTATTCAAAAAATACTTACTAGATCTCGTTTAAACCAATTTTCGTTGGAAGTTTACTTGGTAATGTACATCATATATATTTTTTAGTTTTATTATTCTCTTATTTTAGAAGATACAGGGGGGGTCACAAATTTTACCACTTTGGAAGTGTCTCTCGCGCAAACTATTCAGTTTAGAAAAAAAATATATTAGAAACCTCAATATCATTTTTGAAGACCTATCCATACACGCATGGGTTTGATGAAAAAAAAAATGTTGAGTTTCAGTTCTAAGTATGGGAAACCCCAAAAATTTTTTTCTAATTTTGTGTGAAAATCTTAATGCGGTTTACAGAATACATCTACTTACCAAGTTTCAACAGCATAGCTCTTATAGTTTCGGAAAAAAGTGGCTGTGACATACACGGACAGACAAACAGACAGACAGACATGACGAATCTATAAAGGTTCCGTAGTTTGGTTACGGAACCCTAAAAAAAAGACATACCTTATCCACCTTGCCTAATAACACACTTACACAGTTAGAAAATCATAGTGACAAATATAAAAATTAAAAAAACCCTCAACGCAGTGAAACGTCTGAACCGATTTTGATCAAACATAGCTAAGAACACTCCCGACAAATTCACCTTTCAAACAAAACAAAAAAATCGAAATCGGTTCATCCGTTCGGGAGCTACGATGCCACAGACAGTCACACACACAGACACACACACACACACACAGACATGTCAAACTTATAACACCCCGTCGTTTTTGCGTCGGGGGTTAAAAACAGAGTAGGGTAAATACGCTAAATGTCAGCCCCCCTAAGGTTTTTTCGACTTTGAGCTTATGTAACTTTGGTAATTTCGACGTATGGATTATTTCATATTTTTTTTCGAATGGTTGTTTAATCGTCTTTTCTAAAACAACATCAAATCTTACGCAGCTGTATGCTCAACAACACAGTTTTCTTACACAGTAAATGTTTAAATTCAGGAAGGGTGAAAAACCCTAAAGTCGGCCGTTTTCACCCTAACCTCGACCGCATATTTTCCTAATGTCGGCCGGGTACAGTATGCTCTAAAATGTAAAACAGAACTATTGTACCAAATATAAGATATTTATTTTTCCAGCAAAATAAACTGTCTTAGCTAAAATACTAATGGTAATCTTTTAACAATTAAGATATTCAACTATTCATAACGAAACAAAAAATAAAGATAAATCTTAGAGAATTGGCGTTGATAAAATATAAACATCCAATTTTTTATTTTTTTATTGAGTTTTATACTTATTCCAATATTAGTCGTCGTCGTTTCGTATGAGGTAGTGCTGGCCTCTGGTGTCAGAGTTTGTCAAGCCGCCCGAGGGCCTCTGACATGACTTATGGACTGCTATCAACTTTGTTGGCAACTTTATTGTTTGGCGTTATTAAATTTAAATCTCCCCCGTATCTTTACAAAAAGCTTGAATGGGCGTCTGAGAGTAACTCTAGATACCCACGTAGAGCTAGCTCCAAGCTGATTTTATTAACACAAAAACATAGAACTGTAGCTTTCCGAGGTTCTTTTCGTTTCGCAGCCTCTCGCTGCTGGAATGATCTGCCCCCCCCATTACGTGCCACTAATTCGTTATATATATTTAAATTTAAGCTAAAAAATAAACTATTATTTAATCAAAAAAGTTCCTAGGAAACTAATATCTACCCTAATCATGTTCTCTATAATGTGTATATTTATAACCAATTATATTATTATGTTACATTTCTATTACTTTATTAGCATGCTATTCTAACTCAAAATTGCACCCTTACACCTTCTACCAAATTTACTTATATTTTTCCATACCTTATATATTATTTGTATTTTATTATCCATTCTCACTCAGTTGTTTCTTATGTATTGTTTATTTGTTTACCTGTAGACTGTTACTCGTAACGCGACATCACCCAGTCTAGGTTCAGGCTGAAAACCAGCGTCGATATCGTCCTCGGTCGGTATCGTCATTTAGCTGAGGCTGGACCTGTTTAGCCGCACACGTAGGGAAAGACCAATTTTACCCATTCCATTACGAAGGGTCTAGTTTTATGTTTATGTTTTAAGCCCTATGGGTATTATTTTTTTGTGTTTTATTCTTTTTTCTATGTAATATTTCTTTGTTTTTTTGTTTACATGCTATTATTATTTTTTATTTTTTTATTTCTCTTAAGAGCAGTCAATTCCAGTACTTTCGATAAAAACGCTGGTGCTCAGCTCGTACGTGATTATAAAGTTGTAAGAATTTTTTCGTCAGATGTTTTGTTCAAATATGTATCTTGAAGAATATATCTACGTACTTGATCTTTTTTTGTTTTTTTTTGTTTACCTCTAAATTCTGTATAAGCCTTCAAAAATCAGCTTATTTGCACAATTTTACCTGAACTTTGTATGTTCATAATGTTCTTACAAACTGTAAAAGTAAAAAAAAAAAAGATCAGGTATCTAGCCTATGTTGTGTAGAATCTAAATTACAAACATTTTTTTCACAAACTTGAAAGACTTTTTCAAAAAAACGTACGTGCTGGAACAAGTTTTAGAATATTTTGCGCGTTTATTGCCGTTTCGCAAGTAAGTAGCGGAATTTTCCGAATTCCAACCACAGGATCTGGCACTAGCTCTCATTTTACACAGTGCCTCTCTTTCAAAAATTGAATTGTACGAACCTACAAGATTTTAGTTCAAATCGAATTGGGGCCCCTTAAGTGTGTGTGCTACAAATAAATCTTTCTTTCTTTCTTCTTCTTTCTATCAGTGAAAACCAATGTATTTTTTTTAATAATTTTTCATAAAAGTCTTACAAAATTTATATGACATAGAATTAAAAAAAATTAAAAAAAAAACATTTTTGTATCACCCTGTCTTTAGACTGACCAGCCGGTTGTGCCGGCCGACTTTAGATTATTCGTTATTCCTAAAGTCGGCCCCAAATCAGAAAGGTAAATATCTTGGAAATTAGAGTATTTACACCCGGCCGGTTTTTGGTTTTTATATTCAGCAGCAGCTAATGATAGAATTTGCAGTGAAAAATCGACTTTATTAACCGTTTTATGACTAGTAAACTCCAATTGCAAAAACAACTTCATTCGCCTAAAGTCGGCCTCCGGCCGAGTATAGGAATTTTGAGAAAAATCAATCCCAAATACCGGCCCCTCTATTTTCTCCTAAACTACATATAAAACATAAAAATAAAAAATAAACCTTAAAGTATCACTAATTAATTCATTAATTGTTATTTACACTTCAAAATCAGAATTATTTATTATTTACCTCCGTAACACAGTCCCCGTACTTGGCGTTGAACGTCAAAATAGTTAAGTTTTGGAGATAAACGCTCCCATCTCGCACTTCGTTTGCAATGACGCTTACTCCACAGAATGTATAAGATGCAACGGGGCATTTGTTTTCGATAGAAAAGGACACGTGGTCGTGATTAAGGTGACAAAAATGTGAGTTTCGCTAGTATTTTGGGAATGCAAAGGAAAAATGTATAGGGGGCCGACTTTAGAGGGGGGGCCGGAATTAGGCATATCTACCCTAATTCAGGGCAGGCAACGCATTGGCAATGCCTCTGGTGTTGCAGATGTCAAGATGTCATAGGCGCTTACAATCAGGCGAGCCGTATGCCAGTTTGTCGAGCCCCTACATAAAAAACCCTTAGTTATTTATCAAACCATATCAGCGTCAAATCAAGACTAGCCCCTTTTATAAAGTAAGCTATTGTCCTGTCATTGTATGAGGGCATAGGTAACATAAGTTTTACGTACATGTAGCTCTGCAGTTGTCGTGAACGAAGTTGCATTGGTCGGCTAATCGTTGAGCGAGAAATGCTAGCTCGCGGTCCCATTCCTGTCAACACAGTATTAAGTAGTAACAAATAAATAACTAGATATGGATTGTACCCAACAAAAAACATTTTCAATCTACAAAAGTCTCGCTACTAAGTAACCGCACAAAAGGTTTTATGATCAGTACCAAGTTGGTCAGGTTTTCTATACAGGTAGATATTTGTAGCTTGACTGTACCAAACTTCTTTGAAAAATCCATAAGGGATCCATCAGAATCAAAAACTAATTAAAATAATCATTTTAAACTGATTCATTAGAGACAGGATCGATTAGGAACAAAACTATAGGCTGTGGAATGAATCCGAACTACATTGTGTGATTAATACGGACAAAAATATTATTAATTATTTTTCGTGGGATGAATATGGCCTACATTTTGGTCAGAATCCGGAAATAAATATTCTTGGGATGAATCCATGGGATCAATACGGATGCACCCAAATTATAGGTATAAGGAATCGATCAGGATTTGCTCTTCTCAAAGAGCCTGCCATATTATATAATCATGAATAATTTTTTAAACCACAATCAGCTTGATGAGATGGCTGATGATTTAATGGCTGTAATGAGAGGCTGTGGTGATAGCCAAGTAACAAAAGTTAAAGAAGAATATGGAAGCTTCCTTGAGAAAGCCCGACTTGGTACTCAGAACTTTTTGTGTGAAACTGCATCAGCCGCGCCGTACTCTGAGCGTGATATCTGCATATACTATGCAACTAGATCGAGTTAAGGGTCGTTTTCCTGTAACTCGAAGATGAGGAATTCATTTCTGGAACAAAATTTTCAATCTTCTTTAGTTTTTTTGTGATAAATTGCCAATAATGTAGTTACAATGCCTTCCAACATTTTGTACCGGCTTTCTGACGGCCGATTAGCGTGCACTAGCGCGCATCGAAGTCCGCTCCGTCGAATTTTCTGACGGTGTGCCAGGTTTATAGTTTGTGTGGTGTGACTTTGAGAGATAGAATGAGGAAAAGTGTGATAAGCGAGCGTTGTGAAGTTAAAGAACAAGTGACAAGGATTGAGAAAGGTATTATACTTAGATGGTTTGGGCATTTAGGAAGGATGGACGATAGTAGATTGACGAAACGGGTAGGTATACGAGTATAAGATGAGCGTGAATGGGGTAGTGCCGCAGTGGGAAGGTAAAGACCTCGGCAAACGTATTCAGACCAAGATCGGAGACGTTCTGGAAAAAAGCCAGGTCAAGAGTAGGTACCCATAACCGACGAGCATGTACCTAAGAAGAATGTGATGAGAGTGAATGAAGCATGAGGTATGTCAGGATTGTAGCAGGTGGAACGTGGTCTCTGCCAACCCCTCCGGGAAACAGGCGTGAGTTTATGTATGTATGTAATTATTGGTAAGGCTAAGCGTGGAATATTATCGTTGGCTACAGAACATCGGTAAATTAGGGTGTTCTACTTACAACAAGCATCATAACTTCAGGTTTTGGCAGCCGGATACCTCCTCGAACCCTCTCGTTCCCTGCTGCTATCCGTTGTCGACGCCTTTGGAACAAATATTAACGAACCAATATATTTATGGTCTACAAAATTGGTAATCTGGTCTTACAAAATTGGCGAACATAATAGAACAAACTAGTCAACAGTAACGAAGATATATATATACACTTTTAACTAAGATAGGTACGGTTACAAACTAAACTAAACTAAACTACGAAAAAGTCACTCATTTCAGTTCAACGATTTTCCAGTTACAGGTCCTAGCGCTTAATTACTGAGTCAGTCCCTGAGGTAGGTATGGGAGCGGTACGGGAGGGGTGTTTTCGTCTCTCAAATTATCAGATGACATGTGATATAATGTAAACGAAAACACCCCTCCCGTACCGCTCCCATACCCCAGGGACTGACTCAGTTAAGAGCTAGACCTGTAATTTACCTGTTGACATAATACAGGATGAAGTTCTTCAGCTCGCTGTTGAATTTGATCGCTGTGTAGTTCAAACACGATGCGCTCGGGCCTGGCTGGAAAAGATCGGAAGATTGTTGTACCAAATCTGGGGCTAGGTTCCACAGGTCTGGATTTGCCCAGGTCTTTGTAATAAAACCAACAACTTTTTAAAAGCAAGCTTCTATAAAATAAGTGATCGGAACCGTGAGCTGATCAAAATGAACCCATACACTTATTGACTTGGAAGGAGTGTAATGTTGCAAAATATATTAAAATTAGAATAAATAAACTTCATCATCATCATCATCAGCCCACATTAGTCCACTGCTGGACATAGGCCTCTCCCAATAAGCACCACTGAGTCCGGTGTTCAGCTCTTCTCATCAACTTTCTGCCCGCCGCCTTACGTAGGTCATCGCTCCACCTAGCCAGAGCTATGAAAGCGAGCTATAGAACGGGCTATGCTTGGAGTTTCTCTGAAATATAAAATCCGAAATGAGATAATCGGACAGAGAACTAAAGTCGTTGACATAGCCCACCGGATTAGCAAGCTGAAGTGGCAATGGGCTGGTCATATATGCCGAAGAACCGACAACCATTGGGGTAAGCGAGTTCTTGAGTGGAGACCGCGTCTTGGCAAACGTAGCGTGGGGCGCCCTCTGACTAAATAAACTTGAAAATGGTAAATGAACAAGCCGTGCGGCGCCAATTCTAAAGAAAAAAAACCCCACCAGCTACAGGCTTTTGCGTTAAATGTACCAAATAACATAACACCCAACAGTCACTACTGGTCCTGATTCCACACTAGGATCCCGTGTCGTGTGTATCAGGAACTACGAGCACCGTGCTACCAGAACACAGGCACGGAACTAATATTTGCGGATCACACAAACATTTGTACCGCAGCGGGAATCGAACCCGCAACCTCACATCTCAGCTGGCTACTCCCCACCATATCATCAGCCCACACTAGTCCACTGCTGGACATAGGCATCTCCCGATTCGCGCCACTCAGCCCGGTGTTCTGCTCTTCTCATCCACTTTCTGCTGCCGCCTTTCGTAGGTCATCGCTCCACCTAGCCAGAGGGCGCCCCACGCTACGTTTGCCAAGACGTGGTCTCCACTCAAGAACTCGCTTAACCCAACGGTTGTCGGTTCTTCGGCATATATGACCAGCCCATTGTCACTTCAGCTTGCAAATCCGGTAGGCTAATTCGGTTCGCCCGCCACACAGCACGTGGGAGGAGTTAAAAAACTTGTTATGACGGATCAAGAAGACGGCCCACCTGATGTTAAGCGGTACCCTCTGCCTATGAACAGTGCATTACCTCACAGGTCACGCCCACCTAGGACGTGCCCTATATGGCATTGCACTGCGCCCGCCACCCTGAGACATAAAGATGAAAATTCTCATGTGCCTGTAATTTCACCGGCACCCATACCCTTCAAACCGAAACACAGCAATGCGAGCACTACTGCTTTGCGGCAGGAATAGGTATGGAGGTAGTACTTCCCCGGACGAACTCTTTCACAAAAAAGCTCTACTACTAGTTGCCCCATCCTGGCTAACCCCATGGGAAAATCGTGTTAAACTCACATCGGGGAAGTGGCAGGCTACATGGCGGCCCTTGCCCTGGCACAGGCGCTTGTACCGGATGGAGCAGTACGGCTGTTCATCTGAAGCAGCTACCATCGTTATCCATAGCAGTATGGTGTATCGCATTTCTTGGTTGCTGAAGCAAGCAAGCTGAATCATTTACATTTACCCGAGAGCTGGCTCTTATCTGGCTCACGCATAGGCATTCAGCGTGGCAATGCAGTCAGCATCTGACGACGCTAGGACGCTTCCGTCTCATAGTGATTTAAAATAAAAATATAGAAAATATTGCTGGACAGTTCACACATTATCTAGCCCCAAGCTAAGCAGAGCTTGTGTTATGGGTACTAGATAACTGATATACTTTATACAATACATTACATATAGATGGATATTTTTTATAATACATAGAAAATACCCAGAACAGCCTGTACATATATTTGTACCGAGGCGGGAATCGAACCCGCAACCTCCTGCGTCGCAGATGAACGTTCGCCCGCCGCGCCACATAGGTCGTCAAAGTTGATTTGGATCACTCACAAAAAGGAGCCAATGCCAACCCCCCAGCATCCATCTACACACCAAATCATCAAAATCCGCTCATCCGTTACGGAGTTCAGTGGTAATACACATAACACGAGTGTAGCCGCGGGCGGAAGCTAATAAAACAGCCTATATCACTCAAGATAATGTAGCTTCCTGTTAGTAAATCAATTTTCAAAATCGGATCGGTATTTCCGGAAATAACCCCCTACATACAAAGTAAAAAAAAATAGTGTAGATTTTCATTTTGAAAGTGCAAATATTTTTTTTTTACATCGTGAATGACGGAATAAGCAGGTTGCCCACGATGTTAAGCGATGCATACCACATAGGCCACGTCCACCTAGGACGCGCTCTATGTGGCATTGCACTGCACCCGCCAACCCTGAGACATAAAGATGAAAAGTCTCTTGTACCTGTAATTTCACCGGCTGCCATACCCTTCAAACCGGAACATAGCAATGCGAGCACTTCTGCTATGCGGCAGAAATAGGTACGGAGGTAGTAGGTACTTCCCCAGACGAACTCTTTCACAAAAAAGCTCTACTACTACTTAAAATCGTCGTAACGTGACACTGATAGCGGTCTAAAGGTACGTACTTGCCTACTTAATCAGGTGCAGGGTAGGGGAGGGTTTAGTGACCCTAAAAAGGACCTTATTACCAATGGTGAAAGGGTTCTGCTTTCATTAACGTGTCTTCATAACTGCCTAGGACCAGCAATGAGCGAAGATAGGCTGCAGATGGTGATTGAGAACCAACTTTCAACTTTCCGTGGGGTTCTGGGGCCCTTCGCGTTTTCAAAATTCTTTCAGGGCATCTGGTCGAAGCGATGCGTGATCCGAGAGCTGGCTCTATCTGGCTCAACGTATTAGTATTGCCATTCAGCGTGGCAATGCAGCCAGCATCTTAGGGACGCTTCCGTCTGGTAGTGATTTGGATCAGTTGAGCCACCATCATCACAGTCAGTCATCGCTAGCAGCGATCTTCAGGTAGCACAACTGTTTCATATGTATTTTGTACATACCTTGTATTATTCTTTCTGTAAATATATGTATTAACACTTTCAAGCTAAATGAAATGTTTTAACTTACCATGCGAGGTCTGAACTCAGAACAACATTTTTGCATAATAAACGTTAAACAAATACGAAAAATGAAAATAAATAAATAAAAGTCATAATTCTGTATATATTTGACAGAAATCCAACGGTTATCCAATTCATAGAGAAAAAATATAGGTATCTAATTTCCCGAAGAGTAGTAGGTAAATAATATTGTAATAATATCTGTATATTAATTCCTTGAATAATATATAGTAGACAATATTGTAGTTTTTGCTCGGAAGAACTAAAGCATGAGTTTTTGCTAGGAAGATGTACTAGCAACATTCATGAGTTTTTTCAGTTTTTAGTTCTATAGATGTATAGCAATGACTAATAGTCATTGTTCTAGCTAGATTCTTCTTCTGATGTTCTTGAGTTCTGTTATTTTACAAGGTGTTAACACTCTTCTAGAGCCAACAGAATCTAGTGGTAGGCATAGAGCAAAAAGTTGTACGGGTTCTAGAAAGATGTACTACTTCATCTGTGTACGGGTTATGGAAGTGGTACGTGAGGGGATTTTTCGCTACGTTAAAATGAAGCTATAACAAAGTACTCTGTGAATGAAGCGTGGCTTCATGTCAATTTGAGAGACGAAAACACATTCCATACATTATTTTACTCTACGTGCCCATACCTCAGAAGAATTCATAAGAATTATTGTACACCTGAGGCCCTAGTCGGAGTTTTGCAAACACCATCGTAACGACGATCGTACGTGTATAACATAATAACTAGCTATTAATCTGTGCCAAAAACGTCACAGATTAATGGCTAGTTACTACGCAATACACGTACGCTTGTCCTTACGATCATCGTTACGATGGTGTGTGTTAACTCGGATTTGCCCCTCTGTATAATTGATCGAAGTGTACAACCACACGGCCGTGTAAGTTGCTTGTCAAATTTGCAGACTAGCCCCTCTGTACTAAAATTACCATCTATCGTGAAGGAAGGTTTTTGATCTTTCCTCTCGCTTTCCTGCAATCTCAAAAAAAATATAGAGGTCGCAGGAAGGCGTGACATTCTATGGGGGAGGCCTAAGTCCAGCAGTGGACTTCGTTAGGGTGATTGAAGATGATGAATGGCTGGTTTCAAAAAACTAATAAATAAAATACGAAAATTGCAGATCAAATATTTTATTATGAAATCCAATAATTTATGTCTTCTTTATAATATTTACATCGCCATAACACTACATCTATAAAATAATATGTCAACAATAACATACTCTAATACATAGGTAGGTACTTATAATTTTCAGTGACTTGGTTGTGGGTGAGCCATTAAAAAAATCAAACAAAATTATTAATAAAATTAATTCAACTAAAACAGAGTGGTTCTTTAAATACTCGTATATGTTAGCTACCTGTATAAGTGCTTCGCTACGGTAAAACCCAAATGATTACAATATTCATTAAAAAAATAGAATTTAATGAAAAAAAATATATGTTTGTCGGAAAAAGTATCCTATGTCCTTGCTCATAATACACACAATAACTTTGTAAAATTTCATCAAGATCGGTTCAACCGTTTAGTCCAGAAATGGTAAGAAACAGACAGAGACAACAGTTATAATTGGAAGAGTTTCGCATTTATAATTTATTTAGCGTACGGTTAATTATCAGAACTTCATGACAAAAAATAACATTGTTCCTGAAAAATGAGACGTATCGATGCACACTATAATATCGTCAAATTTCATCAAGATCGGTCCAGCGGTTTAGTCATGAAAAGGTTACAAGCAGACAGAAGGACAGATTTACTTTTGATTTTATATTCAGGGTTTGGTTTTAGGTGACAAAGCGGTCGTGAGTTCAATCGTTTGGTTGTCATTTTTGTCCGACGACAACTTGCACTGGTAAATAAATTATGAATCACTAACACTTTTCCTTAAAAAAAAAACTTATTTAATTATGCCAAGAGGGTTCCCATTAATTTCATGGATTTAAATATTATTCCAATAAGCGGACAAACTTCTTTCATACATTTTTCTTGAAATTGAGGAGCAGTTATTCAACTTGATTGTATTCGAAGTATAAGTTATTTTTAGGCTTTTTATTTGTATGAAAGTTAAAAAAATATTCCATACAGCTTTTAAAACGAGAGATCATGCAGTTTTAAAACTTATTGGTTTTATCCCAATTTTCACCAACCAAAACCTATTTTACGGAACACCTAGAACAGGTCAAATTGACAGGTTTGTATGAAAAACTGTCAAATTTGACATGAGTTAAGTATCTTGTAAGCGTTAGGTGGCCCGTAGTTGGCTGGTAAAAGTGAGCACTAGCTACCTATAAAAATAATATGACAAATAAACGTAATGACATTTTTGTAATTTAAATGGCAAAAATCCCTGGCCAATTAAATGTCAAGGAGATTTTCAAGTTGCCAATGTAGCAGAGAAGTAACAAAAGTAGACTTCTTACAAACAGACCAGAACAGAAAGAAGGATAGCAACATAACTAGCATGAATTAAAAAAAATATGTTCTTTACAAAGTTTATAAGATCTCTAATCTATTTTTTATTATTATGTTGTATTTTATTTACTCGCTCGATAATACCTACATTTTATTACAAAAGTTGCAGGTCACCGCTTAACTAATAAGCAAATGGCAGTAGCTACATTACAAAACCGTTCTTTTTTCGTAGCAGCATAAATAAGCTTACGTCCTAGATAGAATATGATTTTAATAAAATACTTTTCATTTTTCCTAACTAGAACTACATGTACACTAAAATCTGTAAATGTCAAATCGAATCAAACTAAAGAATCAAAATAAATGCAATAAAAAACTAAACAATACAAAATGTATCACCATGAACTAAAAATTATGTTTTTTGTCTATTTGATTCGACACAACACTTACAAATTAAATGCTTTCATACAAAAATCTTTTTTACATCATTTACATATCAGTCATAAGGAAATTTATTACTTCAAGTCTTGTATAAGCTATTTACATCTATTTTATTACATATATTAATAAACTTTTGCAGTATGTATATGTTTAAACGACTAGCAATACAATTTACTAGCTACCAAAACCTCTTTTACTAACTTGTTTTTTTTATATTTTGCTCTGCATTTATTTTACTTAAGGACATTTTTATGTCATGCTGTTTGCAAACTTATTATAGCTTAATTATTATTGTGATAATATAACGCCATCCAGCGACTTAGTATCACGGTTGAGAAATGTCAAACTAATTAAAATTAAATCTTATCAATAAATAATAATACAAAATTTAAAATGACTGGACAATAACAATTTCATGAAAACATAAAATCGCTAAGACCTCAGGCCTAATGTTTTAAGTTGTATAAAAAAGACGGATAACACAATACAATAATTAATAAATAAAGCTTATTATTAAATCTTAATTCATTAAATAAAAATTATAATAAATAAATTTAATGTAAGGAAAGTATTTGCTCTAGTTAATATATACACATCAACATTGTCTAGGGATATGCAGCATTTTGTCAATTTTTAGAAAAACTATAAGTTAGATTTTAAGATAAACTAGTTACGGTAAGAATTCTTATTTTATGCATTATAATATTATTAAAATACAAATGTTCGATATACAATTTTGATACAAAAACAACGAAGCGAAACTTGAAATATCACAAAATTGACCAGTGTTAAAACTTTATTTTAACAAAAAAAAAACAATTACGAAGAATACGATCCTGTCTAGTGTTGGTAACAAGTTTTTTCCAGTGTGGCGCTCTGCTACATCTCCAGTAATAAGATAACGTAACCACAATCGAGAAATCACGTTTTGATTGGTGTTTAGGGTAACCACGTGTTGGAAAGCACCGGCTTCTAACATTTCACACACTTCTAACTATAGCTCTTATCATTTCTTCTCTGCTTAAATGACGACGCTCCATGACATTATAAAGAAAAAAAAAAGATCACAAGATCAGTTAAGATGAAAAAAAAAGTTATTAACGTTGTTGTTAGGGTTCCGTATTTTTTCTTGTTTTCAATTTTAAAAATGGAACAAAAGATGGAACCTTTTTCTGAATAGCTACCTAATTAGTTTTCAAGCAAATCATTATAAATGAAACATCCCTAGACAATGTTGATGTGTGTATTTGTTATACATTAGCCATCTTATAACGAAATGGACCATAAAAAGTGATGTCATCGTACAAAAGCTGCTTAACTAGGCATTTTCGAAAAAGTCTACTTTCTATAACTGACCGTGACATACTAAACAGTGCAAGTGGATTAAATATTTGGCCACTTTTAAAGTGATTTAATACACTATATTACGAACAGCAATACATTTTTTTTAGAGATAGTTTTAATTTTATAATGCATCATTATATATCTATTTGGGCGACGACGTGAATTTCTGCCACTCTCGCTTACCGAGAAAAGGCTGGAAGCGGAAATATTATTGGCTGATGTTCAAGTGACTCAGTCCTACTGGGAACGTGGTATGCAATAGACACGCGTAATAAATAATCGAATATTGGACGAGTAGCCCGCTGAGATGCGAAAGGTTGCGGGTTCGATTCCCGCAGCAAATGTATGGTCTGCAAATATTAGTTGCGGGTTTGTGTGTAGTGGTACCATGGTACACGTTGAATTCAGACTTTTTTAGGAAAGATTTGTTAAATTTCCTGAGTAAAGTCACCCATTTTTGACATTGGATACAATGTAGAGAATGTTATTTTTAATGAGAGCAATGTACAGCAAGAATTATGCATTATAAAACAAAAACAAATATCTCTATTAACTTTGTAACACATTTAAAGACGCGTTTTTTTTAAATGTGTTTTTTGCTAATCCCTGCTCATCAACACACCTTGAGATAGCGAAACTTGATTCTGCGAAAACTAGGAGACCTACATGTTTTTATTGAATTTGTTTCATAAATATAATTAGTTTAGGTACGAATGTCAATGAACAAAAAAACCGGCCAAGTGCGAGTCGGACTCGCACACGAAGGTTTCCGTAACATTAAATACAAAAACGGACAAAAAAAAATGCACGCAAAAAGTGGTCACCCTTCCAGAAACTGACCCCGCAGAACATTGCGTAACCTACATTAGGAGAAATCACGTTTTTTGTATGGGAGCCCCTTAAACATTAGTATAATTCTATTTTTGAGTATTTGTTGTTATAGCAGAAACGGAAATACATCATCTGTGAAAATTTTAACTGTCTAACTATCACGGTTCATGAGATACAGCCTGGTGACAGGCAGACAGACGGACAGCCGAGCCTTAGTATTAGGGTCCCGTTTTACCCTTTGGGTACGGAACCCTAAAAATCACTGTAAAAGTCGTTGAATGAAATTCGTAGCTAAACTAATGATATTTATGAGACACTACCAATCAAAACATGTGTGTTAGGTCTCCTAAATTTCGCAAAATCAAGTTTCGGTATCTCAAAGTGTGTTGATGAGCTGTGATTAGCAAAAAACATAATAAAATTTTCATTTCGCGCCTCATGCAAAACGTTCCACCTCAAGGTGCGGGCCAGACAGAAGAGACGTAAGACGCAAACGGGGCGCGGACAATTGTTTCTTCCGCGTCCCTTTCATACAAAATGTATAGAAACGTCGCGACGCAAAACATACAGAATAGACGGGGCGCGACCGCAACTCTTTTACGTCCGCGCCTTTTGTTCAAAACACACGGGTTCGAATGCGGCGGGGGCGAGGAGGGGGCGAGAAGGGGGCGCGGGTGGCATGTCTGCGGGCGGGTCTCACTCGCTCGAATAGTCAACGTGTATTGTCGCGTCCGTGCCCCGTATCTTCTATATAATTTCAAAAGTTGCATTCCGTGTCTCGTCTCCGCCCTGTCCGCGACGCGTCCTCGCCGTACGTCTCTCTTCTATCTGGCTTGCGCCTAAAGGTACCCACAAACCTTACTTTCCTATCTGAGTATTATTCGATTGGAACACTTTGAGCAACACTAACAGTGCATACTATGTACAATACTTACATATACCTCACATACAAAGGCGTTAGATTCTGTAAAAAGAGAAACTGCAATTAGATCTTGACTGTACTAATTAAAATGACGAAGGGCATAAGATTAGGTCTAAACATACATACATACATACATAGACACACGCCTTTTGCCAATGTTAATAGCGAAAATAACATCTTAATTACATGTGTGTGCTGTGTGTTGAGAGGATGACTGATGAACGAACTGGCGTCAGTTTGCTAAAGGGTCTTTATTTGTCAGAGATCGACAGCCATGGAACTAGCGAGTTTGTCCGCACGTTTCTAACTGAGCTGAGAACAAACTATCGGACGCGTCCATCAGCCGCGGCTGACAGACGCGGCTTATTGATATCTATAGCCAGTACATTTACTACACTGTACAAACTATCGGTCGTAAGACGCGGACGTGATTCGCCCTTGAGCGTTCAGACGTCCGAACAGAATCTAGCCGGCTGGATGTTTGTGCGTCCGCGGACGGTGTGGACGGGCACGGGACGCGGCTAAGGACGTATCGAGTGTCACAAGCGAACCAACACGCTCGCGTTAACAAGTCTCATGAAGAAAAAATTCTTGAACGTGTTCGTGGGCGCTCTAAATTTGGGAGCAAGATAAGACAGCAAGCTTTGAAATAAAAGAATATAATTAATAATAGGTGCGTCACAAGTGATCGCTATCGATATGAGAAAAAGAGGCCTAGACAGTGCGGTTTTTAGCTTGCATAGACGCAGAACAGCGCCGCACCACGACGATAATAGGTACTATTTGCTTGGGTAGTTAGGTAGACATATATGGATTTGGCTTAGTAGTTTGATTGTTGATGCATAGATGGCGCTGCAGTCAACAGCCACGAATGCCTATATAACCACAAACTGCAGAAAATTCAATTGGTCTTCATTCATTCTTAATGTACACATTAATTTCTGTACATTTTGTAACGTTTTTCATCTTTTTGTAAGTCTTGATACAATGTACGAAATTCACCATACTCGAGTCGTTTTACATTAATATCATATGCACCCAAACACTCCTTTTTACTTCTTTTTTTGGGGGCATGTCTCAAGACGTCGTCTCGACTACCGTGCACACCGCTACGCCATTTGAGAAGGCAGCATGCACTACTCCGTGAAGCGAATAATATCCTGGCTAACCCTGACCTGCCTATCCTCGCTGAGTTCACAAACCCTCCGCAACACAGACTAAAGTCCCGAAACCCGCCCTATAAGACTGCATGTGGCCTCTTAAATACCGACTTCAGTCTAGCTGTAAAACGGAAGCAGGGATGGAAAGCCAAGGAACCATAATTATTGCATGGAAGCTACCATCAACCCCACTGCGAAACCTCCTGGCTTCTCATTGCCGAGAAGAGAATGGTGCCAGTTTAACAGATTAAGAACCGGCTGCGGTCGCAGCCGAGCTTTCATGCATAAATGTGTTTGGAGAGAGTAATCAGCTTGCGATTGTAGAGCCTCAGTGCAGGACGTCGCGCACATTATCATGGACTGTCCACTCACCAAATATGTCGGCAACCCAGTAGACTTGTTCGCCCTTCAAAGCGATGCTATCCAATGGATACAGAAATTGAAAATAGAATTATAGTCTCTTGTGCGATTGTACAAGGCTATACGAATAAATAAATCGCTAGGCCGCGGCTGACGGACGCGTCCGATAGTTTGTTCTCAGCTTTTGTCACGGGCTGCTAGTAATAATAATTGGCGAGTCTGTTACCTGTGCAGCGTGCTGTGCGGATGCCTCTTGCTCTCTTTATGCGTCTGCTGGTGGTGGTGGCCTAGCGTGACCAGCGCCGAGGCCACGGCGAGCCCGCCCAGCGGCGGCGCGCGCCCAGTCCCGCCCGTGGGCAGACGCACCAGCAGCGACAGCACGGCGGCGCGCCCGCCGCGACACGGCTCCAACGCCACCGGGGCCGGGACTCCGTTACCTACAAATAAAGGTTTTTTCGTTAAGACTGCGCTCTCCCGCCAGGCAGAAATCTTCATAAAAAAAAAACACACCACGCGCCGCTCGAAAAAACGTTTTTTTAAATGTGATACGGTGTCAATCAAGCAGACGGCCCGCCTGATGTAAAGCAGTTACCGCCGCCTATGGACATCTGCAACACCCACGTTTTCACGGATCCACGTTTTTATTGAATATCTCGGAAATATAGATAATTTTAAAAAACCCCGTGGGTGAATTCTCTGTTTTATTTATTATACAATTTTTGACCCAATAATTTGTATCAAACAATCGAATCTAGCCAAAAGGCTGTAACTTTCTTTATTTTTTTTATCGAGAAAATTTTGTCCTATCGTGTTTCTGTCTAGGTGATCCCTCGGTATTATAATGTAGTATCCATGCATATTTTAATTTGAATATTGTACTAGATTTAGTTAGTTGAAAATCTAATCTAAGATTGGTAATTTTGCGTTATACCCCACCTTAATGACGGAACTAGCGACGACTCTCTGTGACGAACTCTGTGGCGAGCCGGGCGAAGGTTCGCCTGCGACGCAGGAGGCTGCGGGTTCGATTCCCGCCCTGAACAAATATTTGTCTTCATGAGGCTCTGCCTACCCTTTAGAGGAAAAGGCGTGTGTCTATGTATTAGTGGTGTCCTCCGCTTGTTAGCACAATTGTGCTAACACACGCTCAAAAGAGGCCCTCGCTCAATTAATCTAATGGGGAGACACACTGCTTATTTATCACGCTAGGTGGCGCATAATCGCTGGTGTTGTTTCGTAACCAAACAAAGGTCTATCAATGTTAAAAAAAAAACTGTCAAAGTGTCAAATATCAATGGATAATTATAGTAAATAAACATTCAATAATAGTTTGGTATAAAACATGCCTCTGTGTAGTGCATTTCAGTGTACAAATAAAGGTACACACCGTTTCCCTTCTGATGAGAAAAAGACAAGACCACTAAATGACAAGCACCAGCGATGGTGGCGCCATCTGAGATTAGTTTTGCCCGTGGCTCCCCATTGTGCTAGCACAGTGTGAAGAAAACTCATTGACTATGCCGTCGTTTTTGATGTGTAAGGTCTTTATTCTATACATAATAAGGTCTGATTTAATGTGCGTGTTGCGAGAGGGAGACAGGCGGCACGCGAGGCGAGGCAGTTTGTCGCACAGAGCACACCACATACATGCGTGTCAATGTCACCTCGCGAGTCTGTCGGTTTCCTCCCTCAAATAGTGCACGATCCTCGGGAAAAAGTGCCCAACTCTACTATGTATGTATGTTCAGTGCATCACTCACCAGCGCCAACTTTTTCCAGTTCCACCAGGACCTGGCTGAACGGCCGCGACGCCATCTGTTCCATCTCCACGAACAGCCGCTGTCGCCGCCTGTACATGTCGTACCTCTGCAACACACCAACCAACGACTTCACCAACACTATCACGAAATACGCATTAAGGTGGCTGATTTCGCTTGCGACGCGAAACACGACACGAGACACCACGCAGGTGCGTCATGCGTCGCCGTTTAAACGTGTGCGTGCAAGTCTAAAGTGTTTTTTAAGGTATTTATGTTGCTACGGGCTTATTGTTTAGGTTTTTGTACATTTTCCAATAAGCCTGAAATAAAGATATTTGATTTGATTTTGATTTGATTTGAAATTCAAATTTGTTCATGTTTTTTTTGCTCATCACAGCTCATCAAAACTTCTTCAGATAGCGAAAACCAATTTGCCGGTAATTATATGACCTAACCCACAAGATTTAATTTATAGTATCACATAAATATCATGCGTTGACTATGAATGTGCTTGAAACAAAAAAACACCGTAAATACCATTGAAGCACAATCGTAGCTAAACTAATGATATTTATGTGATAAAACTTGTGTCATATAATTACCGGCAAATTGGTTTTCGCTATCTGAAGAAGTGTTGATGAGGTGTGATGAGCAAAAAACAAGAAAAAATTGTAATTTCGCGCCGCAAGTGAAAGCAACCACCTTAAGGCGATATGTTAAAATATCGAATGGGCGGAGTCTATCAAGAAAACAGTAGCTGCAAGAAAGTGACAGCCTTATTACTCACTTGAACCCGGGAAGAGATGAGGTATAGATTTCTGCCGCTCGGAAGTAACTGACGTAAGCGACAAATGATAAAACTTTGTTTTGCTTCGAAAGTAGCAAATATAAAGATAAATTATCTATAATTGATCATTTTTTTTTTTTTTTTTATTGATTGTTTTTTTTTTTTTTTTTTTTAATGTGATTACTCTTAATATTTTCTCTAGTCGAATTAGGGACCTAAAACGGGTATAAGAAGGGCCAATTTAAAAAATAAAACTATCGAGAAATGTTTCACCAATCGTGTTTCTAGTCTATGATTTATTTAGATTACATCCTCAAGTAATTACTGTATTAACATCAATTTTGTAACCTTTACTGTTACTGAGTGAGCGTGTAACGCAACGACTCCACAAGTTTAACATAGCGTCTTAATATTACTGTGTAAGGCGTTATAAATCTTTTATATTCTGCTAGGTCTGCTAACAAAAGTCCAAACTCAGGGTTTGCCAGCGAGCCATGGAGCGCAGTATTCTAGGAGTCAGACTGATAGACCGCGTTCGTAACAGTATCAACATCATCATCATCATCATCTCAGCCCGGAATCATCCACTGCTGGGTATAGGCCTCCTTTCTCTTTTGCCAGCCTCCTCTGTCCTGTGCGTCTCTCAACCAGGTATTGCCCGCGACGGATACAATGTCGTCGACCCATCTCTCTTTCGGACGACCCGGATTTCTTCGGCCCGACTTCGGCCACCACTCCGTTGAGGCTTTACTCCACCGGCTGTCACCACGCCTGGCCAGGTGTCCTGCCCAGCTCTACTTGAGGTTTATGGCTCTGTCTCCGACGTCCTACTTCCTCAAAATGTCTCCTCTCCCTTGTATTTACCACTTTTGTAGTTAAACTTTGTAGATATATATATATATATGAACAAAATAAAATTGTAGATCTGTAATTGTTAACATTGTAAAAAATATGTGCTGTCTTATATGTGCAGTTAGTATTGTGTGTAGTTAGTACATTACCTAGCCTATATATTTATGAAGTAGCACTATTTGTAAAAAATTACATGAGTAAATTTAAGAAATTCAGTGACATCACTTATTTTAATATGCGTAATAAGGATAGATTATGTAATGTAAAATATAAAACTACACTTATGCAAAAGAGTATTTTTTTGTATGGGTACAAAAATCTTTAATAAGGTACCAGAGAGCATAAAAGAGAATGACACTATACGTTTTAAAAATAAGCTAAAGGCACTTCTGCTTCAAAAATGTTATTACACAGCGACGGAGTTTTTAACTGACGACTTGAGCAATGTTTAGTTTTTAGTATACTTTTAAATATTAACCTGTAACGACATATATTTGCATGCCTAATAATGGTAAGAATGTAACGGATCTGTTATTATTGTTTGACATCTACATCATATACCTACATTCTGACAAATAAATTACTATGAACTACAAACTATAAACTATGTTGTTTCATTGGTTTTAGGTTTTCAGATTTAGAAAATAAATGCTTAGAATGTCTCGGAGTTTTCAAATCCTTCACCGACAATCTTTTTAATCACCGATCATTCTCCATCGTTTGCAAGCCTTACTTACTACGTGACATTGGCGAACTAGTGGCAACACCACTCCAAGCTATTCATTAAAAAATTGAATTGGGTTATGGGATAAAGCCAAAAGAGAGTGGACACCTCTGAACGGAAAACGATCTCGTGGCAGACCGCGGCGAAGATGGAGGGACGAAATAGATACCTATTTAAAGGATTGGTCCACAGTGGCCTAAAATAGAGAGGACTAGAGAGAGGGGAGGCTTTTGCCCTGCAGTGGGACACCGCAGGCTCTTAATAACTAGTGGTTCGCCCCGAACTGAGACTTCGCGAATACACGCGATTTAGGTCGGTTATCTTATTTCTTTCGATAAAAATATCTATGTTCGTGAGTACATCCACATAAATTTAAGGTCTTGTCGGTTCGAAAAGTTAGAACTACAACGTCGTTCAAATTCCTAGAAACGGGAGTTCAACAATGTGCATGTTAATGGTTTCGTTTTATAGAGTACAAGTTTTGAAATTCTTCAATTTTAGACTTTTCCCAGTATTTGTGTCATAAAAGCTACAAACATACCAAATTTCAGCATTGTAGGATTAGTGGAAGTACCCAGGTTTTGGTTTTTTACATTTTCGATTTACCCTAATATCTCAAAAACTACATAAGTTAAAAATTTATAAAAAAAATAGATTTGAAATGTCGAAGCGAGGGGCTTTCATATGACACCCCAATTGAACTGATATTCTCACTTTTATTTTTTTACCCCCTCTTGGACCCCCATATCTCAACAACCCCGCGACCGATATAGCTCATAACCTTACCAACAAATTGTACCAATACTATCTATCCCCAAATCAAATTTCATGAAGATCGGATTAACGGTTCGGAAGTTATGCTCGGACAAACATACATACAAACATACATACATACGTACATACATACAAACGCCGATTCTTCCAAGTTGACTCGGAGAACTCGCTTCGCTCGTTCAATAATAATTCTGCTAGGCGATGATGATGCTGGCCTACCTGCTTGATCTTCCACATGGCAGCAGCTACTAGCAGCAGCAGCAGGAAGCAGCTGGAGAACGTGATGAAGAACTGCTGGAGATTCAGCTTAGGATACTGCGAGAATGAGATCTGGAAATAAACTCTAAATTAGTGTGTAAATTATCGCGAGTGAAGTCTTACATACATACACAGACACACGCCTTTTCCTCGAAGGGGTAGGCGGAGCCTAAATGGGCCTCTTTTCACAGTGCATTTCACCATCGGGGTTGCATCATCGTGGAATATAGACGTGACGAGTGGTGAGCTCATCGCTGCCATAGCTTCCCACGACTGACGTTTCTTGACAATAAACTTACTAAACTTATCTTAGGTCTGCCACTCTCGCCAGTCGAGAGTAGATAACAGCAGGATGAGCATACCTGTATCCATAATGGCGGTTTGAACTCGTACACGTAAACGAAGAACGTAGTTAGCGTAACGTTGTCTTCGACGCCAAACGCGTGCTCCGATTTAGTGAATCTATAAAAGAAAATTAATATTATATTAATTTTATATTATATAATATTTTAGTAGTAGTAGAGCTTTTTCGTAAAAGAGTCGTCCGGGGAAGTACTACCACCATACCTTTTTCTGCCGCAAAGCAGTAGTGCTTGCATTGCTGTGTTCCGGTTTGAAGGGTAAGGGTGCCGGTGAAATTACAGGCACATGAGACTTTTCATCTTTATGTCTCAGGGTGGCGGGCGCAGTGCATTGCCACATAGGGCGCGTCCTAGGTGGACGTGACCTATGAGGTAATGCACTGTTCATAGATATAAAAAATATCTATCTATGTAGATAGATATTTTTTATTATTCATAGAAAATACACAGGACACCCTGAACAAATATCTGCAGATCGTACAAATATTTGTTCCGAGGTGGGAATCGAACCCGCAACCTCCTGCGTCGCAGGCGAACCTTGGCCCGCCGCGCCACAGAGGTCGTCTGTGTTTGTTTATTTTTAAAGCATGGGGAGCCAAATGCAAAACTAATCTCAGGTGGCACCACCATCGCTGGTGCTTGTCATCTAATGGTCATCTATTTGTACACTGAAATGCACTACACAGAGGCATGTTTTATACCAGACTATTATTTAATGTTTATTTACTACTAGCAGCGCCCCGCGGTTTCACCCGCGTAAGTCTCGATCCCGTGGGAATATTGGGAATATTTATATAAAAATGTGTCTATGTTTTATTCCGGGAGTCCAGTTATCTCTATTCCGAATTTCATGCAAAGTCGTTTCAGCGTGAAGAAGTAACAATCACACACTCAAACTTTCGCATTTATAATATTAGTAGGAAAATTATCCATTGATATTTTACACTTATGACAGTTTTTTTTTAACATTGATAGATCTTTATTTGCTGCGAAACAACACCAGCGATTATGCGTTACCTAGCGTGATAAATAAGCAGTGTGTCTTCCCATTAAATGTACGTACTATTGCTTAGCGTTGTATCTGTCCCTCTAGCTCGCGTGATTTGACATGCGTGTGAAAGTGACAGGTATAAGTCTCCGAGCATGAATTTCCTTACTTATATCTAAAGTTGGTGCAGTTCACTTATTGGAACAGGGTCCTCTCGGCGGGGTCGCTGCGCGTCCTGACAGTGAGATTCATGCGCGCATGCGCCGAACACGTTATACTGAAGACTTACTTATATCTAAAGTTTGTACAGTTCACGTCTTGGAACAGGGTTCTCTCGGCGGGGTCCCTGCGCGTCCTGACAGTGAGATTGATGCGCGCATGCGCCGAACACGTTATACTGAAGACTTACTTATATCTAAAGTTTGTACAGTTCACGTCTTGGAACAGGGTCCTCTCGGCGGGGTCGCTGCGCGTCCTGACAGTGAGATTCATGCGCGCATGCGCCGAACACGTTATACTGAAGTCCGCGTCCACGTCCGGTTTGACAGGCGCGTTCCGGAAGTTGATGGCGGAAAGATGGCGGTCTTCCTTTTTTGACAGGTTGAAGGTGAACTGGTAGTCTACTGCTAAGTCATCTGTAACAAAAAATAATTCCAAGTTAAAAGTTTTTTATTCATTGAAATCACAAAGTCAAAGTCAAAGTATATTTGATTACAAGAATTACATGTCAAAAATATATTTTAGATAAATGTTGGATTCAATGTAATCTACCCTTTAAGGATCCTTAGACTCGATCGAACGCAGATTTTTTAGGCTTATAGGAGAGCAACAAAAGTCTAGGATCCAGAGTCTCGAGCACTGCCGTAAAGTCGCATGCCTTTCGATCTTCTATAGGTTACATTTCGGGGAACATTATCTGATCCTACCATCTCCTTTTCATCATAGGACAAGCAGGCGCACCGCTCAGTACCGCCCCTACCTCATCAGTATACCCGCAATTCGCACTAAGCGTTCCAGTTCCACATTTGTAATGCGAACAGCTAAGGAATGGAACAAGTTGCCGTATTCTGTCATTCCTGAAAGCTATAATATGGGTCTCTTTAAGGCAAGAGTGAATAGGTGCCTTCTAGACCTTCGTGCTCCAACGTCGGCCGCATCGTCATTTACCAACAGGTGAGATCGCGGTCAATCGAAAGTCTATCTTAGTTACAAAAAACGCAGTGCAATGCCACATAGGGTGCGTCCTAGGTGAATGTGACCTATGAGGTAATGCGTTGTTAAAGGCAGAGGTTACCGCTTAACATCAGGTGGGCTATCTGCTAGTTCAGTCATTCACGTAGTCAAAAAATATATTCGAGGAGTACAATTAGGTACCCTCCCGTTTCCATCATCAGATATGTTACTTACAATAGCACGCTCCCTTGTTGTGTACATCTGCGTGATAGTGGTTCGTGTTGTCGCACTTGTCGCAGCGGTCTCCGGCCAGCCCCTTCGTGCTGCAGTAGCACCGCCCCGTGTCCGGCGCGCACGCGACCGCCTGCGCGTTACACTCGCACGCTGAAAGTTACAAGTTTGCACGTCTCTTTATATTTATAATAGGCAATATCTGTCAGGATGTATATGTAGGTGCGCTCACAACCTACCCTTATGTGGTAAATATTGGATCATCCTTTCTTAGTATACAGAAATACCCCTATAGTATACCCCTAGATTACAGAGGGAATGTCAAATTTCAAGACTCTATGACTCTGTGCGTTGTGAGTCAGGAAACTTATTTTGGTTGGGGATCTAGCGCGATTTATTTGAAGCTAGTCCAAAGAAAGATTTTATACAAGATTTGTCCTCTTGATTAATAACGTCCACATGATATTTAATGTTGTACACATGACTTCGAATATTGCCTAAACGATTTTTGATGACATTCACATGATTAATGTTCACGTGATTTCTAATGTCGTCCACATGATTTATAATTTTATTATTTTGTATCGTAAGTACAAAAAAAATCCTGAAACCGAGACTCACAAGATTATTTACAATCGCTACCATAAGTTTTGCAACAACCTTCTTAAAAAGTTAAAACTTGAATACAATCAAAGAAAAATTCTGAGAGCCAAAAATAACCCTAAAGATACCTGGAATGCCATTAACACACGTGTGTTAGATTAAGTTATAAATATCTTTATATGTATGTTAGTTGTAAGGTATATATTACTATGGGCCTTTGTCTAGGTACAATGTACATTTTTCACTGTTGCCTGAAATAAATGAATTGAATTGAATTGAATTGAATTGAATTAAACAAATTGCTAACATCCATAAGTTAAACTCTACCTCATCTCACCTGTTATCTATGTGTGATTCTCCCTCACTTTCTGTTGAATCTGTAAATGATTATTTTTCGAACATAGGAAAATCTCTTGCATCTAAATTCGTTCCCTTATCTGACTCTAGCCTGTCTGCATCCTCTCTCAACGTTCTTACCTTACCTCTGCCTTCTCTCACTCACTCTTCCCTAAGCTCTATGGCCATTTACAGTGTTGAAAACTCAGAAATCGAATCTATTATCTTAAACCTGAAAGACAAATGTGCGACGGGCTGGGATGGTATCTCTACCAAAATAGTTAAATCTGCCAAACATGTTCTAACTCCCATTTTAAATCACATATTTAATTTATCCATTACATCTGGCATCTTTCCGCGCTCCTTCAAGAAAGCTGTAGTGCATCCAGTTATTAAAAACGGGGACAGGCACACAAACTATCGGCCTATCTCAGTTCTATCAGTTTTTTCTAAGATTTTTGAAAAGGTTATTAACTCTAGGCTCATAAATTTTTTGCAAGATGGGAACATCTTATCTTCTAATCAATACGGATTTAGAAGCGGGAGGTCTACGGAGGATGCCGTTGTAGAGCTGACTGATGTTATTATTAAGAACATTGACAAAAAGCAAAAAACTCTAGGTATCTTCCTGGACCTTTCTAAGGCCTTTGACACCGTGTCTGTCCCTATCTTGCTTAACAAATTGGAACGTATTGGAATTATAGGCGTGGTACATGATTTGTTCCATAGCTATCTCACAAATCGTTCGCAATATGTTGTGATCGATGGTTTCAGAAGTAAGGAGGAATCCATTTGTTTTGGTGTCCCCCAAGGTAGCGTCCTCGGACCTACTTTGTTCCTGATCTATATAAATGACCTATGTAACTTCTCTCTTCCTAACTGCAATATTATCACATTCGCTGATGATACAGCCCTTCTCATACATGGTCAAACCTGGCAAACTGCTCGCAACCACGCCGAAAATGCACTTAAATTTGTTATGTGCTGGCTACAGTCCAATCTCCTTACTCTGAATATCTCCAAAACTAAATTTATGGCTTTTTCCCCTACTTCTGCTTCTCAACCTCTATTAGGTTTTTCTGTCTGTGCCCATGTTTGTTCTGGAGATTCTATTCCACTCGCTGTCGCCTGCAACTGTCCGCTTATAGAACGTACCTCTTCTTACAAATATCTCGGGATTGTGATAGATAGCACACTCAGCTGGAAACATCATATTGATACCACTGTATCGCGAGTAAGAAAGCTTATTTTCGTTTTCAAAACTCTTCGACCCGTTATTGGTTACGAATCGCTTAAAGTTATATATTTTACTTTAGCTCAATCTGTTCTAACTTATTGCATCGCATCCTGGGGTGGTTGTGTTAAAACCCATATGTTAAGACTTGAACGAGCTCAGAGAGCTGTCCTTAAAGTATTAATAAATAAACCTATACGGTTTCCTACTTCTGAACTCTATTCACTCACTCATCTTCCCACTGTCCGTCAACTATTTATATTGCAGATTATCACCAGAAAGCATTCCATACTTGTCTATGACTCAGATATATCAAATTCTAAGCGTAGGTCTGATAAAGTTTGCAAATCTGAACATCGGCGTACAGCATTAGCCAGTCGCCACTTTTATTTTATTAGCCCTACGCTCTACAACAGAGTTAACAAGGAAATAAATATTTATCCTCTCTCACAGTATAACTGCAAACAAAAATGTCTACAGTGGCTCACAGCCCTGTCTTATGAAGATACTGAAAACCTCCTTAAGATTTCCTCCTAATAACAAGCACTTACAGGCACTCACACACACACACTCACACTCCTAGACTTACACACACACATACTCACACACACACACACACACACACACACACACACACACACACACACACAGTCACATATTCCACACATACAAACAAATAGGTATTCATTATTATGCTACCTAGTTCTTTCATTTTCATTAATAGATTAATTCCTACTTTTAATTTTTAATTTTGTTTGGATTGTATAAACGGAGGTAGGCGTTAATATTCGCGACACAGTTTTATAACTTCTGCGAATGTTATCGTTCTTTTATTGTTATTGTTTGTTCATGTTTTTTGTTCCAAATAAATATATATTTGATTTTGATGATTTGATGATATTTAATGTTGTACACATGACTTCGAATATTGCCTAAACGATTTTTGATGTCATTCACATGATTAATGTTCACGTGATTTCTAATGTCGTCCACATGATTTATAATTTTATAGGGTTGGGTTCATATAGCTTCATGGCGCGCGCGTCGCACGCCACGTGATAGTACTTACGTTGACACACTCCCCCGTTGAGCGAGCTCCCCCAGTGGCCCGGCGCGCACGTGTGGCAGTGCGCGCCCACCGCGCGGCCCGCGCACGGCTGCACGCAGCGCGCGCGCGCGTCGCACACCGCGTGGCCGTTGCACTGGCACTCCGGGCAGCGCGTGAAGTGCCATCTGCAACACAACTATACGTTAGCGGTCAGCTGGCGGAATTACAAGCTTGTAGTATAGCTTTTTTCTGAAAGATTTCGTTCGGGGAAGTACTACCTCCATATCTATTTCTGTAGCAGTAGGGCTCGCTTTACTTCGTACCGGTTTGCAGAGTATGGTTGCCGGTGAAATTACAGGCACATGAAACTTTTCATCTTTATGTCTCAGGGTGGCGGGCGCAGTGCAATGCCACATAGGGCACGTCCTAGGTGGACGTGACCTGTGAGGTAATGCGTTGTTAAAGGCAGAGGTTACCGCTTAACATCAGGTGGGCCATCTGCTTGTTCAGCCATACAAGTAGTTAAACTTGTGATGGTTTTGCTTCGTTTGTATGTCTGCTTTTTCGTGCGGCGCGAGGCGTTTTTGTTGTATGAAGATTTTTGCCTGGCGTTAGCGCAGCTTTAAGCAAGTTGCCGGCATGGTGTCGTGTACTTTGCTGTTCGCAGACGTGTACCTGTGCTGTAAGCAGACGTGTACCTGTGCTGTTCGCAGACGCGCGGCGCGTGCGGGCGGCGCGCCCCACCCGGCACGCACGCGCCGCGCCCCGCGCCCGCGCCGTCGTCGCACCAACCGCACGCGGGCTCTGCGCGGCACGCGTCGCACGACACGTGCGCGGCACAGCCCGCGGGCGCCGCGCACGCGTGCCCGCCGCCCGACGACGTGGACCACGCGCGACACCCGCCCAGCGGGAACGACGCGCCGTATGCGTTCTGTACATACAAACAACACTATTCATACGAAATACCTCTCTTTTTTATAAAAATAATACTACAACTAATACAAGTAGCTATATACAAAACAATATCTCGACCTCTTTGGTGCGAAGATTCGCCTGCGACGCAGGAGGTTGCGGGTTCGATTCCCACCTCGGAACAAATATTTGTATGATCTGCAGATATTTGATCAGGGTGTTCTGGGTATTTTCTATGTATAATAAAAAATATCCATCAATGTAATGTATTGTATTAAGTTTATCAGTTATCTTGTACCCATAACACAAGCTGTGCTTAGCTTGGGGCTGGAAACTGTTGTGTGAACTGTCCAGCATTATTTATTGATGTAATGTGTCAGGTAGTTAGTACTCACTTTATCGACGCAGCGCCCCGCGGACGCGCACCAGATGCACTCCTCCGCGGTGCAGTTCGCGCACGTGTGCAGCGTGGCGCACGGCGCGCTGCACGGACCCGTGCTCGGCACGCTCCTGCACGGACAAAGGTTACACAATTACAACTATAACAACGTATATAACAACATGTGATGGGACATGTTCTAGGAATGTGTTTAGTTTTACAATCGGACCCGGGGAAAAGTCTGACATTTTGAAAAATCCAAGATGGCGAAGGTTTTGTCGGCCATTTTGTAAAATCAAGTTTTTTTTCAAACATTCCTTTCTGGAAACCTTTTTCAATGGATTAACTACAGCAACAAAACCGTCACGGTGAGCTTCGCGTACCACCGACCCACTAGTTTAACTAGTATACGGTTTGGTTTCATATATATCAATATAACATCTCAACGCTTTGAGTTTCTCCATTGTTCCAACCCTAATTCTCTTCGTTCATCAGAATATCTAGCTCTAAAGTTCCCCATTCATCACAGCTCTTTCTACACCGACTCTTTTACGGTGCAAGCTGTTCGGCTGTGGAATACATTACCGTTGTCGATTCGGCTTGCTCCGTCGTTACATTCTTTTAAAGATTGTTTTAAACTGTTATGTCTCCAACAGTCTTCTTCGTCCTGTTGATATTTTATTATGTTGGTGTGTTTATATTATTATGTATTTATTTTATGTATTATATGTAGGTTTGTATATATATTTCAAGATATTTGTATTTGTCAAGGTGATAACACCACTGTCCCATTCTTCCATATAGTCCTCTCCATCCTAAGGGTGTCAGGAAGAAATTGCTATACGCTATGAGACCGCCCATTGTGAATTTCTGTTATTTTTCGTTATTAAGTTATGTTTTGTATTTCTGTGTATTATTTGTGTACAATAAAGAGTTAATCTGTCTGTCTATCTCAATTTATTTCTACTTCCTTTTCCTGTCTACAGATTCGTGGTGTGCCACAGGGATGTTGTTTGGCATTTTAACCGGTGTAACTTGGATAAATAGCACGTGTGTGGTGTAGTTCAATTTAAGTGTATTGCAGGTCTTATCGAAATGATGCACTTTTTCCTGCAAAAACTCGGTTTTTCTGCCACCATTTAAACTGGGTTATGACTTGACGGAGACTCTTGACGACTTGACTATAAAAAATATATAATTATATCACTTGACATTGGAGAATTTGTTTGGAGCACTCCTCAGAAGCCATTACAAGAAGAGCAGAAAATGAACAAATATCATTCAACCTTATGACTCTAACCGCCATTTTCAAAACTGCTAGTGTTTTTTTTAAGTGGAAGTGTATTGCGTGTCTTTTCTAATTAGTGGAGATTGTCTACCAAAGTTTTAGTAAAACTGCCACCGTTTTACTAAATATGACTTGACTGAGACTGACGACTTGGAAGGAGTGTAACGTTGCAAATTAATACAATAAATACTTGAAAATTCTAAATACGCCAATTATAAAAAGAAACGTAATCCTTTTTTTATTTTTCGTTTTCAATTTTTTCTAATTAATAGGCGGAGTAAATATAGTGATTCGAGGGATGATCTCATACCTAACGTCTTCTGTAGAGTTGGCAGGTATGCATTTAATATGATCGTAGTCCCAATAGCACGCGCGCTGACTCGACTCCTCTGTACCCTGGAATAAAATAATAAATAAATAATGCTGGACAGTTCACACAACATTATCTAGCACCAAGCTAAGCAGAGCTTGTGTTATGGGTACTAGATAACTGATATACTTGATCTATATATATAACAAAGTCGTGTTAGTTACACCCCTTATAACTCAAGATAGGCTGGACCGATGTTAGTTATCTCTTTTTTGGTGGATTCTTCTCCGCTCCGAATAGCAGAATAAGTAATAAGGAGAGTGGGGGGTTCACCGGGGGCTACCCGTGCCCGTGCGAAGCCGGGGCGAGTCGCTAGAACAATATATAACATAGATAGATATTTTTTATTATACATAGAAAATACCCAGAACACCCTGAACAAATATCTGCGATAGCACAAATATTTGTTCCGAGGAGGGAATCGAACCCGCAACCTCCTGCGTCGCAGGCCAACTTACGCCCGCCGCGCCACAGAGGTCGTCCGTGACTTAAAATACATAGTTTTCACTTTATAGAGGACTTTAGGATATAGGATAGGCTGATGATGGAGAGGATCACGATCTCATCAGCCCTATCTTCATAGAACATAAACATGCTGATAGTTAGGGCTAAGACTTTGGCCTAAGAAAACCCCTTAGTAGTAGTAATAAAGCTTTTTTGTGAATGAATTCTCCGGGGAAGTACTACCACCATACCATACTATTTCTGTCGCAAAGCAGTAGTGCTGGCATTGCTGTGTTCCAGTTTGAAGGGTAAGGGTGTCGGTGAAATTACAGGCACATGAGACTTTCATCTTTATGTCTCAGGGTGGCGGGCGCAGTGCAATGCCACATAGGGCGTGTCCTAGGTGGACGTGACCTATGAGGTAATGCTCTGTTCATAGGCAGAGGGTACCGCTTAACATAAGGTGGGCCATCAGCATGTTACGTCATTCAAGTAGTATAAAAAAAAACCTCATCTTTGCCTTGGATGTTGTAAAAGCTGATTAAGAATGTCACAAAATTCATTCATCGTCAGCCCACCGAAGTCCACGGCTGGGCACAGGCCTCCCCATAGAATGCCACGACGAACGGTCTTGAGCCCCCTCCATCCACCGCCTTCCCGCGACCTCTATAATGTTTTTTGTCCATCCAAAGGAGGGTATTCCTCTTTTGCGTCGTCCGGTTTGTGGTCGCCACTAGAGAACCTTTCTTCCACAACGGTTACCAGTTCTGTAAGCTTTATGGCCTGCCCATTGCCACTTCAACTTGCTAATTCTAAGAGCTTGGTTCTTGAACTCGGGACTAAAACCCATTCATACTCGATCATGGCTCGTTTTAGTCCCTTCTTGAACAATCTACTATTTCACAATAGTAGACCCGTACTTACATTATAGAATAGTTTTACAAAATCATTCATCGTGGCTATTATTAACTGGGCGGGGATCGAACCCACGACCCTTGTGACACGGGCTTACCAACTGTGCCACCATTCTGCTCCTCGCTAAATATGCAGGCTGGACAGATGGACCACGAAATGCGGCTATAACCGTAGAAACTAAAACGCTATAGTCGAGCCATTCTGAACGGAGTCGCACATCATAAACGTCAGCTAGCGCGCTCCGTGAGCGTAATAAGTGCGAACGAGACAGATATACAAATAAGTTTCTTGAGAAAACTATATTTTTCAATACAAGGCTATATAAAATTAGTAATCGGAACCGTGGGCTGATCAAAATTACCCTAAACACCGGCTAGTCTACTACTAGTGGTTCGCCCCGAACTGAGACCTCCCGAATACACGCGATTCAGGTAGGTTATCTTATTTCTTACGAAAAAATATACGTACGTGTGGTTCGAAAAGTTAGACCTACAACGTCGTTCAAATTCCTACAAGCAACAATGGACAACAATGGATGATATATACTGGTTTTTTGTATACTACTAGGATGACGGAACAAGCAGATGGCCCACCTGATTTTAAGCGGTATCCTCTGCCTATGAACAGTGCATTATCTCTTAGGTCACGTCCACCTAGGACGCGCCCTATGTGGCATTGCACTGCGCCCGCCACCCTGGGACATAAAGATAAAAAGTCTCATGTACCTGTAATTTCACCGGCACCCTTACCCTTATTATTATTGGTATTATCGCGGTTATTGCTTTATAGAGTACAAGTTTCGAAATTCTTCAGTTTAAGACTTTTCCCAGTATTTGTGTCATAAAAGCTACAAACATACCAAAGGATCTTGATTTTTTAACCGCCATGGCTCCTACAACATCTAAAATAATTGCGTCATAATAAAACCTAATGTATTTAGAAAATAAAAAACTGTTATTTAGAATTAGAATTGTAGCATTAGTCAAAGTAACCTAGAAGTTTTGGTTTTTTAAATTTTCGTTTTTTTCTAATATCTCAAAAACTACATATGTATGTTAAAAAAAATATAAAAAAATAACAGAAATGACAGCTGGAAGAGGGGTTGAAGGTGTTCAGTCAATTACATACGTGTCTGTGATGGTGCTGGTGTGCGTGACACGCTGCGCAGGAGTGGTACCTCCCACACGCTTCTTTGCTTGTGTCTGTGCTAGTGCCGCACTCCTCTATTCATACAAATACATACGTGTGTGTGATGGTGCTGGTGTGCGTGGCACGCTGCGCAGGAGTGGTACCTCCCACACGCTTCTTTGCTTGTGTCTGTGTTAGTGCCGCATTCCTCTATTGATAGCGCCATCTGTTGCAACAAAACAACAATAAATAACAAATGGGCCAAGATCTAATTACTTGCAGCGCCCCTTAGTGCCTCAACATTTCCGCTAGGGGCGCTGCAAGTAAATGTACGGAAGGAAACGAAACTAAACAGTGTTTTATTTTTACTTGTATAGTGTTGGCGTACCCGAATCCTTACGAGATACAGGAAAACTGTCTTTGGCCCATTTACTCATTTTGTATGAAAACTATTTTGGCGTAGTAATTTCTTTGGTCAAGTGAGTGAGTTGGTGAGTTCTCCATAAAAATGAGTTGTTTTGAACAAGTTTTTTATTAATGCGTTTCGTCTCAGTTTTATGTAAGGATTGTTTCATTGTATATTAGAATAATATAAAACGGAGCACTAGAAGTTAGTCAAATTTAATAATAGTAGTTTATGCAACTGTCATACAAGAAGGGGTATTAAAACACGAGAGTCTGTTTATAGTCGAGAGTCGAATGCGATAATAGGTTGACTCGAGTGTTTTAATACCTAAGTTATATGCAGTTTCATACACTACTTTATCTTCACTCATAGGAATAATTTAAATTAAACAAAGAAAAACACGATCGGCAAAAAAAGTATGGGAAGCGCGGGAAATTAGGTTCAAACTACGCATGCGTGCGCCATTTTTTCACAGTTCGAACTGCGCATGCGTGCGCCTTAGACTAGTTTAATGAATTAATAAAAATAAAAATAGCGGTACTATAATGAGTTTTATGATACAGTTGGCGGCGGTACTATAATGAGTTTTATTCTTAATTTTATGTATATTCGTCTATAAAGTGCATCTGTATAGAACCGTCTTTGAATTCGTAATTAGAATTTTTCGATTTGATTTGTATATAAAATGATTTCTTATACAATTTGTAAGTAATCTGGTACCTACGTTATTAAAACTATCGTAATAGATGTTCAATATGGCCTCCCTCTTGCTGTATACAGGTATACAGGCACGTTTCAGAACACCTCTAGTGGCCTTAGACAAAAATTTCTGGTGAATGTTATTTAAATGATAAAGAACTTTATGTTTTATTAAGTAATGACGCGCAGGCCTTACTTGGTGTGTATTCCTGGTGCAGTAGTGATGGAAAGGGCTTACTTGGTGTGTGTGCCTGGTGCAGTAGTGATGGGAAGGGCTTACTTGGTGTGTATGCCTGGTGCAGTAGTGATGGGAAGGGCTTACTTGGTGTGTATGCCTGGTGCAGTAGTGATGGGAAGGGCTTACTTGGTGTGTATGCCTGGTGCAGTAGTGATGGGAAAGGCTTACTCGGTGTGTATGCCTGGTGCAGTAGTGATGGGAAGGGCTTACTTGGTGTGTATGCCTGGTGCAGTAGTGATGGGAAGGGCTTAATTGGTGTGTATGCCTGGTGCAGTAGTGATGGGAAGGGCTTACTTGGTGTGTATGCCTGGTGCAGTAGTGATGGGAAGGGCTTACTTGGTGTGTATGCCTGGTGCAGTAGTGATGGGAAGGGCTTACTTGGTGTGTATGCCTGGTGCAGTAGTGATGGGAAGGGCTTACTTGGTGTGTATGCCTGGTGCAGTAGTGATGGGAAGAGTTTACTTGGTGTGTATGCCTGGTGCAGTAGTGATGGGAAGGGCTTACTTGGTGTGTATGCCTGGTGCAGTAGTGATAGGAAGGGCTTACTTGGTGTCTATGCCTGGTGCAGCAGTAACGCTTAGACCTTACTTGGTGTGTGTGCCTGGTGCAGCAGTGACGCTTAGACCTTACTTGGTGTATATGCCTGGTGCAGTAGTGATGGGAAGGCCTTACTTGGTGTGTGTGCCTGGTGCAGTAGTGACGCTTAGACCTTACTTGGTGTGTATGCCTGGTGCAGTAACGACGCTTAGACCTTACTTGGTGTGTTTGCCTGGTGCAGTAGTGATGCTTAGACCGTACTTGGTGTGTGTGCCTGGTGCAGTAGTGACGCTTAGACCTTACTTGGTGTGTGTGTGCCTGGTGCAGTAGTGACGCTTATACCTTACTTGGTGTGTGTGTGCCTGGTGCAGTAGTGACGCTTAGACCTTACTTGGTGTGTATGCCTGGTGCAGTAACGACGCTTAAACCTTACTTGGTGTGTGTGCCTGGTGCAGTAGTGACGCTTAGACCTTACTTGGTGTGTATGCCTGGTGCAATAACGACGCTTAGTCCTTACTTGGTGTGTGTGCCTGGTGCAGTAGTGATGGGAAGGCCTTACTTGGTGTGTATGCCTGGTGCAGTAGTGACGCTTAGACCTTACTTGGTGTGTGTGCCTGGTGCAGTAGTGAAGCTTAGACCTTACTTGGTGTGTATGGCTGGTGCAGTAACGACCCTTAGACCTTACTTGGTGTGTGTGCCTGGTGCAGTAGTGATGGGAAGGCCTTACTTGGTGTGTATGCCTGGTGCAGTAACGACGCTTAGACCTTACTTGGTGTGTGTGCCTGGTGCAGTAGTGACGTTTAGACCTTACTTGGTGTGTATGCCTGGTGCAGTAACGACGCTTAGACCTTACTTGGTGTGTGTGCCTGGTGCAGTAGTGACGTTTAGACCTTACTTGGTATGTATGCCTGGTGCAGTAACGACGCTTAGACCTTACTTGGTGTGTGTGCCTGGTGCAGTAGTGATGGGAATGCCTTACTTGGTGTGTATGCCTGGTGCTGTAACGACGCTTAGACCTTGCTTGGTGTGTGTGCCTGGTGCAGTAATGATGTGAAGGCCATACTTGGTGTGTATGCCTGGTGCAGTAATGACGCTTAGACCTTACTTGGTGTGTGTGCCTGGTGCAGTAATGACGCTAAGACCTTACTTGGTGTGTATGCCTGGTGCAGTAACGACGCTTAGACCTTACTTGGTGTGTATGCCTGGTGCAGTAACGACGCTTAGACCTTACTTGGTGTGTATGCCTGGTGCAGTAGTGATGGGACGGCCTGCATGCGCCGCACCACGCACAGCCGGCTGCCGTACAGGCGCCGCACGATTCCGCCAAACTGCATCTATTTTCATCTGTAACGTATTAAGATATCATATAAGGTCGAAGGAAGTCGGTGAATGGAGGCGGCTCAATAACTTTCTTAGTGACATTTATAGGAACTTTTAGTTGACTTTTAATTTAAATTTAAAAAGCCGTGTTTTTTTATATATTTTTCAACACAATTGATCATAAAGTGCCTCTAATTAGACACATAATGACACCTGTAATCAAACTGTGACTTTTTCATTGCTATTATTCACTAGTGGGTTATAGAGACAGTTAAACATTTACACAGAGTGTGTATTTTTGTTTTACATCTGTAATCAAACTGTGATTGTTTAATTGCTATTATTCACAAGTGAGTTATTGAGACGTCAGTTGAACATTTACACACATTTACACAGAGTGTGTATTTCAATTTTATTCTTATTTTCTTCACAAGTGTGTTGAAAAACGTCGTATGATACACGTGTGTATTCATGATTACCGTCCTCGGCTCTCGTAAGACCCTCACCTAACGGCTCGAGTTTCAATGGCGCCTCAGCGGTAATCACCAACATTACACACTTGTACCATAATGTACTTTTATATAAGTACCTTGTGTCTAGTACGCTTTTACATTACGGAACACTCAGCGCGCCAGTCTCACTAGCGCTTGTCCGTTTACTTATAAAAATTGCTCAGATGCAGCTGATTAGACTTACCAAATAGCGGTTCATTAACGCACGACTTGACGGTTCCGTCAAATGATTCATTCCAGCCAACCTCATCTAGCTAAAACAAAATAATATCATTTATTTCAGTTAGGGACGACACTGGCAAGTTGTCCACCCAGTAACCCCACACCAATCTGGCGAAAAAGGCCTTAATCGTTATTACTGGAAGAAAGCGTTAGCTGAGTCATTCGTGGGAAGCAATGGCGGCGACGAGCTCACCACTTGTCACGTCTATAAGTGAAAAGTGGCCCATTGAGGCTCAGCCTACCAACTTCGCGTTTTGCTTCTAAAGTAACAAATATAAAAAATAAATTCTACTATTAATCTAAGTAATGTGATTACCTACTGAATAGTATAAAAATTTACGCTTAATATTTTCTCTAATCGAAGGAGGGACTTATAACGGGTTTTAGGAGGGCCAATTTCAAATAATAAAGCTATCGACAAAAGGTTCACCATCGTGTTTCTTTTCTATGATTTATTTAGATTACATCCTCAAGTAATTACTGCATTAACATCAAGTTTGTAATCTTTACTGTTACTGAGTGAGAGTGTAATGCAACGACTCCACAATTTTAACATTATCGTCTTAAAAGGTACATACCGGTGCGCATATATTTAAATGATGTCGCCACGCGCATGCTACTGCCGCTCTCTGAGTACTAGCTACACACGCGGCTTCGCTTGTGTGTACGGAGCATTTATCGCCCACCTCAAATATGAGGGCGTCTGCGCGAAGTCTTCCATCAAAGCTGAAACAAGGCGATATGTCAGGCAATACGGAGACAACTGTACTTTGGCCCGAATTCCTCTGCCGCTGACCTCGGTCGCGTAGCACGGATAACTAGATGGCGCCACTCAAAGATGCACATTCCTAGAACGCGCTATCGATGCGTTTTGTGATTTGCATATGATTTAACACAGTCAATATCAAAGAGAATCGATAATTTGAATACTCAGCCATCATTGAATGAGCCATCCCTATTAAAATTCAAATGTTTTGCCAGAGACTTTCTAATTCTAATAACTTTACGATGGATGCATTCAGCATTCCATCCATACACAACGACAAAAAATGCCACCTTTGAAAATTCGAATGATAATAAATGAGTTTGATATACTGCCGGTTCATACTATAGTCCTTAAAATCTGTTCAATAACCAAGCAACAATTGACAGAAGGGTTTCTTTTATGCTTTTTATTTCTCGTTTGGTTCGGACACTTTTTGAGCGCTGACCCGAAGTATATTTACTTCGAGGTCAGTTTGTTTTGCCATCACACTCCGCTCTCTGCTAATAATAGTGTATTTAAGGAATACAGTGATGTGAAACTTACCCTCCATGAATAATAACAGTGGATTTCTGTCGTAGCGGTAGTTTAGCGGCCGCGTGGGCTGCGCGCGCCGCGCCCAGCGGTGGGATAGTTTCTACCCATGTTTGGCACCTAAAACAAAAAAGAAAATAAAAAAGAAAAAAAATTTTTTTTACAAATCAAGCTTTTATAAAATTAGTGATCGGAACGGTGTGCTGATCAAAATGAGCTCAAGCAATACTTTCTATCAATTGTGGAGTGCCGTTGTTCACCTTCCGTCTCCATCCTAACTGAAACTGAAACTCACTCGGTGACTAACATTTGACAAGTAAAATTACCATCAATGGGGAGACACACTGCTTATTTATCACGCTAGGTGGCGCATAATCGCTGGTGTTGTTTCGTAGCAAACAAAGGTCTATCAATGTTAAAAAAAAACTGTCAAAAGTGTCAATTATCAATGGATTATTTTAGTAAATAAACATTAAATAATAGTCTGGTATAAAACATGCCTCTGTGTAGTGCACTTCAGTGTAAAAATAAAGGTACACACCGTTTCCCTTCTGATGAGAAAAAGACAAGACCACTAAATGACAAGCACCAGCGATGGTGGCGCCATCTGAGATTAGTTTTGTCTGTGGCTCCCCATTGGACAACTTAGAGTTTGAACTTTTTTAACAATGAGCCGTTTTCCATGCAAGATTCCGTGAAATTTACATATTAGGACTATTACATGTATTAGGACTTAAAAATGTTTGACGACCACTGTGACGCGGCGGGCGAAGGTGCGCCTGCGACGCAGGAGGTTGCGGGTTCGATTCCCGCCGCGGACAAATATTTGTGCAATGTGCGGATATTTGTTCTGGGTATTTTCTATGCATAATAAAAATATCCATCTATGTAATGTATTGTATTAAGTATATCAGTTATCTAGCACCCATAACACAAGCTCCGCTTAGCTTGGGGCAAGATAATGTGTGTGAACTGTCCAGCATTATGTATGTTAGTTCCAAAAGGATTGCGTATCCATTTTTGGTAAATTTCAGCTTCTGTATTGCTATATTCTGAAAAATAACGATATAATTCATCTGCCAGGATTTTCAGATAACATTTGATGTTCTTTTGTATGCTTTTCTTAAACGTGTCACACTTGTCGTCATCAAGGAGTGTCTTTAATGTTAAGAAAGCACTATAATTTTCCTTGAAAACTTGAATAATCCATAATTGAAGTTTACAAATAAATCAAATAAATAAAATAAATAATGCTGGACAGTTCACACAACATTATCTAGCCCCAAGCTAAGCAGAGCTTGTGTTATGGGTACCAGATAACTGATATACTTAATACAATATATAACATAGATAGATATTTTTTATTATACATAGAAAATACCATAACACCCTGAACAAATATCTGCAATCGCACAAATATTTGTTCCGAGGCGGGAATCGAACCCGCAACCTCCTGCGTCGCAGGCCAAGCTTCGCCGGCCGCGCCACAGAGGTCGTCTAATAAACGCACGGTAGATTTTACGGAACTACACAGCTTAACTAACACAACACTGCTGAGCAAGACGAAAGAAAACGTACGATTGACTGATAGGCGTTAGTGTCATATTGTTTCGTCAGTCGCTTGCCTTCCTCCCGGTCACCTAACCGCGCGCCGGCTCGCTAACCCCGGCGCGCGTTCATTCAAAGTTTGGATCATTCGCGGACCATGTTTTAGTTCTTGCGGACCACTGGTTGGGAACCACTGATATAAATGAACCTACAGGGACTCGTGGATGCAACGATGCGCCGCCGGCCAGCGCATCGCCAGCCGCTAGTTACCTCGCATCGTACAGCAAGCCGGCGCTCGAGTAACACCGCGATCCGGCTGGGTTGGTGAGGTGCGCAGCCGAACTGTCGTTATGCGACGATGTACTGACCAACTGCGCCGCCGGTCAGCGCATCGCAGGCCGCTAGTTACCTCGCATCGTACAGCAAGCCGGCGCTCGAGTAACACCGCGATCCGGCTGGGTTGGTGACGTGCGCGGCCGCACTGTCGTTATGCGACGATGTACTGACCAACTGCGCCGCCGGTCAGCGCATCGCCAGCCGTTAGTTACCTCGCATCGTACAGCAAGCCGGCACTCGAGTAACACCGCGATCCGGCTGGGTTGGTGACGTGCGCGGCCGCACTGTCGTTATGCGACGATGTACTGACCAACTGCGCCGCCGGTCAGCGCATCGCCAGCCGCTAGTTACCTCGCATCGTACAGCAAGCCGGCGCTCGAGTAACACCGCGATCCGGCTGGGTTGGTGACGTGCGCGGCCGCACTGTCGTTATGCGACGATGTACTGACCAACTGCGCCGCCGGTCAGCGCATCGCCAGCCGTTAGTTACCTCGCATCGTACAGCAAGCCGGCACTCGAGTAACACCGCGATCCGGCTGGGTTGGTGACGTGCGCGGCCGCACAGTCGTTATGTGACGATGTACTGTTAAACTGCGCCGCCGGTCAGCGCATCGCCGGCCGCTAGTTACCTCGCATCGTACAGCAAGCCGGCGCTCGAGTAACACCGCGATCCGGCTGGGTTGGTGACGTGCGCGGCCGCACTGTCGTTGTGCGCGTTGCCACCAAACACGAGCATTACACCTGGAATCAAGACAAATCAAATCATTGACCGATCGAGCATAGTTCTTGCAACAACTGGCAAAATCATTGACCGAGCGAGCATGGTCCTTGCAACAACTGGCAAAATCATTGACCGAGCGAGCATGGTCCTTGCAACAACTGGCAAAATCATTGACCAAATTTTGTGACTCAAAATAGGTAAAATTCCAGGCCATTTCTAGATGGCGCTGGCAAGTAGCCTGGGAATCATTCAAACATAATCTCTTTTAATTCTTTAAAAATAAACATTTTAAATAATTTACTTTTTAATTATTAAACTTTGGTCGCAAAACATGTTTTATCGATCTATTCGAACACATGTAAAAAGCATTTCAATCGTTTATAGCAGATTCAAAACACTCGGCGACATCTAGCGTCATTCTAGGCAATCATTTATCGATGCACGTTTGCTTGTATGAGATTGGCAGTCTATTGTTTGCTAGTCTATGCTAATACCTAGTTCTAATACATACCTCGAAGAGCAGTCAGTCATAAATTGGCCTTCAGTGCAAATAAATCAAGTGACTTGAGAGTGATCATTAGTGAACAATGTAGTGAAGTACAGTCGTCGTTAGGAGTAAATTGGTGTTTTTAAATAGTTATGTTAATGAGTAAATTTTGGTTAAATCGTTAAATTTAGTGTAATCCCGAACTCTAGCTCGTAACAATATGTGATTCAAATAACATATGGGATCAGTAGGAAAACCAAGATGACTGACATAGCTCTCAGAATGAGCGAGTTGAAGTGGCAATGGGCAGGCCATTTAGCTAGCAGAACAGATAACCGTTAATGGAAAAATCTCGAATGGCGACAAACCGGTGGCCGACGCAGAAGAGGAAGGCTGCATCGATGGACCAACGACATTATTGTCGACTTTGTGGCGCGGCGGGCGAAGGTTCGCCTGCGACGCAGGAGGTTGCGGGTTCAATTACCGCCTCGGTAAAAATATTTGTACGTTCTTTTTTAACATTGATAGACCTTTGTTTGACCACGATTTTACCTGTTGGTAAGTGACGATGTGGCCGAAGATGGAGCTCAAGGGTCTAGAAGGCACCATTCACTCTAGCCTTAATTAAAGAGACCCAGATACCCAGATGCCTTCAGGAAATCTGCAGATATTTGTACAGGGTGTTTTGGGTATATAATAAAAAAAACTATCTATGTAATGTATTGTATTAAGTATATCAGTTATCTAGTACCCATAACACAAGCTCTCCTTAGCTTGGTGCTAGATAATATTGTGTGAACTGTCCAGCATTATTTATTTATTATACAGGTTGCAGGAAGGCGGTGGACGGAGGCGGCTCAAGACCATACATCGTGGCATGTAGAGGCCTATGTCCATGCAGTGGACGTCTAAAAGCTGGTGATGTAGATGGTGTTACCTGGAGAAACAAATATGGCGGTGTGCAAATATCTGGGTATAGGCGCCGGAGGAAGTGGTTTGAACACTCTCTTGTCAACATCGTACTCATATAGCGCTGCAGATGGAGCCTGGAACAGACAAACAACGGTATGTACAAGACGAGCGGGACCGAGCTATACAGCGGGACAGAGCTATACTATACGTTCGGCTACTGTCGGATATCAGTCTGCGCTTTTCTGCTGCGCAAACGAAAACAGTCGATCGGACTTATATTTTGTGTAAAACTGTATGTATGTGTTACGATATGTACGATATGAACAAGATGTTATTATCTACACTAATATTTGTATTTTTGTGTGTGTGTGTATGTTTGTAATAAATAAACTCAAAAACTACTGTGCCGATTTAAAAATTCTTTCGCCATTGGAAAGCTTCATTCACCCTGAGTGACATAGGTTACCAGGGTGGGGGGATAGGAAAGGGGGGGGGGGGGCTGTTTTTCATCCTGAAACTACCCGTGCGAAGCCGGGACGAGTCGCTAGTCCTTTATATACTCGTATTGATAGTACAAACTATAGGCAAAATGCATTTCTACAACGTGCAAGCGACAATTTAAATAAGCTGTGTAAGTCAATGGACTTGGATCTATTCTCCAAGAGTGTAAGCTCAGCCCGTCAGCGGCTCAGCAGATAATTTTTTGTAGTTTATTTTAGTTTGTAACTTAGTTAATTATGTGTTTATGTATCTTCGTTACTGTTGACAAGTTTGTTCTATTATGCTCTCTACACGTGATTTATAGATAGCTGTTGGTTTTCCTACTAAATACATATAAAAACACCTGGTAAAGTTACGAGTCGGAGTCGCGTAGAGTTCCGTATTTATTCCGTAGAAATAGGCGAAGACCTAGGCCAATTAAGCTTTTAGTCCTCGGTGAAATTAGGCACCACGTTTTATACACATTTTCACTTCAAAAATATTTTTCGTTTTTCTTTAGGGAATTGAAATACTAACTATAATTTATTCATTTTAATTTTATAAATAGGGTGGAAACTAGGTTGGATGAGTTTTATTCTCTCTAATAAAAAAAACTTAAGGTTATGTATGTATTACCTGCGTAGCCTCAGATTCGGAAACCAACCCTCCGTGGATATAAACGCGACGGGACAGCTCGTCCCACGCCGCACTATGGCCGAACCCCGCGCGCGCCACCCACCCTTTGGTGTCGCTCACACCCCACTCTCCTTCCTCTATATAATATTCCTGGAAGCAGCAAAATACTCGGATTAGTAAATAATACAAGTACTCTGGTTAGTAAATACTCAGGAACATAAAATACTCGAGTACATAAAATACTCGGGTACATAAAATACTTTGGTAAATAACCATACATAATAATAATAATATAAATTTTTATTTCCGACCAATGATCCATATTGGGTTAGTAACACAACAAGTAATTAATTTTGTAAAAAATAAAAAACCCTCAATGCAATGAAACGGCTGAACCGATTTTGATCAAACATAGCCAAGAACACTCCCGACAAATTCACTCTTCAAACAAAAAAAAAACGGTTCATCCGTTCTGGAGCTACGATGCGACAGACATACAGACAGACACACACACAGACACGTCAAACTTATAACACCCCGTCGTTTTTGCGTCGGGGGTTAAAAATAACTTAAATTATGTAAGTACATTAAATTGCTTGTGTACAAAGGAGAGTGTCTATGTATGTATGTGTTATTTCTGGAAGAAAGCGTTAGCCGAGTCAGTCGTGGGAAGCAATGGCAGCGATGAGCTCACCCCTTGTCACGTCTATATTCCATGATGGTGCAACCCACTGTGAAAAGAGGTCCATTGAGGCTCTGCCTACCACTTCGAAAAAGGTGTGTGTCTATGTATGTATGTATGTATCTTGTTCTTTTTTGTAGCATGGCCGTGGAACATCCTACTAATATTATAAACGCGAAAGTTTGAATGGATGTATCTTTGTAACTCTTTCACGTAAAAACTACTGGATGGATTTGGATGAAATTTGGAATGGAGATAACTGGACTCCCGGAATAACACATAGGCATATTTTTATCCCGATATTCCCACGGGATCGAGACTTACGCGGGTGAAACCGCGGGGCGCTGCTTGTACTGTATATAAATATTTACCTGCACAATATGTAGGTATCCATAGTGCGGCGAATGACCAAAAAATGACAGCATCACTGGTTTCCGGGTAGCTCCGAGATACACCAACACAGCCGTGTGGCCCGACACGTGCAACCCACCTGTGGGAAATAGTTGGGAATAACTTATATAAATTTAAAAGAGCTACTTTAGCCGCTCTTGCGAAAGAGTGAGTTTTCTACACCTTAACGTGTAAAATGTATGTTATTTTATAATTTTATTTCCTGTTTTTATATAATCGTGGTGTACACATGTTTTGAAATATCAAAACAACAAAAACAAACAAAAAAACAGTAGTTAAACATTTCTGTAATGTACTTTCATATATAATTTCTTCGGTTGTATTCTGTTTTGTGTGCCATATGTTATAAATAAATAAAGCACTTGTACTTGGTTTTTGTAGATTTAGTGTTTTGGTTTGGGATTTGAAGTAGTAGTAGAGCTTTTTTGTGAAAAAGTTCGTCCACCATACCTATTTCTGGCGCATAGCATTAGTGCTCGCACTGCTGAGTTCCGGAAATGTATGGTTACCGTTGAAATTACAGGCACATGAGACTTTTCATATTAATGTCTCAGGGTGGCGGGCGCAGTGCAATGCCACATAGGACGCGTACAGTTGACCTCGTCCCCTGTGAAACTCCGAGCATAGCTCTCCGTGGCCTGCTGCGCAACTAACGACATTGCTTTAAAAGAAGTCTCTCTGTAGCATCACGCGCCACAGCTGACCTCGTCCCCTGTGACACTCCGTGCATAGCCCTCTCCATGGCCGGTTGGCGACTCACCGCAGTGCTTCAGTGGTGCCGGCCTGTGTGGAGAGCAGGCAGTGGGCGTGCTGTTGTGCCAATGAGGCCTGTCAGTGTCTAGTCTCACGCGCCACAGCTCGTTGGTCACCTCCCCCCCTCTGCCCTCCAAGCCCGTCAGACCGCCACTGAAATAAATAGCAATTATATGATTTACTAACGCCTCGTCCCGGCTTCGCACGGGTAGTTTCAGGATGAAAATCAACCCCTCCCCCCTCCTCCTAATCCCCCCCTCCTCCTGCTACCCCCCCCCCCCCCCCCCCCCCTCCTCCTCCTACCCCCCCCCCCCCTGGTAGCCTATGTCACTCAGGGTGAATGTAGCTTTCCAATGGTGAAAGAATTTTTGAAATCGGCACAGTAGTTTTTGTGTTTATTCATTACAAACATACACACACACAAAAATACAAATCTTTCCTCTTTATAATATTAGTGTAGAAGTATAGATTATTTTAGCCAGATGTGTATTAGGCTGAGATAAATGCTTATACATAGCACGTACTAACTTTGTCTTAGGCTGAGATATACATAGCACGTAGTAATGCTTAGCACTGCCTCTGTCCCTCTCTAACACGAGTGATTTGACATATGTGTGAAAGTGACAGGGATAATGCTAAGTAAGATCTTTTTTTTTAAACTAAGTTATTGACGGAACAAGCAGATGTCCCAACTGATGTTAAGCAGTAACCTCTGCCTATAACAATGCATTACCACACAGGTAATGTCCACCTAGGACGCGCCCTATGTGGCATTGCACTGCGCCTGAGATGAAAAGTCTCATGTGCCTGTAATTTCACCAGTACCCATACCCTTCAACCCGGAACAATGCGAGCACTACTGCTTTGCGGCAGAAATAGGTATGGTGGTAATACTTCCCCGGACAAACTCTAACAAAAAAGCTCTACTAAAAACGAACTACTCGGTTTTTTAGCCTTTATTGGAAAAGTTTGGCAACCCCTGCAGTAGACTCTAGCGGGATAGTAGCGTAGTATGGCAATCTGCCATACTACGCATGATAAACTCGCACTTGACCGTTTTATTTCTCACCCCCTTTCCGGATCCTCTGAGTAGACCACTCCTCCATACACTATTAACTCGTTTCCGTACACGACGGCGGAGTGAGCGAAGCGAGCTAAGGGACCCGTATCGTAGGTGATGATTGGCGCCCATGTCTCTTCTTTTACTTTATACCTGAAAACAGTAGCACAGTAGTACAGTTTCGTGTACTCTTTTACTTTCAATCTGAAAAACAGTGAGTTTCATGGGAAAGAGTTAGTTAGGGAGTATTATTTTATCTGTGGTTAGGGTTTTTACTTTCTATCTGAAGAACAGTAGTACAGTTTCGTGTACTGTTTTACTTTCAATCTGAAAAACAGTGAGTTTCATGGGAAAGAGTTAGTTAGGGTTTTTACTTTCTATCTGAAAAACAGTGAGTTTCATGGGAAATAGTTAGTTAGTGTTTTTACTTTCTATCTATCTGAAAAACAGTAGTACAGTTTCATGCACTCTTTTACTTTCAATCTGAAAAACAGTAGTATAGTTTCATGTGCTCTTTTACTTTCAATCTGAAAAAACAGTAAGTTTCATGGAAAAGAGTTAGTTAGGATTTTTACTTTCTATCTGAAAAGCAGTAGTACAGTTTCATGTACTCTTTTACTTTCAATCTGAAAAACAGTGAGTTTCATGGAAAATAGTTAGGGTTTTAACTTTCTATCTGAAAAGCAGTAGTACAGTTTCATATGCTCTTTTACTTTCAATCTGAAAAAACAGTAAGTTTCATGGAATAGAGTTAGTTAGGATTTTTACTTTCTATCTGAAAAGCAGTAGTACAGTTTCATGTACTCTTTTACTTTCAATCTGAAAAACAGTGAGTTTCATGGGAAATAGTTAGTTAGGGTTTTTACTTTCTATCTGAAAAGCAGTAGTACAGTTTCGTGTACTGTTTTACATTCAATCTGAAAAACAGTGAGTTTCATGGAAAAGAGTTAGTTACGGTTTTTACTTTCTATCTGAAAAGCAGTAGTACAGTTTCATGTACTCTTTTACTTTCAATCTGAATAACAGTGAGTTTCGTGGGAAAGAGTTAGTTAGGGTTTTTACCCTGTGAGAGAACATTTAAAACATATTCGCTTACATAGATAGGGAAATTTATGAATTACACAACAAAATTAATTATCAGGGTTCGCCATCGAAGGATACGTTGAGGAGGAATATATGTCCTCCTCTGTGACGAACTCTCTGGCGCGGCGGGCGAAGCTTGGCCTGCGACGCAGGAGGTTGCGGGTTCGATTCCCGCCTCGGAACAAACATTTTTGCGATCGCAGATATTTATTCAGGGTGTTCTGGGTATTTTCTATGTATAATAAAAAATATCTATCTATTTAATATATTGTATTAAGAATATCAGTTATCTAGTATCCATAACACCAGCTCTGCTTAGCTTGGGGCTAGATAATGTTGTGTGAACTGTCCAGCATTATTTATTTAAAACTAAATTTGGTTTTGCCAGCCATATTCGCTCACATAGATGAAATTTAAAACTCTTCTCTTCGGTAAAGGCTGTATAATTAAGATAGAGATTCGCTTCAGGTTAGCTCGCTTAATCATCTAATTATATAGACCTTCGATCAGAGAACATATAGACAACTAGATTAATTATCACGGTTCGCCATTGACGGATACGTTGAGGAGGACATTTTTTTTTTTAACATTGATAGACCTTTGTTTGACCACGATCTCACCTGTTGGTAAGTGACGATGTGGCCGAAGATGGAGCACAAAAGACTAGAAGGCACCTATTCACGCTAGCCTTGAAGAGACCCAGATTATAGTTTTCAGGAAAGACAGACGACAGTAGTGTATTCCACTCCTTAGCAGTTCGCATTATAAAGGTAGAACTGAAACGTTTTGTGCAAATAGAAGGTATACTAATGAGTAATGATGGTATATGTATTTAAATTACCTATACAAAAACTCCTGGTCGCCAAACGTTTCACCACCAACCCGTAACAAGTCGTCGCCATAGTTCAATAGCACGTGCGCCGCGGAGGCGGGGGGCGGCGCGGGGCGCGCGGGGCGGCCCTGCCCCGCCTCCCGCCACGCCCACCCCCAGCCCGCGGCGGACACCTCGCGGGCGCAGTCCGGCCCTGTCCGCGAAGGGGTGCAGTCGCACCCCGTCGGGGTGCACTGGCCCGCGCCGTAAGCGGCGTTACACTCATCTGAAATATTTAGATAAAATCCATAATGCACTAAGACTGTCTCTATGCATAGTTGAACTTGCACCTAAGTACTTTTAAGGGTTCCGTACCCAAAGGGAAAAACGGGATCCTATCCTAAGGCTCCGCTGTCCGTCCATCTGGGACTAGGTATCTCATGAACCGTGATAGTTAGACAGTTGAAATTTTCACAGATGATGTTTTTCTGTTGCCGCTATAACAACAAATACTAAAAAACAGAATAAAATAAATCTTTAAGGTGGCTCCTATACAAAAGAAATGTGATTTTTGCCGTTTTTATAGATAATGGTACGGAACCCTTCGTGCGCGAGTCCGACTCGCACTTGGGCGGTTTTTTTGATTATGCCAAATTTTAAATTTATCAATGTTTGTTTCTAATATTTAAAAGCCTTCCGTATGCGTCAGAAACGGTGCAAACCTGGGATGAGCTCCTATTCGTGTCATCTAACGATTCCATAAGAATCCACTACTCGACTAAGGTCCACACTTTTTGCTAATTTACCTGTACTGACCAAACATAACATAGAGCGGGCTCGTTACGATATCTGCGTGGAATCATCGTTTAGAATACCATTATGACATCACAAATTATTGGCAAGAAATCTCCTATGGTCATAGCGAATAAGGACCCAGTTCTTCTTTTCTTCTTATAATGGCTTTTGAGGAGTGCTCCAAACAATTTCGCCAATGACAATAATGTAACTTAACATTTTACATTTTTTATAGTCATGTCGTCAAGAGTCTCTGTCAAGTCATAATCCAGTTTAAATTGCGGCAGAAAAACAGAGTTTTAACAGGGAAAAATCCACAATTTCGAAAAGATAAGCAATACACTTAAATTTAAGTACACATGTGCTATTTATCCAAGTTACACCGATTAAAATACCACCAAAATTATACGAAATAACTCAAAAAAACATTAACATGTAATCCGTCGCTCCTGTTGTAACATATTTTATGTGACAGGGCAGAGACAGTGCTAAGCATTAATACTGTTACGCCAACCTATTCTCGGTTTCTATTGCTCTTATGAGTTTACCGTACTAACTACTACTACTACCGTTTTAAACTAAGACATTTCAACACTCTGAAATAGGCACATCAGCGAAAGCTGCTCGTCTATAATTTTTTAAATAATAATAATAATAACTTCACGCGCGATCTGAATGTTCAGCCCTGTGAATGGATTGACTCGTCTAGACGAGTCCGTATATAAACGAAAACTTACTCGAAGAGCCACTAAGTCGTTAAGGTGGATGATCTCGCTTGTGGCGCGTTTTTTATTCGGAATTTGTAGCTCATCAACACTTCTTCAGATAGCGAAAGTTGATTTCGCAAAAACTACACACATGTTTTAATTGATAGTATCTCATAAATATCATCAGGTTAGACAAGCAAACAATAAATAAAAAAAAGCGGCCAAGTGCGAGTCGGACTCGCCCATGAAGGGTTCTGTAGGAGCAAGTAACATAATATAAAAGTTTTTTTATTTTTTTAGTTTTATCATTCTCTTAATTTAGACGTTACGGGGGACGACGACACACATTAACACTTTGGAAGTGTCCCTCGCGCAAACTATTCAGTTTAGAAAAAAATGATATTAGAAACCTCAATATAATTTTTGAAGACCTGCCCTTAGACCACACACGTACGGGTTCGTTTTTTTTTAGTTTCAGTTCTAAATATGGGGAACCCCAAAAATTTTATGTTTTTTTTCTGTTTTTGTGTGAAAATCTTAATGCGGTTCACAGAATACATCTACTTACCAAGTTTCAACAGCATAGCTCATATAGTTTCGGAATAAAGTGGCTGTGACAGACGGTCAGACAGACCGACAGACAGACAGACATGACGAATCTATAAGGGTTCCTTGTCTTGTTGACTACGGATCCCTAAAAATGAAGTCCACGCCACAAGCGAATCGGACCAGCGCCATATTTTCGTGACCGTTTGAATTGAAGAGTTGTTTACCTGGACAGAGAGGCTCGTCGCACGCCACGCCGACCCAGTGGGCTTCACACCTGCACGTGCCGTCTTCGCATTCACCGTGACCTGGAAACAAACACCGTTTGAAGGAGGCGATTGTCGAAGTGAAACCTTTTTCGATCTACATACATACATACACTGGCTACCCCATTTGGCAACCGAAGGTAGCGATGGATACGTAGCCGGCGACGTCGCCATATCATCTCGGTGAGTTAGGGCTCTTAAGCTACTTACTACTCATCAAAAGGAGGGAACTCACTGGAGCAATTCGTCCTATGATCGTTCGAAGGACAGCTATACGCCGCGTACGTTACGTTGAACCCTTCCATCGCGAAGGCGTCGTCAGAGAAGAAATGTATGAGCGCGCTGCCTGAGCGCGCTACCACCTGCCGCGTCCACGACGAGTCGCGTTCCATCACACCGCTGGAAAAAGGCAGAACAACAATGTTACGTCATCATCATCATCATCAAGTACTACCACCATGCCTATTTCTGCCGCAAAGCAGTAGTGCTTGCGTTGCTGTGTTCCGGCTTGAAGGGTGCCGGTGAAATTACAGGCACATGAGACTTTTCATCTTTATGTATCAGGGTGGCGGGCGCAGTGCAATGCCACATAGGGTGCGTCCTAGGTGGACGTGACCTATGTGAGATTGCACTGTTCATAGGCAGAGGTTACCGCTTAACATCAGGTGGGCCATCTGCTTGTTCCGTCATTCAAGTAGTATAAAGTCCACTGTTGGATGTATTTTACAAGCCATGTATGTATGTTTGTCCGGGTGGAATCTTGCAACTGAATTTTAAAGCAGTTATCTTCAACCGATTGAGATGATATTTGGTATACCTGTCAAGTTCCGATGACAATGCAATATTATGGTGACAGCGAGCTGATCTGATGATGGAAACCGAAGGTGGACAATGGAACTCCTCGAGGGATAATAGTTGACTGGCCGTGTTAAGGCTCATTTTGATAGGGGCGGAGTGGGGAGCGCAGCGAGCCGTGCTCACACTACTATAGTTCATACACACCTGTACACAGCGAGCAGTTTCTCAGCGCGCACGCTGTCTCCATCGTAGATGTAGAGATGGTCCCAGCCGCACTCCGTGGCGAAGCTCTCCAGTCTGATGCGGAGCACGGGCGTGGTAGTGGTGGGGCCGAGTCGCGGTGGGGAGAGCAGCCAGGAGCATGCTGTGCTGACGCTGTAATTCCCCGGCCCGTCTGTTATGTAGCCTATTGTGTTGGTTACGCTGAAATTACAGAAAAATACCTTTGTTTAATCAATTTAATTTTTCACAGATTGACACAGAGACGCCTTTTTCACGGTCCATCGAGAACGCCTCATGAGCTATTAACCAGCTATGGGAAAATTGATTCATAGCAGTCGATAAGCCATGTCAGAGGCCCTCGGGCGGCTTGACAAACTCTGACACCAGAGGCCAGCACTACCTCATACGAAACGACGACGACAATTTCATCCGACAGAGTCACTGTGGTCTTATCATGACCACCACTAAGACCATGCACACTAAAGGGTTATAGGTATAGAAATGCTTTTACAAAATCCTTGAACTGATTCAAAATACATTCCAATACTAAAGATTATCCTAGTTTATTTTTTGCTGTGAGTTTAATGAGAACTTTTAAATGGTGATTCCTGGATTAACATCGCATTACTTATCAGAATAAATCGTAGCCCAAACTAATGGTATCCAATGGCCCAAAGCAGACTAGCGGCCAAGAGAGTGTAACATTATTGTTAAATTGTTATTTATGATACTCGCGCCCGAGGGTTCCGATCCGTGAATTATTTCGAAATCTTCACATCCCTTTTCGTGTTTCAGTCATTTTTATAAACCAAGCTATTTTAGGCAAACAGATCGAAATTCCTCTATTTTAGACTTTTCTCTTTATTTGTATCACAAAGCCTCCAAGTGTTCTAAATTTTATAATTGTGAGGTTATTAACCGAAGTTGAAGAAGTTTTTATTTAAAGAAGTTGAAATAGAAGCCTAAGAAGTTGTTATTTTTTGCGATTTCCATAAAAAAAAATTACATTTACTTTATATAATACGAATCAATGTAAGATTGATTTTGTTTTAGGAATGTAGAGGTTCTGTTAGTACCTTTTCAGGTACAGAACCCTACAAAAAGATCCTTGTAACTATAATGAATAAAATACCAAAATTAAGTCTAAATTTAGTAGTAGTACTGAATCATCCACCCATACAAAAAGGTTTATCGGGGTCATTGTTAACAGAATTAGGTATTTCTGGTCTGACACTGTAGATAATTTCAATTGTTATTTGCCAGTATGATTCATTGTGTGGGTGATATTATCACTATCAGTCTACACAAATATATACATACATAGACACACAAAGGGGTAGGCAGATCCTCAATGGGCCTCTTTTCACTGTGGGTTGCACCATCGTCGGAATATATAGACGTGACAAGTGGTTAGCTCATCGCCGCCATTGCTTCCCACGACTGACTCGGCTAATGCGTTCCTCACGCTTAACTCATTCCTTTATAAGCTAGCAGCCAGGACAAATCTTATATACCAACGAATCTTACCGACTAGTCCGGGTAATCAATTAGTCGGCTTTTACGTCATCCGTGGGAGGAGACGGACGGGTCTATTCTTAGGCCGGACATACCGCAGCACTCTCCATAATGAATATAATTATGATTTATTATTGATAATCCATTATTTAATTATAAAAAAATACTTAGTGCTCTAAATTACAAAAAAAACTACTAGGTCTAAACTACTAGGTACTAGGTACTAAATTACTAGGTCAAATTTATTTGCGAGTTAGTTTTTAGGGGGTAATCCCTACCCTTGAAGGAAGAAGCCTTCGCAGCGCCTCATAGAGACATAAAATCCTGACCTAACAATACAACCTGCCAGACCTACATGAAATCTTTATGATGAAAGAAAGATCATCTCGTGGCCACCAATTTAAACTGGCTTGAGATCCTGCCAACGCACTTGTTGCACATCACTTCTTCAGTAACAGTTCAGTCCACAATTGGAATATAGGTACTACCAGACGATGTTGTTTCTGATACGTCTGTGAATGCATTTAAAAACAAGCTTGACAACTGGCTAGGAAAGGACAATTCAAAACTTAAAAAAGTGACCCAAAATTAGACATTCCACACTGTTTTGATGTAGACATATCAGCGAAAGCTACCCGTGTACAAATAAATAAATAATCTCCGGAACTACTGATCCGATTCAAATAATTCTTTCTCTAACAGGAAGCTACATTATTCCTGAATGCTATAGACTATGTTGTATTAGCTTCCACCCGCGATTACGCTCACATTATGTGTAGTGCCACTCAACTCCAAAACTGATCTGAATTTGATGTTTTTTTTTTTTATACAACTTAGAATGACGGTTCGAGAGCCCTAGTGGCATTGCTCTGCGCCCGCCACCCTGAGACATAAAGATGAAAAGTCTCATGTGCCTGTAATTTAACCGGCAACCATACCCTTCAATCCGGAACAGAGCAATGCAAGCAATACTGTGGTAGTACTTCCCCGGATGAACCCTTTCACAAAAAAGCTCTACTACTACTAATTGGTGAGTGGATGAATGCTGGAGACTGTATTTTAACCCGACACCATTCATGCGAACCTGAGGGCAAAAGGTTAACTACAGACCATTCACCGTAAAAACTCCCCTGCCGTGGAGCATTTTTTCTATGGTTGGCACTATTCCCAAGGACTACAGACTAAGAGTGTAACACAGGGGACATCTTACGGTGAACGGTCTGTAGTGGCCATAGATCTAGAATGTGCACAGCGAAAATTCTATGTCTATAGTAGTGGCAGTTTTAACAAGCTTTTTTATTTGCCTACTAGGTGTATGGTGTAGGTGTGTGTGCCTACTTTTTGACGATTAGGTCAAACCTTTGGAGGTTTTTAAGGTACAATATCCTAATGAACTGTGTAAGTTATATTGTGTATGAAAGAATATAAAAAAAAACTTTCAATGTTATGTGTGTTTAGGTACTAGTATAGTATTATTTTATCTGTGGTTTAGGTCAAATCTAGCATTCTGAATGAGAATCAACTTCTTGACAGCAGATTGAGCTGAAATTTTTAATACCTGTCAAGTTCCGAAGACAATACAATATTATGATGACAGCGAGCTGATCTGATGATGGAGACGGAAGGTGGACAACGGAACTTCTAGGTGGATAATAGTAAACTGGCCATGTTTGGACTCATTTTGATTAGCACATGGTTCCGATAACTAATTTAGCGACCTCTGTGGCGGGCGAAGGTTCGCCTGCGAATCTATTCTATGTAACGTATCATGTTAAAGAACTCCCTTTTCCACATTCAAACTCTATGGGCCGTCCATTATGCGTGGTAACGTATCATATAGATACGTATTAAAATATCAGTTATCTAGCAACCATAACACAAGCTCCGCTAAGCTTGGGGCTAGATAATGTTGTGTGAACTGTCCAGGATTATTTTTTTATTTTGTCTAAGCTTGTATTGTTTTTTTTTTCCATAAAACTGTTTTTTTCTTTGTGTCATAGTTTCTTCCTTGGTCACCCTGTCAGAAAACTAAAAAGGACCCAATGGTGAAAGATCCAGTGTGGTGAAAGAGTTCATACATCACAGAGGTTTCATACACAAAAAACAGCAATAAAATTAGGTACCTACTTTATTATTATTTTGGTTGTTATCTTAATTACATATAATTGTTTTAATTATGTAATCAGCATAATTAGTGTCAAATTAAAGGCCGCACAATATTTAACCTTTGGTTAATTTAGTGACCTCTGTTGGATAATTCGGGTTATTGATCGAGCGAGCAAAGCGTCTCTGCATTCGTATGTCCGGCTGTCCGGCGGTCTGTCCAGCTATTCTCCACCTCCACAGATCGCATTTCTCAACCAATCTTGACGAGACTTGGTATAAGAGTTCTAAAACTTCAGCAGCTTTTTTTGCCATCGGGGATTTTTGAATGGTGGGGTGTTTCCCCCTAAAAGAGGGAAGTTAGCGGTACCACAATCCCAAGTAATCAAATGCTTTACCCTTAGCAAAAAGTTCTATGGATTCTTTTTCAAAGGAATCTTGTAACTACAGACTTTCTTGATCTACTGTTTTCAATTTAAACTGCATAGTTATGAACTTTTTGGTCTAATATTTAGAACCTAGGAGATGAAAGTCTAGAATATTAGCTTAATTTTATGATACCTATAACATATTAAAAATAATAATTATCTAATAATAATAACCAATGACTGGCTGACTATCTGACTTTAACGCATAGCCTAAACCTAGAGACCTGAAATTCAGATGGTACTTTTTGTGGTCTAGGGTTGCACTGAGAAAGAAATTTTGAAAATTCACCCCCCTGGAGGGGTACAGCGGGTGTTGAAGTTTGTATGGAAATAATTCTACATGTGGTCCACTAGTAAATATAATAATTCAGTAAATTCCAGCATGTGTTCTGTGCAAAAGTTTGAATTCGGAACATTCATTTACAATGAGATCTTATTGTGATTCTGTTTAAAAACTATTTGGTACAAAATATTGTTGACATTCATCGTCGAAGCAAATATTCTGAGACTGACCTTTAAAGGTAGTTGCAGAATATAAACAATGTGTACTGTAGTTTTTGAAGAGAATCACTAAGAGCCCAATAGTTACCCAGCAGGTTATCACATTGACAATTAAATCAAGGTGTGTCTGTTCTAAAATAGAACAGACATAAAGACCCGCGACCTTCACAAGCACTCAGGATGTAGTAAAGAAGCCAAACTGTATAATTGGATAATCCTATAGCTTTCTCTTGCATACTGCCCACTGGCAAACAAGGCGCGTCTGGGAAAGAGGTCACTGAACCATCCCGTTAAAATTGCTTTTTCACATAGCTAAGAGACTCACTTTACTTTCCCGCCGCAGTACTGACATTCAGGACCCTGCCAGCCCTCAGAACAAACGCATGTATCATTATTACACACACCATTTACACAGTTATGTTCACTACACTTAGAAATAACTCCAACACACAACAATAACACTATGAGACATGAACACAGGAATGGCGAGAACCATGAATATTTTCGTCTGTACTTGGATTTGAACAGGAATAGAAACATTTGCAGCGATTCTACCATCTTGATGAATGCATTTTCAACGAGTTTTGTTAGCAGCGCGGGCTTAAAAGCGGTTCCGACGTCGCAAAATTTTCGTACGGTACTAAATTTGGGGCTGCCATACTCATTTGAAAAAATACCAACGCTGCCAGTATGTGTGGCAGATGACAGACGGCCACGGGGCTGATGGCCTGTGTGGAACAAGACATGGCTTAGGACATGACGGCGTAGGTCTTGCAACGAGTTATGCTCAGCTGAATAATCGATTCTAATATTGGTATTTCTTCCACTTTGAAGAATCCCTTACGAAAAGTGCTTAAGTTTAGCCAAATGGGTACAGTACATATAACCCTAACAAATGGCAAATTTAAAATACTAGCAACACTTTTTTGACTTTTGCGTGCTGCCCGAAAATGATGCGTTCTTCTCTATAGCATTGCAGGCCTCCGTACTGGAGCGTTCTTTCAAGAAGCCAGCGTTTAAGCAATCAACAATAGAAGGAATTGAAAATTAAAATGAAGAATACAAAATTAAATAGTTTACGAAAAATGTACATTACATTTTACAATTTATCTGATAAATTAAATAAACCCATAACGCCATCTATACTACACCATAATAAAGTAAACATGATGTAGTTGCATTAAAATCAAAAGATGGCGCTAGTTGTACGAAAAAAGTTGTTAAGTGTAAATACTAAATACACGCGTATTCTATTAGTTTCCATAATATGTAGGTAGATGGTACCTACACTTAGGTGTTAGTGGCTTTGGCAAAGGTGGTACCTTTGTCCGTCTACTATTCTCTTCATTACCACTGCCTATAATATTCTATATTATTCTGCTGCCTAGAAAAGTAGGGTAGGTCTACTACCTAGGTAGGTACCTACTCTCCATGCCTTCAGCCAGACACTGATTTCATGCAATCAGATGTGATCTTGAAAGATTTTCCTAAGTTATTTCGCAAAGATTAAAAAACAGCCGGTTATTATTTTTGCTCGGCTTGCGAAAAGTCATTGTTATAAGAAAATGAAACATCCTGAAAATGATGCCACTCTCATTTCCTTTTTACATCGATGATTTTTCTTATAAGAGTGGCCTCTCAGGTGTTTTTGTGCTTCACTATTGTTTTCCATTTCTACTAGGTACCTACCTACTATTATTTATTATGTGTTTCTACTTACAGGGGTAAAAGAAAAAAAAGAGAACACAATTTATTTCGACCAAGACTGTAGGTAGGTACAAAGCACATTAGGTATTATTATTTGGTAGGTAGGTACCTACCAGGGTCTTCATTTTACTATGTGGGTCAGGCCGTAGATTTTGCCACAAATGGCGCAAAGGGGTCGCAAAAATTTCTACGAGTCCGTCGCGCAGAGAGACGCTAAATGGTAACGCAAAATTGTTAAGGAGCGCATACATTATGTGAAATTTTTAGGTAACGCATAAGTACATACTTACGTGTTTTACCTTAGAACAGAACTACAAAATAAAAATAAAACTTTTAGTAGGTATGACAAATATCAAATGACATTGGGTACTTTTTGCCCCATTTTTCAAAAACTACTTTTGTATGGCTTATCTCAAAATTCCCTCATGTCACTACATAGCGCTTACAGTAAACATACCTACAGATCTGAAGCTTTAAAATAAAGTACGTTTCATCGTAGTCCGCCGTGGGGCATTTTCCCATAGTAAAGTACCTAATGTATTTTTACTGTTACAAAAAAGAAAAGAGGAAATACCTACAACTTCTTCAATTAAATAAAAATCGAAATCTCCAAAAAAAAAAAAAAAAAAACTACACACACTTATAAAAAAGAACAGTATGGCAACATAAACAGTATTTAATCAACAAGAAACTATTGAGGACCGAAACATTATTTGAAAATAATTCTTCAATTTTATACAGAGTGGATCTGCAAATGTAATTCCTTGAAATCATGTATTCAGCTGCTGATATATGCAACAACTTTTACTATGGGAGCAACATCGTTATTAAGCTAGGTTTTGATATGACTTAAGTTGAATATTTTAGTTTATTTTTAGTCTTTATTGTAGTAATTAACAGTTCGCACATTTATTGGCTACTTTTTACCAAGGGAAATTACACATCAAAGTATACATCTTACTGAAATTTAATTGAAGAACTTAGTATTTACCATCAAGACACAAGGCAACCGAAGGAGCTTTTCATACAAGACATTCATCATCCCAAGCTTCGCAGGCATGCACACTACGAGTTAGGCCACGAAGCCGAATTTGAAGATGCATTACTTTCTTTTTTCGAATTAATATTATTTTCAATTTTTTTTTCTGTTTTCACCTTAATAGGGAGTGCAAAACTGAAAGAGTTTTTAATCTGGGGCGAACGAAAAAACGAGTTTAGTTTATTGCAAAATCATAAAAGGTACCTAAGCTAAAAAAACCTGCAAAAATATGTGTGCAAGCTCCTTTATTTGGTAGTGTAAAATTAGTGGCGCAAATTCTACGCCCCTGGTATCGCAAAGTGACATAAAGTCATTTTTGCGCAACTGTCGCGCAAACAAAATCAAGTATTACTTGATAAAAAAGCTATTTTTGAATGTAAATTAAGCCTTGAAAGACGTCATTCGTTTCATTGTATCGTGCGCAATAACAAGTTTAGGTATAAGTCAAAAACTTACCTTAATATATCAAAAAACACTCTCCGCAAAAAAATTGACACTTCCTACTTTCAAACGATGTTAATGCCGGACTGAAAAAAATATGGCCGCTGACAACGTTTTGACCAGACAAAGTTGGTTCGGTGTTGCCACTACGGAAACCCGAATACTGGCATACATGAATACACAACTAAATGGGCAGATATTAGTTGCGCAATAAATAATAGCGCAAAGGAATGGATTTTGACTCTTTTTGAAAATGAGTGAAAAATAATGAACTTTCTTAGGATATACGAAACGATATTTAAATTGTGGCAAGCTAACTACTATTATAAAGCGTCAGTTCAAACAGACTATCAAAAAGTGCACCTCTACCGGAACGGATAAGCGTATTTTACGAAAAATTCATCGCTTTTTGTAGCAAAATGTTATATAAATTGCCAGAGCTATGAACTTATCCTCATAATGTATTGATCGCTATTCACCATTTGTCAGGAAATACGATGCTGTAATTGAAAAAAAATATAGGTACAATACTTTTTTTTTTAAATGTGGCGGAGAGATATGTTGTAACTAATGTGGCAAAATCTACGGCCCGACCCATGTAGGTTAGGAACCAGACAGACTCACCCAAACCTTGAATATCTAGGTAGGTACTATCCAAGAGTTTATTCTTGCCTCTGCTTTTCCAAAACCTACCAAAATAGCTTTGTTGAAATACAGTTTGCGAACATATTTACCCCAGTACATTTTTATATTGTTGTTGTGTTACGTTGGTATACCTACCAACCAGCGTAACACTGCAACAATTATTTTTATTAAAAAAAAAAAAAAAAACAACAAAGCTATGTTGGTAGGTAGGCGAGCGTACCTACCTGAACACTTGGATGGTAAAAAGTCAGGGTACAAGATACAAGATACAAGATATTTATTTGCATAAATTAGTGTTCAATTTGAAAATAGTGAGTACTTATGACTTATTCGCCCTCTGCAGGCATCGCAAATTTTTCGATCGGTTTTGGTTGAGTCTTGTCTGGTTCCTACATAATAAAATGTAGACCTACATGCATTTAAGATTTATGATAAAATTGAATTTAATAAGAAGGTACAATGACGCTAGAGCAATATTATTTTGCCTTCAGTAGAAGTAGCTACCTAAGTATATAAAATATAATACTCTTATATTTATCTCCTCCCCGCGTCCTTCAAATACCTATTACTCGCCCGTCAATTGTTGCGGCAGCCGAGTAGCCGGCTGAGATAAGAGTGGTTGCGGGTTCGATTCCCTCTGCAGGACAAATGTATATCTATTGTTCTGCAAATACTTGCTCCGGGTCTTTGTGTTGTGGTACCATGGGAGTCTCATGCAGTAGGTTTAGGATAGGTTCGCCTTACGTGGCATAGCAGTTGTAACGAGCAGAGGTAACCACATAGTGACTCTTCGTCATGAAGTAGCTACCTACACCTAGACGATTAAAAATGGTAGGTATTGAGGTACCTACCCTTTTTCATGTTTAGCATTATGAGAAAAAATCCAAATAGCATGCCAGAAAATTCCAAATCGTAGATTTGATTTTTAACTAAGTAGGTAAATAAAGTAGGTACCTACAATTATCAGATTAAAAATATGCATGGATACACGTATACTTCATTATAATTATGAGGTATCACTGTAGGTACCAGAAACACGCATATATAAAAATCACAAAGTTACTTTTAACTTTTGGCTGAGTTCGATTGTTTCTCATTAAGGTGCAGATTATTGGATTAAAAGTTAGATAAATAAAAATCGATTGGGAAGATTTGGTGATCCTTGGAGGAGGCTTATATACCTACTGACAAGGGCGGTCCATAAAAAAAAAAAAACTATAAAAGCTCTTTTGATATTTATTTATTTTATTAAATAAAAATCAATAGGTACGATACCACCCAAGCCCTATGGTGGTTGCTTTCGATTGTGGCGCTAAATTATTATTTTTCGTGTTTTTTGCTCATCACATCTAATCAACACTTATTCAGATAGGTAAACTGATTTGCCGGTAATTATATGACCTACCACACAAGTTTTAATTTTAGTATTACTTAGATATCATTCGTTTAACTACGATTGTGCTTCATTGGTTTTTACAGTGTTTTTTGTTTCAGGCACATTCATAGCCAAACTAATGATATTTATGTGATACTATAAATTAAGACTTGTGTGTTAAGTCATTATAATTACCGGCAAATTAGTTTTCGCTACCTGAATAAGTGTTTATGAGCAAAAAACACGAAACAATAATAATTTCGTGCCACAAGCGAAGAGTTTAGTAAAATTAAGAAACGAGCGGCCCGATGCGTTTTTGTGTCATACAAAAAAAAACGCCTCGTTTTTACGCGCGGATTTTACTGAATATTTCGTAAAATATAGATAATTTTTCAAAACCCATACAGTAAACCCTCAGCTTTGTTGTGTTGATTTTATTTATCTAATTTTATACCCATGACCGGTAGTATGACCATTTTAATAAACAATCGAATCTAGACAAAAAACAAATTGACGTGTAACTTTGGGTTTTTTTTCTATCGCGAAAATATTGTCCTATCGTGTTTCTGGTACACTGATCCCTCGGAATTATAACGTAGTATCCATGCATATTTTTAATTTAAATATTGTACTTGATTTAGTCTGTTAAAAAAAAGAAGAAAAGATTAGGAATTTTGCTGCATAGGTACCTACCTACCCCACCTTAATTAGTTACCCAAATAACGTCCACCTCCAGTCCTCTCACATTCAAGCGTTGCATGTTACTTAATCACTGAAAGAGTACCTACATAATCTAGGTAGCTAGGTTGGGTAGGTAGGTACCTACTTTGGCATTTTCGTGACAACGATAGCAAAGGCTTAACGCGCGGGTAGCGTGCCAAACAACAATGTTCAGTAAACCCCTTCCTTCAAAATCGAGTAAGATGACTTGGCTTCCTGTATACTATAATCCTCATTTTTGATTGATCTACTTACTTTTAACGATGTATGTTAAAAAGCCACTAAAAATCGTTCAAAAATAATAACATAATAACCATAGATTCGAATTACGAACACGGAAAGCGCGGGAATCGTCCTGCCACAAGCAGCTGCATTTACCAAGCACAGGTCAGTGCCACGCTGACGCTGTCCCTTGGATGGAGTGCATTGCCCAAAGTGCACGCTAAAAATGCACGCACACTGACACAGGGCTTCGAAAAATAAACTCACACTTTCAATGCTCGAAACTGACACAGTGCGTACTATTATTTATTCTGTGACAGTGCAACGAAATATAGTACTCGCACACTTGACTGCGTAGGAGTGTGCGCACAAAAAGTATCCGATTCGGCAAAGATGAGGTAGAGTCAGAGATAGGTTCCCAAACAAGTAATCAATAGTCCCACGACCATGTTACATAGAGGACAAAGTTAGGAAGTTTTATGTTGTTATTTTAATTTGAGGTTTTTTTAAGGTGGCTGCGCCAACCCTAGGCAGAAACATTCATATAAAAAAAAACTCGCGCCGCTCGAAAAAGCCGTTTTTGAATATGTCGTAAAATATAGATAATTTTACAAAACCCTCGGCTTTGTTGTATTGATTTTATTTCTCGAATTTTTTACCCAATAGTATGCATCATTTTATTAAACAGTCGAATCTGCAAAAGTTAGAGTTAACTTTGTTTATTTTGTCTATCGAGTAAATATTGTCCTATTGTGTTTCTGGTACAGTGTAATTATTATGATTATAATCCATGCATATTTTTACTTTGAATATTGCAGTAGGTACTTGGTTTATTCAGTTAAATAATCAAATCTACGATTAGGATTGTTTGCAGCATTACCTTCATTTCAGATACTATGTTAGTGAGAAGGAATTGATCTATTGGTACCCTTCGATCGGTATCATAAAAATACAGTATGTTTTTTGATATAATTTAGCGGGTTCGAGTCCCAGCTTAGGCTAGTGACTTTTTTAATATCCTTAAATGCAGTATAACTCACTTCGTAAAATAAAGGAAAGTCTGTTATGTAAAACTGCTTAACTTCAATATTTATTTGTCCTGCATGTAGCAAGGCGTTGGGTCACACTGTAGGTAAGTAGGTATATAAAATCGTTGCGTGACTGACTCACTGACTGACTTTCAACGCACAGCCTAAACCGTAAGTCTTAGAGATCTGAAATTCGGAGGGTATGTTCCTTTTGTGGTCTAGGGGTGCTCTAGAAAAGGAATTCCTGAAATTCAACCTCTAAGGAGGAGCAACGGGGTGTCAAAGTTTGTATTAAAAAAACTCCACGCGGATGAAGTCGCAGGCATCATACTAGTTAATTATAAAATAAAAGTATAACTGTTTGAACTAAACATTTGTTTAAGTATTATTCGTCTCCAGAATGGCTCAATCAATTTTGATTGCGTTCATTGGTATCTGAGATGATAAAAACAGAATAGTAATTTGAGGCAAATTATTCTAGTATCATTTTTAGACCCTACAGAAGTGCGCTATCTAATTTGTTTATTCTTTGACGGCTGTAAAAAGCATGCCTACCTAAGTACCAAAATTACATAGTCACACACATATAGGTACACACACCCTCACAGACATACACTTATACAAACAAGTAAGTCAAGCGCAAGAAGAGTAAGGTCATGGTTTCTTTTGGCTATGTTGATTCGGCTGTTTTCGGCTTTGTTCGACGTCTGCGCAATGTCAGGACTGGACGGTGTTTTGTCTTTGTTGCCTGATGCTTTCGGTCTTTGTTGTAGATATCTGGGTTTTAATAATATGGTGTATAATATTATAGAGTTTAAATAAATAATAATGATTTATTATTTATTAATAGAGGTTGCAAGAATTTGGGGGAGACCTTTGCCCAGCAGAGGGACAATAAAGGTTAAGAAAATAAAAAAATAAAAAAAAATGTGTTTAGATTATATAGATAGATACATATATTTTTTTTAATTGAATTTTTTGTAAAACGGTGGCCGTTTGACAAAAACTTTGGTAGACTATTTCCACCAATTTGAAAAGTCACGCAATTCACTTCCACTTGTGCTCTTTAAACGAGCTACATAGGGTAAAATGCCACCAAAATAACACAAAATAACACAAAAAAAACACTAGAAAATGAAATAAAATAAAAGTAGACGACGTCTCTTTACGAAAATGGCGGAAAGAGACAATTTATTATGTTATCAGGAAACAATCGAAACTGCCTGTGACGAAAGAGTTTCGTAGCTGGTTGCCTATTTATTATCGCACTGCCTATTTATATGTAGGAGTATGCTATCTGTTCCTTTTTAGGGTTCCGTATTCAAATGGCAAAAAACGGAACCCTCATGGATTCGTCATGTCTGTCTGTCTGTCCGTGTATGTCACAGCCACTTTTTTCCAAAACTATAAGATCTATGCTGTTGAAACTTGGTAAGTAGATGTATTTTGTGAACCGCATTAAGAATTTCCCAAAAAAAATAGAAAAAAATAAGGAAATTTTTGGGGTTATTTTTATACTTAGAACTAAAACTAAAAAAAAAACATCAAACTCATACGTGTGGGGTATCTATGGATAGGTCTTCAACAATTATAGTGAGGTTTCTAATATAATTTTTTTATAAACTGAATAGTTTGCGCGAGAGACACTTCCAAAGTGGTAAAAAGTGTGTGTGTGTGTGTCCCCATAACTTCTAAACTAAGAGAATGATAAAACTAAAAAAAAAATATGATGTACATTACCATGTAAACTTCCAACGAAAATTGGTTTGAACCAGATCTAGTAAGTAGTTTTTTTTTAATACGTCATAAATCGTAATCCATCCAAGAACTTTTATATTATGTTACTTGCTGCTACGGAACCCTTCATGGGCGAGTCCAACTTGCACGTGGCCGCTTTTTTTAATTTGTAGTAAGGGGCTGCGCTTTTTAGGGTTCCGTAGTCAAAGACAAGGAACCCTTATGGGTTCGTCATGTCTGTCTGTCTGTCCGTGTATGTCACAGGTTTTTTTTTCCGAAACTATAAGAGCTATACTTTTGAAACTTGGTAGGTAGATGTATTCTGTAAACCGCATTAAGATTTTTACACAAAAATTGAAAAAAAAAACAATTATTTTTGGGATTCCCCATACTTAGAACTGAAACACAAATTTTTTTTTTTCATCAAACCTTTACTTGTGGGGTATCTATTGATAGGTCTTCAAAAATTATGTTGAGGTTTATAATATCATTTTTTTCTAAACTGAATAGTTTGCGCGAGAGACACTTCCAAAGTGTTAAAAAGTGTGTCCCCCCCATAACTTCTAAAATAAGAGAATTATAAAAGTAAAAAAAAATATGATGTACATTACCATGTAAACTTCCAACGAAAATTGGTTTGAACCAGATCTAGTAAGTAGTTTTTTTTAATACGTCATAAATCGTAATCCATCCAAGAACTTTTATATTATGTTACTTGCTTCTACGGAACCCTTCATGGGCGAGTCCGACTCGCACTTGGCCGCTTTTTTATTTTTAAACCTCGGCCTTGCTACCAAGTGGCATGCCGCCGGAGGCTTTGCGCTAAAAAATAAACAGTTGAACTGCTAAAACCAAAATTGGTATTAATTTATTATAATTTGTGGTACCTACAAAATTGCTGCCGCCATTTTATTCGTGATCTTTTTGTTTGGGATTGTTAAAACATTTCCTTGCAACTATTTTTGTTTCATTCAATTTCTGAACGAGATATGACATTTGGCAGATGAGCGCTGTCAAAATTAGTTTTATTTTTATTGTGTGAGGCATGTTGTGGATAAAGTATACTTTTATCTTTTTTATTAGGAGAGCTGTATTGCTTGCCATACCTGTACAAAATAAGTACCTCCTGCGACGACCTCTGTGGCGCGGTTGGCCTGTGAGCCTGCGACGCAGGAGGTTGCGGGCTCGATTCCCGCCTCGGAACAAATATTTGTGCGATCGCGGATATTTATTCAGGGTGTTCTGGGTATTTTCTATGTAAAATAAAAAATATATATCTATGTAATATATTGTAATAAGTATTTATGTTATCTAGTTCCTACCCATAACACAAGCTCTGCTTAGCTTGGGGTTAGATAATGTTGTGTGAACTGTGTCTGGCATTATTTATAATTATTATTTTATTTATTTATTATTTATTAAGATCACACACATAATAATAAGTTTGTTTGAAAACAACATACCTACTGTTAATAATTTGATATATTAAAAAAATATAACGAGTTTTTTGACCTCTATAGCCCGTCGGGCGAGTAGCCAGCTGAGATGCGAGAGGTTGTGGGTTCGATTCCCGCTGCAGGACAAATGTTTGTATGATCTGCAAATATTTGTTCCAGGGCTGGGTGTTGTGGTATCACTGTAGGTACTCGTACTTCTTGATCCCACGACACAGGGAACCCTAGTGTGGGATCAGGACTAAGGTGATGCACGAAATTCAAATTTTATTGTGTTTTTGCTAATCACAGCTCATCAACACTTTTTGAGGTAGCGAAACCTGATTTTGCGGAAATTAGGAGACGCTTATTTTGATTGAAAGTGTCTCATAAATATCAAAAATAAAAGTACGCATTAGTACGAATGTCAATAAACAAAAAAATCACTGTTAACATCATTGAATAACCTTCGTAGCTAGACGTAAACTAATAACATTTATAAGGCAATCAATCAAAACTGTGTGTTAGTTAGAAAATATTATACCTACATAGAAAATACCCAGAACACCCTGAACATCTGCAGATCGTACAAATATTTGTTCCGCGTGAATCAAACCCACTACCTCCTGCGTCGCAAATTAAAGCATATAATTGCTATAAAGCATGCTCTAAGATTGAAGCTAAGGAAGGTAACTTTTTTTTTGTTTTTTTTTTTCGACAAACTGGCGGTCGGACCGCCTTATGGTAAGCGGTTACCGTCGCCTATTGACATCTGCAACACCAGAGGCATTGCCAATGCGTTGCCTGCCCTGGTATTTTTTGTTGAAGCGGCTCATGTTGTAGTGTAGCGGAAACACCTCAGGAGGGAGCCCATTCCACAACTTGCACGTATGGGGGACAAAAGATCTCGTAAAGCGAGCTGTACGAGATACCCACGTGTCGATGATGTGTGGTTGAGCTCCCTTGCGTTGTCGAGAAGTGCGATAATAGCACCTGGATGCGGGTATGAGATTGAGTTTTAATTTTGGTAAAACAATAACAATAAAACAAACAAATCAACAAATGAAAGAAATTTATTGTATACAGGTTTTAAATATTCTCGCACATTCTTACACCTGCCTCACCAGCCATTTCATTAAGAATAACGTAAGATATAGTTCCTAAAGATATAAGGACATTTTGAAAAACACTTCACTTCAGATGAGCCACCATTCACAAAGATACAACGGTTGGTTCAAGAAATCCTCTACAATTCCACAATTCCAATTTTTAAGTCGCCTAGCGACGGTTTAGGACGTCATTTACAACTCTTTTATCAAAAGTCAGTCAAATCGTTGTAAGCTTAGCTTTTTCAATTTTCCCGTTCTAAAAATTTGACTAGATTCAACACATGTCACGCCAATCACATTCTCGCCAATTCGAGTTTCGCCAATTTAAGTCTTGCATTCGGAGATTTAAGTATTGTGAAATTATAACATTCTTGTATGAAGTGAAACATACAATAAGTATTTATATAATTTATAATAAAATAATCATAAGTTGCTTATGCAACCCAATTCTAATAATCTGTTATGATATTTAAACAATAATAATAAAAACTAAAGGAACAAAATAACAAAAATAAAGAGGCGAGTAAGATTATTGAAAAAAATAATTCATTAAAACTTGTACTCAATAATTAAATAACAATATTATAATAATTTGATCTGATTAGCCGCGGTTTGTATGTTTATATAGAAACCCGAGCTTTCAATCATTAGGAGAATAACAGAGTAACTATCATTATATTGGTCCATTACCTGGTTTTTTTTAATTACAAGAGTCCAATTTACGGGCAAAGGGAGCACTCTCAAAAGGAAATACGTCCCGCCGATGTGATGTTAGTATTTTTGTAAGCGTCAATTCAAAATAAATATATCCTAAGATAATCGAATTAATAACTAATCCATCTTTCAATAAAGATAACATTACATTATATTTCTAAAATTAAATGCTTCATATTGTACATAATGTAAATTTTAAACGGATGTAAGCTCATCCTAAAACAAACCCGTGCCTTTTCAGACATTAAAAAAAAACTTTCATCGATATTCTATACCTTTCCACGATAACTCTAAATGCCAATAATAATAAGACAATTATTGTTTAATAATAGTACAATAATTATTATTGTTTAAATTAATCTAGAAATAGATACAGGCTGTTAAGAAAAAACAATAAGTGACAATTAAGGTGAGTCCTATATATCTAGAATTGTCACGTTAGCAATCACTTTTCAGTAATAGACAAAACACTTGACAATTTTATAACGTAGAAAGTCTCATAAAACATGAGCTTAATGGTTCATAAAGTCTATTAATGGAAAGCGACTGCACGTAACACACAGAATCTGGCCATGTCTTGTGAGTTCCACTTATGAAACACAATAATTTAATTATTAAGTAAGTCAAATTCTGTATTTTGAGAGATAGTATTATTTAGAAAGTGGCGCCAAATTTTTGTCTATGGTAGAAGTGTTAAAAACTTCTTTGAAGACGTCTCGCTCTACGTTTGAAGACGAGTTTTTTTTCTTTAAAATTGGCGTCGCACGGCTTGTGCATTTTGAATAGACAGATGAAACGATGGCGCCAATTATTGAGGTCTGTCAGAACTGTCACTTTGATTTATATAGAGAATGATTTCATTCAAGAATCATTCATACATTAACTGGAAGTTTCTTATATTTTTAATAAAAAATGCAACTCCCCTCCTTGTCTTTTTTGTTCCGGGCCCATTTGAGGGCCGTTCGAGTCTAACCTAAGCTTACGGAGCGTATTACGAAAAAAAATATAACAAAATGTTAAAGAATTACTACCGACTACCTTAGTAATTGAAATTACACTACACATTAACTAATACTTAAAACTACGTGGAAAAAATGATTGAACAATATACAATATATAAAATGATTCACTAAAACCAGCGACCCCGTCAATTGTGATACGATGCTCGCCAAATCTCACGTGACACTATCTTTAGGGTTGGCAGCTAAAGAAAAATATATTTTCATATTTATATGAGGTATTTGAGCAGAGGCAGATTTTTCTCTTTCTGATCTGTAGGACGATTTGACAAGACGTTTTCACAATTAAAATTTTCAACATTTATTAATTTGGAATCACAGTCGCCAGCAAGTTGATAGTAAAAAATGTTGATTATTTTAATAACTGCAGGGGTCGCTGTAAATAACATTTTAAGTGTTAAGGCGGCGTATACCATTTGTACAGACCGAGCCAAAGCTGATACCGTTCGGCTATTCTCCTACTTCAATCAGTCGCAATTCTCTATCCCGGGAATTTTCCCCAAACACTTTGCACAAAACAATGACATATAACATCTCAATATAATTATAGTTATAACTATAAATGTATCATTAAAAATAAAGTCGCTTAAAAATAACTAACGTTACAAAATAAGATTAAACAACATAATGATTTGTTCCCAATGAAAAATTATAATTAAAAAATCTAATAACATTCTAAGCGGAATGTTGATTATTAACTAAATTCTCTTTGCAAAATGTCCCATCCTATGTTCTGTACAAACTTACACAAAGTAACTTTTTAAGCTATCAACAAATGTCAGGCATAACACACAGATTCATGTACGTATTTAAAAAAACAGTTGTTCGATTTCTTTCCCAAATTTAAACCAAATCGAAATGCGGTCTGGTAGGGCTGTCACTGTCAACACGACGGTAAATAATTATCATATATTTTTTAACATACAAAAGGTTTAGATAAATGCACATAAAGTTTATAGAGATTAATGTTTTTAAACACTAAATGCTAAAAAGTTGTCAAAACTTATGCACAAGAAACAAAAGCGAAAGATATATTGACTAGTTTAAAATTTTGAATATAAAAATGTTTTCCTTTATTAAGAGAATGCGTTCGACAACTCGGCACTCGGGATATGTATTATGTTTAAGATATTTTATTCTTGAGTCAAATATAGATTCTTCTACTTAATGATTTGTCTAAAGGTCCTGCATAAACAATAACAATTTCAATATGTATGTCGAAATGTCGAGTATAGCCTCCAGTAGTCCTATTTTGCACAATATCATGGTCTCCGAAGAAAAAGTACGACATTAATATAGTTTAACTTGTATATAATAATATGTATATTTTAATTACATACATAATATACAAAGACTTCTTAATTTCCATGAGGCGCACATTTACACATAACTTACATTTAGTATATTACGATAATTTATATCCAAATAGTTTTACCTAAATTTATTCTGTGAGAGCGTATACATTTTTTCCACCTCGTAAATTTAATAATATACTTTAGACTGAACACCAAAAATTTCACAAAATTTGAAGATATCTTTTTAGGGTTTTTTGGGCTAATTATATTTTAAGTTGACAAGAGTATATAATAATGGTTAACCGCATTCTTGTAAAGTCGATAAAACATTTAAAAGTTGGACCATGAAAAATAAGAATTTATTTTCTTAAAATACAATAATAGTACATAAAATATATAAGTTTACTATAGATGTATTAATGTACCTACGTGTATAATGACGGGGACGAAGGCGCCCTTCAGGTCGTCAATCAAACCGCACTCGTAATGCCTAAATATCACATTCAGTAATATGGAAATCCACGTGTTAGCTTAGACACAGTTAAAATTACTATTTTATACAAAATAATAATTGCACATAAGTCCGAACGTGGCTTCGTATACATCGAAGCTCGTAACTCGAAGTGATGCCCTTCCTCTAGTGCTTTCCCTTTCATTTAACTCTCGATAGATAAAGACAGTACCACAACCGCACTACCTGCCAATAGCGCTAATAATTTCATTCAATATATTACCTATCTAATTATAAAAAACACCGCACAAAATCTGCAATAGTTCACTTAAAAATCAATAACATTTACACTCATAGCTAGCTGTATAATTAATTTGTTACATTGTTTTTTTTACCTAACATAATAATAATATATTTAAATAGTTAATTTTATATAACGTTAACTTTTGGTTGTCTTTTGCAATGAGGCTCTCAGGATACGCGTGAATTTTGGACAACCCTACGATCGATCGTGGCGCACAGTGTCATTCTCAAACGTAACACAAATTTTACATTAACTTTATAAATCGTAAAAAATGTTTTATCCCCAATATTTTTTTCGAACGTGAACATTTCAGGGTTACTATTCCAAAAAAAAGATTTTTCCTATTTGAACAGCACTGAAAGTCACAAACGACGACACCCGAAATACTAAGTACTAACACTATTGTGATTGCATCAGTAAAGCTGTGATACACCGAACGGCTGTGACATAGGTAACTATTGTGATTATTTGGTGACGTGTTGTGAGGGAAGAACGAACCGGATTATATGGGAAATACGGAACTACGGAGCTATGTCAACATAGCTGGTTATACAACTTGCAATACAGACAGACATGCAATTTCTTAATCAAATGAAATGTCAAGTCTATCAATTATGAAGTGTCAAAATCGAACTATGTTATCATATCCTTGAGCTTATTGTCGCTACAACAGTATAAACGGAATCGAATGCACTTTATCGGATGCCGGCACGCCGGAGCGCGGCTGTCCCCAACGGAATGTACTTTACTATTATCACAAGGACTGAGGAGATCAACTCGCGTCTTGCGACCCCTAGGCGCGGTCTGGGGGGGCCGGGGGCGCCGGTGGTGGGGATATCGGTGGCGTGGGCGTTCCATTACGAGGCCGGAGCTTGTCCGCGCGCAGTCGCTGTACAGCCTCGCGCATCTCTGCCGCCAGTTGCCTGTCGGAGCTGTCCAAGCGCGGTCGTCTAGCCGGAGGTCCGTCTTCTGGAGACGCGGTCCCGGCCAGCCTTCGCAGAAGACTTGGGGAGTCGACTGGCCCGGATATCCCGGGCACGCGAGGCTCGGCCGTCAACCGCTGTAAAAGCGCTGCACCAGGTCGCTGCTCCAAGCTGGACCTGATAATACCTTCGAGGAAGGATCCGTTGGCCGGCGGAGGTGCCTCCTCACGCAACCGCCGCATCATATGAGACGCGTACAGGTCTGGAGCAGGGTGCGGCGCGAAGCTAGTTCCAGGCCAGAATGGATAACCTGGAGGGTAGCCCCCAGTTTCAGGACCATTTAGTCCGTTCGAGAATGGTTTTGTCGCTGGTTTGGGCGGTTGCGGCTTCGTAGGCTGAGGTTTTGCATCGGGTTGGGGTTTCGGCTCACGTTTTCGTGGCCGCATCAAGTGCCGTTCCTTTACTTTATACTCTAGCGTTGAATGCGGCACTCCATAGTAGGAACCAGCGCGATGTACTGACATCTCACCTCTTTGAACTGCTTTCACAGCTTCCACCAAACTGTCTCTATCGTAGTTTCTATATTTCCCTCGCTTGGGTCGGGTGCCCTTCCCTCCTGCAACTGATTGGCCGTTATTGTTGGAAACACCTCGAGAATTACTAGGCATTTGGTAGTTTCTCTGATGATTATCGGGAGGTGTTTTAATGACTGACACATGTCGGTCCGGAGCTCGCATGTATTGCTGCATTTCGGATTGCGTTCTGTCTAAGGGTTGCTGGAACTTTTGGCTGATGCTTTTCGCTATGACATCACTGAGAGATGTAAACAGGTGTTGTGTTGGAGGATCGGCAAAGACTGAAGGTGGGAGGAGCAACGGCGTTTGGCAAGAAGGGTTGTGCGAGGACGCTTGGAATTTTGGAGTCATAGGCGATATTGGAGTCACTGGTGTGGCGGGAGAAGGGCTTTTGTCATCCGGTGGGGGGAAGGTCGGGATCTTTAGTATCACCGACGGTGGGGAGTCTGTCCGTTCCGGGTCGCTATCAGGCTCTGACTCATGCAGATCTGGTGTCAGACCGAACTTGTTGACTTTATTTCGTAGTGTGGACCGGGGGATGCCATAGACCACGGCCGCTCGTCGTGTGCCGAGTCTACCAGTCTGAATATCTCGAAGGGCTAATTGGAGCTCATCTTCTGTGTAGTTTCGCTTGGATGAACTGTTGCAGGCTCCATCTAGGGCTGCGCGTTTCAATCTGTAACAAGGAAAAATTTGTTAACGTTGACAACGAGTAAAATAAGCGGAGTTGTAATGAGCGGGATGGTTACTTGGACCTGAATCACCTTCAATGCTCCTCTAAACCTCTCAAGCATCTGAATACAGGTGATAATTTATGATCCATGGTTGATCCACGGATTACGGCCATAATTGTATTACCATTAGTCCTGAAAATTTTCTTGACAAAAATGAATTCAACAAAAGACCTGGCGTAGACCCTCCGTAGACCCTCATTCCAGTCTACTATGAGACACCAGCGCTATATTAAATTATTTACAATTTATATAACTACTTGGAAAATAAAATAAATCATAAATTAAACTAGAAAATCAGACATGAGAGGCAGTTCAAGCAACGTCTAGTATTATGGCGAAAAAAAGTGAATTAATCATTGAGTAAATGAATGAACGAAGTCTCTTTATCTTCTTCGACCCTATGCGCCAAATTTGATACAAATTATTGAACAAAATGCTTGCAATGACTATTCTGAAGGATATGACAAGAATAATAATATTCTGAAATGCTTCTACCAAAGTAGCCGAAGCTCAAATGGAAACTAACTGGAAATTGAACTGGAACCCTATGTTATTTTCTGTCAGTGAAACAAACTAAAACGAGAAACCTTCAATATTTGAAATATTGCTTTACTTTTAAGTAAAGCATAACATTTGTCCTGGCTGCTAGCTTATTTAGGAATGTGTTATCACTTGAAGAAAGCGTTTACCGAGTTAGTAATGAGAAAGCAATGGTGGCGATGAGCTCACCACTGGTCACGTCTATTTTCCTGCGATTGTGAGACTCGCGGTATTTATAAATAAATAAGTAGATCCTAATAGTAGATTATGCACTGAGGGAATAAAGCAGTGTCTTACGTCGCCGGCGGCATATTGAACCCTGAGCGTAACGAGGGACTCTAGAGTTATATAGAATCCTGAGTGAAGCCAGGGGTTCAAGCTGCCCAAGACGAAGACAGGCTTTATTCCAGAGGAGCATACTCTACTTTTCACACCTTCTGCGAGACAATAAAAATTTACGGAAAATCACCTTAGAGAATTCAAAAAAATTGTCTGGCTGGATATGTAATCAAAGAAAATCACAGTACCAAACATCGAATTTCGTTTCACATTCTTTGTAAACGCACTTTTATTATTTTGAGTTCTGTCCAGTTCAATTTTCGAACAAACCTCTTTACAATGCCATATGTGCATTTTTTTACTTAGAGTTTTCCACGAGTTTCCACACGAATTTGACGTTTCTAATTCAAATCACTTTATTCCCTAGGGAGTTTCTTACAACTTTATAACCTTAAAGAGATAATGCTTTTCTTTACGTTGAGGTTGCATGATATGTAATTGAACATTGTCGAGCAAGTGGTGTGAAATATTACTTTTTGTTTACTGATGAGCCTGTTCCATACATACATACATAGACTCTTTTTCCCGAAAGCCTCAATGGACCTCTTTCAATCGTGTGTTGGCACCATCGTATGTGTTTTTAGAACTGAGACACGTAGTTTTTACTTTATCCATTCGATAATCGAATTAGGTAGGTAGTGTCCGATTCCTATTCTCGATGTACACTTTTTTACGTTTTATGTCGGGAACTCGGGAACTTCCAGACTAATCTATATTCTAATGGAGTCCTGACTTGTTTTCTTTGTTCTATAATGTATCTCTATTTTTGAATAGGAAAATACATTATTTTATTTTAACTTTTGAATAAAATCTTTAAAGAATCGGTTTTCATATAGGGTGCATAATACGCAAATAGATGGGGAGTAGAAAAGTACAACCGATCGTTAACTAAAAGTGAAGTCCGTTATGTATTCCCTCTGCGCAACAAATTTAAATTCAAAATCTTTATTTCAGGCACAAAGCAGTAGTGCTCGCATTGCTGTGTCCGGTTTAAAGGGAAAAAAAAAGGGTGCCGGTGAAATTACATGCACTTGCGACTTTCATCTTTATGTCTCAGGGTGGCGGGTGCAGTGCAATGCCACATAGGGTGCGTCCTAGGTAGACGTGACCTATGAAGGAATGCATTGTTAAAGGCAGAGGTTACCGCTTAAAATCAGGTGGGGCATCTGCTTGTTCCGTCATTCACACAGTCAAAATAAAATAATAAAAAATATCGGCTAGTACTTCATACAGTTATTGAACTAAGTATTTTCTGGTTGCATTGCTAAAGTCAACATTTGATAAAACTCCATGATTCATCCACACCGGCTGCAGTATACGCACAATCATCCAAACTGACATTTCAACCACTATTAATCCCAGATAAATGCGAAATATTTACTGTCGGTCTCACCGATAACGGGTTATGAATACACCCTTATCTTACCACACTCTGCTTAAAAACAACTCTATTACGAAGCTGTAGGGTGTACTTTTATTCGCGTCGGAACGTCGTCTTGAGTTTCATCTTGTATTTAGCTTTCTTATTTTTCACGTTCGCCGTCATTTCACTTTCAGCTTTATGTAGTTGTAATAGATGCATTTTTCGTGTGTTGTTTAGGTGGAGGATGCAAGGTCGATGCACCGAGAGTCTATAGAAGTATTTTTATTTGTTTTGGCGAGTCATGCGACCCACATCGACCGAATGAATTTATTCAGTTATCGATTGGACATTGTGTATAATATCGGTGCAGAAATCGAGTCGTTATCTGCTAGATAGCTTTTCTGGGACGTTTTTAGAACAACTTTTTGTTGATATAATAATAAAACGCATTTTTAATTTTATACTTTTTGAGACTGGGTTGAGTCTCTTAAGCACTTGATCGAAATATCGAAGTTTTTTTTTTTATACTACTTGAATGACGGAACAAGCGGATGGCCCACCTGATGATAAGCGGTACCCTCTGTCTATGAACAGTACATTATGATATTAGTCATGCCCACCTAGGACGCGCCCTATATGGCATTGCACTGCGCCCGCAACCCTGAGACATAAAGATGAAAGTCTCATGTGCCTGTGATTTCGCCGGCACCCATACCCTTCAAACCGGAACACAACAATGCAAGCACTACTGCTTTGGCGGAAGTAATAGGTATGGTGGTAGTACTTCCCCGGACGAACTCTTTCACCAAAAAGCTCTACTACTGAGAGAGCTAAATATCTAAGTCAGCATAATACAGTACTAGTATCTGAGCGCAGCTTCCCTTGCGGTATTCCAGGAATTCCGGGATAAAAGTAATCTGTGTCTCAATCCAGTTTATCTAATCTACCTGTTGACCTAATTTAATCAAGATCAGTTTAGCCAATAAGGCATGTTTGAATAAACATCTAAGCATTCGAATTTTTAAGTAAGTAGAATGAAGCTACCTACTTCCTATTTTAAGAGGATCATCATAGGACCATAATATTGCATTGTCATCGGAACTTGACAGGTATGCAAAATATCATCTTAATCGGTTGAGGATAAAAGCTTTAAAATTCAATCGCAAGATTCCACCCGGACAAACATACCTACATACATTGCAAGTTAAATAAAAGCTTGTAAAATACCTAGCATTGCTCTGAATTACAATAAATTGCGTTGACAAGCGCGTCCCAGTCAGAAATTGACAGAAATGTTAACTTATTGTACTGTATAAATATAATGTTGATTCATTTGTGTTTTTGTTGAAGCAATATGCAAGTCTCGACAGAGCTTACTTATTTGAGCCTTTCGGGGTCGAGTCGAGACTAAGGGTCTGTGGGGTACCGAGGCCCTTCGCGTTTTCAAAATTATTTCAGGGCATCTGGTCGAAGCGACGCGTGACCCAAGAGCTGGCTCTTATCTGGCTCAACGCATTAGTATTGCCATTCAGCGCGGCAATGCAGCCAGCATCTTAGGGACGCTTCCGTCTGGTAGTGATTTGGATCAGTTGAGCTACCTTTAGATCGCTAGCAGCGGTCTTCAGGTAGCACATCTGTTTCATATGTATTTCGTACATACCTTGTATTAGTTGTATAGTATAGTATTATTTTATCTGTGGTTGTATTATTCTTTCTGTAAATAAACGTTTTTATTGTTAAAGCCAATATAAGAACATAATTCGACAATATACCCATTATACCAGTTACAATATACACAAACATGCGTACCGTTCGTCGAGACTGGAGGCCTATGGTTTCTATAGGCTAGGGATGATGATGATGAAGAAGAACATTTTGCGGCCCATCTGAAGCCTTATCGAAAAGAGTCCACACAATTTCATCACTCTGTGTTGAACACAGTATGTTTGTCTGACCGATAAACATTTTGCAATGTTTATTTAGCTTGTAAAAAGTAGAGCATTGACATCGGGGTCTTTGGCTTGGTTTATGAATACTAAAGATTAATAGGTTAGCCAATGTACGATTGGTTGTATGACCAGTTGTATCTCGGTCCTGTCGGAGACCAGCTGAGGTATGGGGTCCCTGAAAAGGGTCTGGTGACCAATAGTGAAAGAAGTAGTTTGGTGAATGGATTTGCACCTTGCAGGCTCTTCCGTTCATTTTTGAACCCCCGACGTAAAGATAGGTGTTATAAGTTTAACCGCTGTGTCTATGGCACCGTAGCTCTTAAGGTAGGGTATAACGCAAAATTACCAATCTTTGATTTGTTTTTAACTAACTAAATCAAATATATTATTCAAATTATAAATATGCATGGATACTACATTATAGGTAATTCCGAGGGATCACTCTACCAGAAGGCTCATTTCCGATGTCCACATTGACTTGTCCACGTAGACGTGGACAACGGGAAGTCAAAAAATCCCTTCCCGAAACACGATAGGACAATATTTTCTCGATAGAAAAAAAATCCTAAGTTACGTCTATATTTTGCCTTTATTCGATTGTTTATTAAAATGGTGCATATTATTGGGTAAAAAATTTGAGAAATAAAGTCAATACAATAAAGCCGAGGGCCTCTTGTGGTTTTGTAAAATCTACCTACTTATACCTACCTATACCACCTACCACCTGTTACCTATCTATATTTTAGGAGATATTCATTAAAAACCGCTTTTTCGTGCTGCGCGAGTAGTTTTTTTTATAAAGATTACTGCCTAGTGTTGGCGCAGTCTTAAACGGGTGAACCGATTTGAACGCGTTTTTTTATATTTGAAAGCAGGTTTTCTGGGTAGGTATTCATAATAATTTGATAGGTACATGCTTTCATCTTTGGCGTAGTCAGGTTGTATTTTTTAAGCCTTATTTGAACACGTCATGTTTGAACCTGTAACCTAACCTAATATAATTAACTCACAAATAGGTGTATAGGTGGTAAGCTTATACTAGGTTATGGCCGCAAGGTCTTTAAATAAATATTATCGTAACACGTCATGTGACTAGTGTCAAATTTAACGGCCATTTGCACATTCTATGTGAGTATTGACGTGTCAAATTCTACGAACAATTACAGGAGGTGAGAGTGTCAAATTGTGATGGCGTCCTGTCAAAAGTTCATTAAACCCGAGTTTCGTTTTTAATGGGTCCGTACGCTACCATTGTTATTGTAACACGAGCTATGCCCCAGTCACACTGAAAGCAGGTTATCGGCGCTTGGCAACAGCAAGACCAGTTCATAAAGAAGCAGATTTTCATAGTGAAATTCCCTTTGTCACACGACAGCAGGATCTTATATTGAAACGAGACACAAATTAAATAATCACTACGTCACATCTATTCAAAAAACGGTGATTGCTTCTTCATTAAGTGCGAGCAAATTAAGTAGGTATGTTCTTCAAGAGTTAAGAGGGTAGTAATAAGATTTATATTAGGAACATGAATATTATTACAAATTGTCCCGCAAACGAAAATATTGTATTTTATCAATCAAACATGTATCTTCATACATTTGTCGAGAACTTTCAGACAAATCGAGCTTACTGGCTTAGGTTGTCAATGTTAGTATGACAACCCGTATAATATGTCATGTTATCAGTATCACAAAGGGAATTACACTATGAGAAACAGTTTAGGTAATTCTCACGTTCGTCCACCATCGCCGGACGTGCAAGCCACGGCGGTAATATACTATTTCACACTACTTTTATCATTGGTTTTACTTCAGATCACTAACATATACCAGAGTGACCAAGAAATAACCAGTGGCATGACGTTTAATTAGCAGATAGCATCTTCAGGCATATGTATTTGTATCTTTTTGGTATCTTCAGATAAAATATTTACTATTTCTATATCGGTCAAATACCTACTGTACGATTAACTATTATCTATTCGTGTGTGTAAGTTCATTGAGGTGTATAGAAATAGATTATTGCATAATATTTTACATTTTGTTTTTGTACAGCTCAATATGAATGAGAGAACCCAGACAAACCTCTTTAGGTTTAGAGGTACAATAAAAAACTAAAATATATATTCTTGAAGGATTAAATAGAGCTTTCACTCTTGCTGTAGTCTTGCTGATAAAAGCGTAAGATTTGGAACGGTTTCTTGGTTGTGCCAATCATCATAGTTTTATCTTTTTACTTCGTGAATTTCGGAACAAACAGATGGCTTACCAGATGTTAGCGGTAACCTCTGCCTTTAACAAGGTATTGACTCATAGGTCACGTCCACCTAGGACGCACCCTAAGTGGAATTGCACTGCCATCCTGAGACATAAGAATGAAAAGTCTCATTTGCCTGTAATTTCACCGGCAACCGGCACCCTTCAAACCAGAACACAGCAATGCGAGCACTACTGCTTTGTGGCAGAAATCGGTATGGTGGGACGATCTCATTCACATTAAAGCTCAATTACTAAATCAAATGCAATACTAATATAAAATACTAGTATGCAAGCAGTCATCCAATTTAAAACCGATTTAGCTAACAACAAGTACTCTGCTATGGTATTGCGCGTAAATTTGTACTGTGGCGTTAGTTGACGGGCGCGTGTAACCGCTTTCTATGTAAATGCGGCCAATAGGAAGTGCCGCCGTGGTGAATGGTTATGGGTCCAGCTCGCATGGCGTGGAGAATTGCGAATTTATCGATTAGATTTGTTGGTTTTCGATTTAATTCGATTTGATGGTGAAGTTTTGATTTAGGGATAAATATATGTAATCTGTAGTAATGTGAAAAGCTGGGTCCGTAGCTTCATTGAGGAAGCATGGAGAAAGCCAAGCCATCACATCACACTAATATTATAAAAGCGAAAGTTTGTGTGTGTGTTAGTGTGTTTGTTACCTCTTCACGCTGAAACGGCTGGACGGATTTGTATGAAATTTGGAATGGAGATAGCTGGACTCCCGGAATAACACATAGGCATATTTTTATCCCGATATTCCCACGGGATCGAGACTTACGCGGGTGAAACCGCGGGGCGCAACTAGTTGACTATAAGTGGCTTTTGACCTATAAAAATTTACGCTTAATATTTTTTCTAATCGAAAGAGGGACCAATAACGGGTATAAGGAGGGCCAATTTAAAAAAATAAAGCTCTCGAGAAAAGTTTCGCCAATATTTTCTTGATCAATCAATCAATCGTGTTTCTTGATTTATTTAGAATACATCCTCAAGTAATTACTGTATTGACATCAAGTTTGTAACCTTTACTGTTACTGAGTGAGCATGTAACGCAACGACTTCAAAATTAACCTTTTGGAATAAGAGTGTTCAAATGTTCAGTGTTCAACTGACATTCATTTATTAACCCTCAAACACCACCCAAACTATCTGACATCTCCATCGGCGTTGAAATGTCAACCAAATTAGTTCCTTATTGATGTGCATTACGGCTAAAAGGTTTAGTGCCGTCCTAATCCAATTTAGCGTTTAGTAGATTATAGTAGTTCGTGTTTCCCCTACCCACTCAATAACATGACACCCAACAGTCACATGCATAGTCCTGATCCCACACTAGGATCCCTTGTGTCGTGTGTATCAGGAACTACGAGTACCGTGCTATCACAACACACAGACTAGGAACTAATATTTACAGATCATACAAATATTGATCCCACAGTGGGAATCGAACCTGCAAACTTTTGCACCTCAGCACGCAGGTTGTCAAGTTTCCATAAACTATGTGGATTTTGACGATTTAAGTGATTCCTATTTAACTCTTATAGGTATCGCGATCTGATCCCACCATCTCCTTTCCATCATAGGACGAGCAGACGCACGGCTCGGTACCATCCTTACCTCATTAGTATACCCTCTATTCGTACTAAACGTTTCAGTTCTACCTTTATAATGCGAACTGCTAAGGAGTGGAATACACTACCGTCGTCTGTCTTTCCTTAAAACTATAATCTGGGTCTCTTCAAGGCTAGAGTGAATAGATGCCTCATCTTCACGTATATGTATTTGTATCTTTTGGTATCTTCAGATAAAATCTTTACCATTTATATATCGGTCAAATACCTACTGTACGATTAACTATTATCTATTCATGTGTGTAAGTTCATTGAGGTGTATGGAAATAGATTATTATATAATATTTTACAGTGTCGTGGTGTGTCCGGCCCAAGAATAGACCCCTCCATCTCCTCCCGTGGATATCGTAAAAGCCGATCGGCGGCGAAAACCCCGAGGAGGAGGTTTATCGTAAGTGCGATTACCCGGACTTGTTTGTAAGACTCGTTGGTATAAGATTTGTCCTGGCTGCTAGTAATTACTGAAAGAAAGCGTTAGCAAAGTTAGTCGTGGGACGTAATGGCGGCGATGAGCTCACAACTTGTCACATCTATTTCCCAAGATGGTGCAGCCCACGGTGAAAAGAGGCCATTGAGGCTCTGCCTACCCTTTCAGGTTTCCATGTATGTAGGTATGTAGCCTTGACAAATATAATTTCTTGAGAACTACACTGGATGTTGTAAAATTCTTACCTATTATCCAAGCTCTTGGCGTCAGGGGGCGGGGTGCCACTTGTGCTGGATGTAGACTTGGCGCTCAGGTCCAAGGGCTGTTCTGCTAGAAGTGGAGACGAGGGGGCCCCCTTATCCTCTGCCAGCCTACTGAACAAGTTATGGTCATTAAATTCAATCCTACTTATCAATATACCTACATAAAATCATTAGGTGACTACTATCAATGCACAGCCTAAACTGTAAGACATAGAGACCGGATTTTTTTATGGTTAAGCCTAGGGGTCTGTAAGTAAATTCGGTTTGGTAGCCAGGCCAAAAAAATATATGCAAATATGAATGAAATGGTGAATGGTGTTTAAAAGAAATAACCTACGGCTCGGACATGACAAAACCCATTTTACACAGCCTTTTCTCAACTCTCTACAACAATAAAAAAGATTTTTCGTAATACTGAAGAACTGAATACTGAAATTACATAGATACCTACTAATATTAATATTCCAAAAGTTAGGATTTATTAGTTATTTATTTGTCAATCATGTCGTATAACGTGAGCGGAGCTGCGGGCAATCACCAGTAATACAGGATGTGACAAGGTAATGGGACTCTCAGGTTTGATTCTTTTGTAGTAGGTAAACTAGTTTTGATCACAAGAAAAATGAAGTAAGTTTTTAAAATAGGTTTTAATTGAAAAATATATTTTTCTAAATAAGTTCTGATTAAATTAATGACCGGAACTGCTGATAAAATGAATCCAAACTCTACCAGGCTACTATTAATCATCGAGTTGCGTTGTCCACCTTCTGTCTCAATCATCAAATGAGCTCGATGTCACCATAATAGGTATTGTACTGTCATCGAAAGTTGATAGGTACGCAAATTTAATCACAACAAAAAAAATGTTTTTTTTTTTTTGAGTGCGTTCTTATTCGTACCTTGGATTCATCCCACGTTACCGGATATAAAAACAGTCTTTACAATACAAGATAGACAAGCAAAGTTGTTTAAGTAGATAGGAGCCAACAAGTTAAATAAAATAATCAATAAGATCAGAGAAAAAATATATTAATCAATAAAATATGTTGTGCTGAATCTACTCTTAAAATAAGAAATTCCAAAATTTTATTAATGTTTTCTAAGAACGAAACTGTAACCACAAAAGAACAGTTACTTATGTACTTATCAAAATTAAATTACTCTTTTCATTTTAGAAAATTACGACGAATCGTCAGCATTATAATAGTAAATTACGTGGTGTAACGTACATTTTTCTAAAACTTATGCACTTACCCTGACAGTCCCATAAATATGCCACCCCCTGTGTATAAAAACTAAACTTACCTCCAAAAATTATAATGATTCAAGAGATAATCGAAGCTGAAACTGTACGGTAACACCACCATGATTAACAAGTTCACAACAAAATTATTAAAAAAAACGGAATTTAATGTACGTGTGTGTTTGTTCAACTTGAATGCACCATGAAATGAAAATTTGGTGCAAGTGTCTTTTATTTATATTGGAATGAAATTACTGTATTGGGTGATTCTCCAACTCGTTCAAACTTGACTTCTTATCTAAGCATGTTTCAAATGTAGGTAAACAAAATAGATAGGATTAACGGACAAAGGATTCCTTCGTTATTTTTTTATATGTGTCATCAAACCCAGTCATGAGTGTAATTTTGACTATTGGCTTTATAAAAGAAGTAGGTGTTACCTAAACAAGTAAGTCCAGAGTCTCGAGCACCGCCGTAAAGTCACATGCGGTCACGTTTAGTAGTAGTAAAGCTTTTTTGTGAAAGAGTTCGTCCGGGGAATTACTACCACCACACCTATTACTGCCGCAAAGCAGTAGTGCTCGCATTGCTGTGTTCCGGTTTGAACGGTATGGGTGCCGGTGAAATTACAGGCACAATATGAGACTTTTCATCTTTATGGCTCAGGGTGGCGGGCGCAGTGCAATGCCACATAGAGTGCGTCCTAGGACGTAACCTAAGAGGCGTAACCTTTAAGCATTGTTAAAGGCAGAGGTTACCGCTTAACATCAGGTGGGCCATATGCTAGTTTCGTCATTCAAGAAGCTAAAAAATGAAACATGCCTTTCTATCTTCTATATATTACATTTCGGGGAATGCTCCCTGGAACTTCACGATCTGATCCCACCATCTCCTTTTCATCATAGGACGAGCAGGCGCACGGCTCGGTACCATCCTTGCCTCATTAGTATACACTATTCGTACTAAACATTTCAATTCTACCTTTATACTGCGAACTGCTAAGGAGTAGAAAAAACTACCGTCGTCTCTTTACTGAAAACAATACCTAATCTGGGTCTCTTCAAGACTAGAGTGAATAGGTGCTTTCTAGACCTTTGTGCTCCATCTTCGGCCGCATCGTCACTTACCGACAGGTGAGATCGTTGCCAAACAAAGGTCTAACAAAGTTAGATTAAAAAAAACCTACTTCTTCTAAACGGATGGCCCAAATAATTTTAAAAAAACATAATTATGTATAATAAAATAAAGTCATGAATACATCTTCCTAGAATAAAGGAATAAAGTCAAGCATAGAAAATAAGTTGAATTCTGTTCCTTTTGACAGGTAAAAATAACAAAGTTTCCTATAGTTTACGGTTTGTATACTAAGTCCATGAGTTTACGCAATAATTTCTACTGCTTCCCAACGCCTACAGTAAATTGTCTCTTTCCGTCAAGTAACAATTTTTTTTTAAAGTATTTTTTTAAAGAAATACAGATAATTCATAAAAGTAAAACTTTAAGAATTTCCAAAGCTTACAATATTTTAACAGCTTTTAGTCAAGGTGAATGGAATGGAACACAGTCGTCAAAGCAAAATTTTGGAAAATAAGTTGATATTGCAAAGACTAACAGACTAACAGTTCATCATCATCATTATCATCAACAGCATGACGTCCACCGCTGGACGAGGCCTCCCCATAGAATGCAATGGGGGGATTTGCCATAATCACCGCGCTTAGCAGACAGAGTGAAGATCGCAGTATTGATATTGAATACTCAGGTGGATGTTGCTGCCCATCCACTTGGGTAATCCCTTAGTTGGCTTGTATGACAAAGTCTATTTTTAGACCGGACAAGTCACGCCACACATAATTTGTTTATAACGAACCAACCAAAAACCAATTTAAAACCCAATTTTAAGAGGTTTGTTTATTATTTCTATAAGGAATTTACTTTATCATGTCTTGCATGCTGTAGCTCACAGACCGATAACTACACTAGATAACGCAAGTGCACCTACTTTGCGTGTCACTGTACTTTACCTGTCGGAAGTAGGTGCAATGCACCTATTAGCAAACCTCAAATCAGTTCGCTCTCAGCCATCTTCGCAATAGCAATAGCACGTAGCAAAATGCTTAATTGCGCCACACGTAGTGAACTGTAAAAATTCTTCGAAATAAGCTAGCCGTGCGAATGTAGATACTTTGTAGCATATAGGTGCAAAATAATATGGCACGCTTGGTTTCATACAAATTTACGTGTTTGCGGTGTCTATCTTGATATATGGTCTGTTCTGTAGTTTCCATATCATCATCATTATCCGGTAGACGTCCTTTGCTAGGCTTTGAAAGCCTCACAATATGTAATTCTAATATCGTAGCATGGAGAAGACCCGTTTTTTCCGATTTGACTGTACCCTTAACCTTAAAATAGTGAACCCGTGTCATTTGCTCAGCTGCGCACGGTAAAGTGCAATGATGAGCAAGCAAACATTAAATATAATTTAAATAGTTATTGTACAGTATTTATAAAGCTAACTAGTAGGCATTAGGGTTGATGACTCATTCAAAAATAAAAAATAAACAGATTTACTTCCATCACGTCGTCTGTGTTAATTTGAATGTTTTTTTGTAATTGTTTTTAGTTTTATCCATCGAGCGGAGGCCTGCAATGCTTTAAGGTTTTATCGCGTAGTTTTACTTTAATTTTAAACAATGATTCCATACAAAAGTTACCGTAAGTTCGTTATTTTTCCAAATATATTCAATAAATAGTTCGTAAACTAACTAGGATCATCTGGTAAGATCCAAAGGGAACAGAAGATACATGCGTCCTGCTCTAACAACAGGTACAGATAGCAGTTCTACGTTACTCGTCAACAGATGGCGCTAGCAATTCTACATTCACTATGAAAATAGTTTATTTCTATAACAGGTTTACACTTGTTGGAACCTTCTTGCAAGTAGATAAATACTTGTGGTTTGTCCCGCTCTTCCATAGCTATAAGGTATGGTTACAGATTAGTAGGTAGGTCAGATATACTACTAGAAACTACGAGGTACATAAATTCTACATTCACTATATTGCATCTATTCGACAACAGATGGCGTTACGAGGCTCTAAATGTGTTTACGCCAGTCAGCCGGCGTAACAGCATTTATCTGTTCATAAATTGTTGATATTATTTATTTAGCTGAACTATTTCTTATTTATTACAGTATTAACCAACAGAGCGAAAGTATGTTTTCGGTGTCCTATTTGTCCTAATTGTTTTAACTATTTGTTTAATATACAATGAAAGTAAAAGGTAATGCATCAACTATGCTCTTTTATATTTTAAACACCTGAAGTGTTGTTTAACTTAGCAGATCATTGACTTGTTGTTTGAGAGGTTAAAGCGTTAAAAGCGAAAATAATAATAATAGGTCATCATCATGATAAGCCGGTAGACATCCACTACTAGACCTCCCCCATAGAATGCAATGGGAAGGGGTGGATTTGCTACACGCTCGGTGGGTGGATTGGTGATCTTAGTAAACTTTTCAGAACTAATGTTTATATGAACTGGTATATTTGTCTTTTGTTAAGCTAGAATTTAGAAGTTGTATTTTTAACCCCCGACGCAAAAACGACGGGGTGTTATAAGTTTGACGTGTCTTTGTGTGTGTGTCTGCGTGTGTGTGTGTCTGTGTGTCTGTCTCTGGCAACGTAGCTCCCGAAAGGAAGAACCTTTTTTTTTGTGTTCTTAGCTATATTTGATCAAAATAGGTTCAGCCCTTTCATTGCGACGAGAATTTTTTAATTTTTACAAAATAATTACTTGTTTAAATTTTTCTATTGACTTGTGTGTTTAGTTACTGCTTTACTACATAACTACAAAATAAGAAACCGAGCGAGCCTTACTGTTGTCGCATATGATGTGTAACATCTGACATCTTTTCCTTGGTGATAACGGTACGGAGGCCTGCAATGCTCTGAGAAGCAACATACCTGATAGTACCAACCTCTCGGAAAAATGCGCGCTTCCTGTTACACACTTCCGCCCCTTTTCGACGACCTCTGTGGCGGGGCGGGTGAACTCTCGCCTGCTACGCCGGAGGTTGCGGGTTCGATTCCCGCCTCGGAACAAATATTTGTGCGATATGCATATATTTGTTCAGGGTGTTCGGGGTATTTTATATGTATAATAAAAAAATCTATCTATGTTATATATTGTATTAAGTATATCAGTTATCTAGTACCCATAACACAAGCTCTGCTTAGCTTGGGCCTAGATAATGTTGTGTAAACTGTCTAGCATTATTTATTTTTTATTTATTTATTTTCACGAAATCACTCCCACAGATTGCAGGAAAGCGAGGAAAGATGATACATATCAAAAATGTTACAGACAACCAAAGATTCTAATATTTTTTTGAGGTATTTTGCATACACCTCTTTTTGGTATAAAAGTCATTCACCATTGCATTAAAAATGTACCGGGCCGCGACGCGTCGGCGATCACACGTGTGTTAGATTAAGTAATAAAGTGTTTTTTATGTGTATGTTAGTTTCTAAGGCATTTATGTTGATATGGGCTTACTGTTTAGGTTTAGTGCATTTCTCAGTAAGCCTGAAATAAAGATTTTGAATTTGAATTTGAATTTAAATTAAAAATGTTGGCCTGACAATCAAACTGAATTGCAGTCGTTTTGAAGCCAAAATAAAAAATTAATTTTGTAAAAATTCAAAAAACCCTTAACACAATGAAACGGCTGAACTGATTTTGATCAAACATAGCTAAGAACAAAACGACAAATACACCATCAACAAAAAAAAAAAAAACGGTTCATCCGTTCGCGAGCTACGATGCCACAGACAGACACACACACACACACACACACACACATACACACACACACAGACACACAGACACGTCAAACTTATAACACCCCGTAATTTTAGGTTAAAAATAACATTAATCCACGTAAATATGTAAAAAAATATAATGTTTGGATAAAAAAATAAGTAACTTAATCAGCGTTATTATTTTATGGTTGAGCACAGAATAAATAATAGTACAAGTAGTCTGAGGAGAAAAATGCCTGTACGAATTTGCTATAGCCTTATTCCATTCACCAGGATTCAGCCTACTAGACAATCGAACATGCAACTATCACCTTCAAGAAGCTATACAATGGAGCGACGCCTTTGTCGCGGCGCGTCACTCTCAGACCTATTCACTATTTGAGTTTCGTTGCGCACTCTGTTGCTTGTTGGGCTGAAAACGATATTGAAACGGTTTGAGAACGTTTTCAAAGCGGGACTGTAGAGTCAATTTGATCTCTAAAGAACATACATTCATACGTACACAGACACTAAAAACAAAACACTAAAAAACTAAAAACCAGCCAAGTGCGAGTTGGACTAGCGCATGAAGGGTTCCGTACCATTTTCTATAAAATGGCAAAAAATCACGTTTGTTTTATGGGAGCCCCCTGGGAATATTTATTTTATTCTGTTTTTTAGTAATTTTTATCATCTATGAAAATTTCAACTGTCTAACTATCACGGTTTATTAGATACAGCCTGGTGACAGAAGGACAGATGGACGGACAGCGGAGTCTTAGTAATAGGGTCCCGTTTAACCCTTTGGGTACGGAACCCTTAAAAAACTTCAATATAAACTTCGTTGATATACATCCTATAATTAAAAAATCGTTTTGCAGTGAAGACTTTTTTTTCGCTCACACTTTTTACAATCTTACTTATAATTAAGAACCCAACTCCTGTTAGTAAAACTATAAGTTCCGTCCTTCTTGCATCGTCATTACAATAAGTAATTGGAATTATTTGAAAACTATCACTTTTTATTTGTCACATCTGTAAAATGTACTTGAGGCCTTAGACAAAGTAACATTTCTACTAGCGATGGATGACGCTAGTAGAAAAATCCAATAATCTATGATATGAACGTAAGCTATCAACAAGTCAATTATTGTATATTTTAGGATTGTAGAATAAGAATCGCTTCAAATCTAATAGCGCTGTCTGGTCTCAAATATAATCAAAAGTAAAACAATCTTAGAGTAAGCTATCGAAATGTCACGTGCTCTATTGTATTGTATTACAATTGTTGTAATAGAATCGTTTCGATGCCAATACCGTTAACTTATTCTGTTATTATGTTTGTCTAGGCCGGCTGCTCACCAATATTATCGAGGTATATTCATACCGTTGTTATATCGTCTCGTTTCAATGCCGTCTGTCTGTATGGCGCATGTTACCTGCCCAGTTCGACAATTCTCTATTACTGAGACCGTTAAAATGGGCACAACTTGCACAGATGGAAATGTAAGACATTGTGCTACCTGTCAGTGCGGTAACATGAAATAGGTTTATGAGAACAGGCTGAAAATGTATGGCGAAGACACTATAGGGTCGGTTTTGCTTTGATTCGATTGAGAAATAGTTATTTTGATAAGCCAGAAGCTGGCTGTATTGCCTTGGAATGTCTGGCAAAAGAATAGACCACTCCGTCTCCTCCCGCGGATGTCATAAAAGCCGACTGAGGGATTACAACAGTGGATGGGTAGCAGTATATGCGATCGCCAATCCACCTGCCAAGTGTGGTGGTTATGGCAAATCTTCCATTATATTAAATGGAGGACGTCTCGTCCAGCAGTCGGCGTCTAAAGTCTGCTAATGATATGCTTTGTTTATTTTAAAAGCTTTTATTTAACTTGACTTTAGCTATAAATGCCGGAACAAACAGATGACCCACCTGATGTTAAGCGGTAACTTATGCCGTTAACAATGCATTACCTCATAGTTCACGTCCACCTAGGACGTGCCCTATGTGGCATTGCACTGCGCCCGCTACCCTGAGACGTAAAGATGAAAAGTCTCATGTGTCTGTAATTTCACCGGAACCATACCCTTTAAATCGGAACACAGCAATGCCAGTATTACTGCTTTGCAGTAGAAATAGGTATGGAGGTAATTCCCCGGACGAACTATTTCACAAACAAGCCCTACTACTACTAAAATCTTGACAGATTAGAGCTGAAATACCTGTCAAGTTCCAATGACATTAAAATGGTTACAGCCAGCTGATCTGGTGGAGACGGAAGGTGAACAACGGAACACCTAGATGGATAATAGTAGACTGGCCGTGTTTAGGCTCATTACGATCACCAGAAGTTCCGATCACTAATTTTATAAAAGCTTGTATAGTTTTTTTTCACAAAAAACTTGTTTAAAATTAACTCCTTATTCTGGTAACCGTGCCGATCTGAAGGCGGCACGTGCATCCGTCGGCGTCGATCGCCGGAAGCGTCGCCGACAATGGCGGTTCCGCTAGCAAACCGATTTCGTAGCTATGCCTGTTGCTCCTAGAGCTGGCTAGTAGGTACTTAAAGCTGGCTACTCCGGCTTACCTTTACCAGCTTTATTCAAGCTTTTATTTAACTTGCAATGTATGTATGTTTGTCCGGGTGGAATCTTGCAACTGAATTTTAAAGCTTCTTGTTCTTCTTTCGTGTCGATGTCTCACTCAAAGCCATTTTGACCAATAGGTTGCCACACCCATGGCATTGTCGGAGCAGGCCATTAAATCCTTCATCGTGCAGGAGTCAGGGCAGGATGGGCACACAAGGGCATGCGGCATGGTTTGGGACTGGGCACCACAGTCGCATAATCGCATTGCGTCGCGGAGGCTGCGATCATACCCCACTTGCTGAGATTGCACCTGCAGCGGCCGACTTGAGTACGCAGTAGTAGTACAGCTTTTTTGTGAAAGAGTTCGTCCGGGGAAGTACTACCACCATACCTATTTCTGCCGCAAAGTAGCAGTGCTCGCATTGCTGAGTTCCGGTTTGAAGGGTAAGGGTGCCGGTGAAATTACAGGCACATGAGACTTTTCATCTTTATGTCTCAGTGTGGCGGGCGCAGTGCAATGCCACATAGGATGCGTCCTAGGTGGACGTGACCTATGAGGTAATGCACTGTTCACAGGCAGAGGTTACCGCTTAACATCAGGTGGGCCATCTGCTTGTTCAGTCATTCAAGTGGTATAAAAAAAAACTGTTAAGGGTATTAAACACTGGCCAGGGTAGTTGGTGACCAGGGGGTAATTCCTCTGCCAGGTAGGCGGGCTTTTTAAAGCAGTTATCCTCAACCGATTGAGATGATATTTTGCATACCTGTCAAATTCCGATGACAATGCAATATTATGGTGACAGCGAGCTGATCTGATGATGGAGGCGGAAGGTGGACAACGGAATTATTCGAGGGATAATAGTAGACTGCGTTTTAGCCTCATTTTGATCAGCACACTGTTCCGATAACTATATTTTATAAAAGCTTGTATTGAAACATATACTTTTCACAAAATACTTCTTTATGCTATTGTTGGCCTATTCTAATAGTATTTTTTTTTTCTTGCGTGAATCATAGGAAACTTGTTATTTTTCCAGTCAAAAGTAACAATTACTAAAAAAACATTCGAATGCTATTGAATAAATATACATAATTATTCACTGGACATTAACCCTAGGGCACTTGAAAATAAGTTATTTATTTAAGTTATATATTATAACCACAGGGCATAAATACTATCAAAAGTTGATGGTATAATTTGTGTAACTACGGCCTATATACACAGCGTGTATAAAGCCGCCCATCCCTCATTGTTTCAGAATTATCTGAGCAACAGAATCTTCACAAGGCCATCAACCAACAAACTTTTGTTTGTTAGGTTTCAACACAAACCCAGAGGCAGTTTCTTGATAAAATTACATCAATAAATCCTTCAATATCCAAGATAACAAGATAAACATCCAAACAGCTTCCATACATCACCATTAACAACACAATGTCTTGTTTGGCCACTTGTCATCGTCATACATGCATAGAATGCACACATAGAACAATAGCACGAATTCCGTATCCATTTAAAATTCAAATGGGCCCAGTGTCGTACCTTGTGGTACGCCACACGATGTATTGGTAGGTAGGTATTTAGTAGATTGCATCGATTGCAGTCAAGGTTGTATTAGTGAATATTTATGATTGAATTTGTATTAAATAGGTACTTAGGTAATTTACGGACACGACATGTTGAAATAATTTAATATTAGAGTTGGTCAAATGCTTTTGTTAAATATTTGCTCCAATTTTATAGGGTGGAATTAAGTGATATAATTTAGTGTCATTAATATTTACTCAGACTTGTTGGTATACTTACGATTTGTCCTGGCTCAGATATTACTGGTAGAAGGCGTTAGCCGAGAGAGAAGCAATGGCGGCGATTAGGTCCACTTGCCACGTCTTTATTCCTAAGATGACCATTGAGCCTTTTCGAGAAAAATATTTGTGTCTATGCCCACATAGTCAACTGTCCGATCAGCCGCGGTCTTAGTTGACCACATTTAGTGACGTCCCCTGTGGCGCGGTTGGCGATGCTTTGCTTGCGACGCAGGAGGTTGCGGGTTCAATTCCCGCCCCGGAACAAATATTTGTGCGATCTGCAGATATTTGTTCAGGGTGTTCTGGGTGTTTTCTATGTATAATAAAAAATATCTATCTATGTAATGTATTGTATTAAGTATATCAGTTAACTAGTACCCATAACACAAGCTCTGGCTTATCTTGGGGCTAGATAATGTTGTGTGAACTTGTCCATTATTTATTTATTTATTTTATTTAGTTTTATCCATGGTTGACTCGACCCATGGTCAACTATGTTTGTAATCATTAAGTTTTATTAATTTAAAATTATAAACTCATAATGAAATACCACAGACTGAAATTAACGAAATCTCTTTTTTAAAGACAAACAATGTTTGGCATGTGCCAAATCAATGTGCCCAAGTTAAGACGAAACTTTAGTAGATAGCTTTATCTATATATCTATATACAAATTATAAAGAGAAACGATTTGATTGTTTGTTTGTTTGCATTGAATAGGCTCCGAAACTACTGAACCGATTAGAAAAAATATTTCTTTCACTTTTGGGAAGCTACAATATCCCCGGGTGACATAGGCTATACATATTATATTTTTAAAAAAAACGGGTTCCTTACTAAACCTCCAAAAATGTAACCCAAGGTGTAAAAAAAATACCTAAAATTGTTGTATCTGGTGTATGGATCGATTGGTTGGGAAGGAGGGAGGATCCCGAGACTACCCGAGCGAAGCCGGGGCAAGTTTCTGGTTTAAAATAAAATAGAAGCTTTATATGTGTTGATTATAGATTCCATCCGAACCTCCAAATCCAATGAATCGATTAAGTATATAAACCAACATAGCTCTGAATCAGATCCCAACAGTACGCGGGTCACATAAATGCTAACGACGCACCTTGGATCGGGGAACGCTCTAGAAAACTTATTGACAAGTTCTATTTTTAGGGACTTCATCGGTGTTAAGGAAAATATGCTTTTTGATATATACAGAAGTTCAGTTAATTAATTTGAAAATAAAATACCTATTATATACTAGTATGAGTTAGCGATGAGCTCACCACTTAACCGTGTATATTCCCACTTTGGTGCAAGATGGTGAAAAGATGTTGTGCCGACCTTTTCGGGGAAAAAGACGTGTGTCATTTAAGACAAAGCATTTAAGGCTACGCTAACCCGAGACATCAAATTTAATGCAAAAATAGCCCGCGCCACCGGTTCCGCTCTAAAAAGACAATTTAATTAAATATTTCGTTTACTAACATACCTTATCAAAAAAACTCTTAAAGTCAAGACCTATAAAGTCTTGACTTTATAGGTCTTGACTTTAAGAGTTTTTTTGATAAGATTTTATTTTATCTAAAGTTTAACCTAATAATCTGCACCATATTGAGAAACAATCGAATCGAACCAAAAGTCAGAGGTAACTTTGTGTTTTTTTTTTATCGAGAAAATATTGTCCTGGCCTGTTTCTGGTACAGTGATCTCTCAGAATTATAATGTAGTATCCGTGCATTATTTAATCCTGAATGTTGAACTTTCCTAGAAACATTTCATAGATACATGTGTATCGATCGATTATATACTTAAGTACATACATAGACAAACGCCTTTTACCCCGAAAGAGTAGGCAGAGCCTCAAAATGGGCATCTTTTCACCGTGGGTGTAAAGATATTCACATTCGTTTTTCGACCGATTTTCCAAAAATATTTAAATACCTAAGAAATGTAAACACCTCTTTTGGTGAATACATATCTATGAAACTACATATGAAAACTAAAAGGCAGTCCCTGAGGTATGGGAGCGGTACGGGAGGGGTGTTTTCGTCTCTCAAATTATCAGATGGCATGTGACATAATGTATCGAAAACACCCCTCCCGTACCGCTCCCATACCTTAGGGACTGTCTCAGTTAAGCTCTAGTACATTACTGACTTTTGTCGATTGTGTGATTACAGTGAAGAGACCATTGAGGCGCAACCTATCCCTTCGGGGAAAAAGGCGTGTGTATGTAGTACAAACACTCAGTAGTGCAGTCACATTTTGAAGTACTCTATCCCGTGGTATTAGGTATATAAGACCACCATGGAGGCGGCATCTGCATGCGGGCAGTTAAATTAATTCTCTACCCAACACGTTCCATTTAAATCGGCCCTTTTCAATTCAATGCCAAGAACCTATCAGTATCCTAGATTTTAAGTTCTACTCATTCTAGTTTGATATCTGAGAGTATGTTGTGCTTGAATTTGACAAATTCTGTCTCTACTAAAAGTCCGGTACCTAAGATTTTAAGTTCTACTCATTTTAGCTATATATCTGAGAGTATGTGCTTGAGTTTGCCATATTCAGATTCTACTAAAAAAAATTATGAAACACATACATACATACATACATAAACTCACGCCTGTTTCCCGGAAGGGTAGTCAGAGACCACGGATTTCCACTTGCTACGATCCTGACACAACTCTTTTGCTTCATTCACTCTCAGCACATCATGAAACACAATGAAACGCGATGGTGAATGGAAGACGCTAAAATTACAGGCACATGAGACTTTTCATCTTTATGTCTCAGGGTGGCGGGCGCAGTGCAATGCCACATAGGGCGCGTCCTCGGTTGACGTGACCTATGAGGTTATGCATCGTTAAAGGCAGATGTGTAACATCTTTCCTCTCTCTTTCCTGCAATCTGTGGGAGTGATTTCGTGAAAAGGGACGGAAGTGTGTAACAGGAAGCGCGCATTTTTCCAAGAGGTTGGTAGTATCAGCCATGTTGCTTATTACCAAGGAGGTGAGATGTCAGATGTTACACACATGGACTTAGTAAAGTCCATGGTTACACATCATATGCGACTACTGTAAGGCTCGCTCGTTTTTTCGTCTCTTTATTTTTTTTATCTAGTTTTCTTATTAACTATATATTTTACTAGCAGCGCCCCGCGGTTTCACCCGCGTAAGTCTCGATCCCGTGGGAATAGCGGGATAAAAATGTGCCTGTGTTATTCCCGGAGTCCAGTTATCTCCATTCCAAATTTCATGCAAATCTGTTCAGCGGTTTCCACGTGCAGACAAACACACTCACACACGCACAAACTTTCGCATTTATAATATTAGTAGGATAGGATAGGATTGTCATGTCTCTTTCCTGCATTGAGTAATATGATTGCTATAGAATTATACGAGAAGATAGATATTTTATCTTTCATAAATTGTGTATCCATAAATTATCTAAGGTTCTCAAATTTACTACCTCTGTATTGTTCTTACCAGTATTACAAGGGATTTAGCTATATAAATAAAATAAATAAATAATGCTGGACAGTTCACACAACATCAAGAACCAGAAAAACATTTCAAGTTAAAATTGCAATAACAAACCATTTTGCATAAAACATGATGCCATAACGATTTATGTAATAGATAACATTGAAATAATCTTCTCATTGCCTTAAACTTTAGTTTCAATGCCATTAGAACGGCTTCAATAGATTTCAAAATTATTTCAATCATATTGGACTCATCATAAACCTGGGAGGGGCTTATTGTTGTAATGAGCTGTTTTAACGGCCATTTCACATCATGCAAACCCTTGAAAATCGATGGCGCCAGCTCTGTACTTAACTGTCAAAATACAGTGAAATGTCAAAGTCAACAACGTAGTGATATATTTTCGGGGGTTACTATCACACAAAAGCACAGACAATGCATTTGTTAATTTTGACAACCATATTGAGTCAGCGCCGTCTATCGAGCCAAATCAAACTAATTTTTTTAATTTCTAAAATGAGAATCCCTTATTTCTTCCATATTTTCAAACAATATAATGATGAAACTTTTTAAACTATCATGGTTATGTTCACTTATGAAGGTACATTTATGGCAAACGGATCACGTTTTCTAGCGTCTCCATAGAAGTTAGCAGAAGACATTTTCAGTACATCCCTGGCATAACTCAGCTGAATCGGGCGGTCTCTAATCTAGATGACAGACGGAAGTCTTAATTGAAGCAACTTGATAACCGACACTAAAATGCGTAGCTTTGTCAACACAACATCTTGCCATGTTTCGAGTGGCCAAAGATAAAGAGTGAATAACAATTCGGTACTCTACAAAATTTATTTCGGATTGCATAAGAACTCCATCTCCTGAGGGCCTACCACAAGTTTGGAATTTGTTACAACACGGAATAACGAAAACCGAATTGCGAGTCGAAATGTCGTTTTTGTATGGAGAAAATGATAAGCGCCCCTAGCGGACTTGTTGAGAAACTCATTAAAACCATACATAAAAACAATTATCGACTCGGAATTCGATAGTCGGGATACCGAATGCAAAACTTAGACAAACCTGTGGTAGGCCCTCTGATCCCTGCATCGCGATTATGCTATCGTTACCGGCCAATCAGACACTCGGAAATGTACCATACCATTACGGTGGAAATCTTACCTATCGGTATGTATCTACCATCCTTTTTTTTGTGAAAGAGTTCGTCCAGGAAATTGCTACCAAAGTAGTAGAAAGTAGTACATACGTACGTACAATGTTGTGTAGTTGATTAAACGTATGAAAGAGCGATTCAAGAAGATCATGATGCAGAAAAAAAAACTATTAAACAATTTGTAATTTTTTTAAGTTGCTCTGGCAGAAAATACACAAATACACGTTTAAAAAATCATAACTTCTAAACTACTAAAAATCGCGAAACATACAGGGGGTATCTTCGGATACACGTACGGAGGCCTGCAATGCTCTTAGAACACAGGTGTGATGAATCTAAAAATAAAAGACGTCACTTTTTGAACCAGCCTGTATACTTATACCTAGCTGCCGCAAAGCAATGAATAGTGCTAGCATTGCTGTGTTCTGATTTGAAGGGTATGGATGCCGGTGAAATCACAGGCACATGAGACTTTTCCTCTTTATGTCTCAGAGTGGGCGCAGTGCAATGCTGTGTAGGGTGCGTCTTAGGGACGTAACCTATGAGGTAATGCACTGTTATAGGCGGAGGTTACCACTTAACATCAGATGCCATCGGCAGAGGATTCATCCGCACACCTTGGAGCCAGGGTGGTTCAGGACTGTGCGGTGTCAGAGGAACTTCCTCTCGCGAACACTCAGGCTGTGGAATGATGTCCCTGCAGAGGTTTTTCCATGTGACTACAGTATGGGGTTCTTCAAAAGGGGTGTTTGGAAAATTTTAGAGGGTCGGTCAACGCGCGTGTGATGCCTTTGGTATTGCAGGCGTCCATAGGCGACGGTAACCGCTTACCAACAGGTAGGTCGTATGCTTATTTGCTACAATGTTAGTATAAAAAAATATAAAAAAAAGGTGGGCCACCGGCTTGTTTCATGAATAGAATCAAAATAAAAAAAAAACTGTTTTAATTAACGTTCATAATTAGAACAGCAGAAGAATAATCACATTGCCAGCTCATTTTGGAGTCTTCAAGTCGAAGGAAAATATGTATCTTTTAGACAAGTTTGCTATATCCCCAACCATGTCGTCACTTTCCATTAGGTGAGATAGTGGCCAAGCGCATGGCTATCCCACTAATATCATAAGTTACGATGTTTGGATGTTGTTTGTATAATATACTAGCGACTCGCCCCGGCTTCGCACGGGTAGCCCCCAGTGAAAAACAGCCCCCTCCTAACCCTCCCCTATGTGCTTTTCCTGGTTCTAAGCTACATCCCCACCAATTTTCAGCCAAATTGGTTCAGCCGTTCTTAAGTTAAGATAAGTGGAGATAAGTGGTGTAAGTGTAACCAACACAACTTTGTTTCGATATATATAAAACAAAGACGTGTTAGTTACACCACTTATAACTAGAACGGCTGAACCGATTTGGCTGAAAATTGGTGGGGAGGTAGCTTAGAACCAGGAGATTGAAATAGGGGGGAGGGGTAGGATGGGTGGGGGGTCACCAGGGGCTACCCGTGCGAAGCCGGGGCGAGTCGCTAGTTATATATATAAATTTGTTCCTCAATCACCCCGAAACGACAGAGCTGCATTGATTTAAAGTTATAAAGATTGTGATCAGAGGTCCTACCACAGGTTTGTAGTTTGTTACAACTCGGAATAACGAAAACCGGATTGCGAGTCGAGATGAGGTAATTTGTGACAATGGCAGCTTCAAAAATCAAACTCATTGAGATTTGCTAGCTTTTCACGTTTTATATTCAATGCGCCATCTTTCTAAAACCAAAAAGTTACGAGTAACTCAGAAGTTATGGGCGACCGCTCGTTCTACCGTTTTACGAAATCGCCGAACACCTTTGGTAAGGTGAAAGATGTATCTACTAAAATGACTCCATTCGGTAACGAGCGCTCGCTTCTCGGAAGTCGGAAGTCGGTAAAATTTTGACGAACTCTGTAGCGCGGCGGGCATAGGTTCGCCTGTGACGCAGGAGGTTGCGGGTTCGATCCCCGCCTCTGAACAAATATTTGTGCGATCTGCAGATATTTGTTCAGGGTGTTCTGGGTATTTTCTGTGTAAAATAAAAAATATCTATCTATATAATGTATTGTATTAAGATACCCATAACACAAGCTGTGCTTGGCGTTTTATTTATTTATTTGATTGCACAACCTGTACTAAGCCCTCTAGATTCAAAAAACACTGGTAAAACACGAGCGGAGCCTTAGCGGACCCTAGTTTAACACAAGTAATTATTTTGTAAAAATTTAAAAAACCCTCAACGCAATGAAACGGCTGAACCGATTTTGATCAAACATATAGCTAAGAACACTCCCGATTAATTCAACTTTAAAACAAAACAAAAAACTAAATCGGTTCATTCGTTCGGGAGCTACGATGCCACAGGAAGACACAAAAACAGACAAACACACAGACACGTCAAAAAAAAAAAAAAGTTTTACTTTCTTACTTACTTACTTACGTCAAACTTATAACACCCCCTCGTTTTTGCGTCGGGGGTTAAAAATTATGCACAGAGACTTACGTGTCACTCTGGTGTCGGTTAGGGACCATTCTTGGCAGCATCCAGTTCTGCGCGAGAGGAGGCGGGACCAGCCCCGTGCCCAGCGCCGCCAGCGCCGCCATCATCTGCTGGAACTGAAAACATCTTCATCGGTACACATATACATACATACGACACACGGCAGAGGATTCATTCGCACACCTTAGAGCCAGGGTGGTCCCGGACTGTGCGGTTTCAGTGGAACTTCCTCCCGCGAGCGCTCAGGTTGTGGAATGATCTCCCTGCAGAGGTTTTGCCGAGCGACTACAGTATGGGGTTCTTCAAAAGGAAATTTTTAAAGGGTCGGCAACGCGCTTGTGATGCCTCTGGTATTGCAGGCGTTCAAAGGCTACGGTAACCGCTTACCAACAGGTGGGCCGTATGCTGCGATCACAGACAGGCAGTATGCTTGTTTGCTACCTTAGTAGAAGCTTAGTAGTATACATAGACACACGCCTTTTTCCCCGAAAGGATAAGCAGTGCCTCAAAATGGGCCTCATCGTGGAAATAGACGTGACAAGCGGTGAGCTCATCGTCACCATTACTTCCCACGACTGGCTCTGCTAACGCTTTCTTCCAGTAATGCCATAAGCAGCCAGTACAAATCTTATACCGACGAGTCTTACAAACAAGTCTGGGGGTCTATTCTTGGGCCAGACACAACACAGTTAATAAAAGTAAGATCCATCATTATCATCATCGTTTCCGCCAGTCAACTGCTGGACTTAGGCCTCCCCCATAAAATGCCTTGATTAACCGACTTGATCCATCTCCATCCACCGACTTCCATCGTCAGTTCATAGAGTAGGCTGTCCTACACTGCATTGTATGGTTATGGTTGCCACTCAAGTACCTTTATTTCCCAAAGCTGCTTCCGGTTCTGCAAGCTGAGGCTCAGAGCCTCGAGTTTGCAAATTTGACAACCGAACTACACGGGCGTGTTGTGTACACTACACGGATTTTAGTATGGAGAATCCGAATGGAGAATAGCGGGCACCTTGAGAACCTCAAATTCCATACTAAAATCCGTGTAGTGTACACCACACGCCCGTGTGAGTTGCTTGTTACATTTGCAGACTAGCCCCTCTGGTCATTTTAATTCGAGATTTCAGGGAATCCCAGTAATTGTAATAAAAAAGTTACTTAGTCATACATTTGCTCTTGATTTAATTATTTCATGAGAATGAGATGTACAAGAAATCAGGCTTGACTATGGTAATGTGAATTGAATGCAAAATAATGTTTGCAATCATCATCATCATCAGCCCACACTAGTCCACTGCTGGTCATAGGCCTCTCCCAATACGCGCCACTGAGCCCGGTGTTCGGCTCTTCTCATCCATTTTCTGCTGCCGCCTGTCGTAGGTCATCGCTCCACCTAGCCAGAGGGCGCCCCATGCTACGTTTGCCAAGACGAGGTCTCCACTGAAGAACTCGCTTACCCCAACGGTTGTCGGTTCTTTGCCATATATGACCAGCCCATTGCTACTTCAGCTTGCTAATCCGAATATGTTGGCAGTACTAGTTGTACTAATATTTATTCTGTGGTACTAGAGCTATTCTTGGTATAAACTTGGTTGGGTAAGAGCATTTCTCGATTTCAGTATCCCCGCTTTAGATTTAAAAGATAAGATCACGCATTCCCTAATCAGCAGAGGTCTGTGATCTGGCGACTGGAGACAGCCCACATTCGAGCGACACTCTTTGCTATTCTCTTTCCTATTCAGAGTCTCCTGCATCTTGTTGCTCATTGGTCACGAAAGCTGTTTACTGCTAAACATACCCTCTATTAGCACTAAACGTTTCAGTTCTACCTTTATAAAGCGAACTGCTAAGGAGTGGAATACACTACCGTCGTCTGTCTTTCCTAAAAACTATAATCTGGGTCACTTCAAGGCTAGAGTGCCTTCTAGACCTTTGTGCTTCATCTTCGGCCACATCGTCACTTACCAACAGGTGAGGTCGTGGTCAAACAGGAAAACTATGATTTAAAAAAAAACGGCCAATCTATAAAAACGGCAATAAAACCACGTTTGTTGTATGGGAGCCCCCTTGAATATTTATTTTATTCTCTTTTTTAGTATTTGTTGTTATAGCGACAACATAAATACATCATCTGTGAAAATTTCAACTCTCTAACTATCACGGTTCCTCACTCGTTCATGAGATACAGCCTGGTCCCAGACGGACGGACTGCGGAGCCTTAGTAATAGGGCCCTGTTTTACCCTAAAAACATAGGGCTTCTCTAACAAAGCCAAGGTCTAACAAATGGTCTCAAGCCGCGTCACTCATCGACTTCCTGCAATCGTCTATCGAGTGGGGGCCATCACAGTGTCTTTCGGTTCATGGTCGCCAATCGATAATCTTTAATCCCCAGTGGTAATAAGGCGGCTTATTGGCTAGCCTGTGGTTACCTGCGCCATAGCCTGAGGGTTCTGCGCGTGTAGTTGTAGTAGGTTTTGCAGGAGTGGGGGTGCAGCCACGGCGGGGCTCTTCGCGCCCGACACAGAACTGCTGTCTGACTCCGATGCTGGACTCTGTAACAAGATAATAAGCATCAGCTAACATCAAAATGACCATGTGGTTTATGAAGAGCAATTTTCTTTTTTTTTTTACAGCATTTTTTTGAAATACAACAATTTTATATATCTTTCACCTTAGTTGTTTTTTGTAGTGCGGGTAACGAAAGATACGCCATTTTATATATGTTTTACCTACAAGATGTTATTGATAGTGCCGTCAAGAAAGGGGTGAAGTTTCGGCGGTTAAAGGGCCGCCTGTCACGTGATCTCCCGGGCCGCGACACGAAGTTATATAATAAAGTGTTTGTTAGTTTTTAAGGTATTTATGTTGGTATGGGCTCATAAATACCGTCCGTACCGTCAGTAAAGTTACATTTCCGTATGGTATTGTCAGTGGAGTTGTATATCATTTGTGACATTCATGACATCGACACTAGATCAGAGCATGATCCGAACTATACCTACCTATTTTGACTTTTTTTTACGACAATTGTGTTTCCAGCCGATGTGTGGAGTAGCAGCTAAACAACGCTAAAAAACGTAAACAAACCCTCAGCAACGCGAGGTCACTCCGCCAAGCCTGCGAAGACTCCAGGAAACTTCTGTGCTTCTGGACGGAGTTAGGCTAACTACCTAGTCAGACAACTCTCACGCATTATTCAAATTCAAAATCTTTATTTCAGGCTTATTGAGAATTGCACTAAACCTAAACAATAAGCCCATAGCAACATAAATACCTTAGAAACTAACATATATATAAAAAACACTTTATTATAACTTAATCTAGCACACGTGTGATCGCCGACGCGTCGCGGCCCAGGGGATCACGTGATAGGCGGCCCTTGAACCGCCGCAACTTCATGCCTTTCCATTATGAACCACTCATAGAGTTCGAATGCGGAAAAAGGAGTTCTTAACGAGGTGTGGAAGCCCTGAACGGAGACTTTCAACGGTGGTAAAAGAACCAATGTGTTGAAAATATTAGCGTTTCACGGAGCCTCCTTACATGCCTTAGTACTACCATAACTATTTCTGTAGTGCTCGCATTCCTGTGTTCCGGATTGAAGGGTTGCCGGTGAAATTACGGCACATGAGACTTTTCATCTTTATGTCTCAGGGTGGCGGGCGCAGTGCAATGTCACATAGGGTGCCTCCTAAGTGGACGTGACCTATGTGATAATGCACTGTTCATAAGCAGAGGGTACCGATTACAAGAGGTGGGCCATTTGCTTGATCCGTCATTCCACGTTGTATTAAACCACATAAGCCCTTTTCGAATGCCAGTGTTAGTATGTAAGTTACCTACCTATTATTCATTAAACAAATGACAGTTAAATAAATGTGTAAACTAGAATGACGTCATTGGCTCTTGACATGTCAGTTCGAAGGTTAATTTTGATCTTAATTTGATGTAATCAGAATTTTTCCGCTTATTTCAATCTTAATTGAGCATTAGACGGAGTCGCTTTATGATGCTTCCTTGATTATAAACGAGGAAAATGGCGTAGAGCCTATATTATCGGTCAAATCCCAGTAGTCTTACTAGTAGAACTAATGGGTATTTCCTTCCCAATAGACTTACTTACCACTGGGAACTTTGTACCCAGTAGACTTACCGGTAAAAAAAACAAAGCATTAAATAACGCATTTAACATAACAATGGTAATCTCCCATTGAAAATAAAGTTTTTTTTTTTCTAAAATGGGCTTGCGTTTGTCTACACTACATCTCACTGTGAGGTCTTTTTAAGCATGCTCGCCTAGAAGATGCCTATTCACTCTTCGTTTGAAGATGGCAAAGTTTTTTTTTTTTATACTACTTGAATGACGGAACAAGCCGATGGCCCACCTGATTTTAAGCGGTAACCTCTGCCTATGAACAGTGCATTACCTCATAGGTCACGACGCACAGGACGCACCCTATGAAGCGTTGCACTGCGCCCGCCACCCTGAGACATAAACATGAAAATTCTCATGTGCCTGTAATTTCACCGGCACCCTTACCCTTCAAACCGGAACACAGCAATACGAGCACTACTGCTTTGCGGCAGAAATAGATATGATGGTAGTACTTCCCCGGGCGAACTCTTTCACAAAAAAGCTCTACTACTACTAAAAAGTTGTATGATAGGGAATTAAGATGCCGGAAGAGAGTTCCAGGCCTTTACTGTCCGCATGGTGAAAGAGTTCGAGAAACGGTTTGTACGCGACGGTGGTATGTCGACAACAAAAGGGTGAAACGCCTCTCCGCGTCTGGTGATCAGGTGGCGGAATGGAGACGAGGGGATCAAATCGTGCAGCTCCTGAGCACACTCACCGAAATGCACGCGGTAGAAGATACACAAACACGATTCTCTTCGACGATGTTCTAAGCTCTGCAACCAGTCCTCGTGCTCGTGTATATTCTGCCCACGTGCAAAGTCTTACTATCAGTAAGCCTATTGGGAAGGAAATACCCAGTAGTTAAACTGATAAGACTACTCGGTAAAACTACTGGGATTTGGCCATATTATCGAGAGGAGATGGAAGGGCCTACTCTTAGGCTGGACACAACACGGAAAAGGCCGACTAATGGACTGGGGGATTAATTCACCAAGTGCGACTTGGGCTATTAATAAAATACGAAAACAGAAAAACCTGAATTATCTTATTGACAAAAAACATATGCAGGCAAGCAATCAAATTCTCAAGTCAAATGCTAAAGATATAACAAATCGTCGTTCCGGCATACAAGGCCGTCAACTCATCAGTACCCAGTCGTGCTCGTATCACTTACCATGTTATATTTACCTATTGTATATAGCTACAATTTATAAATATCTCTCGTGGATTATTTGTGAAATATAATCCCTCGGTACAATATGACCAAGTTGAAAATTAGAACTGATAATACCTACCTTATTTAAAAATTAAAGTTACAAAAGATCTAATTAATGTCGCTTTAAGTGTAATTTTTTTATAATAATTGGCGTTGCACGGCTTGTGCATTTGCCATTTTCAAGTAGGTATAATTAATTATTGTATTTTCAGCGTTACAATCCTTCAAAGTCGTCGAAGTCACAGTCATGTCATGTTTTAGTAAAACAATGACCTTTTTAAAAAACCTTGGTAGACAATTTTACCAATTTGAAAAGATATTCACTTCCAGTTAATTTCAGTACACTTGTGCTCTTCAAAAGAGCTACATTAGTCAAAATGCCACCAAAGTAACACAAAATAACTAAAAAAAAAACACTAGGAAAAGAAATAAAAGAAATAAAATAAAAGTAGACTTCTTAATAAGACTTCTCTTTTTGAAAATGACGGCTGTTGTGTTACTGATTGAGCGTTATTAACTTTTAATTATACATAAATACCAGTAATAGACAACAATCCGACTGGCCATAAATAAAACCTTCCAACTACCGATAAAAAAGTAAAAATTCTAAATTCAAACATTGACATAGAACGTAGAACAAGTACAGTGTCATACGGCAACCAGTTGGGCTCACCTTGACGATTCGATAATCACGTCCACCTTGAATATTAACTAACAGATTGTTTTGCCACACAGGTACACGTCATTTCATGTACTTTAGTGCATTAGTGCACAGGTAATAACTGTCAAATGCGCATTCGTTAGCTGCGTGACAATTTTAGCCAGTTCCACTTCAGATATAGAGTTTTTTCTGTGCTAGATAATCAGAATAATTACTTTAGTTTTTAAATAAAATTCTTATTTTGAATTGACTTATAAAATAAAATATGTGTTTGGAATATTTTTTTACGTTAATTGAACTACCAATATTTATGTTTAGGCTAGTTTATTTTTTTAGGTAAAACAAAAATAATGGACGCCATATTCTTCAAATAAGACAGGCAAATAGAAAGGCAAGCTATATTTTTTCTAACAGCCATTGGCGGTTGCTGACAGGGCGTCATTCGAAGCAGCTGCTCTCATTTATTTGAACTTGAACGTAAAAAACTCGTAATTTTTTACCGTGCGCCAAATGGTGGGGTCTACACATTCTAATTCTAACACGTGGCCTCGACCAATAGCGGGCGAGGACGAGCCAACATGGCGCTCGTGGGAACCGGTTAATGGCCCGTTTGAGTTTAGAATGTACTTTTATTAATGCGTTCGAGAACAATTGTTTTTTTCTAATTTGTTATGCCGTTAGATGGATCTATGCATGCATAATTATGATTGATTTGAATATCCAATATGGCCATAAGGTTGTAATGTTTTTTGTATAATGCCATCTGACTGTGAATTAGATGAATAGTAAAATTCTAGTACGTGTTCCGGTGGTATTTTTATAAGTTTTTTGACAAATAGTATATTATTTTTAATGCGAACTGCTAAGGAATGGAACAAGTTGCCGTCGTCTGTCTTTCCTGAAAACGGGTCCTGAATATGGGTCTCTTCAAGGCAAGAGTGAATAGGTGCCTTCTAGACCTTTGTGCTCCATCGTCAGCCACATCATCACTTAGTAAAATATGAGATCACGGTATACCAAAATTAAAAAAAAAAACGGTTCTGCAGTCACAAAAAACACACACACAAACACCGCATCCTGCAAACCATAACACCCAACAGTTACATACCTACATATAGTCCTGTCCCCACACTAGGATTCCTGTGTCATGGGTATCAGGAACTACGAGTATCATGCTACTACCACAGCACACAGACACGGAACTAATATTTGCAGATCATACAAATATTTGTCGCGCAGCGGAAATCGAACCTGCAACCTCTCGCTTCTCAGCCGGCTACTCGCCCGCCGCGCCACAGAGGTCGCTTTTAATTAATTAGACTCTGACGAGACCTCATTTCGCTCGGTAAATTATTCAAATTATATTTTTTGCTAAAACGGTTTCTTGTGATGAAAATATTAGCGTTAATGTAGCAGCGTGGGAAGGCTCTTGAGGCTGTCAAGAGTCAAATGGGCTTCTCTTAAGCTAATGCCACACCAACGCTTTCAGCCGTGTCAACGGTGGCGCTCCATTGTCTTACCATTGATCGCCACCGTGCATGTCACCGCGGACGCGGGCTGAACGCGTTGGTTTGGCCTTAGCTTTAAACGTAGTTTTGCAAAATCTACACAGATAAAGACAACAAAAAAATAAAATGTTAATCTTCATCATATTTCCACGGGCATGATAGAAAACATTTCAATGAAATTAGCTATATATAGGGGTTTGAGACAGAAAAATCGGTCTTGCTATAGGTTTCGTCTCTGGGAAAATAGATTTTTCAGAAAAAAATAATTGTTTCACTATTCTCTATGCGCCAGTCGCAGTATATTCCTCTACGGAGAGAATAAATTCTAATTTCGAAAATTCTAATGACAATACTGGCTGAAGACCATGGACTTAGTATACAAAAGGACTAAGCGCTCTAAAAAATTATAATACCGAAACAAGACCTTATTTCATTACGTTAAGACTCAATTTAGAGTACCATCATAGATAGAGGAAAAACGAGTCAAGAGAGATAGGTAGAATAGAGTCAGTTTGTCCCTTTCTAATACTTGAAATGATAGTTTTATGATAGCAAGGGTGACCATGACCATATAGGTAAATACTAAGAGGTCATCGATACTACAAATCTAAAAGTTGGCCGTCGCGGGACACCCGGCAGACGAGAAACTTCACGGCATGGCTGCGTCACGAGTCACGTCGTTTGCCGACACTGAACACTCGGTAAGTAATCAGTAACAAGGTCCGATAACACTTTCTGTGATATTAGAAGAAAAAAAAGTGTTTCCTACAAACGCAAGCCCAGTCCCGAGTCATCTATTAGGGGAGGTCAACATTTTATTTTACAAAATTAACAAAAAGTGTTATCGATTCGTGATACTGATCACTTACCAAGCCTCCAGTATGAATCTGGCTGCATGAATAACTGTGATAAATAATTTGATTTAAATAATGTTTGTTCCACTCCACGTTCATAAGTGTCTATGGAAAAAGTCTCCTGGACATGACTTTATTTTATGGTCACCGTATTAGAAGTAGACACTCTAACTCTATAGTACATATCTTGCTCGGCTCGTTTTTCAGCTGCCAGCGCTCAGTCCTTTTGTATACTAAGTCCATGCTGAAGACAGACATTAAAGATTGCAAGGGTTGACACTTACTGAACACGATTAGCGATACCGATTTTAAAAAAGAAAACGCCGAACAAAGCTCGGTCGCACCAGAATTTCTTTATAATAATATACCAGAAGCCCAATTCTCTTATTTATTTTATAACCACACTGCAAGTTGACCGAAACGAGATTGTATTGTAAATTGACTTAGAAATTGGTATTCTGCTCCCTCATAACAACAATATAATCTACTTTCGGTTCTTGCGACTATAAATTAGAGTAGGATAGTGCTATATAATAATTGTAAAGAGTGAAAGAGAGAATTCTCAGAACTTTGAAACATTCAACTTACAGTCACATTTCGATACTCGTATAATCACATTCCGCGTTGTATTGTCAGGTGAGAAGAATACCATTTTTGCCGTTTGTGACATCGACACTAGATCGTAACATAATCCGAACTTTAATTTGACTGTTTTTTATTACGAGAATTGGGCTTCTGTATATACCTGGTTAGAAATACGAGAGAGACCGCAGAGGCGGAGCCCCAAATCGCCGGAGCGATCAAATTCGCTCTGCGCTCGATTCCAGCGTGTGCGACGCCATGATGATAGAAGCCAGTGGAGACACATCATCAGAACCAAGGTCCTTCATAAAGGTCACGACCCTCAGCAGGTGAGGTTACCGACGCAAGGACGCTTAGAAATTCATTTATATTCCACCAAGCTATTTTAACGTCAAATTTTAATGTATACATAACCGTTCTAAGAGTGCTATGAAAACCCACACACTTGGTCGTTTTCTATTGAAAGCTGTCAAGCGGGTCTGATTGCGTTCAAATGTCAGTACATTATAACCTAGGCTTGAGTGGTTGCGTCCGGCCTAGAACAGACCCCTTCTTTACCTCCCGTGGATGCCGTAAAAGCCCACTACGGGATCAGGAGACGGCAGCATCGTCCACCGGAGTCCACCTACTCAACAACTACTGCAATCACCAATCCACCTGCCAAGCGTGGTGATTATGGGAAAACCCTTTGAGGTGAGGAAAATCCTTTATGGAACCTTCCAGACCGGGTGGGGGGAATGAAAGGTTATGTAACTCGCTTCCGACTGGGTCGTAGGAACGCTTAGCACACACCTGCAACCCATCAGTCAGAGTGTTGCCTTGACGGGCCCATCTCCAAATAGAAGGTCTCGAAAGCCCCACTCCCACCACTAAGAAAGCCCTGCCTCTTGATTTAAACTAGAACTTTGCTAAGTTTCACCAAGATTGAAACAGCGGTATAGTCGTGAAATGGTAACAAACAGACAAAGTTATATTAGAAGTTTTATATAACTAGCGACTCGCCCCGGCTTCGCATGGGTAGCCCCCGGTGACACCCCCCCCCCCCCCTATGTGCTTTTCCTGGTTCTAAGCTACCTCCCCACCAATTTGCAGCCAAATCGGTTCACCCGTTCTTGAGTTATAAGTGGTGTAACTAACACGACTTTGTTTTATATATATAGATTGGGATGGTTTTTTTAACAGGTATGACGGATCAAGCCGATTGGACCCACCTATTAATGTTACCTATATTGTTATGCGGTACCCTCAAATGATGTGATGGGATTGGATGGTGATGGATGGATGGATGGATGGATGTATGATGATGTGATGGATCTCATATTAGCTACCATGTTCAAGAGCGTTATAATAGTTAAATGTATATTATTATACACGGCATAACAATAGATTTTCATTCGCGACGTGGTTGGCTTTTACGCCAAGGCACCAGTAAAACCTCAGTTCCAACAAAGGAATATTTATGGCCTGATGATGATAACTTCAAATCTGCATAATGTGAAAAAAACAGTTAATTTCGAGCAATAAAAGCTCCAGTAAATCATGCAAACGCGATTCCCGATAAAAATAATATGTTCATTGCATTCAGAGCATAAATTATAAAACAAAAACTAGCACAAATCGCCTTATCTAAGTTACTATATCACGTGTTAAATTAAAAAAAGCGTTTTGATGCAAAAAAAATGTGACGCATGCAATCGTAAGTCAGCACAATAATATTTCTGCTGTGAAAATGCGAAAAAACTACATTTTCATGTACCAAACTAATAACGCCAACTAACCATGAAATCGCCTGTTTTTCCATTTCACACTTTGAAAAAAGCTGAACAAAGAAACAAAGCAGCTTTTAACTTTTCAGTTTTTTCACAGTGGTGTCAGGAGGAAATATAAAAGGCTGTGATTAGGCTGAATGACTTCAAAAACTGTTGAAAAACAAAGCCTACGCGGTTGATATGACATTTTCAGCCAGTTACAATCAATGTCCCGTTTCGCTTGAGGCGCGAAATTTAAATTGTATTGTGTATTGCTAATCACAGCTCATCAACACATTTTGAGATAGCGAAACTTAATTTTGTGGAAGTAAGATGACCTAACACACTTTGATTGAAGGTGTCTCTCATAAAATATCATTATTTAGATACGAATGTCAATGAACACAAAAATTACTGTAAAAATCATTGAATGACATTCGTAGCTAAACTAATAATATTTATGAGACACTATGAATCCAAACATGTGTGTTAGTTCTCCTTATTTTTGCAAAATCAGGTTTCGCTATCTCAAGACGTGTTGAAGAGCTGTGATGAGCAATAAAACACAATCAAATTAGAATTTCGCGCCATAACCTAAACGTTGCACCATAATATATCAAAAATAGAACAATATAATAAAATATTTGCAGCTTCCTAAAAATAATATTCAAAATAAGAATATTGACTAAGTAACCCTACTTCTTGGAGGAATGTTTACATAAATCCTCCAAGGTACATCATAAAAAAGTATTTACTTCTTACCATCAGAATCAGAAGAGCCATCGGTCGGTTCCTTACTCATTTCCGCATGTAACGATTGTGACAGAATTCAAGAAATCGTTTCAGTGCATAAATTAAGAATTTAAACATTAGAATGGTTCAATCAGAATTAATAGAAAAAAAATAAACGACTAAATAAATAAAAACAAGAAGCCACCACAATTTTTAAATCTTTCTGTGTTTGATTGGTCAATTATATAACTTCACGTTTCGTTCTAAAACTGAAATGAGGTTTATAACAAGGCACTGCTTCGTTCGAAAACTGTAAATTTAGAGTTAAAAGCGTTGTTTTTTTTGCAAGCCGGCAATGATAAGTAAATGCGTTCGTTCCGCGAGGCTATTTGGCTGCACGTGTTTCGCAGAGGGGTGGGCCTTTGCACGTGAATTTTCCGAGGTTTCCACCCTCTGCGGACCGCCCCTATAGGCTTTTCTGTCCGGCCTATGCTGTTTAACTGATCGGCTTGGGGGAGTCGTAGAGACGACACGAACGGTTGTGAAGTATTTATTTACTGAATGCATTTTTTTCCTTAACCTTAAATTTATAGGTTATCCTTTTTAATCTCCGGTACGGAGGCCTGCGTTGCTCGATGTTTTTAATCCGTGGAGCCCGGTTTAGTTACCTGACGTTAACTATTAGATGGAACTCTTGTGTTATGCTATTTTCTGACAATAACTATTTTACACGCCGTAAATACACACTCATTTTTACAAGCTTTTACTTAGTATCACCTGTGTCAGCGTTTGTAATGAAATCTTACAAGTTAAATTTGAGCCACTTCCCGGTGTTCGATTGAGCTGAAATTTTGTATGGTGACAGCGAGCTGATCTGATGATGCAGACGGAAGGTGACAACGGCACTGCTCGATGTATAATAGTAGACCGGTCTTTGGGCTCATTTTGATCAGCACATTTGTTCCGATCACTAATTTCATAAAATGTTGTTTTCAAAAAGATGGTGCAACCCACGGTGAAAAGAGACCTATTGAGGCTATGTCTATCCTTTCGAGGAAAAAGGTGTGTGTCTACGTTTGTGTGTATTTTTCAAAAAGAAACTTGGTACAGTATTTTTTCTTGTATCGCTTGGGAACAGTGGGTAGCTTCCGAGTTTCAAAGCATACTGTGACGACAGCAGCATTCTAAGGCGAGGCTGAAACACAGCGAGCCTGGGCCCTCGACCTTGTCACTTACACTACCTCACAACCTTTGTAACGATGATATAACTAAATAAATGTGTAACATCTTTCCTCTCACTTTCCTGCAATCTGTGGGAGTGATTTCGTGAAGGGACGGAAGTGTGTAACAGGAAGCGTGCATTTTTCCGACAGGTTGGTACTATCAGCCATGTTGCTTATTACCAAGGATGTGATCTATCAGATGCTGACAGAACACACGTCGATCAGAGTATAGAAATTCGACACAAAAGAGACAATACCACGTAAATGTCATTCCTTATCCAACGAGCTTCCTTAGAGAATATAATTAAAACTAATAAAACATCGCTAAAAAAAAAAAAAAAAAATCTAATAAAACATCTAATAAAACATCGCTAATAAAACTTAATGTAAATTAGAATGAGGAGTTTTCACGGCCGTTTCACAACCTTTAAAATAGATGGCGCCAGCTCTGTACTTAACTGTCAAAATAAAGTGAATTGTCAAAGTCAACAACGTAGTGATATATTTTCATGGTATTTTGTTACTATCACACAAAAGCACAGACAATGCATTTGTTAATTTTGGCAACCACATTTGAGTCCGCCATATATCGAGCCAAATCAAAATCCTTTTTTTATAATTCGAAAATGAAAAGCCCTCATTAAAAATAAAACCTAGTGATTCAAACTCAACGATATAATTTATAGAACACGAAAAATTTAATTCATTTGAAACAAAAATACTTACGCAGTAGAATTAATTTCATGCTCCGAGTGCCTCAACTATGCAATTATGGTATATTCATTTGGAATTTTAACTGCTAGGGAATTGCTATTCGTCTCACGTAAATGTTAAAAATAATTTCACACTTTTTAAAGTGTTTCAAAGTTTTTATTAATTTTTAAGAAGGAAATCCACTACCTCTTGCAGTCAGCGACAAATAATTAAAGGTAGTGGATAACTAGGAATTATTACTGCAAAAGTGAGTTTAGCTTGAATAGAGGACAACTGGACTGGATTTGAAAATTCTTTTGAAGGGCCAGTCCTCCATTTTGAAAGAAACTTCTTCATTTTCATCTAATTTTATTTTATTGTGTTTTTTAGTTATGTCGTTTAATTTTGGTGTTATTTTAACCGTATGTAGATAAAGAGCTCATGTGTAGTGTAGTTAAATAAAAGTACAATGCGTATATGTTCAGATTGGTGGATTTTGTCCTTGGTTTTTCTTTTAAATTGGGTGATAACTTGACAGGGACTCTTGACGACTTGACTAAATTCAATCATATATAATTTCATTAAAGTAATCTTACTTGAAATTGGTGAAATTGCTTGGAGTATTCCTCAGAAACAATTTAACAAAGAGAAGAAGAAAAAGTAAAAGATTTTTTTAAATTTTAAATAACGAGTTACTGGTCAACTACTGGGAAAATGATTAATTGGTACCTGTATCATTTAAAGCTATATTGTCGGTATTTTATATTCAGTACAATTAAAAGCATTAGATACGGTTGTTGAAAGATTTTATCGATACGACTTGAAGTCTAAAAATATTTATGAAAGAAAGGAATGTGAAAAGTTTATGTATTCGACACTCCATGACACTTTTGTTTCTTAGAGCCAAATATTCAATGTGACTTTTGTTTAAAAACTATTTTCACAACGGTGGGAAAAAGACGTTAATTACCTTCTTAATTATAGTTTTTTTTTATAGATACGAAAAAATCAAAATTAAACAACTTATCTAGACTACACATCAAATGGAAATATGGTAAAGAAATTAGGTCCACAACATGTTTTTAAATCGATTTGTAGGTCACATAAACTTTAGTCTACACCTTAAAAACATTGATTTGCAAAAGGCATTTAAACACTAAACGCCCTCTTCATAGTGCACTTCAAAACACAAAGTTTTAGGAACAATACCACTCCACTTCGCTCCGTGTCCAAACACTGCCTACTTTTCATGCTCTACGCCTACACATCCACTATTTCAGTACAAAGTGAACCTGAAAGCGAATATCAACTTTAATACGTTGAGTACAGCGGTGGAAATTACTTGAGCCGGTCCAGTACGCACCCTCTCTTTCGCGCGTATTAATCAAAATACTAGTTTTCCTACTTTGACGTGGAATCCTAGAAAATGGATAAGGCATATTATGGGCATTGTTTTCTAAATTGAAACTGGTTGTCGGGCGACCAGCATAAGCTGAGCTATCAAGGCCTTTGCGATAAACCACTGCTAGCTGAAGTCTCTTACGAGTTTATGTCACATTTTTGTAAGATTTTTTAAAAAAAAAGCCTCTTCTTCTTCTCTTCTTATAATGGGTTCTGAGGAATAGGTACTCCTAACAATTTGTAATAAAATTTGTCATGTCGTCAAGAGTCTCCGCCAAGTCATAATCTATTTAAAACGGTGGCAGAAAAACCAAGTTTTTACAGGGAAAAATCCACCATTTCGAAAGACACGCAATACACTTATATTTAACTACACCACACATGTGCTACATCGCTTAAAATACCTACAAAATTACATGAAATTACTGGAAAAAACACATTAAATGTAATTAAATAAAAATGACGATGTTTCTTCCACAAATGGCAGATTGTATCTTCGATTATTATTTCTCTAAATGACATAAGATACTGATTATTTCTAACGTCAATTCTCGAATAAGATTTTCAATTCAAAATGGTACAGTGCTTAGTTTGACAACAGGGGCACAATTCTATTATTTTTAAAGAAAACCCATTATGCCTATGTTACCCATTACGCTGCAATTACAATTAAATTACAATTGTCATTAAAAATGGTATTCTGCTAAATTTATGATTGAATTGTAATTGTCTAGTTCTAGAATTGTAGGTAGAAATACAATCGGTGTGGCCATTATAATTATTTTGGATTCTACCACTGATATAAAAAAGTTACAATGGTTTATAAAAGGTCACAATTATAAAGCGATTGAAAAACCGTTGAAGTTAGCATAATACCAAAAGTGTCAGAAGTGACAATTATGAGACAATTAATCAACAATTTAAAAACAATTGGTTTAGTAGAATTGGGCCCTTGGACGGCTGATGCACCCCGCTTGTTTGTATGAGATCTCACGGCTCAATTTACTCTGGTTATTCAAAGCATGGTTTAGACACGGTATAATTGCTTAGATAAAGGGTTCACAATAAACTAGTCCTAATTATGGCAGACAATGATATCAGTTGAAACGGATACATGTTTTGTTACAAATAAACTCTCTTATATCTCGCCCCGGCTTCGCACGGGTAGCCCCCGATGAAAACCCCCCCATCCTACTCCTCCCCCTTATGTCAATCTCCTGGTTCTAAGCTACCTCTCCACCGATTTTCAGCCAAATCGGTTCACCCGTTCTTGAGTTATAAGTGGTGTAACTAACACGACTTTGTTTTATATATATAGATAGATGATCAATCTATTTTTTGTTATACTACTTGTTATGACGGATCAAGCAGGTGGCCCACCTGATGTTATGCGGTACCTTCTGCCTATGAACAGTGCATTACCACAACATAGGTCACGTCCACCTATATAGGACGCGCCCTATGCGGCATTGCACTGCGCCCGCCACCCTGAGACATAAAGATGAAAAGTCTCATGTGCCTGTAATTTCACCGGCAACCATACCCTTCAAACCGGAACACAGCAATGCGAGCACTACTCCTTTGCGGCAGAAATAGGTATGGGGTACTAGTACTTCCCCGGACGAACTCTTTCACAAAAAAGCTCTACTATCCTGGATAGTAGAGCTTTTTTGCCTGGGCAAAGCCTCATATGGGCCTCTTTTCACTGCGGATTACACCATCGTGGGAATTGGACGTGACAAGTGGTGAGCTCATCGCCGCCATTGCTTCCCACGACTGACTCTGCTAACGCTTTCTTCCAGTAATAAAGCTAGCAGCCAGGACAAAACAAGTCCGGGTAATCGCTTAGTCGACTTTATCGACATCCACGGGAGGAGATGGAGGGATGGTGCAACCCACAGTGAAAAGAGGCCCATTTGAGGCTTTTCCTTTCCATTCGGGGAAAAAGGCGTGTGTCTATGTATGTGTGTATGTATAATATATCAAGGGAAATATTTTCAATTAGTTTAAGAAAAATTTACTAAAATGTATTTACCCGTGGTGTGCCCGGCCTAAGAATATACCCCTCCGTCTCCTCCCGTGGATTTCGTAAAGCTGACCAAGAGATTACTCGGACTTGTTAGTAAGATTCGTTGGTATAAGATTTGTCGTGGCTGCTAGATTATGGAGTGTGTTACCTACTACTAGAAGAACGCGTTAGCGCGTGTTAGGGCGTGAATCGCGCTCGCACTTGTCCGTTTTATTTTAATGCTGTGAACACCATACATTTAGAGAAATCTTCAGGTCGTAAAAAACATTTTCTGCGGCGAATAATTCTAAATATTTCGATACCATGATTCACATACTAGATGTATGAATCAATACATCATCGAACATCATCATAGAACCATGAATCATGGAATTCTCAACTAAGACCAAAGGCCAAGAGGCCGTAGAATGCCTACGACTTTAATATTACATCATTTAGTTATTTGATCTAGTCATTGTTTAAGTTTAGCGAATATATTTTTAAACAAAGGAATAGAAAATTTACTTTTCACACATAGGTACTCTACCTATATTGGTTTCTCAGGGTTACATGAAAGATCATTCAGGGCGTCCGTTCGTCCGTCCACCTGTCCCAGCTTGTCTTAGTTATATCTTCCTGCAGCCTTTACACGCCCACTGCTGGGCGAGGGCTCCCATAGAATGCAATAGTGGGATTTGTTGTAATCAACTTGCAGGTGGATTTATGATCGCAGTACTCAGGTGGATGCTGCTGCCCATCCCATGGTGTAATCCCATAGTCGACTTTTACGACATTCACGGGAGGAGACGGAGAGTCCTATTCCTAGGCTAGACACACCACGGTACCGTGTGTGGTCTACCTAGGAATAGGACCCTCCGTCTCCTCCCCATTCCGTCTACGTCTCCGTCTCAACCATTTTCGTTTTAGGCTCCTAAGCATATAATAAAGTGAGGGAGAATTTGTGTATATCCCCACACATATAGACATAGTGACGATCTCTGTGGCAACGCGGGTGAGTAGCCAGCTGAGACGCGGAAGATGCAGGTTCAGTTCCCGTTGCAAGACAAATATTTGCATGAAATATGTCTTCCGGGTAGGGGTGTTCTACACAGAACATATCTAAAGATGTAAAACACGTGCGAACTGCTATGGAGTGGAATACACTACCGTCGTCTGTCTTTCCTTAAAACTATAATCTGGGTCTCATCAAGGCTAGAGTGAATAGATGCTTTCTAGACCTTTGTGCTTCATCTTCGGCCACATTGTCACTTACCAACAGGTGAGATCGTGGCCAAACAAAGGTCCTCCATAGTTAAAAAAAAAAGTAAGTAAATTTGTGTGAAACCAAGCGTGCCATTTTAGGTTCAGGACTATTGACGTGATTTTACCAGGGTATTTAGCCCTAGATACTGCAAGGTACCCCTGATATCCCAACTACACCACCCGTGCGTGGACTGGGGTTAGTTAAAAGTAATTTTCAAATAGTCCATAAGAAGCAAATCTAGGTATTAGGATAACTATACCTATACGAAACATCTGGCATGGTAATCAAGAATCTGGCTCAAGGATTGTCTTACATAATCATGTATATTTGTTGTTTTCATGAACTAGAACAGTAATTTAGTATTGAATGTTATATTATTACTAAATCCTTTCAAGACGAGCACGACCTTCAGTAATGAAGAATACGACGAAGAAGAAGAAGATCATAGTGTTCATAGTTTTAGACACAAACTAAAATTGTTTCTCATGAGTCACCAAATACAATATGGACACCTGAGGAACGAGGTCTCGATCTTATATTATTCTATTCTATTCTGCCCTTAGTCGCACCAAAGTATTGCTATTTCTCTTGATCCCTTTGCTCCTTTGTTCATTTGTTATCTTCCATTTGTCCCTATCACTTTAAAACTTTAGTTTTTCATGCAAGTTTTAGCTAAATATATGTATATATTTTTGCACTGCCTTCTTTTCAGTATTTCATTTTGATATTTGATATAATACTATTTTTACGTCTACCCACATCCTAACTTAACGTACAATATTAATAATCACGTCTTTTATTTTATTAAATACTTCATTGTTATAATTTGTTCATTAATTATGTATAATTATTTATTGTGAAGCAGACATCCGTGTTTTTCACTCAGATAGTTCCAGCGGAAGATCAGCGTTGTGTTGCTACAACACAACAAATGCTGAGCTGGACGCCAATTTGTGTCAGTGATGCGTGGCTAGTACTAAAAGGCACAAATTAGTTTTATTTTTCTTTGTTTCTGTGTGTGTGTGTGTCTTTTAGTGTGGAATATTGTTTGTTAACTCATGTTGTTCACAAAATAAATGTTATTTCTTTCTTTCTTTCTTTCTTTATATTATTAGATGAAAAATTAAAAGAGGATATAATAATAGTTCTTAAATGGCGACCACAAAGAGAAAGGTCCTTCAGTCGATGGACCAAAGACATTATAAAAGTAGCAAGAAGTCGTTCGATGGAGGCGTACAAGAACGTTTGTCGTTGCGTGATCTGTCTGTCTGTATGGCATAATTTTCTTTGTTGCCACGTATCTCCAGAACGGGTGCTCAGATTTCTATATACGGGTTCTTTTTGTATGAAAGATGGTGTTACCTAGATGGTGTTTATGCTTTGTTATGTATTGGTGCAGCCATTTATAGGATAACTTAGATCAATTTTAATAGAACACTGAAAAAAGTGGGGTTTTTCAAGAGTTTATGCATAACTTACTATGTAGTTTAATATCATTGGGCATCGTTTGGCACAATAAATCTCACCGTTACCAGATTTTTAACCGACTTCACAAAAAAGGAGGAGGTTCTTAATTCGTGTTTTTTTTTAATGTTTGTTATCTCATATCTCCGTCCTTTATGAAAAGTATTTCACGATATACTTCCAGATTGGTCCATTTTCATCAAAATCTGGTTCTAATGATGGGATCCATGAGGAATTGAGGGAACTCCTTAAATATTATATGCACTCATAATAGCGATTTTGGTATTTTCATCAACAAGTCAAGTATATGCATTTAGAAAGTATCATTTAGTGAAGTGGAACTGATGAAGAAGACCAGAGATGGTCATTGGAACTACTCAATTATAATGATTTCACGGGTGACTTTTCGATATCCGATTGAGCTGAAATTGGGCATACCTGTTAAGTTCCGATGACAATACAATATGATGGTGACAGCGAGCTGATCTGATAATGAAGACAGAAGATGGACAACGGAACTCCTCGAAAGATAATAGATGGCCGTGTTTATGCTCATTGTGATCAGCACACATTATGATCACTAATATTATAAAATCTTGTATTGGGGATAAATTCCAAGCTCAGAAGTAGTTTTTTTTTTCGAAAAGAATTTTCTTGCTAATAAATGAAAATAACAAATAAATAAATAATGCTGGACATTTCACACAACATTATCTAGCCCCAAGCTAAGCAGAGCTTGTGTTATGGAATGCAATGCCTTACCGTCGCGCCACCTTGTGGCTGCGTCTCTGGTGCTGCTTCTCCCTTCTCGCCATCAGTGCAGAAGTAACACTTGTCTGGCGGCTTCCAGTCCATCGGTTCCTCGGCTAACTCGAGCTTTGGCTGTGTGGCCGGCCTCTTGATCAAACTCTCCAAGATTGTCTCTGGTCTGTTGTTCTTCGGGGCATCGTCCTCGTTGATTTGCTCGATGGTTTTTATCTTTAGCCCTGGCGGCTGGTCGGTGGATGGCATGGAATCTTCGTCGCTGGACTCCTCTGGTTTCGGTATCAACGCGTCCTGGTATTGTTTCCATTTTCTTCGACCCATCAACTCCTCCGCCACCCGTTCTAGACCTGGAATAAGGCAGAAAAACAAATTATTACAATGTTAAGGCGTTATGAAATTCTTAAAGAGGCGGCAACGTAGTTGTGATGTTTCCGGTGTTACAGGCGTCTATAGGCTACGGTATCTGTGGCGGACGGCGAGCCCCATAACACCATTTCTTCCACTTTAGCAAAGAAAATAGAACAAGAGCCAAAAATAAGAATGTATAATTTATAACATCTTGATTCTTGAGTCGGCTAATGGAACATGCGGGAAAATTTACAACGTTTGTTTCTGTAGTGGCAATGGAGCAAATTCCAGATAATTTTGTATTTATTTCGGGAATACTACTAACAACTGGAAAACAACTTGTGAACTAGAACTAAGAAGAACAGAACATACAGTCCATTTTTAGGGTTCCGTAAAAAAAATTACGGAACCCTTATGGATTCGTCATGTCTGTCTGTCTGTCTGTCCGAGTATGTCACAGCCACTTTTTTCCGAAACTATAAGAGCTATGCTGTTGAAACTTGGTAAATAGATGTACTCTGAGAACCGCAATAAGATTTTCAAACAAAAATAGAAAAAAACAATACATTTTTGGGGTTCCCCATACTTAGAACTGAAACTCAAAAAACTTTTTTTCATCATATCCATACGTCTATAGATAGGTCTTTAAAAATGGTATTGAGGTTTCTAATATAATTTTTTTCTAAACTGAATAGTTTGCGCGAGGGACACTTCAAAAGTGGTTAAAAGTGTGTCCCCCCCCCCCCCCCCCCCCGTAACTTCTAAAATAAGAGAATGATAAAACTAAAAAAAAAAATATGATGTACATTACCATGTAAACTTTCACTCAAAATTGGTTTGAACGAGATCTAGTAAGTAGTTTTTTATTTTTGGGGTTCCCCATACTTAGAACTGAAACTCAAAAAACTTTTTTTCATCATACCCATACATGTGAGGTATCTATGGATAGGTCTTCAAAAATGATATTGAGGTTTCTAATAGAATTTTTTTCTAAACTGAATAGTTTGCGCGAGGGACATTTCCAAAGTGGTAAAAAGTGTGTCCCCCCCCCCCCCCCCGTAACTTCTAAAATAAGAAAATGCTAAAACTAAAAAAAAAATATGATGTACATTACCATGTAAACTTTCACTCAAAATTGGTTTGAACGAGATCTAGTAAGTAGTTTTTTTTTAATACGTCATAAATCGTGTTCCATCCAAGAACTTTTATATTATGTTACTTGCTGCTACGGAACCCTTCATGGGCGAGTCCTACTCGCACTTGGCCGCTTTTTTTATTGAAGACCAGCGTTTGCATTTGTACTACCCGATCTACCCGGTAGGAACAACACAGTACCATGTGGGCCGTATGCTTGTGCTTATCGACCACTCTGCTCTTACTCCTGCACTATGGAAGAACTAGAACTACAGATACCTGTCCAGACAATGCCTTGGGTGTGGCAACCTATTGGACAAAATGGCTTTGGGACATCGATACCAAAGAAGAAGAAATCTTCTCTATGGAAGAACTTCAGAGACCTGTCCGGCTGTCCAAATAATGCCTCGGGTAATATGCCCAACCTATTGGACAAAATGGCTTTAGGACATCGATACGAAGAAGAAGAAATGTTTTCTATGGAAGAACTACAGATACCTGTCCAAACAATGCCTTGGGTATGCCAACCTATTGGACAAAATGGCTTTGAGACATAGATACGAAAGAAGAAGAAATGTTATCTATGGAAGAACTACAGATACCTGTCCAAACAATGCCTTGGGTATGCCAACCTATTGGACAAAATGGCTTTGAGACATATCGATACGAAAGAAGAAGAAATGTTCTCTATGGAAGAACTACACATACCTGTCCAAACAATGCCTTGGGTATGCCCAACCTATTGGACAGAATGGCTTTGAAACATCGATACGAAAGAAGAAATTTCCTCTCTATTATAAAGTATTTGAATGTATATTCTAATGACTTTGTATATACAAAATTATCACATTGCCCTTTCCATTAAGTTAATAACAGTTCAGTACAAGTAAGTGACCTCTTGATAGGGCCTATCGATCATTAGTTATGATCGATTCGCGCAAAAATATCGTTATTCGGACCTTGGCATCCGTTACACGATAATATCTCGATTTGACGGTACTCTATATGAGTGGCTAGACTGCTAGCGGGTTCTGTATACATACATACATAAACACACGCCTTTTTCACCAAAAGGGCAGGGAGAGCCTCAAATGGGCCTACTTTCACCGTGGGTTGCACCATCGTGGGATATAGACGTGACAAGTGGTGAGCTCATCGCCGCCATTGCATGGCTGACTCTGCTAACGCTTTCGTGCAGTAGTAAAACATTCCTTAAATAAGCTAGCAGCCAGGACAAATCTAGTACCAATGAATCTAACAAACAAGTCCGGGTAATCCCTTAGACGGCTTTTACGACATCCACGAGAGGAGATGGAGGGGTCTATTCTTGGACCGGACACACCACGGACGGGTAATTTAATTAATAACAGTAGAATGTTACTTTACTTCATTTATGCCTAGTATTTTGTTCGGCCTAAGAATATAACCCTCTGTCTCCTCCCATGGTTGTCGTAAAAGCCGATTATGGGATTACCCGGACTTGTTAGTAAGATTTGTTGTTGTAAGATTTGTCCCGGCTGCTAGCTTATTAAGGAATGTGTTATTACTGGAAGAAACTGTTAGCCTAGTCAGTCATGGGCAGCAATGGCTGCGATAAACTCGCCACTTGTCACATCTATATTCCTACGATGGTGTAACTCACGGTGAAAAGAGGCCTTTTGAGGCTCTGCAAATCCCTTCGGAAAAAAGGCATGTATATATTCATAGATTCAGTGATAAGATTTAGTGTAAGAATATACCCCTCCGTCTCCTCCCGTGGATGCTGTAACAATCTACTGAGAGGGGTTAAGCTGCTGCATCTGTCTGAGTACCCAACACCAATACTACGATCATCAATCCGCCCGCCAAGCGTGGTGATTATGGCAAATCCCCTCCATTGCATTCTATGGGGGAGGATCTCTTACAGCAGTGGTCATGTAACCAATGTGCTGATGTTGGTACAAGAAAGTGCGAAATTCTCATTTTTGTATAAAGTCGCGATTAATCGGGAACAAAAAGCAGACACTGAAAAAAGCGTTTATGTACATTTTGGGATTACAAATTTATTAAAAAAAGGTGTGTATCAGCTCCGATGTGCGACAGTAATTTACTTCGGTCCAGTTCAGTATAATATGCGCGGATTTGTTGCACAGAGGGAAATATAACTTTTTTTGTTTACGCTTACTCCTTTCATCATCATATTTACGCTTAACTTATTATTTACGCCCCATCTACTTGCTTATCGTGGGCTATAAATGAAAATCGATTCTTAACACCAAAAAACTCTTCGTTTAAGTTATTTTAAATGCAAGTGCCAAAAATTACCATGAGTAAGTAGTTTTCCAAAATCGCTCCGCTACCCGCTCTCACTCTGCCCACACATAATTAGTACAGTGCATCGGACAATAAACTTTATCGCGCGGTAATAAATAATATAAATTAATATTCGATAGTTACAGCCAATACGAAAACAGGCCGGTTGGGTTCGTTTACATTTTAGACGTGAAAGTATGCGAGCTGGTCTGGGGTTCCTTGGTCACATGATAAAATGTTGTTGAACTTTATTTATAACAGTTTTCATGAAAATAGTAGGTATTTGTCTACCTAGTTGGAGCCCTGCCCCCCTATTCCCTATCTTGAAAGTCACTCAGTGACCAACGTTTGACAAGTAAAATTACCATTGACAATTCTTAATAGTATTTTTTTTCAATTGATGATCATTCTACCTGTCAAACGTTAGTCACCGAGTGACTTTCAGTTAGGGAATAGGGGGGCTGAGCTGTCTCACAATAACTGAATGACCCAAAATGCCGCTAGTTTATTATGGTGAATGCTTGCGGCGTTAAATTCATTTTGTTTAGTGTTTTTTGCCCATTACAGCTCATCAACACTTCTTTAGATAGCGAAAGTTGAGTTCGCGAGAACTAGGAGACTTAACACACATGTTTTAATTGATAGTATCTCATAAATATCATCAGTAACAACACTGTAAAAATGTGTATCATAGCTAAACTGATGATATTTAGTCTGTGTATCTGTAGAATAATACAATAATAGTCTATAGAATCCTGCGGCTTCGCTCGTTATGTAAAAAAAAACCATATGGCATTGTAAAGAGGTTTGTTTGAAAATCGAACTAGCCACCATAAAAGCAGAACTCAAATGAAAAAGGTGCGTTTACAAAGAATGAAAAACATAAGACTGTGGTTTGGTTCTGTGATTTTCAGTGAATTTTTATTGTCTCGCAGATGGTGTGAAAAGTAGAGTATGCTCCTTTGGAATAAAGCCTGTCTTCGCCTTGGGCAGCTTGAACCCCTCGCTTCACTCAGGACTCTAATAGAGTCCCTCGTTACGCTCAGGGTTCAATATGCCGCCCGTGACGTAAGACATTGCTTTATTCCCATAGTGCATAATCTACTATCTAGACGTTGAATTTACATTTCGATATAATAAATTTAAGTTTTTAATTGACAGTTGAGGAGAATGCCTACATGACATCGATACTAGATCGCAACGTGATCCGAACTTTCTTTACACTTATTTACCCCCGATGCAAAAACGAAGGGGTGTTATAATTTTGACGTGTGTGTGTGTGTGTGTCTGTGGCATAGTAGCTCCCGAACGGATGAACCGATTTCGTTTTATTTTGTTTGAAAGGTGTATTTGTCGGGAGTGTTCTCAGCTGTTTGATCAAAATCGGTTCAGACATTTCATTGCGTCGAGGGTTTATGAATTTTTACAAAATGAATTACTTGTTTTATTTCGAGAATTAGCTAGAGAACCAGATTAATTACTTTTTTTGCCACGAGAATTAGCTAGAGAACCAGACTATAGCTAGAGAACCATCTCCACGTATTAACCAACGTGCTTGGCCGTTCTTAGTTGCAAACCTGCAATTTTGAAGACTTGTATAACTAGTTTTCGGTTGGCTATAAAAAGCCGTAAACTTGGCCTCTGCTCGTCTATTAAAGTTGATAAATTGTTGTTCAAGATCACTGACATAGCCCGCAGAATAAGCTAGTTGAAGTGGCAATATTCAGGCCATATAGCTCGCCAAACTTTGATAGTTCTCGAGCGGCCACAAACCAGACGACGCGGTAGGAGGCCCTGATGACGGACGGATGGCATTGAAAAGGTCGCAGGAAGTCAGTGAATGGAGGCAGCTCAAGCCTATTTATCGTGGCATAATGATAAAATTGAATCTTTGTTTCAGAGGCTCTAATGATAATTTAATGAATCCGAAGTAAAAACATACATATTTATGGAATCACTCTGAGTGCGGCCGTAAGTAGATAATTACCTACAAATTTATGTTCACTAATGTTCATAGAATGCTATCAATCAACGTCTTCTGCCTACCTTCAAAGTAAACAGCGTGAAGATAATTTGCTATTGATCTGAATAGCAATCAGTCGGAATGAAATTATCATACTTGTACTATTATTTATTCTGTGTGTGAGCAAAAACTGATCACCATTCACCACCCATACTATAGCCACAGAATAAATAATAGTAAACACGTTGCAGGGGTCCACAACATTTTGATTAGTATCCTATCCTATAAGGAGGTTGTCTAGAGTCAAATAGGCATTATTACATAAAATATAAATTATTATACATACACAGCTATTAAAAAAAAAAAAAACGACTAATAATATAAATGTGAAAATTTATGAGTGTGTGTGTGTGTGTGTGTGTGTGTGTTTGTGAGTGTGTGTGTGCTTGATACGTCTTCACGCTGAAACGGCTAAATGGATTTGAATGAAATTTGGAATGGAGATTGCTTGACTCTCGGAATAAAACATAGGCACATTTTTATTCCCACGGGATCGAGACCAATGCGGGTAACACCGCGGGGCGCTGCTAGTAATTTCATAGATATTTCGTCGTGGTGTGTCCGGTCCGGCCCAATTGTAGACCCCCTCAGTCTCCTCTCGACGATGCCGTAAAAGCCGACTCAGGGACTTGTTGATAAAATTCGTAGGTAGGTATAAGATTTGTTCCGGCTGCTAGCTTATTATGGAATGTGTTATTACTGGAAGAAAGCGTTAGCCGAGTCAGTCGTGGGAAGCAATGGTGGGGATGAGCTCATCCTTTGTCACGTCTATATTCCACAATGGTGCAAAAGAGTATGAAAAGAGGCCGATTGATGCTCTGCCTACCCCATCGGGGAAAAAGACGTGTGTCTATTAATAAAAATAGAAATAAATTTGTATAAATAATGTAAAATTGTAATAAAAATCTAAATAAGGCGTTGTGCCTTTGTTTTATACTGAAGTTCGAACTGAATTCGTATTTAAATTCTGCGTGTGTCTATGTATGTCTTTTTTAGGGTTCCGTAACTAAAAATTACGGAACCCTTATAGATTCGTCATGTCTGTCTGTCTGTCTGTCCGTGTATGTCACAGCCACATTTTTCCGAAACTATAAGAGCTAGGATGTTGAAACTTGGTAAGTAGATGTATTCTGTGAACCGCATTAAGAATTCAACAAAAATGATATTGAGGTTTCTAATGTAATTTTTTTCTAAACCGAATAGTATGCGCGAGAGACACTTCCAAAGTGGTAAAAAGTGTCCCCCCCTCCCCATAACTTGTAAAATAAGAGAATGATAAAACTCAAAAAAAATATTACCATGTAAACTTCCAACGAAAATTGGTTTCAACGAGATCTAGTAAGTAGTTTTTTTTAATACGTCATAAATCGTAATCCATCCAAGAACTTTTATATTATGTTACTTGCTGCTACGGAACCCTTCATGGGCGAGTCCGACTCGCACTTAGCCGCTTGTTTTATGTTATGGCTCGACAAACTGGCATACGGCCCGCCTGATGGTAAGCGGTTACCGTCGCCTATTGACATCTGCAACACTAGAGGCATTGCCAATGCGTTGCCTAACCTAAAGGACTCTTTTTTTATTTTTTTTGAAGCGGCTTATGTTGTATCTTTGCGAAAACTCCTCCTCCTGCTCATTCCACAAATTGCACGTATGAGAGAGAAAAGATCTCGTAAAGCGAGCTGTACGAGATACCCACGTGTTGATGATGTGTGGATGACCTTCCTTGCGTTGTCGAGAAGTGCGATGATAGAACCTGGACGCGGGATGAGATTGAACATAAATATGTATATATGCTATGGAAATTAAGTGTCACAGTTCGGACTGACATACTGTGATACCCGACCTGTTATATGTAACTATACGAACCTAGGAAGATGTAGTACAACGTCGATATAAAATAGGGAAAGTAAGGTTAGGAATGACTTTACTATTTTTATGTGTAGTTTTAAGCATCTACGTTATTCATCAAACAGCAGTGAGAGCTAAGAGGTGTGAAACCAAACAACGAGAAGGCCTAAGGATAACGTTATGTAATTTTGACACGGTTGCGTTAGTTGTTTTCACACATAGCTTTGTAAGGAAACTGTCACAAAAAGCGTGAGTAAATACCTACTCATCGATCACTAACATAACACATCACTCATAAGTGACTAACACCCGTTTGCACTAAACATAAGAATCACCTAAGTTCTTTCCTAACTTGTTTAGATTACTCCTAACGATAAATTTACTTGCACTAGCTCTAAGCCATTCCTTAGCCCACTTAGGCTAGGCTGTTCTTAGACCAAGCCTAACTTATGTTTGGTGTAAACGGGCACGAGGCTTTGTTTCACAATCAATAAGACTCTAATGGTTTAAGTAGTTACTCAACGAGTTAACTACTTAGAGATTAAATCCTTTCGTTAACTTTTTAACTTACTGAGCAGATAAAGTAGAGATTAACACTAAGCATTTATTTGTTAGCATTAAGTCCTCCTTGCACTATTGTCTTGTGTGAAAGTTTTTAAATAAATAAATAAATACTGAGGGATTGTGAAACGCAAATACTTAATTACTGAGCAGTTATATTTGAAGAAGCTTACTCGGAACTTTAGTTATGATTACTTATTGATTTACTTATTGATTGTGAAACAAAGCCTAAAGCTTTCTTTCACAATCAATTTTCGTAATTGCAACAAGTATTTGAGTTTCACAATCCCTCAGTACGTTAAAAGATAACAAAAGGATTTAATCTCTTTGTAGTTAACTCGCTGAGTAAATACTTAAACCTTTACTTATTGATTGTGAATTAAATAGAACGTCTATGCTTTAATTCCAAAACACACCCTTATTATAAATTGATTTCTATAGTCACATCTATTCCCCTATATATTATACTAATAACCGAGGATCATCCTTGGATCTTTAGGTACCTACACCGTGTTTTGTCTCTTTCGATCGAATTTGAAACTGCATGTCAATGAAAAAGACAAAACACTGTGTAACTATTCTAAGGCTTATTCTTACTTTATAGTGGCCCGGTAATTCAATAGGAAGCTCAATTTTACTATAGACAATTGACATAGGTGATATAAGTTTTATAGGGCAAAAAATATTTTTAAATACAAGCTTTTATAAAATTAGTGATCGTAACCGTGTGCTGATCAAAATGAACCTAAACACGGCCAGTCTACTATTATCCATCGATGAGTTTTATTGTCTCCATCATCAGATCAGCTCGCTGTCACTATCATATTATATTGTCATCGGAACTTGACAGGTATGCCAAATTTCAGCTCAATCGGTTGAGGATAACTGCTTTAAAATTCAGTTGCAAGATTCCACCCGGACAAACATACATACATTGCAATTTAAATAAAAGCTTGTAATAATAGTTTGCGTTGCGAGTTAATTATTTCTTGAAAAGTTGAAAAAAGGTTTTCAAAATGGCGTGACAAAACTTGATAATAACAAAGGATGGCGCAAAGCGTGTGCTGACTACTGATTGGCTAAAACTGCGATTAGACTGGTCTATTTCAAGGTCGTCGTGAGTCAGATGCGTTTGTATACATGTTTGATTGTTTGTCACAAAGTATGAGTGACAGCGGTAAACCAGCATGTAAGGAATTGGACGGCATTGACGGATCCATCTGGCGGTTCAACAGAACAATATTTGCTAAATAAGCCTTAAAAAATATTTTTATATAAACATACTAGGTAGTTACTTCGCTATATGCTTGCTGTAAGCATCTGGATTGTGAGACTTGCACTCGAAAGATAACGCAATCAAATCCTTGGATAGGAGAACGTTGATGGTGCTAGGTTATAGGTATCAGAAGGGGAATAAAGAACACCAGATGATAAGTTGCAAGAGTTGAAGAGCCCAGTCCTCTTCTAAGCGTCACCTTTTATATATTGGTAAGACTGATTGCCAAACTTGGGCACTCACGAAGGCGCACAATAAAAAACTGGATGTTTGTTTGTTTGTTCTTATCCTGCCCCAGATCTTGAACTGTGTTTATTTCAATTCAACATTCAAGGTGAAAATCCATATAAACTGCGCTGTCCTTAGTCGCATGTAAAGGTGGATTTTCAACTTGAATTTCGTATTAAGGTTTAGGTCCTAAATAAATCGGTGTTTATTAATGCTATTATAATAAACTTTAGGATCTCCGGTAGAGCAACCTCCGTAAATATGACGTGTGTAGATCAAAATTTGAAGAATATGTGGTCCAACCCTAAAACGAATTTTATGCGAAACGTTAGATGGATGATTGGGCTGAACTCGTTTTCATTTCCGGTATGGAATGAAGCCTTTTACACTGATTCGGTCACATGTGCTGTCCTGTTTACGGTTAATGCTCCCTTGGGAACTAAACGTTTTATTTCGCAAAACAGGCACCGCTCGATAGCACGAGAGTTTCTGTTTTTCAGTGGAAAGACAGTTGGGCATTAGAAAAACAGAAAAAATAAAAAACACAACTATCAGGAAAATAAACAAAATAGAGAATGTCACACGTAATAAGAAAACACAAATGGAGATGGACCGGAAACACTCTGCGCGGAACGGAGAAGTGGAGCAAAAACATTATAAACTGGTACCCAAGAAACAAGAAAAGCAAACGCGGGAGACAATTCAAAAGATGGGAAGATTCAATAAAAGCAATAGTTGGACAGACATGCTCCAGAACAGGCAAACAGATTCTGTTGTCAATGTGTAAACTGTTTATTATTGTAAAGCTTTATCTAATTTAGGTATCTGAATAAAGGCTTTTATTATTATTCTTATTTAAGACTGATGATAATTTTCAAAATTACTGAAGCAAGGTATTGAGTTGGTAATTTTTTTCAGGACTCCACCTATTAACAAATGTTCCAAACGAATTAAGGATTTTAAAAGCTAACTGCCTCTGCCTTGAAGCTCAACCATTTTATATGAATCAACACGGAAATATACGATGTCCTTGTTTGGCACATCGTACATTCGCATGGAATAGCACAATTTTAATTATCTTTATTTAGTAATTGCCCGTTTAGCTATTTTTCTAGTTATGGGGACACATTCCAGCGTCCTATAAGGAAACGATACTAACGTAGGTACTTAAAGATTGAAGGCTGCTTAAAATTTGATGTCCTCCCAAAAGTAACGGACTGGATAACTGATGGATGGACTTGAAATCTTCTTAAAGCTGCGCCAGCCCCAGGCAGAAATCTTCATACTAAAAAAACGTCTCGCGTCGCTCGATAAAGCGGTTTTCATTGATTATCTTGTGAATATAGATAATTTAACAAAACCCCTACAGTAAACCCTCGGTTTTGGTATTGATTTTATTTATCTCATTTTTTACTCAATAATATGCTCCATTTTAATAAACAATCGAATCTAGGCAAAAAATAGACGCACCGTTGGGTGTATTTTCTATTGAAGAAAATATTGTTCTATCGTGTTTCTGGTACAGTGATTCCTCGGAACTATAATGTAGTATCCATGCATATTTATAATTTGAATATTGTACTTGATTTAGTCTGTTAAAAATCAAATCTACGATCAGGAATTTTGAATAAGAGGATGCGCTACTGATCCAATCCTCCTAGGTTGAAATTCTTGGGATTGTATCAGTTACTAGCGACTCGCCCTGGCTTCGCACAGGTAGCCCCCAGTGACCCCCCCCCCCCCCGTCCTACCCCTCCCCCCTATGTCAATCTCCTGGTTCTAAAAGCTACCTCCCCACCAATTTTCAGCCAAATCGGTTCACCCGTTCTTGACTTATAAGTGGTGTAGCTAACACGACTTTGTTTTATATACATACTAGCGACTCGCCCCGGCTTCGCACGGGTAGCCCCGTTGAACCCCCCCCCCCCCCTTCCTTTCCCCCCCTATGTCAATTTCCTGGTTCTAAGCTACCTCCCCGCCAATTTTCATTCAAATCCGTCCAGCCGTTTCAGCGTAAAGAGGAAACAAACACACTCATACACTAAAACACACACAAACTTTCGCTTTTATAATATTAGTGTGTGTTTAAATATCAACTGTATTCGAACATTTCAGAAAAATTTAAAGAATTTAACCTTTCCGGATATTTTGGATCTTTCTCGAACATTCTCGAATTCTTCTTCATGAATAAGAGGGTGAGATTGGGGCTACCGTACCATAAACTTTAAGGCTGAGTTAGTTTATTTTCGAAAAAAATCCCGAAAGTTCTATAACTATCTGGAATTTCTTGAAAGTTCTCGATCTTTTTCAAACTTTTCTAGAGGTTTTGAAATTTCGGAACTTTCTCGAAGTTTCTAGAAATTTTGGAAATTTCTCGAAGGTTCTAGAACTTTTGGAAATTTCTTGACCTTTTTCAAACTTTTCTAGAGGTTTTTGAACTTCTGGAATTTTCTTGAACTTTTTGAATCTTTTCTAGAGGTTTTTGAACTTTCTGAAATTTCAGGAAGGTTCTAGAACTTTTGGAAATTTCTCGAGAGTTCTCGAACTTTTTCTAACCTTTCTGGAGATTCTCGAACCTTCTAGAATTGCCTTGAACTTTCCAGAACCTCCCCGAAGTTTTCGAACTTCCTCGAACCTTCTAGAAGTTTTGGTTGAGTTTCAGGTCAAGTTGACCTCGTTCTAAACCGTTTTTCTCTAAACCTTAACCGCGCAGCCCAAAACCCAAACCACAGATTACTTAATAGTTACTACGCCCAAACCTTCTAAACCGTTTTTCTCTAAACCTTAACCGCGCAGCCCAAAACCCGAACCGTCTTGATCGATGGGAGGGTTGGGGCTACCCTACGGTTAAACCTTTTTTGGGCTGCATTGGTTCGTTTTTGAGTTTTATCGGCCCGCACATTTTATCAACTTAGTTTTATTATATATAATGATAATGATATAGATAAGGGGCGTAGTTCCACAAGGAGACATTGATTTTAAAGCCGATTAAAATTGACAAGGTCAAATTAAAATCTTTACAATATGAATTTCTTAAATAGCAAACAAACCCTCACTCAAACTCACGTGACTTTCTTATACTGAAGTGATGTAAATGTTAAACTAAGAGTTTTTCGAATCTCCACTAAAATACTATACGTATACACAAGGGAAGAGACAAGGTTTTCATCTAATTTAACGGACACGTGTATGCGTAGCGTGGGATGATATTGCATTGAAGCCTTACCATGTAAGCTAAACCTGAAACACATAGTAGAAGAAACTCTGAGAGTAATGGAGTGCACTAAAACATGATATTTACATACTTACTCACGCCTGTATCCTGGAGGGGTAGGCAGATACCATGGATTTACAAATGTTACGATCCTGACATACCTCTTCTGCTTCATTAACTTTCATCACATTCTTCATTAATGATCGCCGGTTTAGGGTGCTCTGGCCTTTCTCCAGAACGTCTCCAATCTAGTCTGAAGAAGTTAACCGAGGTATTTATTACTGTTCAAACTGTCCTATTCACGGTTATCTTATGTACTGGTAACAAGTAATTGTTTCATCCTCCTTTCTATACGTCCAAATCATCTAAGCATACCAACCCTTTTTTTTTTGGAACGATCTTTCAAAACTGAACGCATCCGCTTATATAGTTCTCAGAGTCGAGTTCCATTTAACATTTTTTTTATACAACTTGGAATGACGGTTCATGCAGATGGCCCATCTGATGTTAAGCAGTACCCTCTGCCTATGAACAGTGCATTATCACATAGGTCACGTCCACCTAGGACGCGCCCTATGCGGCATTGCACTGCGCCCACCACCCTGAGACATACGTCCTAAAACATACGCTGATTTTGTGTAATTCTACAAAAAAACTGGTGTCAAAACTGAATGAATCTAGAATTCTTTGAACTAAGCCCGTAGTTATGAATTTTTTTTTTCTTATATGCTACCGCAGTTCGAAATTATTGAAAATTATTTGACAAAACAATTTAAAACCATATTGAAACAAGTAGGTAATCAAAAACTAACTTAACTTTTACGAATAATGATCTTATAAGTAAACAAGTAAGTACTGTGTTGATACCTTTGCGGCATCTCATCTGTCCGGGCCATCAGTTAGGGCCGGTGCGGTGGCAGATTCCACAGAGGATCTCAAAACACGCAAATATGCAAGTCTCGACAGAGCTTACTTATTTGAGCTTTTCGAGGTCGAGACTGGGTCGGAGGGGACCGGGTCACTTCGCGTTTTCAAAATTCATTCAGGGCGACGACTGTTCGAAGCGACTAGTGCCCGAGAGTTGCTCTTATCGGGTTCAACGCATTAGTATTGCCATTCAGCGTGGCAATGCAGCCAGCATCTTAGAGACGCTTCCGTCTGGTAGTAATTTGTATCACTTGAGCTACCTTTAGATCGCTAGCAGCGGTCTTCAGGTAGCACAACTGTTTCATATGTATTTTTTTTAATTTTGTACTCGTACCCTGCTTTTATTAGTCGTATTATTATTTCTGAAAATAAATGTATTTAAGTACCTTTGTGATTTTCTAACATGTGCTATTTTCAAAATAACAAAAAACTAAGTATGCCAAATACCGTTATAAAAACAAAGGTGTCCTTATCTTGTAATCTGAGATGCGAGAACAATAAAGGACCGGACGCTGTGCATCTTTTGTGACCTTGGCGTGACCTTTGCATTGTTTCCAATTAAATTATGCGGAATTTAATTTGGTTTTACGTATCTTGTTTTGAAATATACCTACATTCATTTTTTCTACGCCATTCCCTGATCTGAGTTTTAATTTTTTTGATGATATGATGTTTTTTTTTGGTTTTTACGTACATACAAAGGAACACGTCTTTTCCCCCGAAGGGGTAGGCAGAAAAGGTAGGGGGAGCTCGATGGACCTCTTTTCACAGTGCGTTGCACGATCGCGGAAAATAGACGTGGCAAGTGGTGAGTTCATCGCCGCCATTGCTTCCCACGACTGACTCGTTAACTCATATTTATATTTTTGACTATATTGTAGTATACCCATTATATGTTTTTTTATATTATTTGTTCCATCCGTTCAAGAGAAATAGGCTTTCTAAGATAGGTCTATGTTGCAGTTTTGGTAGGTACTATTATTTATTCTGTGGTTTTGGTCTATTATAGTTATGCACATGTTCAGTTAAAAGTCCTCGTGTATTCTATTTTGATAAGTGCTTTGATACCCTTAATTGAATATGATTGGCTTCTATAGTTTTGACATTGAGCGTACAGCTGGATATAAACAAATGAAGCGGCACACGAAATCATTAAAAAATACCTACCGTGAAAATTTTATCTGTCCATCACCACTCACGCAAGGCTATATTTAAGCATTTAAAGGCAAGATGTTAATCTATATAGTTACATAATATAGCAGTTTTTATGTAACTTCATAGTAATTCATTATAATTTGCACAATTTTATATCCATGTCTAAACACAAAATGTTGAAAGAAGTTGTTAGATGTAAAAGGTTACGCTCCCCTGGAATCGAACGTCTATTTGAATGAGGAATTAGAATAACGCAAAAAATATGAGCATTAGAAAGAGTGTGATCACCGTGCGAAAGGGACGCATGATGATCCGAGGACACGATTGGCTGACTGCTTTTTATGCCTTACTTCCCCTAATCTTCATTTCGAGCAACATCTGCTACGCTAATGTTTATTCGAAATAGTTCTTTAAATTTATCGAGTTAAGATCTCATTTGCAATTGACGTTGTTTGTGTTTTTTTCTTTTTTGCCACTATCTATCGTTCGGTCGTTGCACGCAAGTTGTTATTTAAATTATTAATACATCTCCCATCGAATAGGCTCCTTTTAAGGTCAGCGTTTCTTGGAAAAGGGCCGGTAGAATATTAAATTATAATTATTTATTGCTGCATCACTATTGGTCAGCAGATGGTCAATTTTTTATTGTATGATGTTAGGTCCATCTTTTTTACGGTAAGGTTTATTTTAGTCTCTCTAAAACGTAAACTTCATAACATTTGTGTTGACGACCTCTGTGGCGCGGCGGGCGAAGCTTGGCCTGCGACGCAGGAGGTTGCGGGTTCGATTCCCACCTCGGAACAAATATTTGTGCGATCGCAGGGTTCAGGAGGTTCAGGGTGTTCTGGGTATTTTCTATGTATAATAAAAAATATCTATCTATGTAATATATTGTATTAAGTATATCAGTTATCTAGTACCCATAACACAAGCTTTGCTTAGCTTGGGGCTAGATAATGTTGTGTGAACTGTTCAGCATTATTTATTTATTTATTTTTATCCGAATTGGTTTTTAAGATAGATAAGAGATAGAAAACACTTTATTGTACAGCACAGCAAATAAGCTACTTATAAAATAAATAATTAAACTAATCACGTCAGTACAATGGGCTGTAAGCGATCTCTGCCAGACAACCTTTGGATGGACTGGAATTATTTGCACGACATAGAACGGTGGCTTAATATCTGATTAAACCATCTCTCAATTTAAAATAAACAAATATAGCAAATGTGATGTGATAAATTTAAAATGTGTGTTAAAAAATATAAATTTCCTTTAATATTGTGAAAGAATCATTAAAATCGCTTCAGGCGTTGGAAGCAGTTAGGTTCTCTTGAGTAAACCTGGAAAAAAAAACTTTGTTTTTTTTCCTGAAAAAGCAACAGAAAATTAAAAAAAAAGTAAACTCATGTTTCTATTCCTGACTATTTTGTACCTACCTACTATGTTGGCCATCCGTTTAGTAGATTTAGGCTTCTAAGATAGTGTGGGTAACACTTAATAACATTACCAGCTAAATTGTAAGTTACAGTCATAAATTAGGCTCGATGTAATTTATTGCAATAACTATCGCCTCTCGTAAATTATCGTGAGTAATGTAAAAATATTCTTGTTTACATTATTTTAGCACAAAGCGAAAAGCTTTATCAGTGGTCAAAGAACTCATTATATTAATTATATATTATTTTTAATGAAAACAAGGAAACTCACTTAATTGGTCTATTTACACTCACAATTATGGGTGTGTGTGGAGAAATTATTCTAATCAAATTCTATGAAAATGAAAACATTTATTTATAGAAAGAATAATACAACTAATACAAGGTATATGTACAAAATACATATGAAACAGTTGTGCTACCTGAAGACCGCTGCTTAAGATCTAAAGATAGCTCAACTGATCCAAATCACTACCAGACGGAAGCGTCCCTAAGATGCTGGCTGCATTGCCACGCTGAATGGTAATACTAATGCGTTGAGCCAGATAAGAGTCAGGTCTCGGGTCACGCGTCGCTTCGACCAGACGCCCTGAAAGAATTTTGAAAACGCGAAGGGTCCCCTATACCCTGAGTCTCGACCCTAAAAGGCTCAAATAAGTTAGCTCTGTCGAGACTTGCATATTTGCGTCCTTTGAGGTCCTTGGGAGTGTTCTTAGCTATGTTTGATCAAAATCGGTTCAGCCGTTTCATTGGGTTGAGGATTTTTTTAATTTTTACTAAATTAATGACTTGTTATGTGTAGTCTTAAGTAAAACCTTATCCAACCATCCTAGTAGATTTCAACTTCCCTAAGTCTATATCAATAAAATATAGCAGGTGAGTTTCTCACGGGCTCACTGCCCTCTCGCCCAGTGAAGCGTACTCACTTCCATATATGATGCCAATTACAACCCTCACCTATCGATTGATAGTACCTTGATAGCTGATTGCTTACGCATAAAGTCTGTTAAGCAGAAAACAGCCACCACTCGACGCAAAAAAAAAAAGAAATACTAATACGACTATAAGTTTTTTTTTTACTTTTAGTAGTAGGACTTAGAGCTTTTTAACCCCCGACGCAAAAAAGACGGGGTGTTATAAGTTTGACGTGTCTGTGTGTGTGTGTGTGTGTGTATGTGTGTGGCTGTCTGTCGCCTCGTAGCTCCCGAACGGATGAACCGATTACGGTTTTTTAAAAATTTTGAAAGGTGAATTTGTCGGAAGTGTTCTTAGCTTTATTTGATCAAAATCGGTTCAGCCGTTTCATTGCGTTGAGGGTTTTTTGAATTTTTACAAAATTAATACTTTTTAAAAGCTTTTATTTAACTTGCTATATTTGTATGTAAGTAGTTCGGGTCAAATCTTGCAACTCAACCGATTGAGATGAAATTTGGCATACCAATTTCCAATGACAATACAATATTATGGTGACAGCGCGCTGATCCGATGATGGAGACGGAAGGTGGACAACTGAACTCCTTGATGGATAATAGTAGACTGGCTGTGTTTAGGCTCATTTCGATCAGCACACGGTTCCGATCACTAATATTACAAAAGCTTGTATTCAAAGATATATTTCTTAAAAAACTTATTTGTTTATTAAATAAGTAAGTAAGCATAAGTAAGTTTGTTACTAAGTAACCCGGACTTGTTAGTAAGATGCGTTGGCATAAGATTGGTCCTGGCTGCTAGCTTGTGTGTTATTACTGGAAGAAAGCGTTAGCAGAGTCAGTCGTGGGTTGCAATGGTGGCGATGATCTCACCACTAGTCACGCCTATTTCCCAAGATGGTGCACCCACGGTGAAAAGAGGCCCATTGAGGCTCTAACTTTGCCTGCATTTGTCTACGTATGTAAATAAATGAATCAAGTTAGCTCCAACACGTGCCGAATGTTGAAACTTGTAATAATGATGTAACCAATCTAACAAAATGCGTGGCTCAAACTGTAGGTAGTTTGACAAACAAACGGATGACTAGCCCACAGGTGTTTGAAATTGCATAATCCACCAAGTATTTTAATAAAGCAAGCCATTGTACCCCATGGCTATTGACAACTATTGGAAACTATTCTCATCTAATGAGTATTTCGCTCGGACTTTGGTTTCGCGGTAATTTATGGGAAATAGTTTCCGACTTTAATGGAGCTTCACATTGTTGGGGACCAAGGAAGCTGCTAGAATCTGATGGGACTTCGTCGTACTTTTATGTTTGTGTTAAACTTGGCTTTGTCACTGTGTGACCACATCGCCCAATCTAAAAAAAAAACAAATCATTGACTTCAAAAATATAAGTCCATGGCTCATTGCAGTGTGTCTGAGCCGTAGATTTTTCGTTTTAAATGTCATAGATGTCATTTCCTTATATCCGTTGCATCCATAGACGTAGAATTTTTGCTAGTACATACTAGATCTATGGTTGCATCAAACATATTATCCTGGCTACCAATAAATAGTAAAATAAAATGTAGCACATAAATTCCAAATCGTATGAACGCCAATGCCATCAAAAATAACCTTTAACTGCTTTATAAAAGCGATATAATTAAGTAGCTATACAATACAGGTAGGCTAAGACCCCATAATTTAATAGTTGAACGCAGCGGCAACTTGTAATTTTGCGAAGTTGGCATCACTGCCTAATGACAGTTGGAAGCGCGAGCAAATTCCAAAATGGCGGACGCCACCAGGGTTGACAGATTTAAAAATTACATGACTAGGATGACAACGCAGAAGTTATCTATAATATATATATATATATAGAGAAAATCATTTATCTGTCTTACATGTAGAAATTAAAAAATATCTTGTTAAACTAATTATTATCAAGATTAATTGTGAGATTATTATCATTGAGCGTAAATTGCCAGATTGACTACATGATTGAATCCGCAATGAGAAGATCCTTAGAAGAACCAAGACCACCGTTGGGCAGACCATATAGCTAGCAGGTTTGATAACCGTTGGGGAAGAAAGGTTCTCGAGTGGTGACCACAAACCTGACGCCATAAAAGAGGAATGTCCCCCTTTCGATGAACCAAAGATATTATAGAGGACGCAGCAAGGCGGTGGATGAAGGTGGCTCAATACCGTTCGTCGTGGAATTCTATGGAAAAGGCGTATGTCCAGCAGTGGAATTCTGTAGGCTGATGATGATGATGATGATGCTAGATCGGAACGCAAAAAACTACACTAACAAAGGTTTGTGATGTAAGTTCTGGCGTTCTGATATTATGGATACTATTCACAAGAGCACAAAGTAAGCCATTCGAGACTTCTTCATAGTCATAGTCATAGTGATAGTAATTTATTAATAACAAAAACGGTTACAAGTCAAATATACATAAATCCATAAATCGTCCATATGTACATCACAAAAATTTACATCACAATACATTTTTTTTTTTTAAATCTTCTTTATTTCTCAGGCTCTCAGGGTAGGGGGCGCAGTGCAATGCCGCATAGGCTGCATTCTAAGTGGACGTGACCTGTGAGGTAATGCATTGTTATAGGCGGAGTTTACCGCTTAACGCTTACTCTATATTATATCAGGAGGGCCACCTGCTTGTCATCATTCACTCAAAATAAATAGAGCTATTTATGGAGAGGTACTAACATAGGCTAATGGAAGACTAGAAGAAAGATATACCAGCAGGTTGTCCAAATATGGTTCGTGCCCAAACTAGATAAAACAAAATGTGTCAAAACCCTACATCGCATAAACATAGAGTCCGCTCCACGACTGAAGTCCGATGACTGGAGCGCAGTTAGTTCCTCAAAAGGCCGTCGGCTTCAGTCGTGGAGCGGACTCTAAAGTTGACATTATAAAAAATGAAACCCCCCTGACTATTTTTAATGTTCCATTAAAATTGGAAAAAGGCACACTTCAGGAAGCACATCGGTGCCTAGCAAGCATGATATAGGGCCCCGAAGGTAATTACTCTATTTACGACTAGATGTCGCCACAAGAAAAAATAGAACGCGCTATCAGCTGTCATTCCTTGTATAACGGTCTTGCAAAAGCATTTTTGAGAGCTGATAATCCTAGAATAGACACGGCTGCACTAATTTCCACCAAACATAGTTAAGAACCATTTTGCATACAGCATCTTTCAAATAAAGAAAAGTATATCTAAATCAAACTGTTTTGGAGATAAGTGGGAACTTTCGTTTGCACATCACAAATACACAAACAATCTCTCTCCCTAAACGCATATACCCACTCCTTTCCGTCTGGGGTAAAACAACGCCTTACGTTTTTTGGTTCTGGTGGGTACTGGCAGCCCTGACGCAATCGAAATGATGATGCGTTACGAATCACACGAATTAACTTCTTTTGTTAAAGTGAACTTGTAAAATTATAGGAAATCGTCTTTCGAGTAATGGCGGTGGAAATTTTACATTGAAACGGAAACAATGAACGACTATGAGTGAATGTTATGTGATAGTTTTTGGTCTCACGGGCTCAAACAATCAAAAATGTATAATGAGGACCACATAATAGAATGCAGTTCTCTAAGCTATGCGTACAACCTTAGATATTATACCTGACTGGATGGGAAAACTGGGCGTGAGAAAACGTCGAAAAGATAAAAATTACAAATTATTTATTAAAAAAAGAGTATCCTACTAGAAGTACAGGCTGTGGCAAGATAATTTGACTCTAAGGCACCTGTACTAATATTTATTCTGTGTCTAAGGTACCTTTTCTGTTGTAGTAATGTATATATTCTGTGGTTGTAATTAGAGAGGTTTGTTCTTATAGAAAACATAAGGTGAACTTTGAACAAAACTACAAGTAACTCGAGAATGTCGAGACTTTTATATACATTTTGATTGATACAAATCTCAAATGAATACGTTGTATTTTCATCGATTTACACCTTAAGTTATCTATCAAATACCTTATGCTATAATGGACAAATAAACACAAGAAAATCGTCAACAATTTAAACATTATCACGCGTGGTATGACGGGACCTAGGCAAAGATTAAAGGTCACACGGATCACCGCTACTTTCTACCGAAACGTGGAATTACCTACAAGTCGATAGGATTATTATCCGCAAATGAGGTAAGCATTTGCAATCTATGATTATCGTATAAGGAATGAAAATAAATGGTTTTTTAAAAACAAGAGAGGACGCAGAAAGAGAAAGCAACAACAAAAACTAACATTATTTACATATATTTAGAATATCTGGTGCGTATGCAACATAATAATGTCATAAAAATTACACGCAAAAAGTGGTCACCTATCCAAAAACTGACCTCTCAAATAATTGTTTAACCTAAATTTGGAATAACCAGAGATGACACCTAGTTAGTTTTTTTAAGCCACCATCCAAATCCCCCAAATAGCAAATTTTATCGAAATTGAGCGTTTTTGAGAAAGTGATGATTTTCAATGTATAGGTATACAAATATTGCTCGTTTAATGGTATAAGGATATAATGTTGCGTACCTATCCCGCGAACAAGCAAAGAGCTTGTGTTATGGGTACTAGATAGCTGATATACTTGATACAATTACATAACATGGATAGATATTTTTTATTATACATAGAAAATACCCAGAACAAATATCTGAAGATCGTACAAATATTTGTTCCGAAGCGGGAATCGAACCCGCATCCTGCGTCACACCGCATGCGCAGGGGTTGGCCACCGGGGTGGTTTTAGTGAGTCCACGAGTCCGTGAAACCTCTCATAACCGTATTGCACCCTCGATGCAATACGGTAGGTATCTGTATGCAGATTTACACCTCGTAACAAAAAAAAACCGGCCAAGCGCGAGTCCGACTCGTGCACGAAGGGTTCCGTACCATTATCTATAAAAACGGCAAAAAAATCACGTTTGTTGTATGGGAGCCCCCCTTAAATATTTTTTTTAATTTAATTTAATTATTTATTTTTAAAGTGAATATATAGTTTAATATTCTGTGAATATTTCAAGCGTCTGCTGACAGATAGACAGACGTCCCTCTATCACCAGGACAGCGGAGTCTTAGTAATAGGGTCCCGTTTTACCCTTTGGGTACGGAACCCTAAAAAAGACCCTAGCTGCTGATATCCTTGCCAGTTTATCACTTCGCGACATGTATGCCTACTGAAATACCGAAGCGTAAAAATTACTACACACCCGTGAATTCGCTAACATCGTTACATGGCAGGTATGTATGTTTGTATGTATACCTATAGTTTAGTGCTTCGAATTGTGTGTCACGGCCACACGCTGTATGTACTATTTGTATGGATGTATGATCTGATATGGAGACAGCTGATGCGTATTGTGTTATACAATTGGAACGCTAACTAATTCAGACATAAGTTTTTTGTAAAAAAAATATTTTTCCATTAAAGCTTTTATAAAATTAGTGATCGTAACTGTGTGGACAAAATGAGCCTAAACACGGCCAGTCTACTATAATCCATCGAGGAGTTCCGTTGTTCAGCTTCCGACTCCATCATCAGATCAGCTCGCCGTCACCATCATATTGTATTGTCATCAGAACTTGACAGGTATGCCAAATTTCAGCCCAATCAATTGAGGATAACTGCTTTAAAATTCAGTTGCAACGGATTCCACCCACACAGACATACTACATTGCCATTTAAATTAAAAAAAAAAAAGAAAAGTCTATTTTCTATACTCCGTGATGTTATATTATAGGATATATAAATACACACATAGACACACGTCTCTTTCCCTGAAGGAGTAGACAGAGCCTCAATGGACCTCTTTTCACAGATGCATTGCACCATCATGGAATATAGACGTGACAAGTGGTGAGCTCGTCACCGCCGTTGCTTCCCACAATTGATTTTGGAAATTCCTTTCTTAGCACCCTCAAATCTATCATCTAAACTTCAACTTTTTTTTTGTTATACTACTTGAATGACGGAACAAGCAGATGGCCCACCTGGGGCCTAATTCTCGTTTCAAGCGAGATGTTTAACGTCTCGCAGTTTTCATCTCTCTTGATTCTTGGAAATCTCGAGTTCAAAATCTCGCTCATTCCATTCACGCGTTTTTTCAAGCAAGATGGTAGCCATCAGATCATCGATTAATCGGGGAAAACTATTCGACTATTCGCGATTATTAATTTGTTTTTTCTAAAATAGGGCATAATTATTTTGAAAATAAGGTTTAACAGCATAAATAAATTCATAGTTTTAATCAAGTGCTAGTTTCCTGACTAAATCAACCACTAATCACCTGATTCTCGAAATCGTGAGATCGATCTAATCGACTTGATGATGTCACATATATTCTCGGCATCTCACAGTTTTATATCTCGAACGAAATTCGTACGAGATACAACGTGTGGTCTTTAGCATGTGAGATCTAAAAATCATGCGAGTTCTGTCTGTCATTCAAAGTCCGTAATTACTCCGTCAGTCAATCAACTGAAATTAGTGTGTTGTGTTGTGTGTGTGTGAAATAAAGATAACGTGTGGTGTGAAGTGAAATGACAATAACACAGATTTGAGACATGTGCCATCAACTTATCACAAAAAAAAATAGACAGATTTATAGATAGCATTGTGACAATATTGTGTTTTGATTTTGTGTGGTGTTAGAACTTATGTAAAAATTATGTAATCGCTTGACATTCTTTCAAGACAAGTAACGAGATTTATCCGAATGAGCGAGATTTTTGCGTTTGAGATGGGCAAGAAACATGCGAGATCGAAATTATGAGATTGTTATAAAATTGTAATTGATTGGTTTAGTGCTAATTTTATTTTGTTACATACACCAAAATCACCAAATCGAAAGAAGCAATTTTGACTCGACGCATCTCGAATGATAAAACCTATCCCACATAGTAAATACCACACGTTTGTCTGCGAGATGCGGAGAATAGCAAAGTAAGTTTTTTAAGCGAGATATGACGTCATCACGCCGTTTTGATCGATCTCACGATTTCGAGAATAAGGCCCCTGATGTTAATCGGTAACCTCTGCCTATGAACAGTGCATTACCTCATAGGTCACGTCCACCTAGGACGCGCCCTATGTAAGAAAGAAAGAAAGAAATAAAATTTATTTATTTTTCCACACGCATAAGACACACATAAAACAAGAAGACAAAAACAAAAATCCACTAAGTATATAGGTAGATACTACAATATCATGAGAAACAAAAAAAATAATAATCAAAAACTGTTATAAACTTTGGTAGGAAAGTTGATAGGTTGTGTGTGTTGTGTGGGGTCAAACAGGTCCCTGTCTCAGAATATACTGCACCAGACCTAGGTTTAGTGCAGCGCTGGTTTTCAGACAGGGCCTAATTAAATGATGCCGCGAACATCAATAAACCACATTGGGGGGAGGATAGGCAATAAATAAATAAATAAATATGTTAGTACAAATATGTGGCATTGCACTGTGCCCGCCACCCTGAGACATAAAGATGAAAAGTTTCATGTGCCTGTAATTTCACCAGTACCCTTACCCTTCAAACCGGAACACAGCAATGCGAGCACTACTGCTTTGCGAAAGAAATAGGTATGGTGGTAATGCGTCGAAAGTCAAACAGTCACGCAATTACTTTATATGACTGATTCCTTTGTTTAGTATTTTCATTTAGTGTACAATATATTATATCTATGTTTATCTAACTGCCTACCTAGATTTGTCACGTTTTAGGTAAATATTATCATCGCGCTTATTTTTTTGTTCGTCACCTGCTTCAGTACAAAGTGAATCAGACACCAACGCCTCAGGAAATTCTTGCTGTTTTTTCTACGTATTGTTTTAGAATACACTTCTCTGTAAGTACAACCCACAACCATCAGAAAATGTGGGGATTTAAGGCGTATCCAGCAAAAATTGTTTTTTTTCTATCTTATAGTAAAGAAATAAAAAAAAAAAAAATTTTTTTTCTTTACGTGTTTTTTACGGGGTTTTTCACGTGGCGAATAATTGTTTTTCGTGATTTTCACTTACTTTTCTCTTTCTTTGTTGTCTTTCAAAGCCACCGTAATCCAAACTTCATAGTCGATGATCTTGTTTAATGTACTCGTATTAGGTATAGGTAAAACAAAAATGTGTATACACAAAGAAACTTTCAGGTTTTATAAAATAACGAAGGTCTGATCGTCACGGGATCTTTGGTTCATTACATCATCACCATGGCTTGTAGAAGTCATAATGTCATGACGTACTCTTGAGCTGCCTCAATACACCGACTTCCAGAGCTACCTTCATAGGCAGAGGGTACCGCTTAACATCAGATGGGCCATCTGATTGACCCGACATTCCTAGCATAAATAAAAAAAAAACTTACTTTGCGTCGTCCTGTCGCGCCCATATTAATATGTAGTTACAGCAAACCGACCAATAATAAAAAAAACATAATTAAGCCATTTATTCCATAACTCTAGTTAAGATTTGCTTTCACACATGTTTTAAATTTTCCATACGTTATTTAAGTTTAATTGCAGGTAAGTTCATTAAAATCATAAATCTATAATTACACTAGATAACGCAAGTGCACCTACTTTGCGTGTCCGATAAAAGTGCAATGTACCTATTAGCAAACCTAAAATCAGCTCTCTGCCATCTTCGCGATAGCTAGAAAAATGCCATAGTGAAGACATGCCAAAGTCCAAGTTTTGCAGCAACCGTCGTACATAATGATGATCGTAACGACGATCGTTCGTGTGTACTTGTACTATTATTTATTCTGTGTTATTACGTAGTAACTAGCCATTCATCTGTGACGTTTCTGGCATAGACTCGATCGTCGTCACCATCACCGTTACGTTGGTGTTTGCATAACTCGGACTTGGGCATCTATAAAAATGCTTCTAATGGAGATATTTCGTAGCATAGTAGGTACAAAATAAAACGGCACGCTTGGTTTCATACAAATTTACATGTTTGCGGTGTCTATCTTAATATATGGTGTGTGATTTATTTTTTATGCTATCTAACCGAACTGACCGTAACGGACTTAATTTTTTGTCTTTTTTCGTGTTTGGTTTCAGAGGCTCTTGTTTTCCCAGTGCTAAACATTTTTTTGTCTATTAGGTAAGTATTTAACGGAATGTCCTCGTACTAGTCACAACTAAGCCACGTGTTCATGACTAAGTCAAGGCGGTACTTAATTAAGTTACAACTTGAGCTAAGTAGTAGCTAACCTCCTATTTGTTTTCACAACATTGAAAATGATGAAATCTATGGCCTTCATTTATACAAAAACATTAGCTGTTCGTTCGTTTGTATAGGTAATAAATTTAAATAAATTATTCTAACAAGGTTTATATATAATAAATAAAAAATAACGCTTGTTATAAGTAATTAAAAAATATTTGGCCTTACGTATAATAAATGCTGCATAGGATAGTTCATATTGACTGGTTTACATTTAGTATTTTTAAATGTTTGCCTTGACCATTTTTAAATGGTATCTATTACTTATTATTATATTTTTAGTATAGGTATCCGCTCACTCATCAAAATAATAGGTAGAGATTCCTGAACCACTACAGATTGACCAATTTTCTGGGCAATCTGAAAGTGCAGGAACTGAAGTGGAGGTGTTAGGAAACTGTATGGGCTTTTAAATCTTTATGGGCCTTAGGATAAACTATTTTAATCTTTTTAGTCTGTTTTATAAAAGTAAGGTATGTATAAACTGTATTTTTTTATTTATCAATACTATCACATTTTTAAGTTGGTCTAAAATGTATTAAATAATTTCTCCTTAACCCTGCAAATCACCCTGAAAAATTGAATTGGTATTTTATATATTTTAGTCCTTTATAAAAATGTAAATAAATAAAATGTTTATAAATCCTTTATAAACCTGTACTAAAAAAAACAATTTATTTTAATACTTAATTATTCTCTTTGAATTGTTATTCAGTTCTAAGCTATTTTTCAACTTTAATTAAGTCTCTATAGCCCATCCGGAAGTTAGTTCTAAATAGATTGCATTTGTACCGGACAGACTATCAAAAAAACAGTCACAATAAAAGACGAGCGAGTCTTACAGTAGTCGCATATGATGTGGAACATCTGACATCTCACCTCCTTGGTAATAAACAACATGGCTGATAGTGCCAGCCTCTCGGAAAAATGCGCGCTTCCTGTTACTGTCCATTATTTATATTTCGTACAAATAATTCCAGTCCATCCCAAGGTTGTCTGGCAGAGATTGTTTATAGCGATAGGACCCATTGTACTTCCGTGTTTAGTTTATATATGACTTTTTAAATAGGTTATTTTCTGTGTTGTGCAATAAAGAGTTTTCTATCTCTATCTATCTTCCGTCCCGTTTAATGAAATCACTTCCACAGATTGCAGGAAAGCGAGATAAATAAATAAATAAATAATGCTGGACAGTTCACACAACATTGTCTAGCCCCAAGCTAAGCAGAGCTTGTGTTATGGGTACTAGACAACTGATATACTTAATACAATATATTACATAGATAGATATTTTTTATTATATATAGAAAATACCCAGAACACCCGGAACAAATATCTGCAGATCGCACAAATATTTGTTCCAAGGCGGGAATCGAACCCGCAACCTCCTGCGTCACAGGCGAACGTTCGCCCGCCGCGTCACAGAGGTCGTATGTTATGTGATGTTATCAAGAATTAATTAATTTTGTAAATATTAAAAAAAAACCTCAACGCAATGAAACGGCTGAACCGATTTTGATCAAACATAGCTAAGAACACTCCTGACAAATTCACATTTCAAACAAAACAAAAACGAAATCAGTTTATCCGTTCGGGAGCTACGATGCCACACACACACACACACGCGCACAGACACACAGACACGTCAAACTTATAACACCCCGTCGTTTTTGCGTCGGGGGTTAAAAACTCATCAGAATAAAAAACTCATAAAAAACTTATCAAAATAAATTATCTAAATCAACATTTCAATATCATAATAATAAAACCAACAAGTCCATCCATTTACCAACTAACCTTGCCGCAAATATTTGTCTAAGACCAACCTTTCAAATGTTCTGATCCCACGAACTAATTCTATAAATGTACAACAACGCCCATATTGTAGAACCAAAACCCACCAATGCCATGTCAAGCTATTTATCGGTGATTTTTAAAACCAAACGAAAATCAACCGTATACTAAACGCATAGAGTCTAACGAAATTCATCTATTACATTTCTATCGTAATGTGTGTTGAGTCAACAGATAGTAGTGTGAATGGGACGCACACAGATGCATGAATGTCACGAAATCGAGCCGTTTGTAGGTTAGAGCGTGCGCAGGCGCATGTAGTGACACCATGACGGAGGCGGGACTTTTTTTTTTGGGAATTTCCATGTTTATGCCACGCCTCTGTTATAGAGTCATAGTTTAAACAATGTATTAGTATCCTACTGGGATTATAAATACGAAATGTTATGTATGCTAGTTCCTTAATCACGACGTAACGGATGGACCGAATTTGATGAAATTTAAAGAAAGATAGATTACGATCTGGATTGACACATAAGTTGCTTTATATATACTATGTAGTATATATATACCTACCACATGAGAGAAGCTAAAGGCGGTTACTAGTTATTACAAACATACATACATGGACACACGCCTTTTTCCCCGAAGGGGTAGGCAGAGCCTCAGTGGGCGTCTTTTCACAGTGGGTTGCACCATCGTGGAATATAGACGTGACAAGTGGTGAGCTCATCGCCGCCATTGTTTCCCACGACTGTCTCGCTAACGCTTTCTTCCTATAATAACACATTCCATAAATAAGCTAGCAGCCAGGACAAATCTTATACCAACGAATCTTACAAACAAGTCCGTTTTTTTTAGTAATAATACAATCCTTCTTTTTTTTAACCCCCGACTCAAAAACGACGGGGTGTTATAAGTTTGACGTGTCTGTGTGTGTGTGTGTGTGTGTGTGTCTGTCTGTGGCATCACTGATTTCGATGTTTTTTTTGTATAAAAGGTGAATTTGTCGGGAGTGTTCTTAACTATATTTGATCAAAATCGGTTCAGCCGTTTCATTGCGTTGAGGGTTTTTTTAATTTTTACGAAATTAATTACTTGTGGTTATTATTAATTATTATTTGGATATTATTACTAGTTATTCATCAGTTTTAATTTATGTAATGCCCTCTGCGTGACTTCATATCTAACTATAGCTGTCGCCCGCGGTTTTACCCATGTTCTACGCCCCATGTTCTACGCATTTCAGGGTAAAATGTATCCTACGTAAACCTAGTATTGATGTATCTGTGTACCACATTTCAACAAAATCGGTATAGTTATTTTAAATAGTTAAGAGTTAAAGCATGAAAAACTAACAGAGAATACTTTAATAATTGTATTTGTAGGGACAGATAAGGTGGCCAATGACATTATTAGTTGTTGTCGTGTCACCCCTTCTTTCTTGGTCACCCTGCGTCAGGTCAGTGACCTGTGTGAGGTATGGTGGCCCTGAAGGGGCCTTGTAACAAATTATCAGTTGAGTGTTATCGTTGTTGAGTCAGGGATGTGATGCAGTTTGAGTGTTGTTTATTTAGATAAATTTATTTGCACACCAAACAAAAATACAACGATGTATGACTAACAACAAATGAGGATACTTTTTACTAGAAACGGGATATTTACCATGATTATTCCCGATATAATTAGTTCTCCCGTGATCATGGCGCATGCAACTGTGCCGAAATATCGGGAACAAACAAAACTCAATAATCATGGTAGATATCCCGTTTCTAGTGAAAAGTATATACGTTACATTCTTGCGACCCCTATATTAGAGTAGGATAGTGCTATATAATAATTGTAAAGAGTGAAAAAGATAATTTTCAGAACTTTGAAACATTCAAGTTATACAGTCACATTTCGATACAATTCATATTCCACGTTGCATTGTCAGGTGAGCAGAATACCATTTTTGACGTTTGTGACATCGACACTAGATCGTATCATAATCCGAACTTTAATTTGACTTTTTTATTACGTGAATTGGTTTTCTGGTTCCAACTATTCCTCAAAACTGAAACGGTATATTTAGAATTTAGACTTATTTATATATTATTAGATAAACTGTCCTAGTATTTCCTTCATCACGGTGTCCGGAGCGCGACCTTGCAAGCCGAGCACCAGACGCACCGATTCACTTTATTTATTTGATACGACTGCGAACCTGTTACTGCTCGCAATGTCGCTTAAACACGGCCCCATAGAACAGTGCTAAGGTTGGATAGATAAAGTTCGAATGCTTCACATTTTAGAAGGTCTTTTGAGAGGAGGTTGCAGTTAGCTAAGCAGGGTCTTAGGTCTGAGATGATGATTTTGATAATGGTGCTATTCCTTCCCGTTGTCCACGTTAACGTGGACAAGCTCAACGTGGACAACGGAAATAAACCCCAGATTCACTAAGTGCAAGGTCAATAAGACTGGTATAAGAGCCAAGCCCGTTACTGCTCGCAATGTCAGTTAGAAATGTTGCCCGATGTAACATTGCTATGGTTTCATAGATGAAGTTAGAATGCTTAACATTTTAGAAGGTCTTTTGAGAGGAGGTTGCAGTTAGCTAAGCAGGGTCTTAGATGATGATTTTGATGATGGAGCTATGCCAGATTCACTAAGAGGAAGGTCACCAAGAATGGTAAGAGCCAAGCCCGTTATTACTTGCAATTTCGCTTAGAAATGTGGCCCATTTAACATTGCTGAGGTTGCATAGATGAAGTTCAAATGCTTTACATTTGAGAAGGTCTTGAGAGGAGGTTGCATTTAGTTAAGTAGGGTCTTAGATGATGATTTTGATGATGGAGCTATGCTAGATTCACTTAGAGGAAGGTCACCAAGAATGGTAAGAGCCAAGTCCGTTATACTACTTGCAATGTCGCTTAGAAATGTTGCCCATGTTACATTGCTAAGGTTACATAGATGAAGTTCGAATGCTTTACATTTAAGAAGGTCTTTTGAGAGGAGGTTGCAGTTAGCTAAGCAGGGTCTTAGATGATGGTTTTGACGATAGTGCTATGCCATATTCACTACGAGCAAGTTCACGAGACTGGTATAAGAGCCAAGCTCGTTAATGCACGCAATTTTGCTTAGAAATGTGGCCTCAAGTAACATTACTAAGGTTTCACAGATAACGTTCGAATGTTTTACATTTAAGAAGGTCTTTTGAGAGTAGGTTGCAGTTAGCTACTTAGGGTCTTAGATGATGATTTTAATGATGACACCATGATAGATGATTCAGTTTATTTGCTTGATACGAGCCTTTGATCTTGCCAAATCTACAAGCTTGGTGATGGTTCTCTCAGTATTAGTGTTAAGTACACAAGTAGATGCTACTGCCCATCCCCTGGTGAAATCACTTGTTCTGATTCTACAACGGGATGTGGAGGGGTGTTATCTTAGAAGAACTACCACCGCTCTTATCTGCGTTAATACAAACGGCAAAAAACAAAAAAACAGCGAGGACACATCTTCAATTATAGCCAACTTCGCTTAAGGCGCGATAGGTCCTCAAATGTCTCTAGTATTTTAGAGTTTTTGATAAGAATTTTAATAGTTTTGTATGAAGAAAATAAAATATGATATTCTTGAGCTTTTTATCTAGTGAAATCAATAATTCAATACAATATTTGAATTACTTCACTCGATAAATAAAAACAACAAAGATACCTCCTTTTTAAAATTTAAATTTTATTTTTCACTCACTTCTCTCACGTTTTAATTTATGAAACATTTGGTTACATGTTAGTTATTATTTGAGTTAGTGAATTCATCAACAAAATTAAACAAAACTTTGAACGACATTTTTATATAATTTTTTTATACATAAAAACACGGTATCAGAGCGTGCGCTCGCCTTCTTCGCCTCATACAAAAATGTTCGTTGAACCTATAGCGCCTTAAGGCAATAATAGACCCAAAACTGCAAAATAGATCAATCTTAAAAAATCAACTTCTCCCAAACGGATGGAACAAAATATAATGAACTTATACTAGTTAGAGTATAGTTAAGAATAGAAAAAAAGTTTACTTTTTTAAATTGATGTTGCTTTTGACAGGAAAAAAAACAAAGTTTCGTATGCTTTAGGCAAAAAAGGCTACTGCTTCCAAACGCCTCAAGCAATGTTAATGATTCTTCCACAATATTAAAGACAATTTATAGGTTTATAAGAAATTAGGTTCATATTTTTGGAAATAATCATTGACTAGAGAATCTACTTGACTAATCGTGAATTTCGCTCAATATTTTTTTCGCGTGCTCTGTTCTGCCCCGTTCTTACTTACCTGAACTTTAGTGAGTGAGTGACAGAATTTGGAGTGACTAATCACCTTAAGTAAGACATTGCAGTATGATTCGTAGTGACCTGAATACTGTTAACGAGCAATCTGTCACGTTGATTAACGATCACTAATTGTCGGTGAAAAACTACATATTTTCAGTTTTGTAGACTGAATATGGGGTCGTTTGATTTGTTAGCCCACTTGTCATTTGAAAGCTGTGAAAAATGACGAAACAAAACAAGCACGGTTTAAAAAAACGGGCATGTTCGAGTCGGGCTTGCGCACGAAGGGTTCCGTACCATCATCTATAAAAACGGTAAAAATCACGTTTGTTGTATGGGAGCCCCCTTAAATATTTATTTTATTCTGTTTTTAGTATTTGTTTATCACGGTTCCTGGTGACAGACGGACGGACGGACGGACTGCGAAGTCTAAGTAATAGGGTGCCGTTTTACCCTTTGGGTACAGAACCCTAAAAATAACCGGCTGGTTTTAACAAATGACGTGTTCCGTCATTTGTTAAAACCAGCCGGTTATTGCAGCAGATGGCCCACGAAACCTCTGCATTTAACAATGCATTACCTCACAGGTCACGTCCAACTACGACGCACACTATGTGGCATTGCACTGCGCCCGCTACCCTGAGACATAAAGATGAAATGTCTCATGCACCTGTAATTTCACCGGCACCCATACCCTTTAAACTGGACAGCAATGCGAGCACTATTGCTTTGCGGCAGAAATAGGTATGGTGGTAGTACTTCTTTGGACAAACACTTTCACAAAAACCCAACAAAAAAAGGTAAAATAAAACACTGTACACACTGCACACTAAATACTTTTATCACACTAGTTCTTTCACCATTGTTCACTTGGCGCTGGTTCTTACTAACCCATCCCATCCCCTAAAAAGCCATTTAAATACATTTAGGCAGACGGTACCACTTAACATCAGGTATAGGCCATCTGCTAGATACGCCATTCATAGTAGTATAAAAAAAAATGCAATATTTTTTACAGCGTTTTGGGTTTAGTACCTCAAAAGGTACCAACGGAACCATTAAAAGACTTTTCTGACAGTCTGTCACAGAATGCGTGGCAGATTCTAACACTGTTAATAAAAAATTAATGATTATTAATAAAAGACACTCAATTAATTTACAAATGACATGTTTAAAAACAACTAGACTGGTGTCAAGGTCCGTACTGCATGCTAAAACTGTTATAATATCATGAGATAGGAATGCCTTTGGGGCAGCATTTTAAATAACCACATTACTGTTATTTAACATGATATGAAACTACACGGTTAATTCACGTAAGTGACTGTAATATTTTTGATGTACAACATCTGTCCTCTCGCTTTCCTGCAATCTTTGGGAGGGATTTCATGAAAAGGGACGGAGGTGTAACGGACGCGCATTTTTCCGAGAGGTTGGTACTATCAGCCATGTTGCTAGAGGAGGAGAGATGTCAGATGTTACACATCAATTATGCTACTACTGTAAGGTTCGCTCGTTTTTCTTACAAACAAAACCGATTTCATAGATTTTTCATAAAAATGGAACCAACCTGGTTCCAAATAAAAAATGTTTTTTTCCTAATCGTAATAAATGACGGAGTTTTTGTGGTAACAAACATTAAAAAAGCTATCCAATTGTACCTTCTCCTTTTTTTGAAGTCGGTTAAAAATAAGTATAGGTAACTGATATTTTACTTTTAGCACAGAATAAATAATAGTACCTACATGTACTTACTTTTAGTTTTCGGTGAGGAACAAAGCGGCCAAATTTTGATAACAACTATACTAGTATAGTATTATTTTATATGTGGCTGAACTAACTAATGGGACGAAAGACGAAACATGTTACAAACCAAAATATAGAGCTTTTTTATGAAAGAATATAGTTATTGCAAGGTATGAGGGGAAAGGAAATTACAAAAAAACCGTAAACTAAGAAAACTTATATTTCCGGTAAAACTCGATTACAAAATCTAGCCAATGAATCTAGTATTCTAGTCAAATCAAGGTTGTGAAGATTGCGACACGTATAAATACCTGTTTCCGCATTTTCATTGAATATTCCGTTATCTGAAACTAACTTTTGCCCGCGGATCCGCCCGTGGAACTGTGAGTAGGGCTTCACGTGTCTATTTTCATGCAAACGTAGTTCAAGGGTAAAACCGCAAGTTTTGAACTTCGTTTAATCCGTTCAGCTCCACAATAGTTACTTTAAGTTACCTATAATGCGAACTGTTAAGGAGTGGAATACACTACCGCCTTCTAGACCTTTGGGCTCCATCGTCCAATCTGGATCTCTTCAAGGCTAGAGTGAATGGGTGACTTCTAAACCTTTGTGCTCTATCATTGGCCACATCGTCACTTACCAGCAAGTGAGATCGTGGTCAAACAAAGGTCTATTAGAGACAAAAAAAAGAAAACAAAAAACTTCTTTCATCTCAGTCAGTTCCTCGCCCAGGAGTTCTAACAGGAGTAGCTAGGAGAGTAACAGGTGTTGCTTGGTTGGTTGGTTAGGCTTTAGTACTGAAATCCATATATAAATCTGCCCTGAGGGCCTAGTAACGGTTTTTAATATGGAACCACTCGGAATAACGACTACCTAATTGAGAGTCGAAAATGTAGAGTCATAATGTTTTGTATACAGAAATTTATGAGCGCCCCTAGCGGACTTGTTAAGAAACTAATTGAAATCATAAACAAAAACAAATATCGACTTACAACTCGATAGTCCGGATACCGAATGCAAAACTTAGATAAAATCTCTGAAAAACTCAAGTAGAGCGTAAGTACAGACAGACATTAAGTTTTATAAAACAGTGAATAGATTTTAAAACAATTGCTCGGTTTTGAGTTGGCTGGCGAACGCGGAAGCCTGAATGACTTGTATAATAAAAAATCTTTTGACCTTAAGTCGGCATTTAGCTAGGAATAAAATAAATTAGTTAAATTAATTGCCGAGCTAGGAAAACTACTCGTAAACGTGACTCGTGAGTATTTATATGTGATCAAAAGTCCATCTAGATTTACTCCTTCTTTAACTACAAAGTGTCTCAGAACTTTTTAATCCCCGACGAAAAACGAAGGGAAGTTATAAGTTTGACGTGTCTGTGTGTGTATGTGTGTGTGTGTGTGTGTGTGTGTGTGTGTGTGTGTGTGTGTGTGTGTGTGTCTGTGTCTGTCTGTCCCATCGTAGATCTCGAACGGATGCAACGTTTTTTTTTATTTTGTTTGAAAGTTGTATTTGTCTGGAGTGTTCTTAGCTTTGTTTAATCAAAATCGGTTCAGCTGTTCAGCGTTGAAGGTTTTTAATTTTTACAAAATTAATTATTAGTTATAGTATAGAGTTTTTTTTGTGAAAGAGTTCGTCCGGGGAAGTACAATCACCATACCTATTTTTGACGCAAAGCAATGGTGCTCGCAGTACTGTGTTCCGGTTTGAAGGGTATGGTTGCCGGTGAAATTACAGGCACATGAGACTTTTCATCTTTGTGTCTCAGGGTGGCGGGCGCACTGCAATTCCACATAGGGTGCATCATAGGTGGATGTGACCTATGAGGCATCAGGTGGGCCAGCTGCTTGTACCATGCTTCACGAAGTTAAAAAAAACAGACTAGACATTTATTTGCCACACATAACACATAAGTTGATATTCTATGGTTATCTTGTGATTGTCAACCGTTGCCGTAGATGTTTCTTTTTTTGTTTATTTTTTTGTTATATTTTTGATTGTTTTGTGTCTTATGTGTTATTTTCCGTGACGTCACCAAATGGCTCTGTCGGAAGACCAGCGTTGGTTGTAACGTGTTTACAACTGGCTCATGCTGAGACCGTTTTGTGACTCAATGCATAAATTTGTAAGCTTTGTCTTTTATTTTTAATTATGCTTGTAGGTTGAAATGCAAATAAATTACTCTCTCTCTCTCTCTCGTTCCACCATACATGCAGTAACTTTTTAGGTACTTATGAATATTCAATACTCATGTTAGTCAAAATACTTGACAGCTTACCAACACGTATATAAAGCTAAATATTTATGTTAAATAATAAAGAAAATTATTAAGGCGCATAGAGCAGCTGATTGGTCTTATTTGGAGGCGTTCTCCTCATAGAGGAGTCAATGTTATGTGCTGATAAAAATATGTCATTCATTGACCTTGTATCTGTAAAGTGAAAAATTAAACCTGTTCATTAACCATGTTAAAAAAATTAACAAAGTGCAGCTGTTTTCGACTGAAAATTCGATTTAACTTCTAAACGACTTAGAATTTTGTATTTTTTCTTGCACTTAAATTTTGACAAATACTTTATTGTCAAGTTGACCTTTTGATTATTTGATGCGACGGTTTTTCACGTGGCAAATAATTATTTCGTGATTTTCACTTAATTTCGCTTCTGTAAGCGCTATTATGTCACTTTCTAATTTACCTGATCTTTAATGAGTTAGAAAGTGACGGAATTTGGCTGTTGTATGCGCCTTAAGTAGAGATTGTGCTATCTCGAGACCGGTTTGGACGGAAACAGGTGCATTCAACTACATATAACTTTAAACCATACATTGACTATAACTGTGTATAATGTGTTTATTAGATGATATCTAGCAATAGCCAGTTTAATATTTTAAAAGGTAATTATAATTCTGACATTCATGACAGTGCGTTTGACATTATAGCGGAGAAAAGATGCCATAATTTCAGTCATAAAATATGACTAAGGTAAAAAGAACTAAGGTGAGTCCAGAGGAAATGGCCATATATTTGTCGCTAGAAAAACCGGTCAAGTGCGAGTAGGACTCGCGCACGAAGGATTCCACACAATTACATAAAATAACCTTAACCTTTTGATACGGAACCCTAAAAACTCTCCTCATAATTATGTTATTAAAAATTGTGTCAACATTAGATACTTCAAGTTGAGGACGTAAACATACGTTCATCTCCCCGGAACTTAAACCTAACTGAAAAGGCTTTTCCCTTGCAACATCAACTTCAATCAAATTATTTTCCTTTTCCTCACAATTTTCCAACCCTTTTTTCCCTAACAGGTTACTATTCCTGAATTAACACCTAAGAAAAAAAAAACTTCAAGATTTTTAGTTTTATAGGGTTCCATACCCAAACAATAAAATGGGACCCTATTACTAAGACTTCGCTGTCCATCCGTCTGTCACCAGCCTGTATCTCATGAACCGTGATGAACAGTTGAAATTTTCACAAATGATGTATTTCTGTTACCGCTTTAACAAAAAATACTATAAAACAGAATAAAATAAATATTTAAGGGGGCTCCCATACAACAAACGTGTTTTTTTTGCTATTTTTATAGATAATGGTACGGCCCTTCGTGTACAAGTCCGACTCGCTTTACCGGTTTTATAATATTGGTTGGTAGTCTGTATTTGCGATGGCTCTTTCTCCTTCAAAATTTGTACAACATTTTTCATGCAAAGCATCCCATTATTCTGAAATTGGGTCGTCAATTTGATTTGACCAATTGCCCTTGAAGCCAACCAAAAACATAGTCAAAAAATTATGCAAAATAATGCAGCCGGCTGCAGTCGGCTAGATCTCAGATGTCATAATATATTCACAATTTTGTCATTGTTAGTCATAACCTTGTAAAATTAGCTCCATTCGATCCACAGTGTGTAATTCCATACATTTAGGTAGGTAGATACAGATTCGACGCAAGGGCACAGCCTCGACTGACAGATTAGGTGTCAGCTATAAATGTAAACCTAGATATCCAACTGTGGATGACGGACCAAAATAATTTTTATTTCACTAATAAGTATGTGTTTTTTCGAGTTTTTTCGTGTAATTTTGGTGGCACTTTAACCGGTGTAACTTGGATAAATAGCACATGTGTGGTGTAGTTAAATTTAAGCTTATTGCGTGTATTTTTGAAATGGTGTATTTTTTCCTGTAAAAACTCGGTTTTTCTGCCACCATTTAAACTGGGTTATGACTTGACGGAGACTTTAGACGACTTGACCATAATAAATATAAAAACAGCAGTTGACATTGGCGAAATTATTTGGAGCACTCCTCAGAAGCCATTATAAGAAGAGAAGAAGAAGATGATAAATGTCAAAGTTATGATGTTTGGATGTTTTATTTTTTGGAGCACAAAGGTCTAGAAGGCACCTAAACACTCTAGCCTTGAAGAGACCAATATTACAGTTTTCAGGAAAGACAGACGACTGTAGTATATTCCATTCCTTAGCAGTATGTTATGCTTGTATGTTCACGTAATTACGACGAAATGGCTCAACCGATGTTGATGAAGTTTTGTATACAGATAGATTATGACCCGTTTTGAGATATAGGCTACTTTTAACACTGGTAAATCGCGAGCTAAGCCACGGATGGACACTAGTATCAATTAAATAGGCAGATAATGAATCTAAACAATCAGATTAAACACATTTTGAAAACAGTTCATATTTTTTCGAACATTCTAGAATATTCAAACATGGAAATATATTTATTTACAGAAATAATAATACAGCTAATCCAAGTGGGTATGTAACATAAAATACATAAAACAGTTGTGCTACCTGAAGACCACTGCTAACGATCTAAAGGTAGCTCAACTGATCCAAATCACTACCAAACCGAAGCGTCCCTAAGATGCTGTCTGCATTGCCACGCTGAATGGCAATACTAATGCGTTGAGCCAGATAAGAGCTAGCGCTCGTGTCACGCGTCACTTCGACCAGTTAGTTGCCCTGAAAGAATATTGAATTCTGAAACATTAGTTAGAGAATTAAATAGATTATTGTTATTATAAAATAGGTACCTACCTACATATACCAATATAGTTTAAATTAAAATTTAATTATCGACAATGACGCATGAAAATAATAGGTAGGTAAAATTCGCTTGACCAATGACTAATCTGTGGTCTATGGCCGACCAATCAGCGCCCAGTGTTGGGCGATAAATATATTATTTGTAAAATAAACTAAAATGGCGACGGGACGAGGAAATACACGAATAAATGGGTAAGTACCTAGTTTTAGTCGTCAGTTTCCAACTTGTACAAATTATTACCTGTTTGTAATAATTTTATATGATTGCTAAGTATTGTGTAGGTAAGTTATTTATAAGTTTAGAATATACTTATATTCCCACAAAGGAATCCATCAGGAACAAAAAACTAACTAAAATAATTATTTTTAACTGATGCCTCGGAGACAGGATCGATTAGGAACAAAATTAAAGGTATAAGGGATCGATCAGGACAAAGGATCAAGCTCAAGGAATCCATCAGGTATAGGCCATAGACTCCACCTTCAGCCAGGGTGGTCCCGGAACCACACTGTGCGGTTTCAGAGGAAGTTCCTCCCGCGAACACTCAGGTTGTGGAATGATCTCCCTGCTGAGGTTTTCCTAAGTGACTACAGTCTGCTCTGGGGAATGCTCTGACGAGCTTTTCGATCTCATCCCCGCATCGAGATTTTACCATCGCTCTTCCCGGCACCGTGACAAAGCTTATCCACAAAGCGCGTCCATATTAGGCTACGGTAACCGATTACCAACAGGTGGGCCGTTTTGCGACTGAGCCTTATTGTTATTGCTACCATAGTAGTAAAAAAAACCCAGTCAAGTGCGGGTCCGACTCACGCACGAAGGGTTCCGTACCATTATCTACAAAAACGACAAAAACATCACGTTTGTTGTATGGGAGCCCCCTTATTTATTTTTAACGTCGTTGGACCTTTGTTTATTCACGTTCTCACCTGTTGGTAAGTGACGATGTGGCCGAAGATGGAGCACAAAGGTCTAGAAGGCACCTATTCTCTCTAGCCTTGAAGAGACCCAGATTATAGTTTTCAGGAAAGACAGACGACGGTAGTGTATTCCATTATTTGTTTTTATAGCGGCAATAGAAATACATCATCTGTAAAAATTTCAATTGCGTAACTATCGCGGTTCGTGAGATACAGACGGACAGACGGACAGCGAAGTCTTAGTAAAAGGGTCCCGTTTTACCCTTTGGGTACGGAACCCTAAAAAAGAAGAAAATATCACAAATATTACATCACCATCTGACTGACTTTAATATTTTTTCTAGACTACCTTATACACAGAATATATAACTTATACCTATATCTGTTGTAAGTTAGGTACTTACCTACTTAGTTAAGTTGTGCTAGGTATAGTTGCTCAGTAAAACACTTACTTCATTCATATGAAAACATTTTCCCAGCAAACAGAATCGAAGTCCAAACAAAACTCGTGACAAGCGCAATTAATAAAAGCCTCCATTTAGGCCAAAGACCGCACGCACAAAAATAGACCTTATTCCATCTAACACGCGGAAATTCCGCTATCTGTCCTTGTCGCACGTTCGAAATACCGTACGCTAGGTGGGCGGGCATAGTTTTTTCACGGTTAGATAGCGGCCGAAACTGTGCTTCGTTGTCGAGTTTGATGATAAGAAACCTCTATGAATGATGCCTTGTTCGATTACGTAAACTACATTACTTCCAAAAGAAATTAAACTCTTTAGTATTTAAAAAATTACAACCTATTACTCACCGACTCTATCTGCTATTTTTGAAAAGAGACTTTTCCTAGTTATTTTGTGTTATTTTGGTGGCATTTTAACCAATGTAGCTCGTTTAAAGAGCACAAGTGTAGTAAAATGAAATAGAAGTGAATTGTGTGACTTTTCAAATCGGTGGAAATTGTTACGAAATTGTTGTTTACGAAAGTTTTAGTTAAACGCCCACTGTTTTACTAAAACATGACTTGATTGTGACTTTGACGTCATGGAATTAGTGTAACGATGCAAATTATATTGAAAATACATCGAGACGGAGGCCTGCAATGTTCTAAGTGATAAAACAATCAATATAGGTATTTGACATTTGCACAGGCCGTGCGATGCCAATTAAAAAAAAAGAAAAAAAAGACCTTACCTAACTAACCTACTTTCGGAAATTTTACATTCCAAAGTTAAAGTTCTATGTCTATGGTTAAATTTAAGACATTTGAATATGGAATGGCTAACTGTGGTTCTAACTTCGGTTCTAATTAATATTTCAGCTAAGGCGCATACAGCTGCTGATTGGTCTTATTTGGAGGCTTTCTCCTCATAGAGGAGTCAAAGTTAATATGTGCTAAAAAAATGCCATTTATTGACCTTTTATCTGTAAAGTGATCGTACAAAAATGTTCGACCTGTTCATTAACCATATGAAAAAACAAACAAAGTGCAGCTGTTTTCGACTGAAAATTCGATTCAACTTCTAAACGACTTTGAATTTTGTACTTTTTCTTTCACCTAAATGTCGGCAAAGACTTTACCTTCAAGTTGAACGTATGATTCTGTGATGCGAAGGTTTTTAACGTGGCAAATAATAGTTTTTAATGATTTTCACCTACTTTTCGTTCCGCGAGCGCTATTGTGACACTTCCTAGCTTACCTGAATTTGGATGTAGCAGCAAGATTAGCGGAATGTTTTGTGCTTGAAAAACCCTGAACAAAAATCTGCAATCGTACTAATATTTTTTCCGAGGAGGGAATCGAACCCGCAACCTCTTGCGTCGCAGGCGAACCTTCGCCCGCCACGCCTCAGAGGCCGGATTTGAAAATTAAACACAAAATAAAATGTTTGTACCTACCTAAATGCGAACTGAAGTGTTTAAAGTAGTTAGTAGTTAGGTATATTATTATTTTATGAAATTCTTATACCAATAATGGCATCACTGTATTCGGAGAAATCCATATTTACTGTTATTAATACTCATTGTAATCTTATCTTGGTTATACGCACTGTAAAACATCAAAATAATACATTTTAAGGTTGTTAAGTTGTAGTGTGAATGTTCTGCCATAAACGGACGCTTGTAAATCAACGCGAGAGGCAATAGAGAGAGCTATGTTCGGAGTTACACTGTGACATTAAATCCGAACCGAGCTCCGTAGTAAACCCAAGATCAACGACACAGAATTTAAATACCAATTCAGCTCGAACTTCTGTGTAAAACAAAGCAACAGCGCCTGATTTTGATTGATATTGTTTTTAGGGTTCCGTACCCAAAGAGTAAAACGGGACACTATTACTAAGGCTCGGCTGTCCGTCTATCCGTCTGTCACTAGGCTGCATCTCATGAACCGTTGTAGTTAGGCAGTTGAAATTTACATAGATGATGTATTTCTGTTACAGCTATTACAACAAATACTAAAAAACAATATTACTTAAAATAAATATTTAAGGGAGCTCCCATAAAAATAAGTATTTTATAGATAATGGTACGGAACCCGTCGTGCACAAGTCCGACTCGCACTTGGCTGGTTTTTAAATATTTATTTCGCTTCTAAGTAACCAAGTTTATGTGCTCATTAAATTATTTTGGGTATTTTTCATATCGCAATTGCTGGTATTACTTATTCAAATAAAATATGTATTGACCCACAAATTACTTTTTATCGAGCGAAATAATATGAATCGGTCTAACCAACCAACTACAAACATTAGAAAATCTACCGTTTTATTTTCACACTATAAATCTCCTTATTTACGAAAAAACTAGTTATAACAATGAACGTTTGGGTTACTAATCACCTTAACACTCCGAGACCTCATTTCAATTGGTCAATAAATACATACATTGAAAAACCTTTCCTAATGGTAAGGTTCATGCTATGGTTTGCTAAAGGAACAAAGAAAGAAAAAAACATTTATTTGTGTCAACAACATGGACTGATCATCCATATTCAAAATAAATTCACAAACAATATTCCACACAAAAAGACACACATACACACACACAGAAACAAAGAAAAATAAAACTAATTTGTGCATCTTAGTACCAACTACCAGCCTTTTACCAGTCATGCATCACTGACACAAATTGGCGTCTAGCTCAGCATTTGTTGTGTACAACCATTAGAAAAAAAAACATATACCCTTCCTCTAAATCGTTTACAAACTAACATCCCAAGGTATCAGCTGGAATCGCAGGTGCTACTAATTATATTTAATTATTCAAGTCCGTCTGTTAGTCATTACTATCCAGCACATGTCTATTGGAAAACTATTAACTGTTTAGTACTGCAGCGGCCGGCAATTCAGGCGTTGATGGACGAACGTGATAATGTGGGCCGCACACATAGAATACGTCAGCAAACTCCTAATTTCAGGTAAGGCTTGAATACAACTTTTCACAAATATTGCGCGTACATATTTTGACGATTCAATATGCCCGCTAGGGGCGCTTAACATTTTCTGCATACAACAAGTAATTAATTTTATAAAAATTAAAAAAACCCTCAACTCCATGAAACGGCTGAACCGATTTTGATCAAACATAACTAAGAACACTCCCGACTAATTCACCTTTCAAACAAAAACAAAACAAAATCAAAATCGGTTTATCCGTTCGGGAGCTACGATGCCACAGACAGACACACACACAGACACGTCAAACTTATAACACCCCGTCGTTTTTGCGTCGGGGGTTAAAAACTACATTTCGACTCGCAATTTAGTTTTCGTTATTCAGAGTTGTAACAAATTACACATCTGTGGTAGGCCCTCTGATCACTAATATAATAAAAGCATTTATTGAAAAACATATTTATTTATTTTGAGAATTAGGCTTTTGCACAGACGCCGTTCATTAGCTTTGCTCATTTCGTTCCATCCAAAGGTTGCCTAGAAGAGATCGCTCTCAGCGATAAGGCCGCCCATTGTTTTGTCTTTTATCTATCTATTTCTCATAAGAAGACAAGACCATTTGACAAAAGATTTTGATATTACGAAAACAGCTCATTTCAAATGAAATGTCTATTTAACATACACGCAGGAACCGAACCCACTATCTCAAGGCCTACGTAGCTAAACCGTGACTACATTCTAGTAATCTATAAATTCCGTTTCAATACCATGAAAAATAAATACTAGAGCCTCTCAAGAAGCTTCTACAAATTGCCACAAATTAAACAGTTTGCAGCAAAGTGGTGGTTATCTGCACAAGGCCACTGTCGTTCTAGTAACTTGACTCATCCACTAACCAAACAATTTCAATGTCACTCTCTTTTAGTAGTTACTAGCGACTCGCCCCGGCTTCGCACGGGTAGCCCCCGGTGAACCCCCTCCTACCCTTCCCCCTATGTCAATCTCCTGGTTCTAAGCTACCTCCCCACCAATTTTCAGCCAAATCCGTTCACCAGTTCTTGAGTTATAAGTGGTGTAACTAACACGACCTTGTTTTATATAGATTTAAGTTAAAAAAAAAATAACGTGGACACGTCTTTAAGTTTGCAACCATAGTGTGCAGGCAATTCAGGAAACTGATAATTAACAAAATCGGGGTATACAGTTCGGTGTTTCAGGTACAATGCATCATCCACATCCAAAATGTAATTACACCGCTCTGTAGGTAAAGAATTAAAGAAGTAAAAATCTAATTAGAACACGAACAAGATGTCAAACTAAATCTTAAAATACCATTACATTACATAGGTACTATTAAAGACAACAAACTATTACACTCGTGTAGTACTTCAATTTGAAAAGTATGAGTATATAGGATTTAAAATTAAATGTAATACTAAATATTAAATAAATAAATAAATAATGCTGGACAGTTCAAACAACATTATCTAGCCCCAAGCTAAGCAGAGCTTGTGTTATGGGTACTAGATAACTAATAATAATATACTTAATACAATACATTAAATAGATATATTTATTTAATTATAAATAGAAAATACCCAGAACACCCTGAACAAATATCTGCGATTGCACAAATATTTGTTTCGAGGCGGGAATCGAACCCGCAACCTCCTGCGTCGTAGGCCAACCTTCGCCTGCCGCGCCACAGAGGTCGTGCCATTACATTATATTTTGGTGGTAATTGGTGTGTGAATAGATGGGAAAGTTTATTTTTATTTGTATGAGAACTTGTATATGTTCTTGGTCTGTGGTATAAGATGGTTCCAAGTCAGAACCCCCCCCCCCCATCTATCCACAAGTCGAAACTTCCGACACTTCCAAGCCAGGGCGAGTTACTAGTCATTATTACAGTCATCTAGTCTTTCTTTATTGTAAATTATTAATTGAATGTCACAACGACCAGTCTTGAGCCGCCTCCATCCACCAACTTCCGGCGACCTTTAAAAATCTATGCACTTCAAAGTAAATAGACTTCGGATCAGCGTTCAAAAACTAAAGAGAAACAAAACGCATAAGAATAACAATTCTGACAAGATTAATCCGTCCATTGCTGTTTTATTAATGAAAAAATTTGGTGCCCTAGAGCAGGGGTTCCCAAAATAGGCAAAGTCCCTTGTGGGCGCTGCAGGCCTAAAGGGGGGCAGTAGAGACCCAGAAAAAAAATAGGGGCGTCAAATCAGACACACTTTCGAATTTTATTTCAAGTTATAGTGGTTTTTAAGTACATAAGGTGAAAAAATGGGGGCGCTAAAAAATAATTCATTCTCAAAGTGGGCAGTAGACAAAATAACTTTGGGAACCCCTACCCTAGAGCGTAAACCGTGTACCATCACCATCACCATTCTAATTTTTAATGGTGTCATATTCTGGTGCTGTTAGTGTATGGAATACAAAGTCCATCGTAGAGTTATTAGAACGTCTTTGATAAATGTAATTTGATTTTGTAGGATTAATTTTATTTGTATGAGAACGAGTATCTGTTCTTGTTCTGTGGTATAAGATGGTATCAGCGCAAGGTCAAGACACTGGCGTTCCAGTAACTCGCTCTAAGCTCGCATTTGTAGGTTATGCAGCTAGGTCATTGCTAGCACTAGTTTCGTAAGCCGCGACGCGACAGAGCGAGATGGCAGTCTATAAATGGCTGCGCGGGAGTTGATTCAAGTTTACACTGCGCAGTACAATTTGTTGAATTGAAAGTTTAAAATAATTTACGATAAGGCAATAATATATGTACATATATAAGTTAGCTAACTTTATAATGTGGTATTAGTGATGCATTGGAGTTGATTTTGGGGAAATAAATAATGAAGGTAACGTTTCCTACTTTTAAAAAAAACCTAGTAAGCCTCACGTCACGGTCGTTGAATCTTAGGTTTCTTATGGTATAAATGGCAAAAAAATAACAAAACTGTCAACCCACGGGATATTAGTGAGATATAATGTCCTGCCCCCCTATTCCCTATCTTGAAAGTCACTCAGTGACCAACGTTTGACAAGTAAAATTACCATCAATTGACAATTCTTAATAGTATTTTTTTTTAATTGATGATCATTCTTCTTGTCAAACGTTAGTCACCGAGTGACTTTCAGTTAGGAAATAGGGGGGCTGATGTGTATGATTGGTGTGCTGTCCATATCTTGAGGTCCTGAAAATGTTTTAATTTCAACAACAACATCGTGACACGACCTTTAAAACGACACCATAAGTTTTTCAATTTAGGGGTCCCATTTTATTCATGAGGTCCTGAAAATATTTTGATCTCAATGACTTCACTGTGAAACTAACTTTGAAGTTGTCGTAATTCGCTTAAATCTGGTTAAAACATAAAGTGTACTTATTTACAAAGAAAACGTTCCTATGCCTTTTTTCAGCAAAATTTCAGGTACTGCTGAAACTTATGTTGGCTATTTTTATTTAAGGAATCTACCTGTGAATTTGTCAGTATCTACTACCAACGGTTTTCGAAGTACAAAGCATTTTAGTTTTACATTAAAAGCCATTTTGGACCCCTTACAGGGTGAATTTTCAAAAATCCTTTCTTAGTACACCTCTACACTCCAAACGGAATACACCCTCCAAATTTCATGTGTCTAGGTCCAGCGGTTTAGGCTGTGCGTTGCAAAACGCTAGGTGTATACGTTAAAAGCCCTTTTTGGACCCCTAAGAGGGCGAATTTGCCAAATTCCTTTCTTAGTACACCATTACATCCCAAAAGGAATACACTCTCTAAATTTCAAGTCTCTACGACCAGCGGTTTAGGCTGTGCGTTGTAAAAGCTTTTTTTTTACATATGTTAATCGTTTCCCTTCCGTTTTTCAGGCAAATTTCAGGAATCGCTGATACACGTGTTTAAACATTAAAAATCCTAACATCTGTATCAGTTTATATACTCGAGGTTATAAAATTTGTTAGGTTTAATTTTAGTGAGTATACGATAAGGGGGAACTGTGGCAAACGTAGTGTCCGAAACAAGATGATTCTTGAGCCAATCCACCACCGTCTGAACATGTCAGCAAAACTGCCCAAACTAATGGGACAGCAAGTTTATAACAAACTTCCCCAAAATATATAATTAATAAAAAGTGATAATAGGTTTTTTATGGAAGTTAAGAAACTTTTGCTTGACAAAACGTTATACAGCGTCAAAGAGTTTTTACAAAGCGATTACAGCCACTTTAATGTCAAACTGGTGGAACCACCAATTTTAACATGATGGTGAGTGTGCTCCTAGTTCTGTGCCTACCAATATACCTACCTGTTTTGTTTTGTTTATTGTATTTCCGTTTTTTGTATTATTTCAGTGTTGAAAGTTATTAATTTATTAAAAATATGACAATCGCCCCTATACAGCGATAAAAATAATTAAAAAATGTACCTATTAATTATAAGTTTTTAGAGCATTGTTGATCAAATTTTTGACAAGTCATAGCCTGTGCACCTAATTTAAGAATTTATATTTTTGTTATGTGTTTTCACCTATGGCAATAAAAAATTCTGTTCTATTCTATTCTATTCTTAATTTTATTTGAGGAATCTCCTTGTAAAATTTCAAGGTTCTACTGCTAACGGTTTCCGAAATACATAACTTTTTTGTTGAATATTAAAAGCCCATTTTGGACCCCTTAGAGAGCGAATATCGGAATTTCCTTTCTGTTAAGGGTTTCTTTCTTTTCGTGCACCCCTAGACCACAAAAGGAACGTACGGTTTAGGCTGTGCGTTGATAGTCAGTCAGTCAGTCAGTCAGTCAGTCAGTCACGCAACGATTTTATAAATATTGATGATGATTGATTGGATGTGTATTTCTATGGGGCCTATGTTCAGCAGTGGACTTGTACCACCATCCATTTAGAAAGCGTAGTAAGATTAGGTAGGTACTATACTACCATACGGACAAAGTCGCGAGCGGGTCAGCTAGTATCATACATACGAAATATCTTCTAACATTGTTTATCTACACAAGATATTAATGCGTAATAACAACGTTTGGCCAACCATGACTTGGGCCAGTTATCTAGACCTTGGGCCGTGCTTTGATAAGGGCTTACTGTTTTCTGATGGAAAACACACACACTACACTTGCTCAAATAGTGACGAGCTGTGCTGCTAATAAACGCGGATCAACCTTTGATTAGTTACACAGTGTTTTGTCTATTTCGAACGAATTTGAAAATGCTTGTCAACGCAAAAGACAAAAAAAAATGTGTAACTGTTCTAATAATTATAATTTTATAGTAGCACGGTTAATGACATACATACATAAACACCCGCCTTTTTACCCAAAAGGGTAGGCAGAGCCTCAAACATGACTGATCTGATGATGGAGATGGAAGGTGGACAACGGAACTCCTCGATGGATAATAGTAGACTGGCCGTGTTTAGGCTCATTTTGATCAGCACACGGTTACGATCACTAATTTTATAAAAACTTTTGAATTATATATTTTTCACAAAAAACTTATTATCTTATATAAATGGAAAAAAAAGTTGAAACTATCAACTCATGTGTATTTATTATGTATACAACATTTTATGGAGTTTTATAAGATAAATATTAATTATAGGGGCAAACTTTAGCAAAATAAGTACCCATACCTATATATTATAAACAAATTAGTTTCTATTAAAAGATAAACGGCTAATTACCACTTTTATTCGTCACTTTGGTGACGTTTCGAGACTGAGTCCAGAAGCCGCGGTCCACCGCGGTCGCGGGCGGTGCTCATGATGAAGAGGCTTCTGAACTCAGTCTCGAAACGTCAGCAAAGTGAATAATAATAATGGTAATTAGCCGTTTATCTTTTAATATGATTCCCAACCAAGATAGTTTCAATTCTATAAATTAGTTTCTGTGCAGCGTTTTTTAAATAGCCGTCTTTATTATTATTATATTTTTTTTCATAGTTTTGTGCACTATTCTATAAGTTAAGGTGGATGGTTACGCTTGCGGCGCGAAATTCAATTTTTTGGTGTTTGTTGCCCATTACAGCTCATCAACACTTCTTCTGATAGCGAAAGTTGAGTTCGCGAGAACTAGGAGACTTAACACACATGTTTTAATTGATATTATCTCATAAATATCATCAGTTTAGCTATAATATATTTATACAGTGTTTTTTTGTTTAGGGGTATCGTAGCCAAACTGATGATATTTGTGAGATACTATAATTAAAACATGTGTGTTAAGTCTCCTAGTCAACGAACTCAACTTTCGCTATCTGAAGAAGTGTTGATTAGCTGAAATGGCCAAAAAACACTAAAAAAAATGAATTTCACGCCTCAAGCGTGAGCATTCACCTTAAGAGCCCAAAAGCCACATTTAGGAATCGAACCCCCATCGCTCAGCCATCACCCACCACGCCACATAGGTTACTCAGTTTATCAGTCCAATAATCCATGTTAATATTTGGATTACTTTGCAAAACTAATGTTTTGCATCATGCGGATATCATTTGCATCATAAAACTAAACTAACCAAACCTTGTGCCTTTGGCCTGCTTATCAGGGGATTATCATCTTGTCGGTAGATGGAGCTGCGGTGAAATATACCTAATGTTTCATTAATTCGTGAAATACAAGTAATTAATTTTGTAAAAATTAAAAAAAACCCTCAACGCAATGAAACGGCTAAAACGACTTTGATCAAACATAGCTAAGAAAACTCCCGACAAATTCAACTTTCAAACAAAAAAAAAACGAAATCGGTTCATCCGTTCGGGAGCTACGATGCGACAGAAAGACACACACACACACACACATACACACACACACACACACAGCCAGACACGTCAAATTTATAACAAACCGTCGTTTTTGCGTCGGGGGTTAAAAATAAAATACATACATACATACATAGACACACGCCTTTTTCCCCGAAGGGGTAGGCAGAGCCACAATAGGCCTCTTTTTACAGTGGGTTGCACCATCGTGGAATATAGAAAAAAAAAGGGAATTTATTCCTTACATCATTAATATCGTTACTATCATCATTAATATTATATCATTACTAACAAAGGTTATAGGTAAGTATAGTTATAATATTTAGTCTAGTGTAAGAGAACAGGTCGAGGGCTCAGCCACGCTGTTTTTCAGCATCGCCTTAGAATGCTGCTGTCGTCACAGCAGCCATGATACTCGGAAGCCAATCAAGCCAAGCCAATCGAGCTAATTCTAAACGATAAAAGAAAAAAAAATGAGCGAGCCTTACAGTAGCCGCATATGATGTGTAACATCTGACATCTCACCTCCTTGTTAATAAGCAACATGGCTGATAGTACCAACCTCTCGGAAAAATGCGCGCTTCCTGTTACACACTTCCGTCCCTTTTAATGAAATCACTCCCACAGATTGCAGGAAAGCGAGAATAGGTTACATCTACTACACAATATCCTAATCATTTTGTTCTCGACTATACAGAAAGTCGAAAAACAACGAAAAATAAAATCAATATGTCTAGTTTTGTACCAAACACGAAATATTGGTGGTACTTATAGTAAAGGGGGCAAACAACGAAAGTGGGCAAAGTACTTATAAATCGTAGATGATTCCGAAAAGCGGGTGAAAATCTACAATTTTTATGAAATTAAGAATTTGAAGACAAATCAGAAAGGGATTAGTTTCTAAGCTATATTATTATGTATATGTTTATGTATCATCCTCGTGGATGACTGGCAGAAAATGCTGAATAGCATTAAGTCCTCCGATTGTACAATTTCCTTATGTTTTTTTTTGCATTAAAGAATTAAATAAATGAGGCTCATTTCAGACTCTGCCTACCCTTTCGGAGAAAAAGACGTGTGTCTATGTATGTGTGTATATTCTCAAAAACTGGCCTGGATAATATGGCCACCCCAATAACATGCAAATGTAAGTGCATTTTCGGCTCGACATGCACTTGACAGCGATATCTCTTATCGCAGCGATAAAACGCTTAGTTACAAATATTGCGTTATCGTGTGTGTGCGTTACGTACCTAACTGTAATTAATGAGTTATCTACGTTTTATATACACACCTATATATATATATATATATATGTATATGAACTAGGTGGAGTGGAGTAGTAATCAGTTATTATAATGTCAGCTAGCCATATAGTGGCCATGCTACTTCCGATTCATTGAGTCGTATTAATGTCCATAAACGTTTTTATTTTTTGTAGGCTTTCGTGTGGTTATATTGACTACGTGTTTACGTGTCTGGCCAAAAATAGACCTAGATAATAAAATATTCATTTTCGTTTAGATACTTATACATATGTTTTAGTTCGGCGTATAAACACCCTAAGAGCTTGTTCCGTTGTCGGGTGTCGGATCCGGATTTTAATCGGATGTTCCAGTGGCAGAGCATTTTATATGAAGCTAATAGCACTTGTCGGACACAGATTTTGTGTCGGCGCCGACAAGAAATGTCGGATGTTCTCCAAACCTCGTCGCCCGGAAAAAACATCGTGCCAGATCTCGCTCGCCTATGAGTAAGTATGACGCTGTTCACATTTGTCGGATGTCGGGTCCATTATTTTCTTTCCTTGTCTGTATTTCGCCTTCTTCTCTAATAATAATACAACACAGCAAGAGCTTCGTCAACGTCCATCGTGTACAGTCGCGTCGCGTAGAGTGACAACAACCAGCTTCAATCGGGCCGAGTGTGATCGAGGCGACACCCGATTAAGATCCAGAACCGACACCCGACAAGTGGGAACGAGCTGTAACGCAGACAAAGAGAGGCGACTGAAATCAGCTGTCAAAATTCTCAGTACCTACTTGGTACCTACTTCTGGTGAAGAGGCCGAGTGAGAGTGACTCGATCACCAACACAAGAGGCCGTAGACAAAGTTACATTCTAATAGCGATGTCGCTTATAGAAAAGACAAAAATGTATAGACGTAAGCTATCGAAATGTCACGTGGTCTATTGTATTGTATTTCAACTGTAGAAATGGAATCGTTTCGTAGCGAATGCCACTTAGCTAGACCGGCTGGTTTGCTAGGATTGTTTCGTGAGATAGAGATATGCCGAAAGTACCGAAGTACGTGCGTGTAAAACATTACATGCATGGATTTTTTGCATTTTTCAAGACTGAAAAAAATTATTAACTAAGTAATTGTAACATAATAATATGCCTTTTGCCTGCGGCTTCGCACGCGTGATGTCAGGATTTATAACAAACATTAACATAACATAACACCCAACAGTTCACATACATAGTCCTGATCCTATACTAGGGACCCTTTGTCGTGGGTCAAGAACTACGAGTACCATGGTACCACAACACCAAGACCTTGAACAAAAATTTTAACATTTGTCCCGCAGCGGGAATCGATCTCGCAACCTCTTTCATCTCAACCGGATACTCGCTGCCGTATTTATAACAAAATGAGTATGTATTTTAAATACTTACCAACTACCTCCTTCATTCATTGGGCTCATATAATCGTTGAAATAAGAAAAAAACACATACCTGTAACAATAAATAACATATGTTAGCTTACAAAAAAACATGTTAAACACACAAATACATACATAATAATATAAAATGATCCAGAACATTAAAATTAAATCAAAATGTTAAAGAACACGTGTTGTGCCGAGATAATGTACAAAAATAAAATAAACAAAACAAGTCGACACAAAAAGAGTCCATGAATAATGCATACCATAATAATAAAGGACTTTGGCAATGTCATGGTGGTTTTCCACCACATGCAAAGCTAAGCTAAAGCTCTAAAATTTGTTAAAATTTTGGAGTCTTTGCGTTACATGCTCACTCAGTGACAGTAAAGGTTACAAACTTGATGTTAATTAATACAGTAATTACTTGAGGATGTTATGTAAATAAACCATAAACTAGAATCACGATTAGAGAAACTTTTCTCGAAAGTTTTTTTTTTTTAAATTGGCCCTCTTAATACCCCTTTATGTCCCTCCTTCGACTAGAGAAAATATTTTATACTATATTCTGTAGGTTATCACATTACTCAGATTAATTTTAGATAATTTATTTTTATATTTCCTACTTTAGAAGCAAAACGAAGTTTTATCATTTGTCGCTTACGTCAGTTACTTCCGAGCGGCAGAAATCTACACCTCATCTCTTCCCGGGTTCAAGTGAGCAATAGCGCTGTCACTGTCTTGCAGCTATTGTTTCCTTGATAGACTCCACCCATTCGATATTTTAACATATCGCCTTAACTGAGACAGCCCCTGAGGTAGGGAACGGTATGGGAGGGGTGTTTTCGTTTGTGGTTAAAGTTATTTATTCTCAAAGAACAGAGTTCACTTATAGAAAAATATTATATAACAATAATGTACCGGTTAAGTCCACAGTGATACAAAAGTTACAGTACAGTGCTTTGCTAAAATTAAATATTATAAAATGTTAATATGTTTCAATACATAATCTTTTAATCGCTTTTTAAATATAAAGTAACTTGTGGCTTCTTAAAAACTCTTAGGTAATTTGTTATAGTTATGCTTTCAAAAGTTATGCTTTTATTTAAATTTACCACTACTAAAGTACTACCACCATACCTATTTCTGCCGCAAAGCAGTAGTGCTCGCATTGTTGTGTTCCGGATTGAAGGGTATGGTTGCCGATGAAATTACAGCCACATGAGACTTGTCATCTTTGTCTCAGGGTGGAGGGCGCGGTGCAATGCCATATGGGGTGCGTCCTAGGTAGGAATGACCTATGTGATAATGCACTGTGTAACAGGGGCTTAAGAAGTGTTCGAACGTGTCCTTAACGCATCCTTATTGGTTAGCTTACACCCCCCTCACCCCGCCAACAGACAGGGGCAATCAGTCGAGGCCTCCCCGTTCGCCGGCCGCTAGCACGCGCCGATAATTATATTGCGTAAATACCTATTTTAACGTTTTCTTGAATAAAACTGCATTGTTTGTAATCGTGAGTCGAATCAATAAATCCCCTGAGAGATAGTTCCATTACAGTGACGCCCAACTAGTGGCCACGATTAATACAGTGAGAAACAAACGACGAACGTGAGCGCCGCGCGCGGATGAGTCCATTTTACCAACGGGCGGGCGAGTCCATTACACAGTGCACGCAGCAACAAAAAAACGCGTTTTCACTGTTGTGCGCACAGCTACCATCGGCCGAGGAAACGGAGTCATCGTGTGACGAGAGGTAGATCACCATCCACAATCATCACCCGCGTTGATCGAGCGAGGACCAGCGGAAATACCCTGTTACTATGCCACGTAGAAAACGTAACGGACTAGATGACGGATCGGAAGATGACGCCGACGCCGAGACACAACGGGACAGAACGGTAAAATCATCATCACCGAACATCGCGATGACAGAAGACATGCTCCAGACCCTTGTCTCCACCATCACCCGGAGTCAAGCGGAATCAAACCGAGTCCTGATAGAGAGCATACTGGCTGGTAACAGAGATCTTTTACCAAGTACACCATCACCGAGACCCGACACGCAAGGACACTCACTGCGATCGGGTAACTTCTCAAAGTGTACAACGCGCTTCGACGGGTCGTCGAAGAACGCGGACGAGCTCGAGGCATTTATCGACTCCATCGAGGTATATCGAGACTGCACGAACGTCAGCGACGAGCACGCTCTGCGGGGGCTGCCCATGTTGCTGACCGGCGAGGCCGCCGTCTGGTGGCAAGGCGTCAAGTCGTCGGTTACGTCGTGGACCGACGCCCTGCAACGACTTCGAGGAATGTACGGAGTGCCACGCCCCGCGTATAAAATCTTTCGTGACATTTTCGCCACGGAACAAAGTAGTGAACGTGCCGATGTGTTTATCAGTAAAGTGCGCGCTTTGTTAGCGAAATTGCCGTATATTGTGCCGGAAGTTATGAAATTAGATATAGTGTACGGATTGTTGGACCGTAGGATAAGAAAGCGTGTGTCTCGCGACGCGGTGGACGGGCTGGAACAGCTGATAACGAAGGTCAGGTTAGTCGAGGAGTCTTTGGCGGAGGTGAGTTCATCCCATCTTTCTAATAACAATGTAAGCTCCGTTATTAACCCTTTCGCTGCCGCGCGGGACCGTTCGAACACAAATCTAAGCGTTAACCCTGCGAATGCCGTAGGAGACCCCCTAAGCATAGCGAAACCTACTGTAACGTCATCAACTGACTTGCGCACTCCGAGTGCGAAACGTAGTGATAGTGAGGGGCAACTAAAACGTGTCCGACCAAAGTGCATATATTGCAAACTGTTCGGACACACTGTAGATAACTGTCGCAATAAAGAAAAAAAAGATTCGAGTAAAGTAGATGATAGCGCTAATAGATCAAGTAATAGTACCCAGTTACGTTGCTATGGATGCGGTCAGCTGGGAGTAATTCGTTCAAAATGTGAAAATTGTAAGAGCGCGCCAACCACTAGTAAATCGGATTTTTGCAGTGCCTATGTATACGATAGGGATGAATCACGCCCCCTAGTGGAAGTTCAAGTAGTAAACCGAACGGGCGTGGCTATCTTGGACACTGGGGCCACTCATTCTATTGCAGGCCCAATGCTATACGGTTTACTTGTAGATGCTGGCGTAGAGTTTAGGAAAACATTACGCACAATAGGTCTTGCTGACGGTTCACAGCAAGTGTGCGCCGCACTTGAGTGCGATACTGACGTCACCTTGGAAGGTCACGTGATACCTACCACGTTCTTGGTATTACCGAACGCGCCAACACGAACATTGTTAGGTAGGGATTTTATTATGAAAGCTTTGATCCTGTTGGACTTACCACAGAGCAGCTGGTGTTTTAACGATGAGCCGCGGTGCTGGTATCCGTTTATCACCAGTTTCGACTTACCTACCACCGGCGAGATGGAGCTGATGAAGGTAGAAGCATCAAACCTTGTGCTGAGGGATGAAGAGGGTGCCAAGTTAACGGCAGACCAGAGGACTGAGCTGAATGCTTTACTGGTGAAGAGAGCCGACCGCTTTGCGAAGGAGGGGCCCCCGACTGAATATGCCACCCATCGTTTGAAGATCGATGCGCACCAAGAACCCATCGCTTCACCGCCTTACCGGATGTCTCCTGGCAAGAAGGCGATGCTGGAACAGGAGTTGCAGAAGCTCCTGGAGGCTGATGTGATTGAAGAATGCGAATCTCCATGGGCAGCCAACGTGGTCCTCGTTACAAAGAAGGATGGAGGAGTCCGACTTTGTGTGGATTATAGGAAGTTGAACGCGGTCACTGAACCCGACCGTTACCCGCTCCCACGGATTGAAGATGTCCTCCACGCTGCCAAGAACACTAGCTTCATAACAACTTTCGACCTCCGTTCAGGATATTTCCAGATAGGTGTTGAACCCGATGACCGGGACAAGACAACTTTTGTAAGTCCACTGGGCTGTTTCCGGTTTAAGCGGATGCCAATGGGTTTACGGAATTCTGGAGCCACCTTCCAGAGGCTTATGGACAGATTCAAGTCCGGTAAAGAACTGGCCGATGTTTGCGTACATACATATCTTGATGATATTATAATTCTCTCAGAAACGTTCCCAAAACATTTAGACGACCTGAATGCCGTGTTCGATAGACTCGAGATGTATAATCTGCGAGTTAACCGCGATAAAAGTTGTTTTGCTCGTGAATCGGTAAAATTTCTAGGCCACGTGATAGTACCGGGCGGGATAACGGCAGACCCGGATAAGACTGCGGCTATCGCTAACATGTCCCCACCGATGAACATCAAACACGTGAAGACTTTTTTGCAAACATCCAGCTGGTTCCGGCGATTCATACCCAACTATGCTGATGTTGCCAGGCCTTTGACGGATCTTCTCAAAAAAGACAGCAAATGGACATGGACCTCAAAGCAACAAGACGCCTTCGACAGCATCAAACATCTTCTCGTCACAGCTCCGATATTGCGTCAGGCCGATGAATCGAAGCCATTTATACTGAGGACCGATAGTAGCGGCTATTGCCTCGGAGCAGTGCTGATGCAGGGGGAGGGCCCCGAGGAACGACCTGTTGAATACGCAAGCCGTTTGTTGAATAGCGCAGAGAGAAACTATAACACAACGGAAAGAGAGGCACTGGCAGTAGTATGGGCAACTACCAAGTACCGTGGGTACATCGAGGGATCAGAGGTTGTGATAAAAAGTGACCACCAACCTCTGCGATGGCTCATGAACGTTAAGTCACCTAGCGGCCGCTTAGCGAGGTGGGCCCTTACGCTCCAAGAGTATAACCTCCGTATCGAGTACATACCCGGCAAATCAAACGCTATCGCCGATACGCTCTCGCGTCCACCCTGCGCCGACGAGGCAGATTGTGACATCTGCTACGCTGAAGTCGATCTTCCGTCGAGAAGCCCTAAAGATATTCGCGAGAACCAACTCAAGGATCCTGATGTGCGTAAGATCGTTGAAGATCTTGAGTCAACCGACGACCCATTTAGGGGGAGGAGTTTGTCCAACCGGGGGTTCACTTTATCCGACGGTATCCTGTACAGGTACGGACCAGAAGAGTGCGAGGAAGAGACCGCATGTCTGGTTGTACCTGAGCACGAGCGTGAGAAGGTCCTAGTGGAGTACCACAACGCACCGACAGCTGGACATTTTGGAGTAGAGCGCACTTTAGATAGATTGAAAACAACGTACTACTGGCCTGGGATGAGACAGATTATTATCGCGTATTTGAAGAAATGTATTGACTGCCAAAGATATAAAGCCGATAATAGGAAACCAGCTGGGTTACTGCAGACCCCCGCAACCAACCGCCGTTTTGAAGTTGTCGCCATAGATCTATTCGGCCCATTACCAGAGACCGCAAGCAAGAACAAGTGGATACTGATCCTAGAAGACACGTGTTCGCGATGGGTAGAGTTGTTTTCACTACAGAATGCTACCAGTGTAGATTGTGCTAAAGTCCTGATTGCGGAAGTATTTCTGAGATATGGAGTACCTAGACGAGTCTTGAGCGACAACGGAGTTCAATTCGTCAGTGAGGTAATGCAACAGGCGTGTCATTCGCTCGGCATTACCCAATCACTTTCACCTGTGTATCATCCCCAAGCGAACCCGGTTGAAAGGAAGAACCGAGATTTAAAACCCCAGCTCGCCATTCTGGTTGGAAAAGATCATAACACCTGGGACATTCACTTACCCGCGATACGCTTCGCGATGAACTCTGCTGTGACCAGCAGCACTGGATACTCGCCAGCGTACCTAACATTCGGTCGCGAGATGAGAGCACCAGCTGACGTGATCACGGATATGCGCGCTATTATCGAAAGCGATAATGTAGTGACGAGCCTCACCCCTTATCTTCAGCGGATTTCAAACGTGCTATACGAAGCAAGGGAAGTACACGAGAAGGCTCAGGCGAACCAGAAGCGATTCGCCGATGAAGGACGACGCCCTGCCCCGGATTACTCTACCGGTGATCTCGTCCTTCTGAAAACCCAAGGGAGTAACGACACGACTCGCGGACAAACACCTAAGTTCATACCGCGCCGAGACGGACCTTATCGTGTTAAGGAAGCAGTGAGCTCAACCACTTACATCTTAGAAAGAATGAGCAATAGCGAGACTCTAGGTAGGTACCACGTATCCCAGCTGACTCCATTCGTAGGCGATGTACAACTGCCGGTTAATGAAAAGAGGAAGCGTGGAAGACCAAAACGTTTTCTTGACTGACCCAGACGCGAGGGCGCGTAGTCTAGGTCAGAGGGGGAGCATGTAACAGGGGCTTAAGAAGTGTTCGAACGTGTCCTTAACGCATCCTTATTGGTTAGCTTACACCCCCCTCACCCCGCCAACAGACAGGGGCAATCAGTCGAGGCCTCCCCGTTCGCCGGCCGCTAGCACGCGCCGATAATTATATTGCGTAAATACCTATTTTAACGTTTTCTTGAATAAAACTGCATTGTTTGTAATCGTGAGTCGAATCAATAAATCCCCTGAGAGATAGTTCCATTACAACTGTTAATAGGCAGAGGGTATCGCTTAACATCAGGTGGGCCATCTGCTTGAACCGTCATTCCAAGTTGTATAAAAAAAAAGAAGGATTTTGCTGAAATTTTACATACACCTTCAGTTTCGGTTACGAGCTGATCGGATGATGGAGACGGAAGCTGACCAACGTAAATCCTCGGTGAATAATAGTGGACTGCCCGTCGTAGTCTCATTTCGATCTGCACACGGTTCCGATCACAAATTGTGTATAAGCTTGTATTGAAAAATATATTTTATTTCTTCTTTTAATAGAATGCATAAAACGCGTTCATTTTCGTTGTTGACTCAAAAGTGTCGACTGATAATTTTTGGAATTTCTGGACCATTCCTTCACCTATCGCATCGCAATCGCCTATCTCAAAGTGTACGCCATCCTAATGTCCTTGACTGCACATTTTGACCGATTGATTGAAGTCACCCAAAGTGGGCCACAATGAAACAAAGAATCGAGATAATACATGCGACGCAATACTGATTCATGCGGTCAAGGTTACTTTTGTTCGGTTTTGGTACAAACTGCGGTTTAATGCAGTTTTATTTAGTTTTGTGATGTCAGATATATACGGCGGAGTAAACAGAGACTGTGATAGTAAATAAAAATATAGGCAGTAAGTACGTGGACGTCTTAACACCGTCGCGTCCGGAAACCAAATGATCTTTGAAATTAGAATTTAAGGCAAATGAGAGACTTTATTCATCCAAATTGTGACCGATACTGGCAGAACACCACAATGTGTGTACTTAATTATAAATTAGACGAAATTCAGATGTTCTAACCTATTGTTAGTGTTTTTTTATTTTTTATTATAGACCTTTGTTTGACCACGAACTCTCCTGTTGGGAAGTGACGATGAGGCCGAAGATGTGTGAAGTACCTTTAGATCGTTAGTAGCGGTCTTCAGGTAGCACAACTGTTTCATGTTTATTTTTTTATTTTGTTCATACCTACTTGTATTAGTTGTATTACTCTTTCTGTAAAAAAACTATTATAATAGTTATCTATTCATTTAAGTACTGGTCTCACACCTAACGCAGAGTGACCAAGAACGAACCAGTGATACGAAGAATTAGTTGCGAAATACACTATCTTACTATCATAAATGCGAAAATTTGTAAGTGTGTGTGTGTGTGTGCGTGTGTTTGTTACTTCTTTACGCTGAAACGGCTTGACGGATTTGGATGACATTTCAAATGGAGATAGCTTGACTTCCGGAATAACAGATAGGCATTACCATACACACACACACAAGCAGGCACAACACATAAGGCATTACATAGGCACATTTTTATCCCGATATTCCCCCGGGATCTAGATCTGTGCGGGTAACACCGCGGGGCACTGCTAGTTGTCTATAAAACTAGTTCTAACTTTTCGAAATTGGTGTTAAAAAGTTCAGAGCCGGTTTTTCTCCTGAAGCAATTTGGGAACCTTCGGACAAGTTCGTACAAAGATTAGGATATACGGCTATAGAACTTTGCACCTTAACACCTGGTGATAAGAGCGAGTGACTCACAAATATTGCAGGAAAAATGGCTGCGAAAAGAAAATGAACTTTCTTAAAAACTAAAAGTCGGACCTACGAAATTACTTCCTTTGGACAGTGCAATAAAACTCTTTGGGGAAAACGTGAGGCCATGACAACAGCGGACGATTTAGACTATTTTTAACCCCCGACGAAAAACGAAGGGGTGTTATAAGTTTGACGTGTATGTGTGTGTGTGTGTGTGTGTGTGTGTGTGTGTGTGTGTGTGTGTGTGTGTGTCTGTCCCATCGTAGCTCCCAAACGGGTGAAACGATTTAGTTTTTTTTGTTTTTTTTGAAAGGTGTATTTGTCGTGAGTGTTCTTAGCTTTGTTTGATCAAAATCGGTTCAGCCGTTCAGCGTTGGGGTATTTTTTTTTTATTAGTTACTTGTACATACATACACACATACATAGACACATACATAGACACACGCCTTTTTCCCCGAAGGGGTAGGCAGAGCCTCAATGGGCCTCATTTCACTAATACGTTGTACCATCGTTTAATATAGACGTGACAAGTATGGAGCTCATCGCCGCCATTGCTTCCCACGACTGACTCGGCTAACGCTTTCTTCCAGTAGGTAATAACACATTGCATAATAAAGCAGCCGGGACAAATCTTATACCAACGAATCTTAACAACAAGTGCGGGTAAAGATATCTTAGGTATTTACATTTTACCGTGCCTATTTCTGCCGCAAAGCAGTAGTGCTTGCATTGCTGTGCTCCGGTTTGAAGGGTTATGAGTGCCGGTGAAATTACAAGTACATGAGACTTTAATCTTTATGTCTCAGGGTGGTGCCGCATAGGGCGCACTCTAGGTAGATGTGACCTATGAGCTAATGCATTGTTAAAGGCAGAGGTTCATCAGGATGGCCATATCTGTTTTTTTTACTACTTGAATGGTGGAACAAGCTGTTGGCCCACCTGATATAAAGCGTTAATCTCTGCCTTTAACAACGCATTACCACATATACCTAGGACGCACCCTATGCGGCATTGCACTGCGCCCGCAACCCTAAGACACAAAGATGAAAAGTCTCATGTGGCTGTAATTTTACTGGCACCCTTCAAACTGGAACACAGCAATGCGAGCACTACTCTTTTTAGGCAAAAATATGTATGGAGGCAGTACTTCCTCGGACGAACTCTTTCACAAAAAAGCTCTACTACTACTAAAATTCCGTCATTTATACAGTTATAAATATATTAAAAAACTGGCGACTCGTCCCGGCTTCGCACGGGTAGTTTCAGGATGAAAAACAACCCCCCCCCCCCTGCTATGTCACTCAGGGTGAATGTAGCTTTCTAATGGTGAAAGAATTTTAGAAATAGGCCCAGTAGTTTTTGAGTTTATTCATTACAAACATACAGACACACAAAAATACAAATCTTTCCTCTTTATAATATTAGTGTAGATAAAATGTGTGATCCGCTACTTGCATAGCTCCACACGGAACCCAGGGGGGCAGTCCACCGGGAGGGGGGTGGCCTGCAAAACGTAATTGGGACTTTTTCTAGACGATTCTTTTGTTTTGCAAAGCGACCTTCTTGCGCTCGATCGATCGAGAGAATCCTAGCTAATAAGTTTAACATCTGAGATCGCACAGCTGTCAGAATACACATATTTATGTGGCAATGGGCAGGCCATAGTTAGAAGATACATAGAAGATAGAAAATACTTTATTGCACACCATTATATAAAAACAATTTACAAATATCCTACTATCCTATCCTATCCTATCCTATCCTTCCTATCTTACTAATATTATAGTAAAATCTCGATGCGGACTCTGGGACTCTGAGACTCTGGGTTGCGGAGATTATAATGGCAATGTAATTTCAACTGGATACTACGCGGTGATTTTAAAACCTCTTTGGTGGATAGCGGCCTTCATATTTATTAAACAAGCTAGCACAAAACATTTTTCTACAAATAATCCAATCTACATTTTACCTATTTGGATGCCAAGCCATATCTTCGGTTGTGTAATGAGCAGATTCGAATGCGATATTTGTGCAACAATCTAAAGTTCCTTTTTAGTCTGGGAACCTTCGTTTAAAAATGGAAGCCATTTTGTTTATACTTATTATTAGAAAATAAAAGGTGAAAGAAAACTTTATGTATTTATTATTACTATTTAAGAGTTATCAATAGCAAAAATAACATGGAAATTGTAAGTAATTAAGTTATTTCGATATCATTTTCGCTATTAAATCCAGTGTTTTCTTCAACCAAATGTGATTTGCCTCAAATAATGACCAATATAAAAGCCAACAACAGTCATTTCAGTGTAAAGTTATACTCTTTCGCCCATATTTGGTAAAATACATTAGTATGGAAAAGCAACCACCCTTAATAAAGAATTTTTCTTTCTTTTTCTTTCTTTCTTTTAATGTATATTTGTTGTGTCACTAACGTCGTTGTGTTTGTATCTGTAACTAATTATTAGAACCTCACAGGTAGGTACTTACTTTTTCTAATTTGTTAAAAATGATGGTAAATTAATAAAAAGACTTTATTTTTAACCCCCGACGCAAAATCGACGGGTTGTTATAAGTTTGACGTGTCTGTGTGTGTCTGTCTGTCTGTCTGTCCCATCGTAGCTCCCGAACGGATGAACCGATTTCGTTTTTTTTTTTTTTTTAAAGGTGAGTTTTTCTGGATTGTTCTTAGCTATGTTTGATCAAAATCGGTTCAGCCGTTTCATTGCGTTGAGGGTTTTTTGAATTTTTATTAAATTAACTACTTGTCTGAAGAGGTTTTAGCTAAGACAATTAATAGCTATTTATTTTTTACAATAAAAATGTGCTTCCATCTGTTGGCTACAAGCTAATCAAGAACTTTGCATTTTTCCTAAACAAAAAAAAAATAACCCAGACACCACAAATGCATCCTTATTTTATCCAAACACACGTTATCTCTTTCCCGCATTGAGGCTTTGTGCAGCCTTCCTTTTCACACAGTCCAATTATTAAACCGTTCTGATCTAATTAGCAAATGCCAATTTAGTGAACGGAATTGAACAGAAAGGGTGTGGAGACTGCATTGTTTTATTTGTTTATATTGCGTAATTTATGTACAGAGGCTTGAGTCTGCAAATTTAACAAGCAACAGCAAGGGCGTGTGGTCTATACTCATAAGGAGGCTACAATGCTCTAAGTGTATACCTATATAAAACACGGATTATAGTATGTAAAAACCGAAAAACGTCCCTAGTGGATACCTTGAGAACCTCAATTTCCATACAAAAATCTATCTGGCGACCTCTGTGGCGCGGCGGCCGAAGTTTCGCGTATGATACAGGTTGTGGGTTCGATTCCCACCTCGGAACAAATATTTGTACAATCTGCAGATATTTGTTCAGGGTGTTCTGGGTATTTTCTATGTATAATAAAAAAAAACTATCTTTTTAATGTATGTATTCGTGTCGTTTCGTATGAGGTAATGCTGGCCTCTGGTGTCGGAGTTTGTCAAGCCGCCCGAGGGCCTCTGACATGGCTTATCGACTGCTATTAATCAATAACAGCCGGGACCGACAGCTTAACGTGCCCTTCGAACCACAGAGCGATGGAAATCCGCACATAACTTAGAAAGGTAATTGGTGCGGAGCCTAGGATCGAACCCGGTATCGTTGGATTAAGAATGTATGTATTAAGAATATCAGTTATCTAGTACCAATAACATAAGCTCTGCTTAGCTTGGTGCTAGATAATTTTGTGTGAACTATCCAGCATTATATATTTATTTATTTACTTATGTAGTGTACACCACAAACCCGCGAAGTTGCTGTTTACACTTCTAGACTTGGCCCTCTGGTGGAAACATTTGTTTCCGATTACCTACTTATTGAAAATTATGAGTTTTTCATGGCTTATAAGAATACGATTTTCTTTTTGGTATAAATCTATTTCTAGCCCTTTGTGTCCCACTGCTGGGCAAAGGCTTCTTCCCTCTCCTTCCAGACATAACGATCCTGAGCTATGTTTGCCCAGTCAGCCAGAAACTTATCAATTTGGTCTCGCCATCTCCGTGTTGGTGCCGCGTCGTCTCTCGCTGGGTCAGCACGCCACTCGGTGGCTACCTTCGCCCACAGCTCGCTCGGCATGCGGCAGACGTGACCAGCCCAATCACACTTCACCTTAGCAGCTTTCGAAGCTACGATCGTCGTCGTCGTTTCGTATGAGGTAGTGCTGGCCTCTGGTGTCAGAGTTTGTCAAGCCGCCCGTGGGCCTCTGACATGGCTTATCGACTGCTATTAATCAATAACAATCTATACTAAACTACGATGAATGCTTGGTATGGATAAATTTATAATATATTTTCTTATATGTATATGTACGTTAAACTGTAGGCAAGCGAAGGACTATCCTATAAATAATACATAGATTATCAATAAGAATAGTCTACTCCATACACTGTCTTGGGCTACTCCAATAATTCTTTGTCCATTTAGTCCATAGACTCTGTAATTTAAAATTAAGAGAAATGAAGCCTTTTTACAGCCTAATTAAGAATATCTAGTAAAGTGCCTACCTCTATGGGGCTAGCATACATTTCTGACGTTATCGAATCGCTAGCGAGCCGTCACAAAATTATAATCTGATTGATTATATATCCATTATGAAACGGACTCGATGACGTCAAAAACTTGTGCTATACCCACTGAAGGTTGCCTGGGAGGGATCACTCTTAGTTTAAAGACCAATAATGTAAGTTACTTGTTTTTGTTACTTATGAAATTAGGTAATTACCTTTGTAGGTGTAGGTTAGGTAGTTAACCAGTAATAGTCGAACCACTTATGTAGGTATCTACTGGGAGAAGTAAAAAGGAAAATTTCGTATAAATTCCAGTAACAATTACATAAATTAAGTTTTAAGTTGTGTAAAACAGGAAAGCCCCTTCGTCAACTACCTACGGAAACCTACAACACGTACTTAGCCACTTTTTATGGTGGGGTATGCCGCAAAATTCCAAATGTTAGATTTGATTTTTTACATCAAGTAAACAAACTTGCATCAATTTTTTAGCTAAGAGTCGATTGTTTGGTAAAATGGTGCATATTATGATGCATGGGTACAAAGTTAGATAAATAAATAAGATCAATACAACAAAGCCGAGAGTTTACTGTAGGGATTTTGTAAAATTATTTATATTTTACGAGAAAGTTTATTATTTTTCAAGTATAAACCACACTTTATGGATAACATTAAATTTAAACATAACCCAAAAATTACAAAAATTAAAATGTAAGACAAATTTCGTTTTCAGCGTCATAGCTCGTTCTATGGCCGAATTGGTAAAGGCATCGCCGATCACCGGTCAGGTTGCGGGTTTGAGTCCCGCTGGAACGGAATTTTTGGGTTACATTTATATTTAATTTTACGAGATATTTTAATAAAAACCGTTTTTTTTAACGCCGGCGCGAAGCGTTTTTTTCTTATGAAGAATTCTGCCCGGGGTTGGCGCAGTCTTCAGACACGAAACGAGGGTTCGGCAGTAAGGTATAGCTACTAATTGTATTAGTAATCTAGGTTCAAATAAATATGAACAGACTTACTTACCAACATGTAGTACCATTAGGTAACCTCAGTGTCCGAGAAGAAACTTACACAGGACGAAATAATACGATTCTTTGTACTTAAACCAAACTTTACCCTACTTCAAATGACTAATAAACGCACAAAACAATGATTCACATAATTTCCCGACCGAAATATACTAAATGTATAATTGTAGGCCAGTATTTCACACTTAGTGAGATTACACTGTTGTTCGAGCGTGTCCTATCGACTTCTGAACGGATTCAGTATTGAAGGGTGTGTTTATTCAATGTATCTCTGGTTGTTAGGCTTGCTACACACATATTCGGGTTAGCACGCTCGGCTATTTCTGATCTTCTGATGATGATGAAGAAATCATGTCGTTGGTTCCCATAGATAATTATATTGTTTTAGACCAAAATTTAGCTACGTCGACAGCATATTCAGTGGCTTCGCACAGGTCATTTAGGGTGCAGGTGTCAGGACAGCAAGTGAGGCATCGTCTGAGGAGTGAACCCACAGTCACATTGTGCCTCGTCGGAATACCCCCATTTCATTTGACCAAATTATACCTGCTATTTCTGATACCTGACGTATATTCAAATAATGGTCTATTTAGTACGACTGAGATTCACTCATACAAAAACCTACCTCGCAGATCATTACTTAACATAAGTAAATTTGGAAAAACAGGTATAGAAAAAATACACGCATAAGTGGTCACTGTGATGGTCACCCATCCAAAAAAAGACCACGCAGATTTGGAAAAACGCGATTACTTCGGAAAAAATGCCCAGTGGTGAGACCTAGCTAAATCGATTTTTTCACCCCGAATAACCTGCATATTGAACATTTTATCGAAAACATTATATAGCTGTTTTCGAGAACGTGATTTCAAATACAAATATATGTTTATAAAAAAGCGGCCAAGTGCGTGTCGGACTCGCCCATGAAGGGTTACGTAGCAGCAAGTAACATAATATAAAAGTTCTTGGATGGATTACGATTAATGACGTATTCAAAAAAAACTACTTACTAGATCTCGTTCAAACCAATTTTTAGTGAAAGTTTAAATGGTAATGTACATTTTTTTTTTTAGTTTTATCATTCTTTTATTTTAGAAGTTATGGGGGGGGGGGGGGACACTTTTTACCACCTTGGAAGTGTCTCTCGCGCAAACTATTCAGTTTAGAAAAAATGATATTAGAAACCTCAATATCATTTTTGAAGACCTATCAATAGATAGATACCTCACACGTATAGGTTTGATGAAAAAAATTTGTTGAGTTTCAGTTCTAAGTATGGGGAACCCCAAAAATAAAAAACTACTTACTAGATCTCGTTCAAACCAATTTTGAGTGAAAGCTTATATAGTAATGTATATCATATATTTTTTTTAGTTTTATCATTCTCTTATTTTAGAAGTTACGGGGGGGGACACACTTTTTACCACTTTGGAAGTGTCTCTCGCGCAAACTATTCAGTTTAGAAAAAACTGATACTAGAAACCTCAACATCATTTTTGAAGACCTATCCATAGATACCCCACACGTATAGGTTTGATAAAAAAAAAAGAGTTTCAGTTCTAAGTATAATAACCCCAAAAATAATTGTTTTTTTTTTATTTTTGTGTAAAAATCTTAATGAGGTTCACAGAATACATCTACCTACCAAGTTTCAACAGTATAGCTCTTATAGTTTCGGAAAAAAAACGGCTGTGACATACACGGACAGACAGACATACAGACAGACATGACGAATCCATAAGGGTTCCTTGTCTTTGAGTACGGAACCCTAAAAATAATGCTCGTTTAATAGTAAAGCGATATACTATTATTCAATTTAGACAACCTCATTATAGCATAGGTACTTACTGCCAAAAAACAGTCATATTTACAAACACACTCAAACTCACGCACACATGATTGACAGTGCGTGTGTAGGTACTGTATATATTCTGTGGTGTAGGTTTTGTATAGCATAGCAAGTAGTGTATGTGTGGGTGCACCCTAGTAATTTTTGCCTAGGTCCCTGTCTAGATTCGTAACGAGTCTAGGGAATAGGGTGCGCCTAGATAATGTACGAGTGGCAAAAAAAGAATACACGATTTTTTTTACACATTTTATATGTTTCACTGTGTATAATCAAATTTTATATATCAAATCGAACCTGTTTTAAATCATATATATAGACACACGCCTTTTTCCCCAAGAGGGTGGACAGAGGGCCTATTGAAGGCCTCTTTTCACCATGGGTTGAACCATCGTGGGAATATAGACCTGACAAGGGGTGAGCTCATAGCCGCCATTGCTTCTCACGACTGACTCAGCTATAGCTTTCCAGTAATAAAACATTCCTATTCCTAACGCTTTCCTATTTTGTTGTGAGCAACTTAATAAACAACAACTATAGATTAACACTTTATTGCACACCAAATAGACAAATAAAAAGATAAAAGAACAAAAAACAATAACAGTAATGTACAATGGGCGGTTTTATCGCTACAAGCGATCTCTTCCAGACAACCTTTGGATGATGAACTTTGATCTTTTTTTGATGAACTAAAGTTTCATCGCTATCGGCATAGTGGTTAAAGAATGTATAAGGGGCAAAGAAACAAATAAATATTAATTTTAAGGGTTGTAGGTACCTGAAAAGGTACCAACGGATCGAACATTATAGGACTACTTTGTTATCCGTTTGTCTGTCAGTCAAGATCCTTTTTCTCAGGAACGGCTAAGGGTATCTACTAGAAACTTATATCAAATATAAAAGTTTGTGAGTTGGTAACCCTAAAAAATGAAGCTTCTAACTCAACGCATTCAAAAGATATGGTAGGTAATGAATGTCTAATTTTTTATGGAAGTCGTGAAAATGAATACCTATAGGTTACTTCCTGTAACCTCACTCAAAAAAGTCTGAACTTGTGGAATTTCGATTTTTATACCCCTAAAATGGTTTGGTGAAATTTGTTAGTGTCTGAAACTCGTAAAGGTAACTGACGAATTCGATATACTTTATGGATCGGAACAGTCAAGGCCCGAGTCCTACTAGCATTTGTCAGTTTTATTTTAAATTGAAAAAGATTTACATTGTTTTCAAAGATGATTCTAACCTAATTAGCACATATTGATTAATCTGCTATCGGTACTTAAGCCGAACCCTTTCTGCCAACGATTTGTTTTAAAGGTCGTCGCCCTCCTGCCCTCTCTTTCTAACAGAAAAATACGCACATTTTCCATCTCCCTCGCACCGGATAGGGAAACACCGCCTACGGAACTTTGTCAAGGAAAAGCCTTTAATTTTTCCACCGGAAGTTGGATTTTGGATTTTGTTCAAGATTATTTTCAAAAGCGGATTTTTTTAATGTTAGGTTAATGATTATCATCATCATCATAATCAGCCGGGAGACATGACGTGTTTGATGGTCGAGGCCTCCCCCATAGAATGCAATGGGGGGGATTTTCCATAATTACTACGCTCAGCAAGGCGGATTCGTGAGCGCAGTATTAGTGTTGGTGTACTCAGTTGGATGCTGCTTCCCATCCCCTGGTGTTACCCCTCAGTCGATTTTTACAACATCCATGGGAGGAGACGTAGGGAACTAATCTTTGTTCTGATCATAAAAGATAAGAGGGTTTTTGTTAAGTATCTAATATTAATATTGCGCGTAAATTATGCAGTTTCAAGATTTTGATTGCCCAAAATACTGAGTAACTTTGATATAACCTACTCGTAGGTAATGGTGGGTATAAGTTTCCAAACAATGAACGTCAGAAATTCAAATTCCAAAGTATTTTATTCATTGAAAACACAAGGATCGTTTTAAATTATCTTATAAAGTAACTTGACCCCTGTTCCAACGCGACCAAACATAGAAGAATCAGGCAACAAACACGGCTTGGCTTATTTTTGATGATCCTTCTTACTACTAGGTGGAAAGTCCTTGTGTGTTGCATGAAGAACAAGAAGCTGATTCAAAGAAAAAATAGAACCAATTTAAAAACCAAGGTGGTAGTAAAAGTAAGATGTTTAAAGAGAATCAGCAAAAGTTCAGTAGTTCATGTTCTAAGTCTTCGATCACCGAAAAACTATGTTTTTGGTGCACTCAAGATAGCTCTCAGAGTCGAGATTGATTTATTAACAACACTCTAGTTTCAATTAAAACAAAAAATACATGTATTTTTTGCAATAAAAAGAAACTTGTAATCGAGAACCGACAGTAACGTAAAAAAAAGTAATTTTCTAATTCAAAATACGAACCAGTGCCATTGGCGTAGGTCAGTAACCTAACCGTCATTCATTCCAATTTCAAACTTGGAATTCCGAGCGAAGAAGCAGCACACGAGCGTATGCACGCACACTACGCAAGAATTGGGCGTGTACACACATTTTATTTATGTAGGCCACGCACACTTTCACGCTGTTTATGGGTCGACACACAAATACAAGAGTTTATTTTCTTATGGAGATATAATATGAAACTTTTTATCGTGTTATGTATGTTTCTTTGAACGAGTAAAAGATCATTATCGGTTTCGAGAATTTAACTAACAAAAAATATTATTGTATTTAACGGGTACGGTATATACGTTTTCGTGTTATTGTTATATATATTGTTTTCTACCCAGTCCATAAGTCTTCAAGCGACACAGGAAAAATGAAAAATTTTCCTCAAATTGTGAACTCTAGGATTTTGTAAAGCTAAAGTTTACATTTAGTAGGTAGGTATATTCTTCATTTTTTAACATTCTTCAATAATAGTGGGTGTAAATTCACCTGTAGTTTTGGTTACCTCATTATCTCCGTCATTTATAAACCGATGGCTAAACTTCGAAAATTATTTTTAACTTGGAAAATAAACTAGTTATTAGTCTATTATTAGTCTAGTATTATTAGTCTTGTTAGACAAGTTAGTTACCAATTAGTCTATAGTTAGTGTTAGTTATACATTCAGATTCGTCCCATTTTCATCAAAAATCCCTAGCTTTAAAGTCGGTTTTTTTCGCAAAAAAATATTTTTGTATTAGCTTAAATTATAATCTTCAACTTCAACCTCACAAATATCGACTATTTTAACGACGAAGTTATTTTCAAAAAAGTTCGTTCAACTTTCCTAAAAAAGTAACACAGACAGAAGCCATAAATCATAATGTCTCAGTTCTTAAGGCGCGCGCACACTAGCAGACCCTTGCGTGTGTACACGACATGTACACGGTCGCCTGTGTGCGCTGTGCGTTTGTTTGGGGTAGGTTTGGGAAAGATTAGAGTGGGCCGGCCGCCAAATGTTGGGCTAGGTTGTGAATAACATAGCGGGATTGGTGAGAAATGGTCATTGTTTGATGTGTAACATCTTTCCTCCCGCTTTCCTGCAGTCTGTGTCTGTCAGTCTGTGATTTCGTGAAAAGACTGGAAGTGTGTAACAGGAAGCACGCATTTTTCCAAGAGGTTGGCACTATCCGCCATGTTGGTTACCAAGTATGTATGTTACCAAGGAGGTGATAACATCAGATGTTACACTTCATATGCGACTACTAAAAGACTTGCTGTTTTTTTTTGGGCATTGTCTATTTAGTCTGATGAAAAGTATGTACAAGATCTTGCTGTGCTGTGCCTAAGAAAATACCCCCCCGTCTCCTCCCGTGGATGTCGTATAAGGTCGAATAAGGTATTACAATATAAGATGGGCAGCTGCATCCACCTGAGTCATCATCATCAGCCTGTATCAGTCCACTGCTGGACATAGGTCCAGGCATAGGACACTATGTCCACCTGAATACTTATCCCTAATACTGCGATCAGCAAACCGGCTGCCAAGTTTGGGGATCATGGCAAATCCCACCATTGCATTATTTGGGGGATAAAAGTGGACGTCAAAAGGCAGCCGGTGATAATACATTGAACTACGTACCTAGTTACCAAGTTAAATAAAGCCTGGACTAGCCTAGACTAGCCTAGACTCTACGACATAGAAACAAGTTACTAAAAATGTTATATGATATATGCTATATTATATGTACCTATATACCTACTAGGTACCTATTTAATCGTTTATAAGCTTGACATAAACGACGCTGCATTTACAATTTCAACATCACCTACCCAGCGCAGATGTTCAAATACTGTTTATCGCAAACTTAAAAAGTAAACAGATAAAATGGTGCAAACTAAGATGTTATTATCCGATAATGCCATTCGCAAGTTCAGTTACCCGACGATTGCATTCTTATTTCGTATTCAGATGTCGAACGCGTTACATTGATAGAAGTTAACGGCATCGTATAAAAACTTACTATTACCGGTTCTCTCCGGTATAACCGGAACAAAGCTGGAACATTAAACATTCTTTGACGTTAACGTTTGATAACGCACATTTAAAAGTCAAATTCTTCCAATAAATAGCAGGTACCTTTCCAATGAATAGTCAAAACAAGAAAATAAATATTAATCATGATAAATGGTGATGAATTGCGTTTTACATCAGTTATCCAGTTCAGTTGACTGAACTTGGTCAATTTTCACATTCATCGGTCACTCACTCTTCTGATATATAGCTAAAAATAATATTCTAAGCGTTCGTTTAATAGTCGCAATCAGTATTTTTTTATAAATAATGACCATAAGTTCATAATTAAAGGTTATTATTCGATAAAAATGTCATCAAACTGTTTTTATTCGCAATCAAAACAGATAAACAAGAAAAGGGCTCATTGTGTCCGAGCTGTCATGCCGCAAAATTTCAACTTTTAGATATGATTTTTAATTAAATATGATTGTACAATATTCAAATAAAAAATTGCATGGATCATTATAATTCCGAGGGATGGCTGTACCAAAAACACGATAGGACAATATTTATTGATAGAAAAAACTTCCTACCACTAAATTTCCCTGCATTCCTTGTATACAAAATGTTGCCTAGCTGCCAACCCAAAATTACAAACTTTTAAAACGTCAAAAAAGATCTGACAGCACATCCCTATTCCCACAGCGTAAGAATAGCAACGTACTGAGTATAAACGAGTGAACGTACTTTTGGTGTCGAAAAAAAGTAATCAGCGGCCAATGCTCGCTGGTTGCAGTATACGGTGCGACTGCGTTCGCTCGCAAAAAAACCAGGGTCATCGACCTCGCCGCGTGTCCTTCGCGTGAGCCTGTGTGTGTAAGTGCGTAGAAGTACGTTTGCGTTTTTCGTTCGAACAATTTTTCTTAGTGTGCGTAACGCGGATGCTTTTGAGTGAGTGCGCAAAAAGTGCGTCTGTGCGTCGTTTGAGGCTCTAATGAAATCAGAAAGGCCGGATTAACTGCAGTGTTGTAGGATATAGCCGGAAATTGTTGAACGGGGCTATTTTTATTGTATTACTTGCGCATTTAGAAAGAATGGAAGAAAGTAAATTGACGAAACGGGTACATAAGACGAGCGTGAATGGGACAGTGGGAAGGGGAAGATCTCGGCGAACGTATGCAGACCCGAATGGAGACGTTCTGTAAAAAGCCCAGGTCAAGAGTACCGACGAGCATGTATGTAGAATGTGATGAGACTGAATGAAGCAAGAGGTCTGAAAGAAACCAGCTGAACAACCAGAAACAACCAGGAAACTTTAGTTCACAATTTGGCCACGATGGCTCTCTTTCTGAACAGACTCGATCAATTAAAAGTCCTTTAGTTCATCTCGTGGCAATCGGTGACACGCGGCCATTTTACTGATATCTAGTGAGTCGATAACATTCAAAAATCGCACCTCTGAACACTTTCATTACTATTTTCACTTTGATATGTGTAACGTTGTCCGGACAGGTTTCAAAAGCCGGACGCACTGCAAGCCCAATAATGTCTATCTTCATTGCGTTTTTATTTGCATTTTACTTTTAATTTTGTCGTTAGAATTCTACAACTTGAACGAAGTTGACGTGAAGACAACTTTACTTGTGTTTTTGTGCTTTCGACTCTTCCAACTTGTTCTAATAATGCCATATTTGCATGAATACCTTATTCTAAGAATGGTTCTTTAGGTATCTTGTATGGAAATAATTGATTATAGATTAATAATGATGTATATACCCATTGGCCTCAAATTGAATGTTTTAGGGTCAGCGCTCAAAAAATGTCCGAACCAAAACAGTGACAAAACGCCTAGAGGAAGAATTCTCACAAGTTGTATCGGATTGCTGCTTGATTATTGAACACATTTGAAGACTAGAGTCTGAACCGGCGTGTATCATAACGGTATCTAACGGTGTGTATCATTTGTCATCGGTTCGAACTTTCAAAGGTGCTATATTTTGGTAGTGCTGGTCAACGTTTGTATATACCCGGTAGATCAGTCTAAAGATAGTACCTATAACCAAAGTCGAAAAAAACGATATATTTAAAATTATATTAGACTTAATAAAATCTAAGGTATATATTTAATTTTAACATGACATCTGCAATGAGTAATAATTAATAAGTTAATTAATTAATTAATTAATTAATTAATTAATTAATTAGTATTGCCATTCAGCGTGGCATTGCAGCTAGCATCTTAGGGACGCTTCCGTCTGGTAGTGATTTGGATCAGTTGAGCTACCTTTAGATCGCTTGCAGCGGTCTTCAGGTAGCACAACTGTTTCATATGTATTTTGTACATACCTTGTATTATTCTTTCTGTAAATAAATGTATTTTATTAATAAGTTTATGTTTACAATTTGAATTTTTTACTACTTGTTTAGAATTTATTATTTTCATAATTTTTCGTAAGAAATGTTATTTGTCTGACCTGTAAATTTTTATTAACAAATAAATTGATTATTCCTGATTATTCGATATCCAAGTTTACAGGCACATGAAACTTTTCATCTTTATGTCTCAGGGTGGCAGGCGCAGTGCAATACCACATAGTGCGCGTCCTAGGTGGATGTGACCTATGAGGTAATGCATTTTTAAAGGCGAGGTTACCGCTTAACATCACGTGGACCATCTGCTTGTACCGTAATTCAAGTAGTTAAAAAAAATTGCTTATTGAACTAAAACAAAATGAAAATATATTTAAAAGGAACAGTGCTAGGCGTTGACTTTCCAGCTTTCATTCTGCTAAATGACCATCCGGGACAAATCAAAATGGCTATTTCAATTTTGTATTTATTCCCTGGAGAAACTATCCGGCCTTTTTAAAATAACATCCGGAATGCTGACCACTCTAGTTGCGTGAGGCTCGCTACGCATTTCACTCTTAATTTTGTCACTAGATGCTACAATGTGAACAAAATTGCCATCGGGACTAGGGACCTGCCTGTTTTTTTGTACTGTGACTCAAATAGCACCTATTTTAGAAAATTGTCGGAGAGTAATACGGAGCAAGTGATAGTCCTCTTATGTCAAGGGTAGGGCAGAAGTGGTTAATCGTGGTCAGTGGGCAATGATGGTTACGTCATTACCTACTTACTAGTAGTTCGCCCGAACCGAGACTTTATCATATCCTATATTGATTAAGTACTCTCATTCTACTAGCTGATATTGATAGCTTACTAGACACAGAGACTTTCTTTCGTTTGTTGGACGTGGTACTACCAGTATTACTACCAGTAGTACAACGGGTAAAAAAACTCCCGTAGAACTAATAAGTGTAACTAGTAAGTCCAGGAAGTTTTTTTATCCGTTTTTTTGTAACCCCGGGGCAGGTGCACAACAGAGCGCGCAAAACAAATAGTGAGCGAAAATCACGAAAAACCGCAACTATCTCAAGCAACTACTTTCAAATATGTAAACTTGTTTTTTTATAAACCTATTAGTGGAATGCCCCCGACTTCGTCCACGTGTACTAATCCATGCAAACTTAAACACCCCGCAGCACCCCCTTAGGGATTTAATTTCTGGAATTCCTGTCTTTGTGCACCCCTAGACCACAAAAGGAACGTACCCTACAAATTTCAGGTCTCTGCGACTTACGGTTTACAATGGATCAATCTCAATGGATCAAACAGGAACTACTCAGACTGTGCGCTGATAGTCAGTCAGACAGTCAGTCAGGAAGTCAGTCACGCAACGATTTTATATATATTGATAAATAAATTGCCTTTAATATTGTGAAAGAATATCATTAAAAGCGCTTCAGGCGTTTGGAAGCAGTACGCTTTGTTTGTGTAAATCATATCGTTTTTTTCCAGTCAAAAGAAATAGCAAATTATAAAAAAAGCGCTCAAGTGCGAGTCAGACTCGCCCATGATGGGTTCCGTAGCAGCAAGTAACAAAATATAAAAGTTTTTGGATGGATTACGATTTATGATGTATAAAAAAAAACTACTAACTAGATCTCGTTCAAACCAATTTTAGTTGGAAGTTTACATGGTAATGTACATCATATTTTTTTTTTAGTTTTATAATTCTCTTATTTTAGAAGTTATGGGGGACACACACACACACACACACTTTTTACCACTTTGGAAGTGTCTCACGCGCAAACTATTCAGTTTAGAAAAAATATATATTTGAAACCTCAACATCATTTTTGAAGACCTATCCATAGATAGCCCACACGTATAGGTTTGATGAAAAAAAAATATGAGTTTCAGTTCTAACTATGGGGAACCCCAAAAATAATTGTGTTTTTTCAATTTTTGTGTAAAAATTTTAATGCGGTTCATAGAATACATCTACCTACCAAGTTTCAACAGTATAGCTCTTATACTTTCGAAAAAAAAGGCTGTGACATACACGGACAGACAGACAGACAGACAGGCATGACGAATACATAAGGGTTCCTTGTCTTTGACTACGGAACCCTAAAAAGTAGGTAAACTTATTTTCCTATACTTGACTATATTATACTCACCGAATGTTTTTTTATTATTATTTGGGCCATGCTTTTAGGAGTAGTAGGCTTTCTACTAAAGGTCAAAATTTCAGTTTTGGGTCTCTTTCTGTTTTTCGTTTCCTGTCAGGGACGCTAATCTTTCTGCGCATGTGATGGTCATTCATGAGTGTTCATACCTAGTCCAAATTGAGAGACGTGTCCTATAGCTAGAATATACATAACTACTCTGTAGTCGGAACGTTTTTAAAGTGGAATACTGGAATAGTGAGTCTAACTCGCAGCTAATGATACGTCATTTTGTAAAGAGTTTACGATGCGTTCAATTTTAGTGGTCCATAACATATTTGTTTTATTTACAAATTTTTGTTTCTCAATATAAGTATTGTTAAAATTCTTTGTTTTCTTTTTAGATTTTAGTTGGAGCTTTAGGCGATTTATTTTTCAGTTTTGGCCCACTCGTTATTAATTTCAAAAGGCAAGGAAAAAAATCGGCCAAGTACGAGTCGGACTCGCGCACGAAGGATTCCGTACCATTATCTATAAAAAAGCTAAAAAAACATATTCCGTTTTTAGTAGGTACCTCTACCTGTTATAGCGGCAACAGAAATACCTCATCTGTGAAAATTTCAACTGTCTAACTAACACGGTTCTTGAGATATAGCCTGGTGGTAGCGGAGTCTTAGTAATAGGGTCCCGTTTTACCCTTTGGGTACGGAACCCTAAAAAATGAGTCTAATTCACAGTCACTATCCCCAACGCTCCTAAAACTGGCAATTCAACGTTTTCTGTCACTATAATTTAAGCTGCAATCCACAACGCCTCTAAAACTAACACAGCGATGTGTTTTTGACAATATGTAGGTGCCTAACCAGTCGCAAAAAATTACTGTTAATCAGCCCTTGGGTGAATTTTTTGATGACCTCTATGGCGCGGCGGGCGAAGCTTGGCCTGCGTCGCAGGAGGTTGCGGGTTCGATTCCCGCCTCGGAACAAATATTTGTGCGATTGCAGATATTTGTTCAGGGTGTTCTGGGTATTTTCTATGTATAATAAAAAATATCTATCTATGTAATATATTGTATTAAGTATATCAGTTATCTAGTACCCATAACACAAGCTCTGCTTAGCTTGGGGCTAAATAATGTTGTGTGAACTGTCCAGCATTATTTATTTATTTTGTAAATATTTTGATAACCAAGTACTTCTTAGTAGACATAGGTACAGAGAAGCCCTCAACAAAATAATAATGATTAAATTAAAAATCTTTTGTTTCACAATAAAAAACAAAAACATCTAATACACTAAACAGCCAAGTTCCAATTTAACTAAGCGCGTCAATTACGGTAAGGGCGGGTGTACACCGCGCGCAAACATCGCTAGCAACGTAAATAAAGGCACGAACACACGGCCATAGCCAGGATACATTTGGAGGGGTAATTAAATCTACCTTTTTAACAAGTATTTAATTAATTTTAATTTTATACTAACGGGAATTTTTCACGGATCGTTATATATACCGTCGGTGCTTACACCGATATAAAGGTACGTGAAAAATTCCCGTTTTTATAAAATTAATGATATGATTCACGAAAGTTTTTATAGTAAGTAAAGTAATTAATTTAGTAAAAATTAAATAAACCCTCAAAGCAATGAAACGGCTGAACCGATTTAGATAAAACATAGCTAAGAACATTCCCGACTAATTCACCTAACAAACAAAAAAAATAAGAAAATCGGTTCATCCGTTCGGCAGCTACGATGCCACAGACAGACACACACACAGACACGTCAAACTTATAACACCCCTTCGTTTTTGCGTCGGGGTTTAATAAGTGATCAAAATGTACCTACTTAGCTGAATTGTTGCAAAAAAATAGATGATCAACGTTACGAGTATAAACCTTTTAACCGTTGATTAAACTTAGTTTTATGTCATAATGTATCCGCCCCTAGAATAGACCTCTCCGTCCCGTAAAGTGCTAATAAAGAAGTGCTGAAGAATAAGTGCTGTAAAGAGTTTAAGAAATGTGTTAGGTCTGTTTTTATAACTTCAAATAACTACATCAATTTACAACAAGAGCTGTCAATAAAAACTATACGCTGTAAATGTATTTTTTGTTTACTTTTTTATTCATTTAAATTCAACTGCTTACTGCAGTTACAGTTTACACCAACGCGTGCAGCAAGCCAAAATAATAGTTATATTAAAATCTACTTAACTTAGACAACTAATAGACGAACTAAAAAAACCTAAAATTTGAATAAAAAAAACTATTTCTGGTTTCTGATCAACCAGGGCGTTGTTAAGAAAATTTAGAGCGTGAGCCGTAGGAGCGTAACGGGTGCTTTAATTTAATTATCTGATTAATTTTTCATAAGCAATGAATGTTTGTAGTTTATGGGTACCAAAAGGTTACTTTAGAATAACAAGGGCCCCCTTCTGGTTACATTCCTGGATCGAACCACAGAATAATGCCATTTAAAGTACACACGATGAAGTAATGTGGGAGTGCCGGTGTGGTGTTACGTAGGTGTTAAATAATGCACTTTATAGGTCACCAGACTGGTACGATTCAATCACGGACAAACACATTAACGAATAGCTTTTCAAACCCAGACCAACAAAAATTAATGACCATTTTTTTAAATTGGTTACTGAGGAGTATTCCCAACAATTTAGCCAATGACAAGTAATAATAAATTCAAGTTATTAAACTAAGTCAAGTCGTCAAGAGTCTCCGTCAAGTTAAAACCCAGGTTAAAATGGTGGCAGAAAAACCAATGTTTGGCGGTTGAAATTCAGCATTTTGAAAAGACACGCATACACTTATATCTATGTACACCACATCATGTGTTCTATAAATGTATTACACCGGTTAAAATGCCACCAAAATTACAGGAACTTTAAAAAACACCATAAAATAAAATTAAATAAAAATTAAGACGGCTCTTTCAAAAATGGTGAACCTTTGTTAAATGTTGCATATCGTTTAACTTTGATTTAAATCTCTGGAAAAAAAAAACAATAAAAGCTTTTGTCATACCTACTACAATTTGGGTTTCATTAGGAACTTTCAAGATGGAATGCATTTATGCTTATTGATGTTATTATTAAATATAGTAATTGTTCGAAAAACTATAGGTTATGTTTCCTATTTTATTTTAGTGGCATTACTAAAACGGAAGTAACATAAATAATCGTGCACAAAAGACGAAATGCACAAATTGCACAAACGTTATCGAAATAGGTCGTTTAATTGCAAATATTAATTAGAAGAATAAATGCATTAAGTCGAAAACAGGAAAACCTTGTGCATTCAATATTTAATTAAGTACATTATAAAACATGGAAATTAAATAAATGTTTGACTAACTAAAATATAATTATAATAGGTATATTTCCCTGGAAAATGATAATAGCCCTTCAATGTGGTTTACAATTACTAACTAAATTTAACAGAAAATATGAATGTTTCCTTTATTAATTATGTGGAGACCCAGTCTACGAATATAAAACACATATATAAATTACAGAAATAACACGATGCAATAATGGACGGTAAACCTTTTTTTACATTTAAATATTATTGACTAAGCGAGCGAAGCGAGCAGGTTTTTGTAACAAATTTTCTTTCATCTGTCGTGTACTCAAGTCGTATTTTACAACTAATTTTGCAAAACTTGATATACGGTTCAACAATATCATAGATTTTTTGTCACTGGTTTTTTTTTATTGTAGGGGTATTTACCCCAAAAAGGGGGAAGTTTGCTGCGGCACCATTTACCGGCCGATTTTGATAATATTTGGCAAAAACTTTTGGTACTCATTAAACATTTTTTTTGCGAGTTTGTTTGCTAGATTCTATTCGCAGAACTACTAGTTAAATACTTTTCACTAGAAACGGGATATTGACCATGATTTTTGAGATTTAATTTCTAGTGAAAAGTATATCCATGTTAGTTTCAAAATGTATACTAGTTAAATGACTTTTAATTTAATTAAATCTATAATCTGTACAATCCAACTTCATATGGCAACACCCTAAACTCTCGCAAACCAATTAAAGTTAAAAGCACGCTTTGTCACCTGTTTCTGGAGTGACGCAGGTGTTACGTTATTGTAGTTATGTTAAGTTTGAGAAGGTTACTGAACTAAGTAACTAGGACACGTTATTTTTTTAAAGTAATTTTGTTGATAAATATTTTAACATTTTCCTTCGACGTCCTCATGCCCACACCCTAAGCCCCAATCTAATTAAAATAAAAGCAAGTGTCACCCGTTGTGGCGCTAACTTTATGATTGCGCTAGGTTTTTGCATTTAGCGACAGAATACAATGTTTAGCGCTGCGATGTACTGGACGCCTTTATGTGTAAATATTGAATTAATCCCTCCGTCTCCTCCCGTGGATGTCGTAAAAGCCGACTAAGGGATTACCCGGACTTGTTGATAAGATTCATTGGTATTAAGATTTGTCTGTCCTGGTTGCTATAGCTTATTATAGAATGTGTAACTGGAAAGAAAGCGTTAGCTGAGTCAGTCGTGGGAAGCAATGGCGGCGATGAGCTCACCACTTATAATAATAATAAAATTTCATTTATTTCTCTTTACATAGGTAAACTTACATAAATTAAAAGCTTTGGACAAGTTTTGTTAGAGCTGGTGCCTGAAATAGGTTTATAAAAAAACCTGTGCCATAGGTCACCAGGACTCCACTACGTGGTCACAGGACTACTTACGTGATTACTTATCACGTCTATATTCCGCGAGGTGCAACCCATTGTGAGGCCCATTGAGGCTCTGCCTACCCGTTCAGGGAAAGAGGCATGTGTGTATGTATGTATTGAATGAATAGATTTTGATAAGATTGAATTTAGTTGTTAGGTTTTTGGTAAGTGATATTGTTAGTCTAGTCCTGTCATAATTTATTTTGAGCTCGGAAATTTAATTTTAGTAAACAATAGTTATCTAATTTGAATGTATTGTATAGGTACTGTTGCATGCATAATACTGCTGTTAAATGTATAGGTACAATATAAATATATATAATTTAGAATTATTAGGTATTTTTCAAAACTTTTGAGAATTATTATGTAAGTACCTAACTGACACGGCCGCATGCTGGCCGGTTCTTGGAAACCGGTTTTTCGGTTCGGTCAGAAGCGTTGCATCGCTTTTTGTACGATAAAAATAACTAGTTATTACCTAAATTACCAAACCTAATTATGTACCTACTTACCAGAGGATACAGAGTAAGATTATTTACACCTAAGGAGGTTTGTATACACTTTGAATCAACCCATAATAAGGGCTTATTTTAATTATATCATTTATTTCGGTTTCACGCCATTTTATGTTAGTAAAGAGTTGTTAGTAGACATTATCACACAGTATTCCTAAAATTAAAAATTATAATTATTAAATTAAATCAAAATTAAATTATTAAAATTAATATTATATTAAAATTATTTGGCACACCGCATTAAGTGGCATGGCAGCACATGCGTTTTGGTCCAGTGACTGAGTGTATTTAAAACAATGTGTTAATTTTTAAGATTTTATAAAAAAAATGGAAGTATGTAAGTAAGTACTTAGTAAAAATAGATGGTTGTAAAAAGTCACTTGGCAAAATAAAATAAAAAAATTCAAAAATATTTTTTACTGTAATAAATAATGCCTACAGCCGGCAGACACAATGCGTCACACAACGAATAAAAGCCTCAACTTTTAAAACATTTCGTCATTGACAAACTAAAAATTTGCGTCCAACCATCAATCCACACGAGTACAAAAACAAAACCGACCATTGTCAAAAAACCTAAAAAAGTTTGTCCATTCCGAATCATCAGACAGGCAACATTGAAAAAACAAAAGGTCATTGTCCACGTCAAGTCAGTGGAATTGACAGGCCCCGCCCGCGCTCCCCTATTGGAGGACCAGAGTTCGAAATTCAACAAAAACGGCCACCTAGTTCCGCCTTCTAATTTTTTTTGAGCGGCCATAATGGCGGACGAACTATTTGTATAAAGAAGGTTGTTCGGATTGTGGGTTAATTAGGATGTACAGATTTGAATTTGGAATGATTCTACTGTCAGTGTTCGAATTTAGTTTAGGTACTTATTGTGATATCTTCTTTATGTTATTTTATGCTTATTTCGAAGTTTTATTTATATTTCATTATTGTACTTATATGTACTGTATTTTATTAGAATAACAATCATTTTAATTCCACGCAGCTTAAAAACATTTACCTAAAAGAATAGAGTTATATTCGAACTTTGAACTGGGTCAGATAAATCCAGGCAATGACGTCACATGTTTTAATTTATGACACCCATACCACAGATAAAATAATACTATACCCATACCTAGAATTGAACATACCTACCGACAAAATCATGTTTTTGAGAATTGGCTTCACGACGTCGCTTATGTTATTTTTACGTATTAGATTGTCGAAGTAATTATGATCAAAATAACGGGATCTGTCAGAAACTGATAATAAGACCACCTAAGGCAAACACGGCCACCGGCCGATCTAAGAAGAACGCAAACGAATATTTACAAAATTTCAGCTCAATCGGATGTCGAGTAGTGATTCTAATTCAGCCACAGTATAAGATTCAACTTGCAAGATCTGACCTGAGATATCATTTATTTATTCTGTGCCTATATACCTACACAAACTTAATGGAAAGTTAAAATAATATCATTACCTAAAAGGTTTCAAAAACTACTCCACTAATTTGTAAACAAAATTAAAAGGTAAAACCCGACTACGGAAAACCTGTAGGGGTTATAATTTTTTTACTTTTATTTTATCACCCGAACGGGTATAGGCAGAGCCTCCAAAAATCGCGGTCAAACGAAGGTCTAACAATATTTCAATAAAAAAACACTGTATAAAACCGTTTAAAAAGTTTATAATAAACAAATGTATCAAAGCAACTATTTGCATAATTCTTTGTGAGGCGCTATGGGTTCAACCTATTTCAACGAACATTTTTGAATGAGGCGTGTTTTCGTAAATAAAAAAATAATATAAAAATGCCCTTTAGAGTTTTGTTAAGTTGATGACTTCACTAACTCAAATAATATACAATAAGTTACCAAATATTTCAAAATTTAAAACGTGTAAGAAGTAAGTCTAAAATGGTATTTAAATTTTTAAAAGGTATCTTGGTATCTTTGATATTTTGTTATCGAGTGAAGTAGTAGTAGTTTTAGTAGTAGTAGAGCTTTTTTGTGAAAGAGTTCGTCCGGGGAAGTACTACCACCATGCCTATTTCTGCCGCAAAGCAGTAGTGCTCACATTGCTGTGTTCCGGTTTGAAGGGTAAGGGTGCCGGTGAAATTACAGGCACATGAGACTTTACATTTTTATGTCTCAGGGTGGCGGGCGCAGTGCAATGCCACATAGTGCGCGTCCTAGGCGGACGTGACCTATGAGGTAATGCACTGTTCATAGGCAGAGGTTACCGCTTAACATCAGGTGGGCCATATTCTGCTTGTTCTGTCATTCAAGTGGTATAAAATAAAATAAAAAAAAGTAATTCAGTAGTGTATTAAATTTATGATTTCACTAGATAAATAGCTTAATAATACCATATATTTTTTTCATCTTTAAAACTGTAAGAACTCTTATCAAAAAATTAAAAATTCTAAAGCACATTATAGACATGCTGTGAACCTAATTGCGCCTCAATATTATGGGATGCTTTTCAACAAATCCAACTATCTCATTGTCCCACTATGTAATTCCAATCGATAAATAACACGTCATCTCGAGTCAAGGTTCCCCTACCACGTCTATCAGCCCACATCCATTTATCTAATAGATAAGTGTGCCTGATAAACAGGATTCCGGGTGTGACCAATCATAGCGCGTTGCTGCTAAATCAAAATGGCTATTTTTATCTAAAACAATTCTTATCTAACGGCGTTCATACTTCTAACCAGACTAATAAAGCATTTGATATAATTGATTCTCTGTTTGGTCTCAGCAGGTTTTGATTGATTCACTTTATACAATTATGTCGAACCTAAGAACAGAACTTAGAGCATTGCAGGGTTGCTCGATGGCACAGAAAGACGTGCTTGGTTGCCTTCTCTTACTGCCCTATATCTAGAGAACGTACACACTCTACTTCTACTTCGTCTTCTTTCTTTTCTTCTTATAATAGCTTCTGAGGAGTGCTATAAACAATTTCGGCAATATCAAGTGATCAAGGGCTTTACATATTCGAATAAAATCAAAAAAGTAGTTCGACTTGGCTCGATAGATGGCGCTGACTCAACTGTGGTTGTCAAAATTAACAAATGCTGTCTGTGCTTTTGTGTAATAGTAACAAAAACACGAAAATATATCACTACGTTGTTGACTTTGACATTTCACTTTATTTTGACAGTTAAGTACAGAGTTTGTTACTTTCAGATTTTCAATGCTTTAAGCATGATGTGAAACGGCCGTGAAAACCCCTCATTATATTTTTATAGTCAAGTCGTCGCGAGTCTCCGTCAAGTCATAACCCAGTTTAAATAGTGGCAGGAAAACTGAGTTTTCGAGGAAAAAACCTCCATTTCGAAAAGACACGCAATAAACTTAAATTTCACTACATCACACATGGCTATTTATCCAAGTTATACCAGTTAAATTGCCACCAAAATTACACGAAATAATTAGAAAAAACATATTAAAATGTAATTAAATAAAAAAGACGACATTTCTTTCAAAAATGGCAGATTGAGTCCCTCTACACACACAAAATATGTTCTTAGGAGACGTCTAGATTAGTTTGTAGGTTTTTTTGGGGTCGTTCACAAAAGCCAAGCGTTACGGCACTGTTACGGGAGGGCTCAACAAATTTAATTTTAGTATAGCAAGCATAACGTTTACTGTCTTATGAAGTTTTTGCTGATTCTCTTTCCATCTTTCTTTTTACAAAATTATTTGTTTTTAAGTTGGTTTTCTTTTTTTTATCATCTTCTCCTTATCTCTAGACACCATTACAGTTTTTTAACTAGTGGGTTGCCAACACAATAAACTAAAAACATCCTGCATAAAGTGCCGGGGATGCCGTTATATAAATTACAATGTTTGACGGAATAAACTCCAGTCGCGTCAGAGCTGACACACATCTTTTAGGGCGAGCGAAGCGAGCCCTCTACTATTCTACAACGTATGCATGTTGTGCTACACTTTACGAAAGAACTATCACACCTATAGATTTGTAATTTGTCATAGTAATTTAAATTCATGTCTAAATGTGTTATCTAACATTATACATAAGTTTTACAATGATTAAAAACAAACTGGCGAGCCCTTACAAAGTTGTTCTTTGCTAGTTGGGCGAGCGAAGCTTATAATCTAAGCTCTAATATCCCCACAACGTACCAACCCTGGACAGCAGTAGAACTAACGTGTCAATACTCAAGGAACTCAAGATAACTTACCAGGCTTTCCTCCATCTGCCTCCAGCGAGTCCTTGAGTATTTTGGTCATACATATAGCACGGAAAGGCAGTGACAACTTAGAGAAGCTGATTATCACGGGCAAAATAGAGGAAAAGAGGCCACGAGGCCGTAGCCCGTTACGTTGGTCAGACCAGATCCGCACCACTCTCGATTCGAAATTCCACGAAGCCGTGCAGCTCGCTGGCAACAGATCTCGCTGGCGCAACATCGTCCGACGTAGTGATCCATGGAGGGGGTCACGACCCTCAGGATTGAGGAATACCACGCGAGGAGGGGACCGACCCTGGCCCCTTTCAAAATATTTTCGCTTGCAACAATGACCATAAACTAGGTCCCCCATTATTTGTTTGCCAATGAGACATGATATCCTTTGTATAGGAAAGTCCTTTGTTTTATAACTTTTACAAATTCTATTCTTTTACGAAATCCACATTTAATAAGTTTTTAGTGAGAAATATATGCACAAGCTTTTATCAAATTAGTGATCGTAACCATTGCTGATAAAAATGAGCATGAACCCGGCCTGTCTACTATTATCCATCGAGGAGTTCTGTCGTCCACTTTCCGTCTCCATCATCAGATCAGCTCTTTTATCACCATCGTATTGTATTGTCATCGGATAACTTGACAGGTATGCCAAATTTCAGCTCAATCGGTTGAGGATAACTGCTTTAAAATTCAGTTGCAAGATTCCACCTGGACAAACATATTCCACCCGGACAGACATTGCAAGTTAATATAAATAAAGCTTGTAAAAACCAATTAAATGTAACTTCAGTGTGGCTCTTGCGATGCGACAAAGGCACAGCACCAGATTTTTTATTTTTATTGGTGCTAATGTTTGGTCGCCGTTGTCCAAAAAATATTTAAGATAGTGTACACTTTACGAAAAAACTATCACAGCGATAGATTTAACATAGATTTAAAATTCATGTCTTGATGTCTAATCACGGTTACATTTCGGGGAATGCTCCCAGGAACTGCACGATCTGATCCCACCATCTCCTTTTCATCATAGGACGAGCAGGCGTATGGCTCAGTACCATCCTTGCCTCATTAGTATACCTTCTATTCGCACAAAACGTTTATTGATTAATAAATTAGTAGGAACCGGCTTCCCTCTATTCGTACTAAACGATTCAGTTCTACCTTTATAATGCAAACTGCTAAGGAGTGGAGTACACTACCGTCGTTTGTCTTTCCTGAAAAGTATAATCAGGGTCTCTTCCTGGCTAGAGTGAATTGGTGCCTTCTAGACCTTTGTGCTCCATCTTCGGCCGCATCGTCACTTACCAACAGATGAGATCGTGGTCACACAAAGGACTATCAATGCTACAAAAAAAAAACTATATATTAAGCAAAATGCCGGGCCCTTAAAAAGCTGCGATTTTTGCCAGTAAGTATATATCTCGGTACTTGTACTAATATTTATTCTGTGACCAGGCGAGCAAACCCGTGAGAGGACGCTAGTATGTCGTATTGGCACAGTGTGGTCTTCATTTCACTTTCAGAGCACACGTTGGCCAAGTTCCAGCAGTCATTTGTGTCTGTTTGCTGGCGAGTGTTTGTCAAACGGAGTTCAATGGAGACATGTTTGCGATATTGTACTTATAGTTAGTAATATTTGGCGATGGTCTTTGTATGATAGATAGATAACTTTTACTGTACTCATCTTAAAATAATAAAATAACAACATACTTATATTATCTTACAAACTAGTACATGGTACAATGAGCGGCCTTATCGCTAAGAGCGATCTCTTCCAGGCAACCTTTGGATGGACAGGATTTTAAAGAACGTGAGGGAGGTGAAGTACCAATAAAAATACAATAATTAAAAATAACAATAAAATAAATGTGTAAATATATTTAAAAAAATACAATACCTATAGGTACCTAGTAGAATTGAAAGGAAAGAGTAAGATGAGATGCTGCGAGATACAATTTGAAGATCTAATTTAAAAAAAAAAACGGTTGTTATAAGTTTGACGTGTCTGTGTGTCTGTGTGTATGTCTATCTGTGGCATCGTAACTCCCGAATGGATGAACCGATTTAGTTTTTTTTTTTGCATGAAAGGTGAATTAGCGGGATTGTTCTTAGCTATGATCAAAATCGGTTCAACCGTTTCATTGCGTTGAAGGTTTTTTTTAATTTTTACAAAATTATGTACTTTTTAATAAGTGAAAATTGTTTATGTTTAACTACGTGAATAACGGAAAAAGCCCCCTGATGTTAAGCGGTAACCTCTGCCGTAACAATGCATTATCTCATAGGTCACGTCCACCAAGAACGCACCCTATGTGGCATTGCACTGCGCCCGCCACCCTGAGACAAAGATGAAAAGTCTCATGTGCCTGTAATTTCACCGGCACTCATACCCTACAGACCGGAACACAGCAATACGAGCTCTACTGCTTTACAGCAGAAATAGGTGTGGAGGTAGTACTTCCCCGGACGAACTCTTTCACAAAAAAGCTCTACAACTACTAAAAATTAAAATTCGTCCGTTCGTCGTGTCACTGGTTAATTCTTGGTTATATTGTGTGTTTGATAAGGTCTTTGCCGTGGTGTTTCCGGCCATGTTCCGGCCTTCGTATATACCCCTCCGTCTCCTCCTGTGGATATCGTAAAAGCCGACTATCGGATAACCCGAACTTGTTAGTAAGATTCGTTGGTATAAGATTTGTCACGGCTGCTAGCTTTAGTTATTACGGGAAGAAAGCCTAGCCAAGTTACTTGTGGGAAGCAATGGCGGCGATGAGCTCACCACTTATCACGTCTATAATTTCCACGATGATGGTGCAACCCACAATGAAACGAGGTCCATTGAGGCTCTGCCTACTTTCGGGTAAAAAGGCGTGTGTCTAGTGTGTATGCATGAATGAGCTCTCTGATGCCTTGTGACTGATAATGAAACAAATAGTGAACAGTGTGGTGAAAGGATTCAGAGCAAAGGATTCAGAGCAGACCTCATAAAGGCTTTTTTCTTAAATAAATAAATAGTTCAATTACGGGTTTTCACGGCCGTTTCACATCATGCATAGAACCTTGAATATAGATGGCGCCAGCTCTGTACTTAACTGTCAAAATAAAGTGAAATGTCAACGTCAACAACGTAGATATATTTTCGTGGTAAGTATTTTGTTTTGGTTTCGTTTCTATCACACAAAAGCACAATCAATGCATTTGTTAATTTTTACAACCACAGTTGAGTCAGCGCCATCTATCAAGCCAAATCGAACTACTTTTTTTTATTCGAAAATGAAAAGCCCTCGTTCTGTCGAGTCGACGATGTAGATACTCAAATTTACGCAGTTTGCCTACAAAACTGGATTGCGTAAATAAGGTAATAGTTAGAACGTCGTTTCAAACACGAGTATTGATTGATACTGATAGCAACAGAAATAAATAATCTCCCAGCTGAATACACACAAACGTGGTAGGTGTGTGTGCAGTGGATATTCACACAAGCGTATATCTCTGAATGTGTTTGTCTGGACGCGCTTCTCTCCTAAAAACTGTAATACACATTTCCCCAGGGATCTTTGACCGTCTAGATAAACCTTCATTAATGTAGTCCTTGGACATGGCATTGTTTTAGGGAGCTTTTACTTTGGCAAGTATTGTAAGAAATAAGCAATGAGGGGCTTTCTGGCCGTCTTGAAACGCTTTACACTGAAAATAGAAAGCGTTGCAGTGATAAACTGTCAGAAGACCGTTTGACTTTGTGAAATAAGCAGCTTACAATTTTTGACAGCTCCATCTATTGAGCCAATATAAACATATTTTTATTATTTTACCTTAAACTAGTGCAATGCACGCGAATATGGCTCGTGTCAATTCAGCGGTTTCCGCTAAAACCTCTTGACCCCAAAGAAATATGTAGGTGTAGGTAATTTTTTCTTTGGTGTACAATAATGAGTTTATCTATCTATCTATCTACAACAACTTAAAGAAATTATACTATACCCTGGTTCAGAATTCGAGATATTTTTTGTAAACAAAGGGCAAAAAAATAGGTGCTCTATGGTAGTTTATTAAATTAGGCCAATAAACAGGCTCGGGCATGTTATTCTAACTCAGATCTGATAAACTATAAAGTAATCAATATTTTGTCGTATATATTTTTCAGTTATTTCGGTTATTAACAAAGTTATCAAGCAAAAATATATTTGTTAGTAGAAAATATTTCATGTTACTTTTTTTTTTTTTTTTTTTTTATATCTAAAAAATTAACACACACAGCACTTGGAACAGACGGACCCCTTTTCATGGTTTACATACATACATACATACATAGTGACACGCTTTTTTCCCCGAAGTGAGGTGGACAGAGTCTCAATGGGCCTCTTTTCACAGTGGGTTGCACCATCGTGGAATATAGACGTGACAAGTGGTGAGCTCATTACCGCCATTGCTTCCCACGACTAACGCTTTCTTCCAGTAATAACACACTCCATAAAATGCTTAACACATTAAGCTAGCAGCCAGGACAAATCTTATACCAACGAATCTTATCAACTAGTCCGGGTAAAATTTTCACATATTAAAAGAAAGGCACAAAAACCACGAAGATGTCTAAACTCAAGCACTCTTGTCGATTCAGCGGTTTCCGCTAAAACCTCTTGACCCCCCCCAGAAGTGCCGCATCCAAATGTTCGGCCGCGCTGGCTGGTTCTTAGCAGTTTTATAGGTCGGACGTCGAAAACCGTCTGAAGTGTATCGATCGGCCTTTGTTATATCTTGTTTCAGCTTGTTAATGGAAGCTTTTCAGAGATCTCAACTTAGGGTGGATGATACCCCAAACACATTTTTACAGTGTTTTGTTTTTGTTTAGGGGTATCGTACTGATGATATTTATGAGATACTATCAATTAAAACATGTGCGTTAGGTCTCCTAGTTCTCGCTAACTCAACTTTCGCTATCTGAAGAAGTGTTGATGAGCTGTAATGGGCAAAAAACACTATAAAATTTGAATCTCGCGCCGCAAGCGTGAGCATTCACCTTAGAATGCATCTTATATTTTCCGCAAAAGCTATGCCCAAATTCACCAATCAAATTCACACGTCAAATTTACTGGTTACATTGATTACTGGTCTAGCGCTTAACTGAGTCAGTCCCTGAGGGGGAGCGGTACGGGAGGGGTGTTTTCGTCTCTCAAATTATCAGATGACATGTGACATAGTGTAACCGAAAACACCCCTCCCGTACCGCTCCCATACCTCAGGGACTGACTCAGACCTACCTATAGACCTTTAACAGCTAATTTTTTCAAATGCTTTTTTTGTCAATTCTTTCTCCGTGTACTCTTCTTTGATACTTGGTACCATGGTACTCGTAGTTCCTGATACCCACGACACAGGGAATCCTAGTGTACGATCAGGACTATGCATGTGACTGTTGGGTATTATGTTATAAGTGAATATAAATATACAAATAGAAAATATGATGAATATTAGACATGAAATTTTAATTTCAACGATTTAAATAATTATAATTAAATTATTATTATATACTAGCGACTCGCCCCGGCAACGCACGAGTAGCCCCCGGTGACCCCCCCCCCCCCTACCCCCTCCCCCTATGTCAATCTCTTGGTTCTAAGCTACCTCCCCACCAATTTTCAGCCAAATCGGTTCACCCGTTCTTGAGTTATAAGTGGTGTAACTAACACGACTTTTTTTTATATATATAGATGAGAAAAATACCCAAAGGGAAGCATTTTTTAAACTTGTAATTTTGAAAACATCTTTGAGTTTTAGTATTTTTCTTCCACACAAATTTTTGACAATATTTTTTTCACAAACTATTTATTTGGCGAGTCAACTAATAATCTATTATGGTGCAAATATTGTTTTTCGGTTATTTCGCTCGTTCTTCGTGTCGCGAGCGCTATTATGTCACTACTAACTAGCAGCGCCCCGCGGTGTTACCCGCATAGGTCTCGATCCCGTGGGAATATCGTGACAAAAATGGGTTATTGTGTGCCTATGTGTTATTCCGGTAGTCCAGTTATTTCCGTTCCAAATTTCATCCAAATCCGTCAAGCCGTATTAGCGTGAAGAAGTAATAAACACACGCACACATACACACACTCACAAACTTTTGCATTTGTAATATTAGTAGGAATTAGTATGATTATCTCACGAAATTTCCCCCCTATTATACAAATGACTATAACATAGTATCTTCAAATTTAAATTCAAAAAGTAGGTACCTATTATTGAAATCACAAGGATCATTTTGAAACGTCTTACTCCTGTTCCAACTTGACCAAACCTATAAAAATCAGGCAACAAAAACGGCTTTGATAATCCTTCTTACAACCTACTTGACTAACCAATCACGATACCTAGGGTTGTCGCCTTTTAAAACCACCCGAATTTCGAGTTTTGAGAGTATTTGGTATTCGGCTCCCAAATAGTACCTATAGTAATTACTCACAACCCTGCTTCTCGGATCATACCAAATCAATCGCAGATGACAACTGTATGCATAGCTATGTATGTTAGTTGTCTGAGGATTGACGTTCCCAAATACAGTTCAATGAACTCCGTATCTTAGTCACTACCTGGTATCTTGAGCGGGATTTAGTGTAAAATCTATGTGATACGTGTAATATTGCCTAAGATCTAACATTATATAGTCCTACGGTATTATATATGTTAGGTAAACGTATCTAGTTTTTACATATATTTATATATAAAATACATTTATTTACAGAAATTTTGATAGGTTGATGACAGACAAATATTTACGGCAAGGTTAGTCGGTAAAAGGAAGTACCTAGTGTTGAGCATAAGACTTTCCATCTTTATATTGTCTCAGGGTGGCGGGCGCAGTGCATTGCCACATAGGGCGCGTCCTAGGTGGACGTGACCTATGTGATATTGCACTGTTTATAGGCAGAGGGTACCGCTTACCATCAGGTGGGCCTTCTGCTTGTTCCTTCGTCTAAAGTTTTATATATATAAAAAGTACCTATTTATGTACTAGATTATTTTATTATTTTATTATTTGAAATGTAGATTTAAATTACACATTACATTTATTTACAGAAAGAATAATACAACGAATACAAGTAGGTATGTACAAAATTAAAAAATACATATGAAACAGTTGTGCTACCTGAAGACCGCTGCTAACGATCTAAAGGTAGCTCAACTGATCCAAATCACTGCCAGACGGAAGCGTCCCTAAGATGCTGGCTGCATTGCCACGCTGAATGGCAATACTAATGCATACATAACTGAATATAATTGATTCAGAATTGATAAGCGGAAGGACAGTTTAAATACAATTTGTTTTGACTCATGTGTTAATAAGACAAAATCACAACACAAAAACGCAAATATTATTTAAAAGTAAAAAACAAACAACTGACAATTGCCACCGGAATTCCGTATACCAACCTACTCACTGAAATGACTAACTTTATTGCTAATTATATTATTATTCAATTTCTTTAAAACAAACATTGGTTATTAAATTAGTATACGCAAGAGTGTAATTTAAGAACGAAACAACCAATTTTAAACGTAGGAACAGTATTATTTAAAAATCATGCTTTGTTCTTATTTTAAAATGAAATAAAGTCCTCTATAATACCCTCATGTTGGCTCAGGAAGTAAGCAATTTTTTAACATGTTGGTAAAATTGTATGAGAACAATGTCAAAATTCTCAATTACAGCGATTTATCCACCAATTACTTACTTTCAATTTAAATACCATCCAATGGCCTTAAGGATATCGCAAAGAGCAACAACCTACTTCAATTCCTATACACTTTAATATATTCCCTGCATGACGCATAAAATGTGTATTGTACTGATAAAGGCCCTAACTGTGACCTTAAATCGATATCGCAAACAAAAACACGTCGCTTTAAATAATAATTTAATATTGTCACAGATGGCAAATAAATAATTGGATATTGTTTTGAATTGAGAATTCTGACGCTATGCAAGTGTAAAAAGAAAAGAAAACAAATAAGTAAATATTACAAATGGCGGTTAGTCTAACGAAAATGGAGTCCTGGCGAAATTGCTTGAAAGCAGATCTTTTAGATTACTTATCTAAAATGCTCTGATATCTAGACATTTCCATCGACAGAAGAATTGTTCATATACAAAACGAATCATAACATATTGCTATGCATTCTCCCAACGGCAATGACTAATCAAGAAAGCGCAGATTTCAAAACGGATAATGTTTAAAAATGGAAGACGTCAAACGAAGCGAAGATGACTGGCGACTTGCATCCTAAGCCAATCGATTTCATTCGAAAAAAAAGTAAAAAGTGCGACGCCCACAATTCAAAAAGCGAACGCACCTCAAAAGCTGTCAAACTGCCCGCGCTGACAGCGCTGAAACCTGCCCTGCCTCAACCGCGAACAGAGTGCGGTCATTCACCGACGATTTATTTAGTTTTTTACCCGCATACAAACTAAATGTACACGTATATAGACGTAACTAGTATAGACGTAATAAGTGCGTTGTAAATATAAATATAAAGTATAACTTCACTATCTGACGTTTGAAACTGGTCCGCAACTGGATTCTTGCACGCTGATGTACGAAGGGTTCGGTAGCTTTCGGCTAGCATCAGCGCCGATTAAATTTAATGTTTAGAATTTATTTCACTATAAAACCATTTAATATAGACGTTTATACCTGTACTTAAAATATCATAATCATCATCATGTTTTTATTGTCGGTTTGTTGAGAATCATCCAAGGAGTGTCTCTTAGTCAGACGCTATAACAATTTTCAGACATTTAGAGTTATTAGATAACAATAAAAACGGTATTTCCATAAACTTTACAACTGTTATTAAATTCAACCAGTTATCGTTTGAAACTAAAGGACAAAGTACCATGTCAAGTTGAATAGGTACTCCTGAATTTAAATTATAGCCATTTGAATTAGCTCAGAAAGGACTTCGAACAACTTTACACATCAAAGTTCACACCGTATAATCAAGAAAAAAGTCATGTGAACCATAGATAAAATAAACTTTTTAATCTAGAGATTAAAAACAGACGCAAAATTATCGATACGAAAAATAAGGTTCGGATTATGTTCTTACTCTAGTTTCGATGTCTAAATGTTACATACAAATTGCAATCTCAACTGGCAATACAAAGCAAAAATGAAAATATATGGACCGAAACTTGAACGAAGCCAAACCGGCATACAAATAATCAAATTTAATGAGAATTTTGTCTAGAATTTAAGCTTAATAAATACGTCTCTCTTAATTATATCCAATGAAATATAACACTATCATACTCTAACCTACGAGCGCCATGAATTAAGCACCAAATAAGCCATTGTCAAAAACTACCTATTTAGGCTTAAACATGAAAATTTAGTTTTATCGATCGAAAGTAGACTAAATTATTATTGATAGATCAGAATACCTACCAATTTTAGTCTCGATTTGGTGACCATTCAGTGTGTTTTTAAAATAAATTACCACCGTGAAATTAAAAAAAGCTAAGCCATAGACAAAATAAAATGGCGGTAACAAATGACGGCGCACCTTAGAACAGCGTTTTTGTCAAGACTTGTTTCTCGTGTTTTAAGTAGACGGATGAGGAACATCACTTTTTACTTCGAGGAATTTATTTTGCTCTGGACCGAGGCATAGATAACCTGATCTACGCCCGCGGCCGCCATTTTAGTTTTCTGCTACCAGAAATTATTGCTTGTTCGTCTTATTTTAGTTTTGTTGGTTTGAACTTTGAAGCAGGGCTTTGTATTTTGAAATTATATATTTTTGTGTACCTCGCTGTACAATAAGTACCTTTCTAAGCTAAGATTTGTTTTTAAGTCTAGTTTATATATTGACTCGGTCTAAAAGACCGACATAAAGTTCGCAACACAGAGATCCGTCGTTGGACGAAAGTCTATGACGTTGGAGATAGAGCGATGACCTCAAGTGGAGCCGGCCAGGGCACCTTTTTTTTTTTGTCTCCAGAGTAGAAAATTTGTTTACGAATAAACCGGTCCGGGGAGGACCAGAATTATGTGAGACTCGCCGCTCTGAAAAGGGCAGAATATACCCACTTAAAATAGTCCGGTGTTCCTCTCGCGCCATGTTTCCCAGACCACGGGAACAAAATCCTTTCGCGATCCAACCCTAGGCCTGACTTGGTGACGGGTGGTGGAGTAAAGCCTCAACGGAGTGGTGGCCGAAGGCACGCCGAAGAAATCCGGGTCGTCCGAAAGCGAGATGGGTCGACGACATCGTATCTGACGCGGGCAATACCTGGCTGAGAGACGCACATGGCAGAGGAGGCTGGCAGAACAGAAAGGAGGCCTACCTATACCCAGCAGTGGGTGATTACAGGCTGAGATGATGATGATGATAATGGTTAATATATTAAAGACCCATGTTAACTTTTCAAACTTTAATTTAGTTTCGCCTGTCCCGGTGTCTGTAATTAAATATTACAAGGTAAATTAGACCCACTTCCCGGTGTTCGATTAGGCTGAAATTTGGTAAACCTGTCAAGTTCCGATGACAATATAATATTATAGTGACAGCGAGCTGATCTGATGATGGAGACAACGGTACCCTCGATAGATAATAGTAGTAACAAGTGGTTTACCGGAAGACCAGCGTTGGTTGCTAGCTTGTTGTCAACCAACTCATGCTGAGGCAGAGCCATTTTGTTACTTGAGTTACACCTCGTACCTTCATATCTGTGTCTTCTTAGTGTGTTCTGTGTTTATGTGTAGCTCTTGTATACAAATAAATATATATTCTTTTTTTTTTCTTTTTTTTATTCTGGCAGTGTTTGGGCTCATTTTGATCAGCTCACGGTTCTGATCACTAATTTCATAAAAGCTTGCTTTGAAAAAGATATTTTTAACAAAAAAACTAGCTTTTTAATTACTTATTATTATTCTAATATTTATAATTATAATTAAAAATACATTTATTTATAGAAAGCATAATACAACTAATACAAGTATGCATGTACATTATTTTAATTTTTTGGGTACAATATAAAGACTTCAAAATGCCCGAGTTAAAAAAAAAAAGCCAGCTGATGATCCTGGAAACTCCTGCACCATTTTCCATCAAACATAGCTAAGAAGAATCTCATAGTTGTAGTACACCTATTTAACCGATTTCAAAAAAAGGTGGAGGTCATCACACATCGTTTTTTTTAATGTCTGTTACCTCTTAACTCCATCGTTGATTAAGAGATTTGGAAAAATCATTTATTTTTTTATGAGTAAAATCAGGTTCAGATCCAGCTTTCAGATTGTAAGATCTATTTCTGATGCTGGGATCCATGAGAAATTCAGGGGACTCCTTATACAGTGTGAGTCTTCATAATATGCACATATTAAAATGTCGGTAACTTTGGTTAATTTTATCGATGGAAAAAACTACAAAGAAAATCTATATTTTTTTTATTATATAAGACGCTTTTAAAATTTTTGTTTGCTACAGTGGCCTCCATCTAAACAAAACGGTGTAACTTTTAAACGAAACGATCGATTTCAATGAAACAAACTGATTAATGATTAAAAATGACAGAAGCTGCTCATAAAATAAAAATCTATAGGAAAAACAGCCCTCAATTGAAAATTAAGATGTTTTTTCACAAGAATCAGCTTAATTTCCAATAAATTTTCCAGTAATTTTAAAATTTTGCAATAAAAGCCCCACTTTACCTAATTTTTTAATTACTTTACGTTATTTTACATCTGATAGTAGAAATTACATGTTTATAACTCAATCACATCATTTCTTATCAACTGTTAAAGAAAGGCACTCCGGACGCGCCATTCATTATTTTCCTAAGGAGGTTTAATTTGGGGTGATAAAAACAAAAGAAAGAAGAATAATAAAAAAATGATAGATTTTTTGTGTAGTTTTTTCCGTCGATAAAATTAACCAAAGTTACCGACATTTTAATATGTGCACATTATGAAGACTCACACTGTATATATATATACATTAGCGATTTTGATATTGTGAGTAACAAGTAAGGCTGCGCCAAACCGAGGCAGAAATCTTAATACTATAAAAAACTGAAACTAAATGTCTCGCAAAATGTAAACAATTTTACAAAATCCCTAAAGTAAACCCTCGGCTTTGTTGTATTGATTTAAACATCGAATTTTTTACCCAGTAATATGCACCATTTAAAAAACAATCGAATCTAGCCATATAAGATTGAGGTAACTTTGGGTTTTTTTTTCTATCGAGAAAATATTTTCCTATCGTGTTTCACTGTACCAGTGATCCCTTTATTTTTAATCGAAGGATCCCTCTGAATTATATTGTAGTATCCATGCATATTTTTGATTTAAGTCAGTCAAAAATCAAATATTCGATTAGAAATTTTGTGGCATACCCTACCTGCATAATATGTTTTTTTTTTTTTTACTATGATAGACCTTCTTTTGACCACGATCTCACCTGTTGGTAATTAAAGATTTGGCCGAAGATGGAGCACAAAGGTCTAGAAGGCACCTATTCACTCTAGACTTGAAGAGACCCAGATTATAGTTTTCAGGAAAGACAGACGACGGTAGGGCATTCCACTCCTTAGCAGTTCGCATTATAAAGGTAGAACTGAATCGTTTAGTACGAATAGAGGGAAGCCGGTTCCTACTAATTTATTAATCAGATCAGGTTGATGGTTGCCATTATGTATGGTTACCATTTCATAAAAACCATTTATTTCAATCTGCTTTGTCAAAAAATGACCACAATGTCTGACTTAACTATCTATCGCTACCCGTGAAATACATAATATCATTGACTTCTTCATCAGTTCCACTTCACCAAATGATTCTTTCCGAATGTAAATGCTTGACTTGTTGCTAAAAATAACAAAATTGCTGTAGGCCTTTATTATTTGAATATTTCCGATTTGCGAATCCACTCTTATGATATAAGTAGGATGGGATGATCTTTTGGGTTTCACCGCCATGGTGTGTCCGGTAAACAAATAAATCAGGGGGAGTACTCAATACCAATTCTGCTATCTTCGTTTGCCTCCCCAGCCTAGTCCATCATCATCCTCATCATCCACAGCCTGACTTCACCCACTGCTGAGTATAGGCCCCTCTCTTTGCCTGTGCCATTCCTTACGGTCCCGTGCCAGTCTCATCCAGGTTCACCCGCGACGCATGCGATATCGTCTGTTCATCTCGCTCCTGGACGACCAATGTTTCTGTACCCAGTTCTTGGGCGCTATTCAGTTAGCGCCTCACTCCACCTATCGTCACCTCATCTTGCCAGGTGTCCTGCCCAACTCCATTTTGGTTCCGTTATACGATTTCCAACATCTTTGAGCTTCGTTTGACTTCGTATCTCGACGTTAGGAACACGGTCTATAAGCTTGATGCCGAGCATGGCGCATTCCATGGCTCTCTGTGAAACTCTCATCCTGTACACAGCCTTCTGCGTGAGCGTCCATGTCTTGGTAGACCGTAAGACATGGTAGGCAGAACACACTGGTTATGAAGACGGGTTTTCAGACATTGTGGAATTCAATGTCGTCCAGTTTGCTGAACGCCGCCCATCCAAGTTGTATCCTTCTTGTAATCTCCTTGTTTTTATGTTCTTTGCTAAAGGATATGACCAAGATAACCGTCCATCAGTGGACGTCTAAAACTTCATGACTGAAGTTGATGTTCGCGCCATGATCACGGGTCCAGTTCCCATTATGAAGGTAAATATCCTGTCAAAAAGGATTTGTGAGTGCCCCAAGTGTATTGATAATCCTACACCTGCGTTCGCATTCCACTGCGCGGTCTGGCTGCGCCGTAGTTTACGACTTAGGTCCGACTAGGCTTAGTAAAATGGAAAGTGTGAGTGGTGACCGCTTAGACACAACTTTTGAGCGGTAAATTATCAATTCGCCGAAACCTGTTTCAAAAATTTATTTATTTGGAAATTTATATGTTGTGGTGTGTCCGGAATAAGAAGGAAGACCCTCCGTCTCCTCCCGTGGATGTCGTAAAAGCTGACTGAGGGATGACCCGGACTTCTTAGTAAGATTCGTTGGTATAATATTTGTCCTGGCTGCTAGCTTATTAAGGAATGTGTTATTACTGGAAGAACGCGTTAGCAGAGTTAGTCGTGGGAAGTAATGGTGGCGATGAATAGTTTACGACTTTAGTAAGTGATATGTTTGCGACGTGTAAATTTAAGAGACCTGTTTGCGAATTGAAAATTTGGGAGACGTTGAATTTTCGAGAAATAATTTTCGGAGAAACATTAGAACGCTTTAACATACAAACATGACATACACACGCCATTGGATGCATTGGTCATTATAGACACACGCCTTTTTCCCCGATAGGGTAGGCAGAGCCTAAAATGGGCCTCTTTTCACACCGTGGGTTGCACCTATAATAATCCCAAAAATTAGTGATTACACATAATATTCTTTCCAATTGTGCAACTAATTTTAACAGACACAAAACAAAACCAGCAATTGCTCCCAAAACAATTAATCCAACGCCATTTTGCTTTTATTTTGACGTTGCACTCACATGTATTCGGCCAAGGGTGAGTTAGTCTCGCGCACTGAGGGTTTGGTTGTTATATTAAGAGAGAGTCAAAATTAAAAATATGGCCTAAATGTTAATAAGTATGTCAGAGGAAAACTTTTTAATGAAAATAAATAAGTTTAGTAATATTTAGTATGTCTAATATTCTAGTAAAAAAATCAAAAACGCAATTAGTCAAAAATACATTTTTTAGCTCGGCTTAACTTCGGGTGGCTGTATTTTAATAAAAGTTGCTTGTAAATTGGAATATGTTAAAATTTCGAATGGTTGGAGTCTAGCAAGAAAACAATATCTTCAAGAAAGTGATAGCGCTATTGCTCACTTGAACCCGAGAAGAGATGAGGGTCGCTCAGAAGTAACTGACATAAGCGATAAATGATAACATATAGTTTTGCTTTAAAAGAAGCAAATATAAATATAAATCTTTTTGTAATCTAAGTATTATGTACTGAATAGTATACAAATTAAGCGTCAATATTTTCTCTATTCAGAAGAGAGGACCTTAAAAAGGCGTTTCATGATTTCAAGAAATAAATCTATCGAGAAAAGTTCACCAATCGTGTTCCTGTTTTTGATTTATGTAGTGTGTTATTATTTTTTATTCGACCTCTGAGGCGCGGGGAGCGAACGTTCGCGTGCGAGGAAGGAGGTTGCGGGTTCGATTCCCGCCTCGGAACAACTATTTGTACGATCTGCAGATATTTGTTCAGGGTGTTCTGGGTATTTTCTATGAATAATAAAAAAAAAACTATCTATGTAAGTAATCAGTTATCTAGTACACATAACAAAAGCTGTGCTCAGCTTGAAACTTTATAATGTTGTGTGAACTGTCCAGCATTATTTATTTATTTATTTTATTATTCATAATTTTTTCAGGTCCGATATCGGTGGCTGACTAAATATATAAATATATCGAATCAGACAGTGTGGAAACGCTCTCAGGGTTTCACTTTTACCTTTTAGGTAACGGAACCCTAAACAGAAGCTGTCATAATACGAAAACGCGCCAAAAATGAGGTCACTCAATTTCGGCGGCAGACAGCAAAAACAGACGATGGTTTTTCTTTGTTTTTTCGTTTATTTCATTACTTTCGTCTGGAGGCCGAAGTCTTTGTGAACTTTTTGGTCCGTCTTGCAAGCAGATGTTTTTTCTGTGCGAGTAATATTTGTGAGTCTGAATTTTAGGAATAATTAAGTTTTTAAATCCAGCTATCGCTAAAGTGAAAATTAATGGACTCATGCATCCCCCGTGCAAACTTGGTCCTTGACGAAAATCCAGAACTCCAAACTCAAGGTCTGCCAGCGTGCGATGGAACGCAGTATCCTGGGAGTGAGGCTCATGGATAGAATTCGAAACACTGCGTTGCGCTCACAAACCCAGATTGTGGATGTAGCTTCCAAAGCAGCTAAGGTGAAGTGTGATTGGGCTGGTCACGTCTGCCGCATGCCAAGCGAGCTGTGGGCGAAGGTAGCCACCGAGTGGCGTCCCAGTGAGAAGGCCACGCGGCACCAACACGGAGATGGCGAGACGACATTGATAAGTTTCTGGTTGACTGGGCAAATTTAGCTCAGGATCGTGATGTCTGGAAGGAGTGGGGGGAAGGCCTTTGTCCAGAAATGGGACACAAAGGGCTAGAAATAGAATAGAATAGAAATCCAGCAAATTTTGGTGGAAGTTCTGTATTTGTTCCAAAAACACCGTGACGTCTGATATTGAATTTTTTGGAATATAATTAAATTATGACACGGATTGAGATACTTCGTCCTACTTTGTAATAAATTCCACCTAGACCACCGACATACCTCTCACTAGCGCGTTGAAGTGGCAATAGGCAGGCCATAATAGCTTGCAGAACTGACAACAGTTGGGCAATAAACGTTCTCTAATGGTGATCACGTACTCTGGTTCGTGCGCAATGTTGGAAGGCCACATTTTAAAGAGTTTGTGAAGCAGCATCCAGAAAATTCGGGAAAAATAAAGAATTTCGACTAATAATGACAAAAGACAGAAACACCCAAAACGTAATTTAAAAAAGCGGCCAAGTGCGAGTAAGACTCGCCCATGAAGGGTTCCGTAGCAGCAAGTATCATAATATTAAAGTTCTTGGATGGATTACGATTTATGACGTATTAAAAAAAACTACTTACTAGATCTCGTACAAACCAATTTTGAGTGAAAGTTTACATGGTAATGTAAATCATATTTTTTTTTTAGTTTTATCATTCTCTTATTTTAGAAGTTTCGGGGTGGGGGGGACACTTTTTACCACTTTGGAAGTGTCCCTCGCGCAAACTATTCAGTTTAGAAAAAAATTATATAAGCCTCAATACCATTTTTAAAGACCTATTCATAGACACGTATGGGTATGATGAAAAAAAGTTTTTTGCGTTTCAGTTCTAAGTATGGGGAACCCCAATTTTTTTTTTCTATTTTTGTTTGAAAATCTTATTGCGGTTCACAGAGTACATCTACTTACCAAGTTTCAACAGCATAGCTCTTATAGTTTCGGAAAAAAGTGGCTGTGACATACTCGGACAGACAGACATGACGAATCCATAAGGGTTCCGTAAAAATTTTTACGGAACCCTAAAAAGGCACAAAAATTACATAAATATGGCATATTACAAGACGATTAAAATTTTCAACAATCTGCTAGAAGATCTTACAAATTCATCTGGAAAATGGTTATTTATTTTAATAGGAAATTAAATTTAAATATTGCTGATGGGTCGATGCTATTTTTTTTTAATGAATACTGACATTACAGGTATTTTCAATTATAAATTTTATTGATTGACCAAATTATTGACATTTTATTCAATTTTATTACTTAATCTCAATTATTTTAACGTTTTTATTTTTGTAATATAATTGTTATGTGAAATTTTACATGCCTAGTAATAAGGTAGAACATAAGTGGACTTCATCTGGTTTAAGACCTTGATACAATGTCCTGGCAAATAAAATTATCTAATCTTATCTTAAAGGTCACAGAAAGTCGGTGGATGGAGGTGGCTCAAGACTCGTCGTAGCATTCTACGGGGAGGCATATGTTCTTGACTTCTACAGGTCAGTGATGACGATTCCACTCAGAGTGTACGTTTATGGTTACAATCTAGTTGTAGGCTATGTAGTAACATTGACAGTCGCTGTTGCGCGTGCGCTCGCCTTGGCCGAGCGCACGCGCAGCCGCCGCCATTGGCAAATGCAATGAAGGGCGCGAACTTGAGTCTTGAACCTTTTTGCTTTGGATGACAGGTGTGTTGTGGCAGTTTTTTTATTTGGAATTAGAATAGAGCAGTAAGAGTAGTTTCAAAAATGGAATTGTTCTGTTTTTTGGATTAAATGGTCTTGATACTTTGAGGGCCAAACCACAGAACAAATAATTGGCCAAACATAGTTTGATAAGTTTGATGCTCATATTATATTTGTTTTTAAATTTGGAATAAGAATAGACTAATTTAAAAATAGAATTATAGAGTTTTTTGTATTCAATCATATGGTCTCGTGAATTTCATGGTCTAACGTGGTTTTAGTGAGCTTCAATTTAATTTTAACACTATAATACAAAATGGATCTTTACATTTTTGTAAATTTTGGCTAATGGTATATAAAACTAATATCAATATACTTAACTAGCTTTTGCCCATGAATTCGATCGCATAGGTATATCTTGATAAAATCACTTATTATATTATGCTATTCCAGATCATGAATTACATTTATTCCAAAATTCGTTCAGCCATCACAGTGGCAGAGTAACAACCCTCTAAACTGTTGTGTTTTTTAATAGGTTTCAGTTTCCTATACAAAAATAGTTACTTGGGTATCTACAGTCTTCAGAAAATGCTATTTAGTGGTAGGTACGCCTTTTATCACGGTGCTGTCATTTTGCTTTTAAACGTATACTTTATGCACAAAATGCATGGTTGTGTATCTCAACATTTTAATGTTAATGTGACTCATTTTTTTAATAAACGAGCGACAAAAAGTAATATGAACCCTTTCATTTCTTATTATCACTGGAATATTTTAGGTAAGTACACTTTATAGGTCAGCAGTTAATGAAGTTATTTATAAGTTCAGACATATCTCATTTCCTGACGGATGACCTTATTTATTTACTTATTTAAATAATATTAAATGTTTAACTTTATGGTTCTCCGTAATTTACATTATTTTATGTAGAGGATTAAAGCCGTTAAATTAGATAACTTAACAACAAAACTAAACTTTGAAGCTTAGGCTATATGTTCTTAGATCCCTCCTTCGCTTTGTTACTAGTTGTTTCGTGGGTAATCAGATTTTGTTCAAGTTTGAAGTATGGTGGCGTTCAAAAGGGCCTTGTGATTGTAAGACCAATCTTAATTAAATACATTAAGCTTTATTTTTACATTGCCATTTATCATGGCAATGCAGCTAGCATCTTGAGATCGCTTCCGTCGGTTAGTGATTAAGAACAGAAGATCTTTTTGTTTATACTTGTATTAGTTCTATTATTATTTCTGTAATTATGGTATCTAAATAATAATACAAGAATAAAAGCTTTAATTTGTTTTATTAAAAGAATATAAAAGCCAAACCAGTTTATCGCTTAGTCAGTTATATCCTAGTAGTATTTTTATAAATATTTCATAAATCTATGTTTTCCATGAAAAACGTAGTTCACATAACATAAAATACAAAAATCTAACATAAAAAATAGGCAAAAGTTTATACCTAACTGCCTAAATAACAATGATATAGATGATGAATAATAAATGAGAATGATAAATGAAATATCAGATATAATGAGTGTCAATTTCGGGTTTATAAACGATAAAACTTGAAATACAATATCAAAACGCGGGCGAAAAAAATTCCGACGGCAAATTTTAGCCTACGAATGGTGCGATTCGCGTTGCATCAGTAATAAGCTCATTTGTATACTACTGTTTTACTATTCTTTTGTATAAATATGAGAAAAATAATTATATTAATCCTGTTTCATAAACGGAAAAGCTTTCGTTGAGTTTTTTGCCGAAAATTTGAAATATTTGAGATAATTTTAATAAAGATTATTATCGTCATTATCACCAGCATGTTTTTCTAAAAATTTATCAAAGTTTGTTTAATAAAGACATATTTGTTACAACTTCATTAGTCTTCGATCAAAATATAGGTTGAAATTTAGTAACGCACACACGTGTGTACACGCACACTGATTCATGCCAGTTCATAGAAAAAGAGTAGGACAAACGCATAAGAGGGGCAAGATGGGGGGGAGATATAAGAAAACAGGAAAAATGTGCGTGAACCCTACGCACAACGTTATAAATGCGTCGACGACTGCACCACGCACACACACAACCATATCAGGATTAAGGGCGTACTTTAGGCCTATTTACTGCCAAATAAAGTTTTTAAACGCCGGTACTTACATGCGTCAGAGGTAGCCGCGTCTCCTTCGGTCCAGTTTGACACTTCGGTAGAAATTTTGTAAAAATAAAAAGTTCCAAATTTAAACGTCACCTCATCAACACTCACGAATCCATTCAGCCGTACTATACAGCTAGAACACTGTCACAGCAAAATATATCGCAACACATCACATCTGTCACTACACAAAAATATATTTTTTCTATAATTTAGTATAAATAGTTCGGGTCCTAAGTTTCCAAGTGATATGTACGCATCGCACTAGCAAAAACACTAAATCCAAAATACGTTTCTGATATTAGATTCGCGCGAATGATATGAATATTTTTTGTAAAAATAGTCTGGTCAAATTTGTGTTCCTGTTTTGAAATTTGGGAGGTTTTTAGCGGTTACGCGTGTTGTTGTCCTGTGTGTTGGGAACGGAAATGCGACTCTCTGCCGATTGTGCATAGGCGGGACTGCACGGCGAGCGCACACCGTACTAGACCGCGTGCGTACTTAGCCATTACCTTGTATTTACTGCGACCGACAACTGCAGATTGTGCACTCTTGATACTTGCAATTGACGAACTAGACGCAAAAATAATGAAATTTTACTTTTTTATGCATTTTGGTGATCTATTCCCTATGTCCACGTTGAGCTTGTCCACGTCAAGCTTGTCCACGTTAACGTGGACAACGGGAATTAATGGGTAATATGCAATCATTCAGTGTTGCAGCTACAAAATACTTGTGATTTATATAAAAACATGACTTTGAAATTACATTTTAATATTGACATTTCAGTTTATCATACATCATAATTTGCTTAACCTTACCCCACTAGTAGTGGTTTCTTCCTGAAACCATATTGTAAAAGGGTTTGTCTTAGTGTTTTACAAGAGGCCGCCTGCCTGACGTCAAACCTCTGGAGTTTTTCATAAAAAACAACAATAACTTACGAATAGCACCTATGCAAATAAAACCAGCTAAGACAAAGCCTTTCTAACAAGACTCTTATTGCACTGAACCCAAAGAAATGGTAAATAGGTAATAAATAAATGCATAGAACGAAAACGAATCAACGTCAACTCATTCAGAAATGCGTCAGAATTGGAATTGAAATTCTATGGCGTAGCCTCGCGCCTAAAGCAATAAATCATTCACCAACTTAAACTGAAACCTCAATCGAAAGTACTTCACAAGTATTAATTCCTGCCCGTCGCACTATACACCACTACAAACACAAAGTGCACTGTCGTTTACACACGGGCCATCTGTACGAGTGTCTTTGCTTGTATGAACCTTGTACAATTTAGTTCTACTTACATTATCTTAGCCCTTGGATTAATCCAAATAACATCATACATTCGCCATATTACGTAAATTTGAGGAAAATTTTGAATTCTTGTCGCTTGGAACGTAAAAGTTGAATTTTCAAATATGGAGCGTTTCTATCTCTGTCTAGCGTGTGCATAGGAAAAGTTATGTATGTGTGCACTTTTTTATCGTTTTTTTCTAGGCGTGTGGGTGCGTTCGATTGTGTAGTCTTTGTTGAGCTAGTGTGCGTCATAACTGCACTGCACAGCGCTGTAGTGTGTGTGTTCTTATAAGAAAATAGTTCGGTGAAAAATTTTGTAGGATTCCGAAGAGATGGCGTTGCGTTACAGTGATGAAGTTGCAGCCACCATCAAAAATTAGTTCTGCTGAACTCTAGCAACTTTTACCATTATTTCTATGGATATAAGACTTAAATTACTTTGTAGATTATAATGCGCTGTTTAAATTTGGAATGCTGGGACTTTTCTCTGTTTTCTTAATTGCCCTGTAATTTTTAACGGCTATGGAGACGAAAATTAGTTTTGTATGTAACTTTTGGTTAATATTCTAAAATCAAGAAAGACTGGCTTTACAAACAAATTTTGTGCAACGCAGAATGCTTTTTAATTGCTCTTTTTGTCGTTGCGAAATGTGAGCTTTCTTTTGGCCTAATAATTCCTATGCTTTTGTGAACTTATTGCCTCCGGTACGGAGGCTTGCAAATCCTGCAATGCTCTAAGCCTGTGAGTAAAGACTAAGATTGAACCTATACTTATTAGTGACAACTAGTCTATCACGTGTCTATGCCTCCTGAATAAACATTAAACTCGATGGTTTGTTTTCTTAGAGCATTGCAGCCTTGTATTCGTTTGACTGCATTGTCGCCGGCTGCATTTTTGGCCAGTACATATTATTAAATTCTGGCAAAAAACGGAAAATTCAAAACAAAAAGTACTCTTTCGCTATTTTCGAAACAAGACGTCGTCTATTTTTATTTTATTTAATTTCCTAGTTTTTTGTTAATTAGTTTGTTAAGTATATAGTAATTTTGGTGTCATTTTAACCAATGTAGCTCGTCCATTGAGCACAAGTGTAGTGAAATGAAATGGAAGCGTATATGTATTGCGTTACTTTTCAAATTGGTGGAAATTGACTACAAAATTTTTAGTAAAACGGCCATGTTTTTTTTTTCTCAATTCTTGCTAATGTCACAGAATAAATAATAGTACAATGTAGTATAGGCATACTACATTGCTACATGTGTGTAGTGGACGTTTTACCGATAATAATAATGATGAGACTGCTGAAAAGCTTTTTGCAGTTTACTCGTTAGGAATCGAATATAAGTCCCACAGTACGCAAATAGATGGGGAGTAAATGTAAAATCTAACATTAGCTTGTACTATTATTTATTCTGTGACATTAGCAAAAATTGAGTCCATTTTTTTTTAAGTGTAAATATATCACCAAATACCAATACCAAATATACAGTACGCAAATAGATGGGGAGTAAATGTAAAATCTAACATTAGCTTGTACTATTATTTATTCTGTGACATTAGCAAAAATTGAGTCCATTTTTTTTTAAGTGTAAATATATCACCAAATACCAATACCAAATATACAGTACGCAAATAGATGGGGAGTAAATGTAAAATCTAACATTAGCTTGTACTATTATTTATTCTGTAACATTAGCAAAAATTGAGTCCATTTTTTTTTAAGTGTAAATATATCACCAAATACCAATACCAAATATACAGTACGTAATAGATGGGGAGTAAATGTAAAATCTAACATTAGCTTGTACTATTATTTATTCTGTGACATTAGCAAAAATTGAGTCCATTTTTTTTTAAGTGTAAATATATCACCAAATACCAATACCAAATATACAGTACGCAAATAGATGGGGAGTAAATGTAAAATCTAACATTAGCTTGTACTATTATTTATTCTGTGACATTAGCAAAAATTGAGTCCATTTTTTTTAAGTGTAAATATATCACCAAATACCAATACCAAATATACAGTACGCAAATAGATGGGGAGTAAATGTAAAATCTAACATTAGCTTGTACTATTATTTATTCTGTGACATTAGCAAAAATTGAGTCCATTTTTTTTTAAGTGTAAATATATCACCAAATACCAATACCAAATATACAGTACGCAAATAGATGGGGAGTAAATGTAAAATCTAACATTAGCTTGTACTATTATTTATTCTGTGACATTAGCAAAAATTGAGTCCATTTTTTTTTAAGTGTAAATATATCACCAAATACCAATACCAAATATACAGTACGCAAATAGATGGGGAGTAAATGTAAAATCTAACATTAGCTTGTACTATTATTTATTCTGTGACATTAGCAAAAATTGAGTCCATTTTTTTTTAAGTGTAAATATATCACCAAATACCAATACCAAATATACAGTACGCAAATAGATGGGGAGTAAATGTAAAATCTAACATTAGCTTGTACTATTATTTATTCTGTGACATTAGCAAAAATTGAGTCCATTTTTTTTTTAAGTGTAAATATATCACCAATACCAAATATACAGTACGCAAATGGATGGGGAGTAAATGTAAAATCTAAGATTATGTAATGTAAGATTACTTTGGAAAGGCCTATGCACATAGACCTTTCCATAGAATGCCACGGCAAACGGTCATGAGTCGCCTCCAACCACTGATTTCCTGTAACCGCTAGGAAAAACAGAATCTGATATGATATCGTCCCCAAGTCGTAGCGATAAGACCAAGTTTTCGCCTGAAATATATCCCCATGACGTCACAAAATCTTCAAGTTTTGCCGCTAGATGGCGCGCGTAACTTGTTATTCAGGGAACTCAAGAAGTTTGGACATTTTGACGGAAACTTTTTGGTGAAAGCCTACGTACCTAGTAACAAAGGGCTCTTTCTTCCATTTTCGAAGAGAGACGTCGCCTACTTTTATTTTATTGCCTAGTGTTTTTAGTGATGGTGGCATTTTAACAAAAAAAAAGCATTTTAACCAACGTAGCTCGTTTAAAGAGCACTAGTGTATTGGTATTGTCACTCATACACTCATACGTTCATAGTGTTTTTAGGGTTCCGTAGCCAAATGGCAAAAAACTGAACCCTTATGGATTCATCATGTCTATCTGTCTGTATGTCTGTCTGTGTATGTCAAGCCACTTTTTTCCGAAACTATAAGAGTTATGCTGTTGAAACTTGGTAAGTAGATGTATTATGTAAACCGCATTAAGATTTTCAAACAAAAATAGAAAAAAAATGGGGTTCCCCATACTTAGAACTGAAACTCAAAAAATTATTTTTTCATCAAACCCGTAATCAATACGTGTGAAGTATCTATGGATAGGTCTTTAAAAATGATATTGAGGTTTCTAATATAATTTTTTTAGTAAAGTGGTAAAATGTGTAGTCACCCCCCCTAAAATAAGAGAACGATAAAACTAAAAAAAATATATGATGTAAACTTTCAACGAAAATTGGTTTGAACGAGATCTAGTAAGTAGTTTTTTTTGAATACGTCATAAATCGTAAACCATCCAAGAACTTTTATATTATGTTACTTGCTGCTACGGAACCCTTCATGGGCGAGTCCGACTCGCACTTGGCTGCTTTTTTTTTTTCAAATCTACCCACTAACTTTTAAATGAAAACATCACCGATTATGAACATGTTAAGTTATTTGCTTTGTATTTGTCATATACATACATAATTTTATTTTAAGATGTTTATGTATGGCACACATTTATTTTAGTTAGTCATAAGTTCTCATCTTAAGTGAATTGTAAATTTTTATGAGAGTAAATTCTTAAACCAGAAGTGTATAGTGAAATGAACCAAAAATCTCAAATGAAATATCTCGAATGAAAAGTTTTGAATGGAAAATCTGGAATGAAAATCTAGAACGAAAAATCTCGAATAGAAAATCACGAATGAAAAGTTTTGAATGGAAAATCTCGAATTGAAAATCTCGAATGAAAAATCTCTAATGAAAAAACTAGAATGAAAAATCTCGTTTGAAAAATCTTGTTTGAGACAATGTATGTAAAGTTAAGCAAATATGTACATAATTATTATGACAGATCATGGTGATGGCCCACCTGATGTTATGCGGTACCCTCTACCTTTAACAATACATTACCCCATAGCTCACGTTACGTCCACCTAGGACGCGCCCTATGTGGCATTGCACTGCGCCCGCCAGCCAGCCTGAGACATAAAGATGATAAGTCTCATGTGCCTGTAACTTCACTGGCCTTCAAACCGGAACACAGCAATGCGAGCACTACTGCTTTGCGGCAGAAATAAGTATGGAGGTAGTACTTCCCCGGACGAACTCTTTTCAGAAAAAAGCTCTACTATACTACTAAATAGTATAACATATAGACACGTACTTTCACACAGAGCCTCATTGGGCCCTTATTTCACACTGTGTTGCACCATCGTGGGGAATATAGACGTGACAAGTGGTGAGCTCGTCGCCGCGATTGCATTGACAAACCCTGTGGCGCGACGGGCGACTAGCCGGCTAAGATGCGAAAGGTTCGATTCCCGCTGCGGGACAAATGTTTGTATGATCTGCAAACATTTGTTCCGGATCTAGATGTTGTAGTACCATGGTACTCATAGTTGCAGATACCCACAAGACAGGGTATCCCCTAGTATCAGGGTATCAGGGCGTAGGTGCTGCGGTGTTGCTGTTGAGTGTTACGTTATAATGTAATTGCTTCCCACGACTGTCTTAAAAACACATTCTATATGTTACCTATGCGTTTATTTATTTTATAATTTCGTAACTATCATTGCCTTTTTTTTCTGTCACTTTGACTCAATCTTTTCATTATTAAATAGGTGCGGCATTTTGTCTTCGAATAGGTACATCGTCTACATACAACTGCAAAAACTCAACTGTAACCCGATGTCAGCCGTGACCCATTTCGACCAATACACTTTTTACAAACTGACATTGTCAAATCCAATTGTCAGTGTATTGGAAATAATGAAATAAAACGTTTCGCTGTCACGCGCAGGCCTGGCCTACGTATTTTGGCTATTGAGCCGGAACGCTGTCAGTTACACGGACCAACATTTTACGGGTAAAAATTTAAAAGCTTGTATGTATTTATTTTGGAAAGGTTGAAGTATTTTTGCATAAACTTCTACTGTCTTTTCATTTAAACATGGAAATTATCTTTTAAAGGACAATGCCAATTTTTGTATGAGAGCTGGCGTCTTTTTTTCTGGTTTTTTTCTGGCGGCCTTCGGCTGGACATGGATATATAACGTGTGGACAGTGTACCAAACAATATTTGTTAAGCCAGTATACCTCTTTACTCAGTCCGAACAGAGTAAGAGGTTAGAGAAGTTTCAAGGAAATTCCATACATTTTTCATTTGAAGTATTATGAATTTATCAATATACGCAATGTTATTTATTATTATTGTTAAAACTAAGTAAGCTGGGTTTCACTGTGCTTGAGATTTGACGTCAAGGGCGCAGTCAGCGTATTTATGTAGATTTTTGATAACGAACATTAATGAAATCGGCGAAAACTTCTAACCTCTTAACTCTGTTCGGACTGAGTTTAGAGGTATAGGTACTGTCTTAACAAATATTTTTTGTAACATTGTCAAAAACTAATATTTCAATGTTTTATGGATGGCAGCGGAGGTAAAAAAAAGACGCCCATTTTAGGCATGGGCTATTGCAAAGATATTAGAGAATTTTTGCCTTAATGACTTCCTATTTTAAAAAAATATTAAACTAATTTATAAAAATGTATAGAGAGTCCGAAGCGAGTCACTATGACCCTACAGGCTCAGTGGAGACCTAGTGTGGGGAATAGAGCTTAAATTAGTACAAGCTTAATTTTAAAACGTAAGGCTTCTTAATTTTAAGATATTTGTATAAAAGTAAACCTTAATAATGAACCGCCAATTATTTGAGCAAATAAACATTACTTTTTACTTTTGTTCAAGCATTGCTGCTTATAAAGGAAGATATTATATTTAAAAAATTACAGGTTTTTAGTGTTTTTTAGGTCTCTAAGCAACTAGAAAGTGCATCTATAGATCTATAGATGCACTTTCTAGTTGCTTAGAGACCTAGGCTGAGTCGCGAAAATGCATGAAAACATTGAATTTAAAAAGATGCAATGTTATTTCTATCATTTTCAAATCTATTCACAATCAAAATTAATAAGTAAGAAAAAATACAATTTTAGACTAGTTACGACACAAATTAAGAATCTATTCCAATACTGTCATTTTTCAAAACTGAAACTTATCGCGGAAAAGTTTTATTGAAAATGGTTTAACCTAATTACTGATATGTCATTAGATGAGATTCCTAAAAACATTAAAGATTACGTAAAAATACCATCTTCGAATCTAGAACAAAAACCTTCTATTAGGGCGCCATGACAGTTTTTTGTCCCATATCTAAGATGGCGCTAAGGAAGCCCTGTAAAACAAAAGACGCCCCACCCAAAAAAAACAGTGGAAAGACTAAAGTACGGTTTAAAAAAAGAACAAGCTCAATAGACTCACTGAAGCTCAAAGTAAATAAACAAGCTGGATTGCAAATCAACAAACAGAACAAGCAAATCCCGAATTTACCGTTGGCACCGGCACGTACGAAACGCTACATAATCCCGGAACAGGGCATGCAAAGTATAGCACGTTTACCCGGGAAGGCATCCGACGAACACTTGTTGAGCCCGATCTCCAACTTTGACTCCACGACGCAACTTCCACCGAAATTTCACCAATGTCAATCAAACTTTCAAAAGTCTACAAAACTTTTTTAGTCGCAAAAACGCACTTCATACATAACTTTTAAACAGGAACTTGATTGTAAATGTCAATATTTATACAAAAATACGTTACAAATTACAAGCACCTATTTTCATTATCAATTCGCACTGCACTTCACGTCTCAAGACACGCGCAAGAAATTTGAAATCCGAATTTAAATTTTGGCGTTCGATTTTCAAGTCTGTTGGTTGCTGCACTTTTTATTTTTAATTTCTTTTGTTTTTGGCTAGAGTTGGACAACGCGGAGGCCGTGTTGGAATAATTTAGTATATTGATAACGGGAGAGAAGTTGCATTAGTGCACGCTGTCCCAATTGCAACAGGTTGTGTTTGGTATAGTGGATGGCAGACAGGCGCATGCGCGGCGCTGCCGACCGATGCAAGTCGCCACAGTGGGCTCAGCTTTTATCAGGAATATTCAACGTTATCAATTTTAATGAATATCAACAAAACACAAAAAAAACGCAGCACAAAAGAGAGATAAAACTTGGTATGTTATCGTTTTTAGAAACGTCACTCTTTATAAAACAAAAAACGTTCCGTTTTTTTTTGTATTTTTTTTAATCAAAATTTAATAGATAGATTATTGTCACCAAATGTCACGGGATGGTGATGTAGAGATACACCAACTTATCTGTAGAATAAAATATAGGTATTAGAAAAGGTAGATGATAGAAAAATGTAGGTAAATGTTCTACAGGTAGGTTAATGTATCTATAGTTTAGTTATTTGTATCTCTCATTTAAATCTATTTTATGTTATGTATATTGTATACTGGTTTGTAGTTTTTAGTAGGTTTTCAGTCTACTCAGCCTGTTCTCACTTTTTATGTAACTATTTATTTATAAATATGAAAACCTCTTACCTAATAGCCTTCTGCTTTGACTTATTTCATATAATTTGTATGTATGTGCTGCTGGTTTTCCTAGTAATAAATTAATAAATAAATACAAAAACTAAACCAAGTAAACACATAGAGAAAAAAAATTGACACGGAAACTTGAATAACTTGCCTATAAAATTGACAGTAGAATTTTCGGGTTAAATCGACAAAACTGTCTTAAGTACTAATAAGTATTCCTGGTGTACAATAAAGTGTTAACCTACCTGTCTATCTATCAATGTGTATGTGTATAATTATTTATTGTGAAGCAGACATCCGTGTTTTTCACTTAGATGGTTCCAGCGGAAGATCAGCGTTGTGTTGCTACAACACAACAAATGCTGAGCTGGACGCCAATTTGTGTCAGTTACGCATGGCTGGTACAAGGCTGGTACTAAGAGGCACAAATTATTTTTATTTTGCTTTGTTTGTGCGTGTGTGTGTGTGTCTTTTTGTGTGGAATATTGTTTGTAGACACAAATAAATGCTTTTTCTTTCTTTCTTTCTTTCTATGTAATATATTATCTTTCCATCTAATATTTAACTTTTTACACAAATTAGCGTAACATTAACAATTAAATTTATTAAAGCTTCAGATAACCTCTTTGAAAGGTGTTTTCTAATGAATTAAAAAAAAACTGAAATTCCTTTACCCGCGTAGCACCACTGTAGAACGCGTTGCAACGCGCTATATCCGCATATAGTACCTCCACCGCCTTATCTTTCCCGAATTGCTATCAGTTAGGACGGAGTGGGACGAAATGGGACGAAGTGGGACGAAGAGGGACGAAGTTGGCGGCTTCTTGATGTAAAGATAATGCAACGGTTTTGAGGTGATAACGAGAAATTACAATTCAAATTAGAATGCATGTGAGGCCTTATCGCTGTGACTTCATCTAGGTAACCTTAGGATAGTGGGGTTTAGGGAATACATCGAAAGGGTAGGCAGAGCCTCAATGGGCCTCTTTTCACAGTGGGTTGCACCATCACGGGAACATAGACGTGACAAGTGGTGAGCTCATCGCCGCTATTGATTCTCACGTCTGACTTCGCTAATACTTTTTCCACTAACACATTCCTGAATAATCTAGCAGCCAGGACAAATTTGACGACCTGTTGAGCGGCGGGCGAAGGTTTGCCTGCGATGTAGGAGGTTGCGGGTTCGATTCCCGCCTCGGAACAAATATTTGTACGATCTGCAGATATTTTTTCAGGGTGTTCTGGGTATTTTCTATGCATAATAATAAATATCTATCTATGTAATGTATTGTATTAAGTACAACAGTTAACAGTTAGTTGTTTTAACAGTTATCTAGTACCCATAACACAAGCTCTGCTTAGCTTGGGGCTAGATAAAGTTGTGCGAACTGTCCAGCAATATTTATATATATTTATAAACAGAACCGAGCTGAAGGAATCCGCTCAAAAAACTTCAAGACGAAACTTTTGTAATTAGGGTTCAGCTCGTTCCTAAAACAAATGAACCACTTCGCCGGAAATTTTGTATGCACTTGTATGAATTTTGTTTGTCTGTTAGTTTGTTTGTTCGGCGGCCTTATTGCTGGAGTTTTAGGGTAGTAAAACAAAACTTCGTTGCATGAGAAGAACCACTTATAACTTTGAAACGTGTTACATAGTTGACTTTGGTTTTTAACCTAACGGCACTTGACATAGAGTGCAAATTCGTAGAGGAGGCAAATCTGTGAAATTCGCTCTTTTTGTTATTTCTAAACTTTTGTGAAGTAACTTTGAGTTATAAACTGGATACTATCTGTTTTGAGTAAAGGTGCAGTCAGCCGCATCCACCTGAGTACTCTTTTTTCAAAAATAATTGATAGGCCTTTCTTTGACCGCGATCTCACCTGTTGGTAAGTGACGATGTGGCCGAAGATGGAGCACGAAGGTCTAGAAGGCACCTATTCACTTAAAGAGACCCAGATTATAGTTTTCAGGAAAGACAGATGACGGTTAGTTTCTTCTTTCTTTTTTCTTTGATGAATTGGAGATGTTGGGATCAGATCGTGAAATTCCGGGGAGCATTCCCCGAAATGTAACCTATAGACTAATAAATAAATAATGCTGGACAGTTCACACAACATTATCTAGCCCCAAGCTAAGCAGAGCTTGTGTTATGGGTACCTTCTAGACAACTGATATATGTACTTAATAATACAATATATTACATAGATAGATATTTTTTAATTATATATAGAAAAAACTCAGAAAACCCTGAACAAATATCTGCAGATCGCACAAATATTTGTTCCGAGGCGGGAATCGAACCCGCAACCTCCTGCGCTGCAGGCGAACCTTCGCCAGCCGCGCCACAGAAGTCGTCAAGAAGATCGATAGAAGATAAAAGATCGAAAGGCATGCGACTTTACGGCGGTGCTCGAGACTCTGGATCTTAGTCTCTGCCATGTTGCTCTCCTATTAGACATTCGATCTAGACCAAGGCATTGGTAAATCAAAATCACAAAGAAATCCACTGTTAATACAGTGGATTATATCCCTATATACCTACGTTCCTAATATATCTCTATGTTCCTATCAGGTTGTTATTTATAAGTATACTAGTGACTCGCTCCGGCTTCGCATGGGTAGCCCCCGGTGACCCCTAATGTGCTTCTCCTGGTTCTAAGCTACCTCCCCACCTATTTTCAGCCAAAACGGTTCACCCGTTCTTGAGTTATAAGTGGTGTAACTAACACGACTTTGTTTTATATATGACTAGATGACCCGCGCGCGACTTCGTCCGCGCGTAGTTTGAAAACATCTCCGGCGCGGCGTGCAAATAAACAACTTAAACATCAACATCCACTGCGTGAAACTTTTGAAACAACACCACACTCAAGTTTTTCAATTTAGGGGTCCCATTTTAACCCTGAGGTCCTTAAAATATTTCGATCTCAATAATGACACCGTGAAACGACCTTTGAAACGACACCATACTCAAGTTTTTCAATTTAGTTGTCCCATTTGAACCCATTTGGTCCTGAAAATATTTTGATCTCGATGACTACACTGTGAAACTAACTTTTATATCGTCAAAATACGCTGAAATGTGGCTAAAACGTAAAGTGTATTCATTTACAAACATACCGTTCCCGTGGCTTTTTTCAGCAAAATTTCAGGTAATGCTGAAACATATTTATAAGGAATACCTGTGAATTTTCAAGTATCTACTACCAACGGTTTCCGAAATACGAAGCAATTTAGTTTTACATTAAAAGCCGTTTTAGACCCCTTACAGGGTGAATTTTCCAAAAATCCTTTCTTAGTACACCCCTACACCCAAAAATGAATACATCCTCCAAATTTCATGTATCTAGGTACAGCGGTTTAGGCTGTACGCTGCAAAACGTAAAGTGTATACATTAAAAACCCTTTATGGACCCCTAAGAGAGCGAATTTTCCAAATTCCTTTTTAAGTACACTTTTACACCCTAAAAGGACTACACTCTCCAAATTTCAAGTCTCTACGATCAGCGGTTTAGGCTGTGCGTTGTAAAAAGTGAAGTTTTTTTATTTTTTTACAAAGAAAACGTTCCCCTGCCATTTTTCATGAAACTTTCAGGAATTGCTGAAATACGTGTTTGGTAATTTTATTTGAGGAATCTCCATGTAAAATTTCATAGTTCTACTACTAACGGCTTCCGAAATACAGAGCATTTTTTTTTTACGTTAGAACCGCATTTTAAACCACTTAGCATGCGAATTTTCAAAATTAAATTTTTCCCTACGCATCGAGACGAACACACCCTGTAAATTTCAAGTCTCTACAACCAGCGGTTTAGGCTGTGCGTTGGATCTCGGTCAGTCAGTCAGTCAGTCAGTCAGTCAGTCAGGACATTGCCTTTTATATTTTAATATATGATTTAACTTTGCTGATTCTCTTTACATCTTACTATTGTCTACCTTCCTGGTTTTTACCTTTGTAATGCGAGCAGCTAAGGAATGGAACAAGTTACCGTCGTCTGTCTTTGCTGAAAACTATGATACCTATGGGTCTCTTTAAGGCAAGAGTGAATAGGTGCCTTCTGTATGTTTGTGCTCCAACGTCGGCCGCATCGTCACTTATCAACAGGTGAGATTTAAGTTGGTTCTCTTTTTTTCTTTGAATCAGCTTCTCCTTGTTCTCGAGGCACCACACAGGCGCTTCCCATCTAGTAGTAAGAAGGATCATCAAATAAAGCCGAGCCGTGTTTGTTACCAGATTCTTCTAGGTTTGGTCGCGTTTGAATAGGAGTCAATTTATTATTATTATTTAAAATTATAGACGAGCAGCTTTCGCTGATGTACCTATTTCAGAGGGTTGAAATGTCTTAGTTTCACTCGCTGCACTGATTGCATTGTAATGTCTTTTAATGTTATCAGTTTGTTCGTTCGCAACCAGTTATCCAATTTGTTTTTGAAAGCATTTATTGATGTGGTAGTAACAACATCTTCCGGTGAATGATTCCAATTATGGACCACTAAGGAAGTACCTACTGTCTAGCGTTTGTATTGGATGGTCCACGGGACATTTTACAACTAGCCATCTCAACAACATTGGGCTTTCTTTAAAAATATAGATTTCATGAAATATGTAGACCATGTTCTTGGTCCACCGCTGCAGCTCCTTGCGTATGGCGCGACGTTCCTGCTGGCGGCGCGCGAGGGAGCACTTAACGAGTATGTAAACCATGTTCTTGGTTCACCGCTGCAGCTCCTTGCGTATGGCGCGACGTTCTTGCTGGCAGCGCGCGAGGGAGCACTTACCGAGTATGTAGACCATGTTCTTGGTCCAGCGCTGCAGCTCCTTGCGTATGGCGCGACGTTCCTGCAGGCAGCGCGCGAGGGAGCACCTACAGAGTATGTAGACCATGTTCTTGGTCCACCGCTGCAGCTCCTTGCGTATGGCACGACGTTACTGCTGGCAGCGCGCGAGGGAGTACTTACTGAGTATGTATACCATGTTCTTGGTCCAGCGCTGCAGCTCCTTGCGTATCGCCACGTTCCTGCTGGCAGCGCGTGAGGGAGCACTTACCGAGTATGTAGTCCATGTTCTTGGTCCGGCGCTGCAGCTCCTTGCGTATGGCGCGACGTTCCTGCTGGCAGCGCGCGAGGGAGCACTTACCGAGTATGTAGACCATGTTCTTGGTCCAGCGCTGCAGCTCCTTGCGTATGGCGCGACGTTCCAGCTGGCAGCGCGCGAGGGAGCACTTACCGAGTATGTAGACCATGTTCTTGGTCCAGCGCTGCAGCTCCTTGCGTATGGCGCGACGTTCCTGCTGGCAGCGCGCGAGGGAGCACTCCGCCATGGCACTCGAACGGCAACCCTGCAACAAACAACAATACTACTACTACTTCGTTTCACCGGTTCTCTCTTGATCACCCTACGTTTGGTTACAGAGCTTGAGTGCCCAGAACAGGGACCTTTTTGTTAAAATTTTGGAGTCATTGCGTTACATGCTTCATATTTTGCAAAATAAAATCCATGAGAAGGCACTTAGGCATAAGTAAGATTACCTGTGGAATTAATTTCATAAATAATACCAATTAACAAGGTTTGGTCCCTCCCGGTATATATTGTAGTTTTTGTGCTCAGTGATGAATGTTCATCGCGTGCTCAGTTGAAATCGCTCTGCAACATTGTTGTAACAGAGAGCAACAGGCCGCCACGTGGAATTGCTACCCGGAACAGAGAACTCTTCAAACAAACAGACATTGGCAGAACCATAGATGTAGAATATAGCGAAAATTCTAAGTCTATGAGCAGAACGCACAACGCCAAACAGCAAATATGACTCTTATTTTGTGTATTTGACGCAAAAACGCAAAAACGACGGGGTGTTATAAGTTGGATGTGTCTGTGTGTATGTGTGTGTGTGTGTGTGTGTGTGTGTGTGTGTGTGTGTGTGTGTGTGTGTGTGTGTGTGTGTGTGTGTCGCCTCGTAGCTCCCGAACGGATGAAACTATTTTGTACTATTTTTGTTGTTTGAAAGGTGAATTTGTCGGGAGTGTTCTAACCTATATTTGATCAAAATCAGTTCAGCCGTTTCATTGCGTTGAGGTTTTTTTTTTTACAAAATTACTTACTTGTTTCATGTTTTATTTTGTTTTTAACTGTGTTGTTACAAATAAAATTTATTCTATTCTATTCTATACCATACTTTTTTGTTTTCAATTTACACTTTTGAATGAAAACTATGGTTTTTTCAGTCAGTTATGATTTAACGCGCTTTTTAACCGACTTCTACCAAATAGCGGAAGTTATTCAATTCGGACGTTATATTTTATTGTAATATATGTTTATTTTTTATACAACTTGTTATTACGGATCAGGTAGATGACCTACATGATGTTAAGCGGTACCCTCTGCCTATGAACAGTGCATTACCACATAGTTCACGTCCACATAGGACGCATCCTATGTGGCATTGCACTGCGCCCGCCACCCTGAGACATAAAGATGAAAAGTCTCATGTCCCGGTAATTTCACCGACAACCATACCCTTCAAACCGGACAACAATGCAAGTACTACTGCTTTGCGGCAGAAATAGGTATGGTGGTATTATTTCCCCGGACGAACTTCACAAAAAAGCTCTACTACTACTAATAATAATTAATTTTGTAAAAATTAAAAAAAAACCTCGACGCAATGAAACGGCTGAACCGATTTTGATCAAACATAAATAAGAACACTCCCGACAAATTCACCTTTCAAACAAAAATATATCGAAATCAGTTCATCCGTTTGGGAGCTACGATGCCACAGACAGACACACACCTACTATTTTACTGAATGTATTTTGGTATTCGGTTTATAAATTGTTTTTTTTTTTTTAATAACTACTAAAACCACACACACACAGACATGTCAAACTTATAACACCCCGTCGTTTTTGCGTTGGGGGTTAAAAATCGACCTACTAAAACAAAGATCCACATCATCGGTACTTAACTATTTAAACGAAAATATCCTTAAGTCGATATGGTAGTAATGTTTCGCAACAGACTGTACACAAATACTTTGAAGGTCGCCAAATCAATATTATCCAGTGGGTGTTTTTATTTGCATACTCCTATTTCAGTCTCACCCACTATAATTATGTAACTTACCTACGTCTTTAGAGTTAGACAAGCTCGCGCTATCCTATAAATAGATAATATAACAATTGAAGTATCATAAAAAGATTTTGACGACCTCTGTGGCGCGGCGGGCGAACTTTCGCCTGCGACGCAGGAGGTTGCGGGTTCGATTCCCGCCTCGGAACAAATATTTGTGCGATCTGCAGATATTTGTTCCGGGTGTTCTGGGTATTTTCTATATATAATAAAAAATATCTATCTATGTAAATAAAATAAATAAATAAATAATCTACGTCTTTAGAGTTAGACAAGCTCGCGCTATCCTATAAATAGATAATATAAGAATTGAAGTATCATAAAAAGATTTTAAGGTTTTTTTTTTTAAATCTAAAATAAGCTTGCTTTTGGCTACATCTCACCTGATGGGCAGTGACGATGAGGCCTATCTAAGCACGCTCGCCTAGAAGATGCCTATTAACTCTTCGTTTGAAGATGCCTTGTATCATAAAGAGAATAAAGAAGCCGGAAGAGAGTTCCAGGCCTTTGCTGTCCGCATGATGAAAGAACTTGAGAAACGGTATATTCTTCAATACAAGCTTTTATAAAATTAGTGATCGTAACCGTGTGCTGATCAAAATGAGCCTAAACACGGTCTGTCTACTATTATCTATCGTGGAGTTCCGTTGTCCACCTTTCGTCTCCATCATCAGATCAGCTCGCTGTCACCATCATATTGTATTGTCATAGGAACTTGAGAAACGGTATATTCTTCAATACAAGCTTTTATAAAATTAGTGATCGTAACCGTGTGCTGATCAAAATGAGCCTAAACACGGTCTGTCTACTATTATCTATCGTGGAGTTCCGTTGTCCACCTTCCGTCTCCATCACCAGATCAGCTCGCTGTCACCATCATTTTGTATTGTCATCGGAACTTGACAGGTATGCCAAATTTCAGCTCAATTGGTTGAGGATAACTGCTTTAAAATTCAGTAGCAAGATTCCACCCGGACATACATATTCCACGCAGACCAACATATTCCACCCGGACATACATTGCAAGTTAATATAAAGCTTGTAACTAAATACATGGATGATATAATGCAAGTCCAACACTCAACCAAAGTTAAACAAATTGGACATATCGAAGGAAATGACTCTCAAAATACGTAAAGCTGACTCATAATCAGATAATCTTTATTCTAGAACCATGATCACTCATGACACTAGGTTCTCATGACTCAACTATAGCCTTGGTTTCGTAAGAAAAGGCGAGCGGTGAAGCGGTGACATTGCAAAGATTGTGGGAAGTCAGTGGATGGAGCCGACTTATTCTGGCAGTTGTATATCCAACAGTAACGATTATTGGCTAAAATGATGATGATGATAATGATTTATTTATTTATTTTATTTATTTATTCATTTATTAAGAAACAAGTACAGCACCATAACAGAAATCCAAAGCGATGTTGCATGTACACAATTATATAAAAATAAAAAAACAACCAAGTTTAGAATAAGTAGGTAATACCTACCGAGGATAGACCTACAATAATTACTAACACTATCTACTTGTATTAAATATTCTCTTAAACAAGCTGCGCTATTTCCATGATTTTCGGCAAGTTATCACAAAAAATTACAACATTGTTCTCTGAGAGAACATTAACTAAACCTAACTAATTATTATTAACACGCTTTTATTAGCTTGGGTTGTATCTATGTATATGTATATGTATATGTATATGTATGTATGTATGTATGTATGTATGTATGTATGTATGTAACGGAATCTTTGAGCAAAATTTTCAGCAATTTCCACAAGTCTGATTAATTTGAAACTTTGCATACGTATCAAGGACCGATGACAATGCAATAATTTGATAACAGTTTCCCGTTATCCTTATTAGGACCGCCAGGATTAATAAATTCTTTGATAGATCCTCTGTAGTAAATGATGAGATTGCGAAATGATTTGTGAGAAATTTCAATACCACATGTCAACAAATAACTAATTGATAAATCGAACTAAAAAATTAAAAATAAATAATAGTTTAAAAAAACTAAAAAAAATACGCTTTTATAGCTAACCGAACTAAAAAATAGAAACTAATTTTCAATTTCAAAGAGTTTATATTACAGTAGTAGATGATCGAACAATCAATCAGTTTATTTCTTTTGTTTTTTAAAAAGCGTGGGTTGCTTGATAAGGTAAATGTAACATTCATTCTGCTAGCAACTATCTATGAGAGGAGAGTTATGAAAAGTAGTAAAATGCAAACAACGCTTTAAAAAAAAAAAAAAACTGATTGATGGTTTGATCTTCTACTACTGTTATATAAACTCTTTGAAATTTGAAATTATTTTCTATTTTTTAGTTCGGTTAGCTATAAAAACGTGTTTTTTTAGTTTTTTTAAACTATTATTTATTAAGTAATTATGATGATCTCGAATGATGCCTTTCTCTCCAGCACCTGCAGAGAGCAGACTAACAGAGCCACTGAGATCAAGTCACATGCTCTGCCGGTCCAGGCGAAGTATAAGGATGTGCTCCTTGATCCGGATTTCTGGCCAGCTGGCATTGTTTACCGACGCTGTAGGGAAGCGTTATTGAAAACAAATCCCTCTATTGACGTTAAGTGATATAAAATATGTACGAGTATGTTAGGTTATAAGGTAGGTATATATTTATATGAGCTTAATGTTTAGGTATAACTTTACTTGATAATATCCAAAAGATTATTCTATATGGGGTGAGAAGCCATAATTAACATAACATTTTAAGTAGGTACAACAAGTCATAATTAACATTTGCATTAATTTCAAAGATTTTCGTAAGTACCTATATGAAATAAGAGAACTTTGCCTTCCGTGCTAGTTAAAAAAACTGTGTTACGGCTGTGCTACGGCTTCTCACCCCATATAGAATAATCTTTTGGATATTATCAAGTAAAATTATTAACTAAGTAAAATAAACTTATATTTATCTTATCTTTATCTTATATTTGTCTTATCTTTATCTTATCTTTAGCTAGTATTTATTTTATTTTATCTTATTTTATCTTTATGATGATGATGATGATGATGTTCTGCATTGTGTAAATGCTCTAGTCTCGGATACGCTAGGCTTACGCCTTCCTCATAGAATGTCAGAATAAATGTGTTTAAGCCACCGACTTCCCAAAACCATGTCATCCGGTTCGTGGCCACTAGAACTTTAATTCTCCAACGGTTGTTGGTTCAGCGAGCTTTATAACCTGCGCAATGCCACTTCAACTTGTATTGTTTAATTTTTCTAACATTGATAGACCTTTGTTTGACCGCGATCTCACCTGTTGGTAGGCGACGATGCGGCCGAAGATGGAGCACAAAGGTCTAGAAGGCACCTATTTACTCTAGCCTTGAAGAGACCCAGATTATAGTTTTCAGGAAAGACATATGACGGTAGTGTATTCCACTCCTTACTGGCTTCCTTCTGGCTACCTGGCTTGGCTCCTTGCTGGTTTCCTTCAACTGGCTGACTCTGAGAGCTATGTCGATAATCTTGGTGCCTCTATAGATCTTCTCACTTAAGATTATATCACGTAAGGAAACTCCAAGCATAGATCTCTACATAGCCCGCTGCGTGACATTGAGCTTATTTATTGGAGAAAATACTAGTTACCTACTAGCTAAATTAAAATGGCTTAAACTTACGGCTTTGAAGTTAAGCAAATTTCGTAACGAGTATGTTGCCGATCCTTCAATCAAATTACGGCGATAACCGACTTTCAGTCCAATATCCTGTCTCTCAAACACTCTATTTTGGAGTCTCGCAAACCCAATTTAATTTACCTACGACCTGAGCTACAGCATCTCTTAAACTCAAATTTCATTAACTCCTATTTCCTGGTTCTATCCGGATCGAGCTGCACTATCTCGGAACATCTTACCTTGAGCAAAAAATCCATACTCTATCCAATTACTATAACATTCATCGAAGTATCGACTCCGGCGGTCAATGCCCCGGCGAAGGAGCTAACGAAATTCTACGAAAAAGCTCCGTTCTCATCAAGGAACACCCGACACCCGCCGAATATAACCGCCACCCAAATCTGGCCCCGAATTCTTATTTCAAACTCCAGACGAACGGGGGCCAGGGAGGTTTCCAAAACTATTCTTATTTTAAAATCTCTCTCCACGGAATATGCCACGAAAGAGGTTCTTATTTTAAAAATATCACGCTCCACCGAAATTTTCTTATTTTAAAAACTTGAGGGGGTGCGAACGTTCTTCCGAAATCCGCCTCCCCAACCCGCTGGCCAGTTATGATATTCTTATTTTAAAATCGCTCGAAGCGTTCAGATTCTGTTATTAAGATGTTGGTGTGTGCACTTTTATGAAGTCGCAAACGTGAGCAAGGATCGTCTAAGACACAAAGGATGTTCTAAAACGAGCGCAATTTTCATAGGAGCTCTCAAACGTAATGAAATTTCTAATATCGCCGCAAAAACGAATCTCCATTCATCCCTGACCTACGTGACCTAGTTGTGAAGTTATTCCGTCATTGTTATTCCTAATTCGAACATTAGAATACAGAATTCGAATACATTCGAATTTTAAATGTGGGGAAAAAGAAGCAATAGTGCAGAACCAATAATCTTTCCCGCCAATTTCCATCGCTGTCAAATTTGGGACCGCGTCGTTGCCACCCCCGCCCCCCGGCCCAGATCAATTTACGATAACTTGGTTTCAGTGTTCCGTCCCGCTCCACCTTAAGACACGCGACTATCCCCGTCTCCGCGGATAACTTCTAGAACTGGCCAACTGTTCATTACTAAAACCGGATATCTGTCCTTACGGTATACAAATTAACTATGAAAAATGCCTCGGCAATTTTTTAATTAATATTTATTTCCGCAAAGTCCTTCTGCCACGTAATCACTGTTTTAAATCTTGTTATTTATTTCAACGTTTTCAAACAGTCGTTTTTCTTTGAATAGTTTCATTATTTATTCAAAAATTGTTTTAAGTTATTGACTTTATATATAAATTTAAATTTGAGTATGTGAGTAGTTGACTGCTGTTGTGTGTTTCTAGGGCAGTGGCTAGTGATGGCTATTTGTCGGATACCCCGTTCCTCCCCACGACAATCAAGACTATTCTCTCACGCGGATATGGTCCGGACTTATTTTTAACAGTTGTGTGCGTGTTGCGTGCGTGTGTGCACGGGGGTGGCGCGTGTGTGTGTGCGTGCGTTTGAAATATTCCCCCGTAGCGTGGCGCACGGAATTGATGTTTTTAATTAGTTTCCAACGGTTTTCGTCGGTGGCCAGTATCGCATTTATTGTTATTTATTAAATTAATTAAAATTAAAACTTGTGTTTTTCTCCACTACAGTAATAAGCGCTATTTATTAGCATAAGACCGCATTGCTTTTTATTAAAATCGCTCGGCTACTGAAAGAGCTCCATTGGGCATGGCTAACTTTAATTGAATACGGCAACACCGTTGAACATTTTCGTCAAAGTTACACTAAAATATAAAACGGAACGGAGCCGGTAGCCCGGAACGTTTCCTGAAAACTTTCCTTTGTAGGCGAAAATTCAATAGGCGGGAAGTTCGCTCGCGTACAAACCGCCTCTCATTGTCGAATGTTAAATAAAGAAAGAGGACATTAAAATAACTGCTGGCAAGTCACGTGACACTTGGTGCCAAGGAGAGATTCAAAGTCGAAAATATAGAACCAACGTCTTACACTTGAAAAACGAATAAAAACTTTTGTATTTCGAATGAATTTGAATTTAATTTTCATGCTGCATAGCTTACATGGGTCAAAAATGTTGCAAGACATATGACAATCACTACTTTAAGTACAAGCATTTACAATTTTTATTATTTAAAAACCCTAAAAACTATTAATAAAACTGTAAATGTAGCTACCGTGATATAAAACGCGAATTATCCTTGCAACAGTTACAGTGTTTTCTCTTTTGCATTGACAAGCAGTTAGAGTGAGACCAAACACAGTGTAACTATTTAATGGATGTTTCAAGATTATTAGCAGAACGGTAAGACCGAATGTTGCAATTTTATTTGAATAATCTTAAACAAGATCATTTTGTGTGACGCGGAGATTCAAATTTAGAACGACCTATTTTAAAATCGAACAATACTTGTAGATTTGGAATTTGATTTGAATTTGTTTTACTCATTTCAGTCGGTGTTGTCGTGGCAACTAGAGATGGGTTAGTACTGATATTTCTCAGTATTCGCTGATATGAATATATTACCCAAGTAATAATAGGTACTGTAATATGTGAATATCAGTGACATTGCTTTCTACTCGCATGCATTCGTAGATATCTGTCATTGGTTGGTTCATCCGATATGTATTCGAATTTGTGCGATACGGACGATGTTTTCATTAATACTGTGTAGGAATCTAGTTAGTCTATTTGCACATTATTACCCGGACTTGTTTGTGGGATTTGTTGGTAGGTAGGTATAAGATTTGTACTGGTTGCTAGCTTATTTAAGGAATGTATTATTACTGGAAGAAAGCGTTAGCAGAGTCAGTTGTGGGAAGCAATGGCGGCGTTGAGCTCACCACTTGTCCGGTCTATTTCCCACGATGGTGCAACCCACAGTGAGTGTCTATGTATGTATGTATAATAGTGTGAATATTGTACGAACCCGAGCCGAGTCAGAGAGGCGAGAGGTTACTATACGACCCAAATCGACAGTCAGTCTCAGTGTAAAAGTGAATATGATATATTAGCATATCAAAGTTCATCGGATACACGAATACATCCGATATCACTAATATCATAGCGAATACTAATATATCGGATTCATCACTAGTGCCAACGTATCGTGGAATTTCGTTGCTGTTTGGAGGTTCTATTTACTGCGAGCTGGGAAACCTGTTGCAGTGCAGACTGCTTTTGTTTTTGTTGATCGCTCGCCGGCTAGTTTCGGCACAGAGTACTGAGAAACAGAGACCAAGCTTACATTTAGAGCTACAATTGTAATCGTTTTATTATTTATTTTATTAATCTAGGGTTCACAGTTATCTTATAGTTAGTTATAAGCTATACACTATATGCTATTCTGAAACCAATTAGAATCCACATTTTGTATTCAGTTCGTTTACAAAGTAGGTAGGTACGCATGCAAGGCCAACAAAAACGGCAGGAAAGCCGGATAAGGTACCTGGATCAGAACTTTACATGGTAAATTAAGTAAATTAAGTACCTACATTAGTTTGATTAAAGCAGCAATTATTCTTACAAAAACAATATAAGTAAGTAGGTACCTAATTAAATCCGAGAAAATACAAACAAATTAAAACAAAAAAAACACAAAAACGTAGGTAAGATATATAAGGTAGGTATTCAAAATCGCATAAATCATCATAATTTTCTTACCATCTAAATCTGTCTCAGGAAAATATCGCTCTGATTTAAAATCGTTCATAATTCTCATATTGAAAGGGACATTGATTGCTAAAATGCCCTCTTTTTAATTATGCTTACATACCTACATACATGGGTACATAAAGTCACGCCTGTTTTCCGGAGGGGTAGGCAGAGACCACGGTTTCCACCTCCTCGGTTTCCTTTCCTACTATCCTGACGCACCTCTTTTGCTTCATTCACTCTCATCACATTCTTCATACATGCTCGTCGGTTAAGGGTACTCTTGACCTGGCGTTTTTCCAGAACGTCTCCGATCTGGTCTGAGTACGTTCGCCGATTTCTTCCCCTTCCCACTGTCCCATTCACGCTCGTCTTATGTACCCGTTTCGTCAATCTACTATCGTCCATCCTTTCTAAATGCCCAAACCATCTGAGCATACCTTTCTCAATCCTAGTCACTAGTCTTTCTAACTTCACAACGCTCACACTATTCACACGACGACCTCGTGTGGTGCGGCGGGCAAAGGTTTGCCTGCGGCGCAGGCGGTTGCGGGTTCGATTCCCGCCTCGGAACAAATATAATATGTGCAACCTGCAGATATTTGTTCAGGGTGTTCTGGGCATTTTCTATGTATAATAAAAAAGATCATTCTATGTAATGTATTGTATTAAGTATATCAGTTATCTAGTACCCATAACACAAGCTCTGCTTAGCTTGGGGCTAGATAATATTGTGCGAAATGTCCAGCATTATTTATTTATTTTTATTATTCCTCATTCTATCTCTGACTATTTTTCGGAAGTTTTATAACAAGCCATTATTTATCAAAAAAAAACAAATGCAAACGTTGACAACTTCAAACTATTTAAAAACTGAGTAGCTAAGCCAGTGCCAAATACCTACTTATAATAGTACAAATCCACCAACTTTTCTGTAGAATGAATTGTATGTATATGTAGTTTTCTATCATCTACATACATTTCATTCTACAGATAAGTTGGTGGATCTGTAGGCAATGTAGGTATAGAAGTATTTCAGTGCGATTGGATGGAGCTTCCTCTCTGTACATCGACTACTCTGTTGCGCAGGCTGAAGCCCTGAATGCAAGTTTATTGGCCGCACGTGGGCTTTGCCACCAAGTTTTTGAATTTCGAACGGTTGAACGTTACGTTACTATTTGGTTTGTTTGCAAGTTTCGAAGTTAAAATGGATTAACTTTTTTTCTTTCATGTGTGGATTCATAAGCTATGTGTTTTATTTGTTACGAATGCTTTCTACAAACAAGCTTGAGTGAATGAAGCAATGTTGAAATTATATTATTTTTTGAGTGTATTATTGGCGACGAGGTTTTTCTTGACACTTTTTCATGACCTACATGACAAAGGCTTCTTTTCATGCTTTTTTACTAGATTTTTATTCATGTAATTGAGGTTGGATATTAGGTATACTACATTTCCGGCTGTTGTAATGGCATTGATGTAGAGCATTCTCACACTTTCTCTGGCTTCGACTCTAATGAAGTGCTACAAGGATCATTTGGCTAGTCTTGTGGCCACCGTTGTGGCGCTGTTTAATATTAGATTACAAGATAGCGGTGTTCGTTCTGATTTCGGCCACGTGCCCAATGATCCTTGTAGCTTTGTAGGTAGGGTCCGTTCGTCATATCGTCCAACAAATCGCACCATTTGGGGCAAGTAAACGTATTGCAAATACATTGTGTCCTAATCTCGACCCGCCCTATCCAGTATTCAGACGTTTAATAAAATAAAATACAGGCCAAGTGCGAGTCGGACTCGCACACGAAGGGCTCCGTACCATAAACTACAAAAACGGCAACAGAAATCGATCATCTGTGAAAACTTCAACAGTCTAACTATCACGGTTCATGAGATACAGCCGGTGGCAGACGGACAGACAGACAAACAGACGGACAGCCGAGCCTTAGTAATAGGGTCCCGTTTTACCCTTTGAGTATGGAACCCTAAAAACTGATAACTCCTCAGTAAAAGATGAACAAAGACAGTAAGCAAAACCTGCTCATAAATGTTTTTAATTACTTGCGACAGATCTGGCAAGTTTGTGGAAATTACCATGTTCCAGGCAGACCTGTTGCGTGGCGCGACTATACATTGGGAGGGGTTTACATAGTACGCGCCAAATAACTTTACTGCTAGGAATACAGGCGTGGAAGCGGCAATTTAAGACATCGATGATTGCCAATAACCTAAAATGTTTTATTTTTGGATTCCATACAGAAGCTATACTTCGAAAGTTTAACTCTTTATAATATTAGTGTAAATAAAACAGGTAATTTACAGCCCCCGTATATAATAAAAGAAATTAGATTTCTAGAAAACTTTGGTTAATTTATGCCCCAACAACACATAATCTGAAAAATTTAACGGGCCTCCTAATACGACTGTGGAACAGAACAGAACAGAACAGAACAGAACTGTCTTGTACCTACCTAAAATTCCGACGAAATAAATATATTTGTATTTGTATTTGGAGATATAATTAAAAGAGTAGTTAGTAAAGCTAACGGAAAAATACTTATCCGATTTTGATGAAATTTGTATGGATTCCAAATTTTATCAATATCGGTCACCGGAATCACTTCTTATATAAGACTAGATGACACGCGCGCGACTTCGTCCGCTCGTAGTTTGAAAACATTCCCGAAGCGGCGTGCAGACAACAACTTAAACATCAACAACCACCCCGAGAAATGACTTTTGAAACAACACCACACTCAAGTTTTTCAATTTAGGGGTCACATTTTACCCTTTATTTTCTGAAAATATTTTAATCTTAACAACGACACTGTGAAACAACCTTTGAAACGACACTGAACTTAAGTTTTTCAATTTAGGGGTCCCATTTCACCCTGAAATCCTTAAAATATTTCGATCTCAACAATGACACCGTGAAACAACCTTTGAAACCATACTCAAGTTTTTCAATTTAGGGGTCCCATTTTATCCCTGAGGTCCTTAAAATATTTCGATCTCAACAATGACACCGTAAAACAACCTTTAAAACCATACTCAAGTTTTTCAATTTAGGGGTCCCATTTAACCCTGAGGTCCTTAAAATATTTCGATCTCAACAATGACACCGTTAAACAACCTTTGAAACCATACTCAAGTTTTTCAATTTAGGGGTCCCATTTAACCCTGAGGTCCTTAAAATATTTCGATCTCAACAATGACACCGTTAAACAACCTTTGAAACCATACTCAAGTTTTTCAATTTAGGGGTCCCATTTGACCCTGAGGTCCTTAAAATATTTCGATCTCAACAATGACACCGCGAAACTACCTTTGAAACCATACTCAAGTTTTTCAATTTAGGGGTCCCATTTTATCTCTGAGGTCTGGAAAATATTTTGATTTCAACAACGACACCGTGAAACGACCTTTGAAACGACACCATACTCAAGTTTTTCAATTTAGGGGTCCCATTTGAACCTTGAGGTCATGAAAGTATTTTGATTTCAACAACGACACCGTGAAACGACCTTTGAAACGACACTATACTCAAGTTTTTCAATTTAGGGGTCCCATTTAAACCTTGAGGTCCTGAAAGTATTTTGATTTTAACAACGACACCGTGAAACGACACCATACTCAAGTTTTTCAATCTAGGGGTCCCATTTGAACCTTGAGGTCCTGAAAGTATTTTGATTTCAACAACGCCACCGTGAAATGACATTTGAAACGACACCATGCTCAAGTTTTTCAATTTAGGGGTCCCATTTGAACCTTGAGGTCCTGAAAATATTTTGATCTCAATGACCATACTGTGAAACTAACTTTTAAATCGTCAAAATACGCTGAAATCTGGCTAAAACTTAAAGTGTATTTATTTACAAACAAAACGTTGCTGTGGCTTTTTTCAGCAAAATTTCAGGTACTGCTGAAGCATATTTTTTCTATTTTTATATAAGGAATCTACCTGTGAATTTTCAAGTATCTACTACCAACGGTTTCCTAAATACGAAGCATTTTAGTTTTATATTAAAAGCCGTTTTGGACCCCTTACATGGTGAATTTTCCAAAATCTTTTCTTAGTACACCTCTACACCCAAAAATTAATACATCCTCCAAATTTCATGTATCTAGGTCCAGCGGTTTAGGCTGTGCGCTGCAAAACGCAAAGTGTATACATTAAAAGCCCTTTATAGACCCCTAAGGGAGCGAATTTTCCAAATTCTATTTTAAGTACACTTTGAAACCCTAAAAGGACTACACTCTCCAAATTTCAAGTCTCTAAGACCAGCGGTTTAGGCTGTGGGTTGTCAAAACTAAAGTTTTTTTTAAAAAAAAACAAAGAAAACGTTCCCCTGCCATTTTTCAGGAAAATTTCAGGTATCGCTGAAATACGTGTTTGTTAATTTTATTTGAGGAATCTCCATATAAAATTTCATGGTTCTACTACTAACGGTTTCCGAAATACAGAGCATTTTTGTTTTAAGTTAGAACCACATTTTGAACCCCTTAGCATGCGTATTTTCAAAATTCCTTTCTTAGTACAACCCTACGCATCGAGACAAACACACCCTCCAAATTTCAAGTCTCTACGTCCTGCGGTTTAGGCTGTGCGTTGGACCTCGTTGAGTCAGTCAGTCAGGACAAAGCCTTTTATATATTAGATTTAGACACAAGAAGTAATTTAAAAAACCCCATCGCAGTGAAACGGCTGAACCGATTTTGATAAAACATGTCTAAGAACCACCACTAGAAAACCTGCTTTCAGTTAAAGTAATCCGCATTCAAATCGGTTCACCCGTTTAAGAGCTATACGGTGCCACTAACACACACATATTGGTCAAACTTATAACACCCCCTTATTGCGTCGGGGGTTCAAAACTACAATGGAGAAAACTTGTAAGTTTTCGCCCTCATTTCTGAAACGATTTGGATGTTGAACAAAAAATAAAAAAAACGGCCAAGTTCGAGTCGGATTCGCGCACGAAGGGTTCCTTACCATTATCCATAAAAACGGCAAAAAAAACACGTTTATTGTATGATGGGAGCCCCCTTAAGTATTTGTTTAATTCAGATTTTTTGTATTTGTTGTTATAGCGGCAACACAAATACATCATCTGTGACAATTTCAACTGTTAACAATCACGGCTCATGATATACAGCCTGGTGACAGACGGACAGACAGACAGATGGATGGACAGCGGAGTCTTAGTAATAGGGTCCCGTTTTACCATATGGGTGCGGAACCCTAAAAAGAAAAAAAAACAGATTCTAACATGTGTATGAGTATTATTTTGACCTAGAATAAATAAATAAAATAAATAATAAATAATGCAGGACAGTTCACACATCATTAACTAGCCCCAAGCTAAGCAGAGCTTGTGTTATGGGTACTAGATAACCGATATACTTAATACAATAATTTTTTTTATTTTTTTATTATACTTAGAAAATACCCAGAACACCCTGAACAAAAATATCTGCAGATCACACAAATATTTGTTCGGAGGCGGGAATCGAACCCGCAACCTCCTACGTCGCAGGCGAACCTACGCCCGCCGCGCCACAGAGGTCGTCAAAGGTCGTCAAGTAATAGGGTCCCGTTTTACCCTTTGGCTACGGAACAGATTCTAACACATGTGTATGCGTATTATTTTGACCTAGAAGTAAGGGTTGACACTCTCGATAAGGGTACGATGTGGCGCAGTCGAGTCTAGTGACCCGGGCAGACATAACCTACCCCTAGCATCGATTTCTGTGAGCCTACCCCAACGTACCAGGAGTTCATGGAAGGGATTTTCGGTTGTAGACATAAACGCTTGTCAGCAATAGGTTATAGTATTCTTTATTGTACACACAAAATACACAAATACACAAGTAAATAATTTTGTAAAGATTTAAAAAACCCTCAACGCAATGAAACGGCTGAACCGATTTTGATCAAGCATAGCTAAGAACAATACCGACAAATTCACCTGTCTAAGAAAAAAAATCGAAATCTGTTCCACCGTTCGGGAGCTACGATGCCACAGACAGACACACACACACACAGACACGTCAAACTTATAACACCCCGTTTTTTTTGCGTCGGGGGTTAAAAAGGCAGAATGAAAAAACATGTACAAAGGCGAGCTTAACCCTAAAAAGAGTTTTCTCCCAGCAAACCTCTTAGGCTAGAGAGTGGAGATTATAGAAGTAGGTTCGCTTACGCACATAAACTAAAGTGAAACACAAAACAAAACAAATAAAACAACAGGTTATCAATGGGTCGCGTCTACTTATACTAATAGGTACCTATGTTATCAATGGGTCGCGTCTACTTATACTAATAGGTACCTATGTTATCAATGGGTCGCGTCTACTTATACTAATAGGTACCTATGTTTATGCCCCGTTGGCAAGTCATATTTAGTTATCAATGGGTCGCGTCTACTTATACTAATAGGTACCTATGTTTATGCCCCGTTGGTAAGTCATATTTAGTTATCAATGGGTCGCGTCTACTTATACTAATAGGTACCTATGTTTATGCCCCGTTGGCAAGTCATATTTAAAGGTTCTTTCGATGATGTGTAGGATATTATCTCGAGGCGGACCCGTGGAGTTTAGATCTCAGTAAATGTTTTTAGAAGTCGGTTAGAAAGGTAAATAAAGTGGGTAATCTGCCTAAATCTCGTGTATTCGCGAGGTCTCAGTTCGGGGCGAACCTAAGTTCGCGACCTTTGTTCACGAACAAATAAATCGGTGGTTACCGTAACCAATCGTCAAAGTGACAGATAACGTATGAAAACATGTGTCAAAAAGAGTTGTTTAAGCTAAAACGCCGTTTAAACGTCCGCTAATGTGTTGGTAAAAATGCGTCTTAGTGTTAGCCTGAATCATCCTATTGCTGGAAAAGGCCTGCCCCCATATCCTCCTATACTATGATCCTTTGTTATTGCTTTACAATTTATGTTAAAAGTGTAAATTTCATCGCAATATTATTATGTAACATACCATACATACATACATACATAGACACACGCCTTTTTCCCCGAAGGGGTAGGCAGAACCTCAAATGGGCCTCTTTTCACTGTGGGTTGCACCATCGTGGAATATAGACGTGACAAGTGGTGAGCTCATCGCCACCATTGCGTCCCACGAGAGACTCTGCTAACGCTTTTTTCCAATAACACATTCCATAATAAGCTAGCAGCTAGGACAAATCTTATACCAACGAATCTTATCAACAAGTCCGGGTAATTACAGCTCGTATGCATACCTACACATAATTATATTCGTAATTAAACCCGTCTGCAGAATTTCACAAAAAATATCTAATAACATATTTAACCCCCAGCGGAAAATCACCGAAAAAAAGGTGGGTAGGGGGAGTGCCCCCAGCCAATTTAATGTGCACCGCTGTATTGATTCCCCAGCATTCTTTCACACAGGCGCGGAGGAGACTCCCCCTTCTCCCCCCTTCACGGAAGAACTTGGGATAAGCTAGGATAAGAATTTTTCGGTATGCGTTGATTATGTTATCAGTAAGCACAAAAGGGATTAATGCTAAGAGAATGATAGTTAGACGACCTCTGTGGCGCAGCGGGCGAACGTTCGCCTGCGACGCAGCAGGTTGCGGGTTCGATTCCTGCCTCGGAACAAATATTTGTGCGATCCGCAGATATTTTTTCAAGGTGTTCTGGGTGTTTTCTATGTATAATAAAAAAAAAACTATGTAATATATTGTATTAAGTACATCATGTTGTCTAGTACCCATAACACAAGCTCTGCTTAACTTGGGCCTAAGATAATGTTGTATGAACTGTCAAGCAATATTTATTGTGCTTTTTTGTGAAAGAGTTCATCCGGAGAAGTACTAGGTACCTCCATACTTATTTCTGCTACAATACAGTAGTGCTCGCATTGCTGTGTTCCGGTTTAAAAGGTATGGTTGCCGGTGAAATTACAGGCACATGAGACTTTTCATCTTTATGTCTCAGGGTGGCGGGAGCAGTGCACTGCCACATAGGGTGCGTCCTAGGTGGACGTAACCTATGAGGTTAAAGGCAGAGGTTAACATTAGATAGGCCATCTGCTTGTTTAGTCATTCAACTAGTTAAAAAAACACGTAAGTACGTTATGGCCTCAAACTTAGTCATACCTTTTTTCTCTTTTTTTTAGGTTATTTAGGTTAAAAGCAGATGATATATCCCAGTTATAAATGACGCAATCCTAGTGTGCACCGCATTCTATCTGTCTCCGTCTCCACATTTTTGTCTCTTTCACGACTTTAATTTAAAATTTTATTTCCACGCTTGACCCAAAGGGCCTCCGGTGCCGCAGACTAGGTAATAATACTCTCTATAGAACCGTCACTCCAAACACTATGAGGGCAAGCGTGACGTCTCTCAACTCATATATAAAAGGCAATGTTCTGACTGACTGACTGACTGACCAACGCCTAACCCGCTAGTCGTAGAAGATTAAAAATTGAAATTGATGAGAAATTTGGCTGGTATGTTTGTCTCAATGCGGAGGGTTGCACTAAGAACGGAAATTTGAAAATTCGCATCCTAAGTGGTTCAAAATGGGGTTTAAACGTAAAACAAAAATGTTCTGTACTTCGGAAACCATGGGTAATAGAACATTGATATGTTACACGGAGGTTCCTCAAATAAAATTAACAGACACTTGTTTCAGTGAACCTACCTGAAATTTTCCTGAAAAAGGCCAAGGGACCGTTTTCTTTGTAAAAAAATACACTGTAAGTTTTAGCCGGATTTCACCGTATTTCGACGTTGTAAAAGTTAGTTTCAGGCTATAGTTGTTAAAATAAAAATATTTTCAGGACCTCAAGGTTAAAATGGGACTCCTTAATTGAAAAACTTGAGTGTTGAATCGTTTCAAAGGTCAAAACCCGAAAGAAAGACGAAAGACTGAACACCGGGGAAGTTTTCTGACTACGCGCGGACGAAGTTGTTAATAGCGGGTCATCTAGTAAGTCAGTCAGGACATTGCCTTTTATATAAAAGGCAATGTCCTGACTGACTGACTGACTGACCAAGTGACAACGCACAGCCACTAGCCAAACCGCTGGTCGTAGAGTCTTAATTTTTTTAATAAATGGTTATTGCTATGAAACTTAGCTAAAGGGACGTTCTAGGAAAGTGTAAGTTTTGCTAAAGAACATAAAAAAGCGATATTCTGGGTTAATGACAATCTGGAAAATATATATTCAGGGAAAGGCCCATTCTGAGAAAGGGACATTATAGGAAGTTAATATTCTAGGAAAGAGATATTCTGGAATATATAACAATTTCAGAAAGACACTCTGTGATGAGCACATTCTGAAAAAGGGACCTTCTAGGAAAGGAATACTTAGGTATAATGGGAAAGAGATATTCTGGAACAGTGATAATCTGGGTAAAATTAATTTTGGGAAGTAAAGTATATTCTGGGATAGAGACATTCTGAGAAAGGAATACTTATTATAGGAAAGAGATATTCAAGTACAGGGACAATCTGGGAAAGGTAGATAAATTCTGGTAAATGACTTTTTTTGTGAAAGAGTTCGTCCGGGAAAGTACTGCCTCCATACCTATTTCTACCGCAAAGCAGTAGTGCTCGCATTGCTGTGTTCCGGTTTGAGGGTTAAGGGTGCCGGTTAAATTACAGGCACATGATACTTTATGTCCCAGGGTGGCGGGCGCAGTGCAATGCCACATAGGGCGCGTCCTAGGTGGACGTGCGTGACCTGGGAGGTAATGCACTGTTCATAGGCAGAGGAAACCGCTTAACATCAGATGGGCCATCTGCTTGTTCCGTCATTCAAGTAGTTAAAAAAACAATTTGAGATATATTTGGAGTGGCGCAGGGCCTGCCGCCGGGCCCCAGGCTGTACCCACCTTGGAAGACACTCATTATGTCCAATTTCATTCTGTTTTCTTTCGTACCATTGTTACCGCGATGGCTCATTTCAGGCTTCATTCACGTTTTTGAGCCTTTCTTCACATTTTGAAAGGTAGCTGTTGTTTTTGTGCGGAACAATTAAGTCCAGATGGGGTGAAATGTTTTTTTTTCTTTTGTGAGATTGTGGCGAGTTGGTACTGTGGAACTTTGAATTTCTTGGAATTTATGAAATTTTCCCGTGGTGTGTGCGGCGTAAGAATATACCTCTCCGTATCTTCCCGTGGATGTTGTAAAAGCCGACTAAGGGATAACCTGAACTTGTTTATAAGATTCGAAGATTCGTTGGTATACGATTTGTCCTGGCTGCATAGCTTATTATGAGATGTGTTATTACTGGAAGAAAGCGATAGCCGAGTCAGTCGTGGGAAGCAATGGCGGCGATGAGCTCACCACTTGTCACGTCTATATTCCACGATGGTGCAACCGACTGTAAAAGCAGGCCCATTGAGTCTCATGCCTTCGGGAAAAAAGGGGTCTTCGGGAAAAAAGGCGTGTGTCTATGTATGCATGTGTGTATGTATGTATGAAGATGGAGATTATTCGATTAGAGCGTAGTCGGTGATCTTGGTTCGTCTACGGGTCTCCTCTTTCCGCATTTGACTTACTCCTTTTTAGAGTACCGTACCCAAAGGGTAAAACGGAACCCTATTACTAAGGCTCAGCTGTCCGTCTGTCTGTCTGTGTGTCTATCTGTCCATCTGTAACCAGGCTGTATCTCATGAACCGTGATAGTTAGACAGTTGAAATTTTCACAGACGATGTATTTCTGTTGCCGCTATAACAACAAATATTAAAAAACAGAATAAAATAAATATTTAAGGGGGCTCCCATACAACAAACGTGATTTCTCCATATATGTATAGGTTAAGCGATGCTCTGCGGGGTCAGATTTTTCGATGGGTGACTACTTTTCGCGTGCAATTTTTTTTTTTTTTACTAAATCTTTTTTTTGCCGTTTTTTAGTTAATGGTACGGAACCCTTTGTTCCAACTCGCACTTGGCCGGTTTTATTTATTACTGTTTCGCTGATAGAGGGCCAAAATTTCTGACATGTCAGGAAAATTCTGGTGACCCCTTAGATTATCTAAGGGTGACCCTACATGTGCCTGTAATTCCGTGTCTCGCTCACAACCCATTTCAACCTTATAATGAAAGCATAAAGTTCAAAGTATGAGGAATGACATGAGGGACTAAGTGACCTTTTGTGGAAATTTAAAATAGGTTCATGTGACTCAAGGTGAATTGACCGCCTTGGTAGGGGAATTCTGTGTGTTTATCATAGCGTTTCTTTCTTTTAAGACGCTGTCAAGGTTTAAATGGTATTGTTATAAAAATATACACTGCTTACGAAAACAATACAAATATATGTAAATCATCAGCATATTTACCAGTTTTTTTTTTATGACTTCCAGACTCAGTGATCAGTGCCCCCTCAGTGAATTCTTTCAAATATAGACTTGACAAACATTTAAAGTGCACTGATAAGGACAAATATATACACGCATCAGCTCCGAGAGCTGCCTGTGTATTATAAATAAATAATAATAAATAATAATATTTCCAAGGGCATGATAGAGCCCAAAACTGATTTCGATAAATTTTCTCGATAAAAAATCCTGAACTAACCTCTAAAATGCGTTTTAAACGTAAACATCCCTATTACTATCAATGTACATTGATAAAATTAACAAGAGTATCAAACAATATTTATCAGGTGGACCATCTGCTAGTTCCGCCATATACCTACGTAGTTAAAAAAATTAAAAAATAAACACTAAATGGCCCCTCTGACCCTAAACGCACACAGATTGTAATTTGGAGAGGAATTTAGAAATAAATGGAAACAATCATTTGCACACACACACAAAACCTAACATAGACCCTAAATGCACATACTCCGTTCTGTCATGGACAAAACCTTCAACTTCTAGTAACGAAGAGCCATATTTATTTACATAATATCCCTCGTAAACTAACAACCTTCGTAAACAAAATATTTAAATATTCTATCCCAATTTGTATCCCGGATAGAACCCACTCCACGAAGGAAGGTGTAATTAATACAACATACTATTACAGAGGTATCTATCCGACCACCCCTTAGCAATAGAACACTATCTTTGGAACACACACAAACTAATAATTAATCATCCAGCGTCTTCCCCCCATAAGGGGTGGTATCCCCCCCAAGTTTAATTCCTCTGTACAAAACACCCGAGTTTTTTCGCTTTCCCCATTCATTTTGTATTTTACAAGAACGGTAGTTGTACAAATTGAATTTTGTGGTTTTCAGAGAATATTTCAAACTGAGATACAACTGGAGAGAGGATATTTGAGGTTGTAGCTTCCTATGTTTGTTTTAATTTATTTTATACTAGCGACTCGTCCCGTCTTCGCACGGGTAGTTTCAGGATGAAAAACAGCCCCCCCCCCCCCCCCTGATAGCCTATGTAACTCAGGGTGAATGTAGCTTTCCAATGGTGAAAGAATTTTTTAAATCGGCATAGTAGTATTTGAGTTAAGTCATTACAAACAAACATACACACACAAAAAAACAAATCTTTCCTCTTTATGATATCAGTGCAGAAGTGTAGACATACGTAAATTCATAGACGGACGAAAGGGTAGGCAGAGCCTCAAATAGGCCTCTTTTCACTGTGGGTTGCACCATCGTGGGATATAGAAGTGACAAGTGGTGAGCTCATCGCCACCATTGCTTCCCACGACTAACTCTGCAGACGCTTACTTCCAGTAATAACACATTCCTTAAATAAGCTAGCAGCCAGGACAAATCGTATACCAACGAATCTTACAAACAAGTCCGGGTACCTAATCCCTTAGTCGGCTTTTACGACATCCATGCGAGGAGATGGAGGGGGCTATTCTTGGGCCGGAAACACCACGAATCATTATTTCAAGTTAAAGATTTTAAAAATACAAATAAAGCTGTTGAGCTGTCTAAAGACCATTGCAAACAATCTAAAGATACTTACAAATCACTACCAGACGGAAGCGTCCCTAATATGCAGTTAGCTGCATTGCCACGCTGAACGGCAATACTAATGCGTTGAGTCAGATAAGAGCCAGCTCTCGGGTCACGCGTCGGGCAGCTCTGAGTTGTTAGTATCATAGGTAATCTATTAAAATAAAACTCGAATGAATTCCGAACCCCTCTAATAAATTAACTTTTCAACCTAATTTAAACCTTACCACACTGATATAAGGTCTACAAGATTTACCACAGGCCTACTAGGGTCGACGCAACTTCACTAAATGTTTTCAACCTTATTTGGACCTTAGGAGGTACACAATAAGGTCTAGAAGTTTCACAGGCCTACTAGACTACTTGTTGAGTCACAAAACAAAGCAAAATGTTTGAGTTTTGGCGAAATGTCCCGATTTCAGACACAGTTATTTAGGTTAGTGGAGCTATTTGTTTTTAAGAATGGAAACAGTTGATAATTATGTTTAAAAAAGTCTCAAACTGGCTATGGAGAGAGCTATGATCCACGTTTCACTAGATACGTGATAAATCAGAAACGTCGGAGCCCGTAGAAGAACCAAGATCACCGACATAGCTCTCAGAATAAGCAAGTTGAAGTGGCAATGGGCAGGCCATATAGGTTGCAAAACAGGCAACCGTTGCCAACCACGAACCGGGTACCGAGTGTAGTAAAGCCGAGGTGGACCGAATAGATTTTAAAGCTCGTGGGAATCGGTGGGTGGAGGCGGTTCAAAACTATTCATGTCATTCTAGAGGGGAGGTCAAGTACAGCAGTGGACTTCTAAAGGCTATTGTTGATGTGGGATGTCGCCATTATAGAACAAATTAACTAAGCCTTACCTGTAATTCTAACCGGGCAACGCCACTCCATACAAGCGAAAGTAAAAATGTAAAAAAATTAAGGGGTAAAAAAGTATATTTTTTATAAAAAGCTAAAAATGTAAAATGTTAGAAGTAATTTTGAGAAAAATACATTTTTTGTGTACATTTTGCGAAGTGGTCATATTGAGAAAACGTGCATTGTACCTACATTATGAGAAGTGGACGTTTACCATTTTAGAAGGTTCATGTTTTAGAATAATACTGTAAATTCTACCGAGCATCGCCACTCCATATCAAGCAAAGGTAAAAAAATAATAAGTTAAAAGGTAAAAATGTGATAACAAAATTGTAAAAAGCTAAAAAAAGTAAAAAGTGAGAAGTCATTTTGAGAAAAAGCCCAGTGTAACTACATTTTGCGCAGTGGTCATTTTGAGAAAACGTGCAGTGTATACATCATGAATAAAATCATAAATCATAAATCATTTATTGCTTATGAATCTATGTAAAATACAAAATGCATTAGATAGAATAGAATAGAATAGAATAGTAATTTATTTTCATTTCAATCACATACAAATTATAAAAAATACAAATAATACATCATAAATTAATAGCTTGTATATTATTAAAGTATGTTAGACAGAACCTACACTAAGTCGAGTCGACTTGTGTTGTAGGTTCTGCTTACCTTCCAGGGACTTAGTATTATGTAGCCATAACTATTAAAATACCTAACTATATTAAATGATGATCAAACAAAAAAATCTAATCATGATGAGATGAGAAGTGGACGTTTGCCATATTAGAACAAATTAACTAAGTCTTACCTGTAATTCTACCGGGCATCGCCACTCCATATCAAACAAAGGTAAATATGTAAAAACTTTGTAAAAAGCTAAAAAAAGTTGAAAGTTAGAAGTCATTTTGAGAAAAGGCCAAGTCAGTGTACATTTTACGAAGTGGTTAGGTATATTGCGAAGTGGTCATATTGAGAAAACGTGCTGTGTACATTATGAGAAGTAGACGTTTTGCGCCTAGCCACATAATATGAGTAGTTCCTACCTGTCCCTGAATCTGTCCCCATTCGGGGTCTATGGCCTGATATCAAGTATGGCAGGATAGTTAATTCCCCGGAATTCTCTACACAAGGGCTTTTCTGATAAATTCAGTATTTCGAATCGAGATGATGTAAGACTTTCTGGGTGACCCACATTACTGACCTAATGACGTCACTGATGAAAGATTTCGAGAAATGGGATGGGGTAGATACTTCTAACAGGGCCATAGACAAATGACTATGCCCAAGATAACTTACCGCGATTCGTAACGTTTGTAGACATAAGCGATGGACAAACGCACGCCATTCCTTTGTTAGGCTTGTTTCTCGTATAAGCCGCCCTTTTGTTTCGCTGGTTAGCGAAAGCGTAGGAACGATTATCTATCGGCCCAGGCTTACTCACTTGAGGTGTATAATCATACTATTTTAGTATTTGGAAATACTACTACTATTACTAGATTTCATTTTTATTTTATTTTCCATAATTATTTCAAAAGATAGGTCATGTGTCACAGACATTTTGTACCCAAATTCTAGTTTTTCTATCTGTATCGGTCGGTCTGTCATCTTGTCTATGGATATAAAATGGCTTCAATTTTCATTTTCTATCTCAGTAATGTTTAAATCCTTTCTTCGAAACAACGAACTTTCCAGACAAAATATGAAAACCGAAAAAACTCATCCAAAATCTAATTAACTCGGACCGCTAACAAAGAATCCTTTGTAACATCTTACGTCTAACCGAGAGAGAAGGCACGATCGCGAGAAAAATGCACTCCCACCCTCCAGGGTGGGGGCACCTAGGGGGTGAAAACGGGTGGTGTATACATTTTTTCTTTTCCTTTTCTTAAGACGAAAATTTGTTACGCTTTTTATACTTATACTCAGGGGGTGGGCACCCCCGATCAATAGAAGGGGCCACCTTATCACCGCCACCCCTTATCAATTTTTCGTGCTCTCAACTTTTTTCCCTTATTATGCGGAACTCGGTGCATAATTATTATGGATGATATGAACAATGTTCTATCAATAGCTTTGTATTGAATTAGTCTGCAGTGTTTTCTTTAGTGTGTCCGGCCTAAGAATAGACCCCTTCGTCTCCTCCCATGGATGTCGTAAAAGCCGACTAAGGGATTACTCGGACTTGTTGATAACATACGTTGGTATAAGATTTGTCCTGGCTGCTAGCTTATTATGGAAAGTGTTATTACTAGAAAAAAGCGTTAGCTGAGTCAGTCGTGGGATGCAATGGCGGCTATGAGCTCACCACTTGTCACGCCTATATTCTTCTATGGTGCAACCCATTGTGAAAAGAGGCCCATTGATGCTCTGCCTACCCCTCCGGGGAAAGAGGCGTGTGTCTGTGAGTGTATGAATTCGTCTGGTCTTTGTTTGTTTTGTAGCGACGCCATTTAATAAATTAACTAGTTTTTTTTGTTTAACTATTATAGACCCTCGATTGACCGCGATCTCACCTGTTGGTAAGTGGCGATGCGGCCGACGATGTAAGACGAAGGTCTAGAAGGCACCTATTCACTCTTCCCTTAAAGAGACCCATATTATAGTTTTCAGGAAAGACAGACGACGGCTACTTGTTATATTTTTAGCAGTTCGCATTACAAAGGTGGAACCGAAACGCTTAGTGCGTATTGCGGGTATACTGATGAGGTAAGGATGGTACTGAGCCGTGCGCCTGCTTGTCGAATGATGAAAAGGAGATGGTGGGATCAGATCATGAATATTATAAGGAAGCCATGAGAGCGCTGAGCTCACCACTTATCACGTCTATATTTCCACGATGGGAAAAGAGGCCCATTGAGGCTCTGCCTAAATTTTTGGGAAAAAGGCGTGTGTATGTAAGTTATTTTAAAAAGTACTTCGATATTCACTTTGCAATCATTTTAACAAATTTAAAAAAGGTCCTCGATTAGACCGCTTCAATTTTAGAAAATCATCTTTCAAATTATAACTAACTAGTGCAATGCCCGCAACTTCGTCCACGTGTACTTTTCGATACAAACTTTAACACCTCGCTGCACCCTCTTAGGGGTTGAATTTTTGGAATTCCTTTCTTAGTCCACCCCTAAACCACAAAAGGAACGTACCCTCCAAAGTTTAAGTCTCTAGGACTTAAGGTTTAGGCTGTGCGTTGATAGTCAGTCAGTCAGTCAGTCAGTCAGTCAGTCAGTCACGCAACGATTTTACATTTACTGATTAATTTAATCGTAATCCTGCCAATTTCATAATTATTTCCTTATTAACTTATTGATTTCTTAGTTTTGTTGGCAATACTATCAATTATTTCACAAGGTAACCAACACTTTGCAAGCCAGTTAGGATCTCATAACTGGTATTTATAGGTTTAGTAATGGAATTTAAACACTATCTGACTAGAATTCACAGTTCATTTTTCAATACCATTTTTTTTTCACTGCATTAATGAAGGAACTCGTAGATGGATCACCTGATGTTAAGCGGTAACCTCTGCCTTTAATAATGCGTTACCTCATAGGTCACGTCCACCTAGGACGCGCCCAATGTGGCATTGCATTACGCCCGCCACCCTGGGATATAAAGATGAAGAGTCTCATGTGCCTCTAATTTCACCGCCACCCTTCAAGCCGGAACACAGCAATGCGAGCACTACTGCTTTACGGCAGTAATAGGTGTGGTGGTAGTACTGCCCCGGACGAACTCTTTCACAAAAAACCTTTCTACTACTAAACAAAACTACTAAATATCCTGGTTAGGACAGTGCCAGTGTTGTCACAATTGAATCTAGAGTGTGTCACTTCCGCATCTCATTGTGATGTCGACCTTACCCTTGCTGGAGATTGATTCCTAAGAGGTTTCCTATTTGTGAAATATTTATTGGTAATTGTGCTGTTTTCCTCTATAATTGGCGCCGCACGGCTTGTGCAGTTGCCATTTTCAAGTTATTTTTCTTTTTTATTAGTGTATTTTCAATGTACACAACGTTACAATCCTTCCAAGTCAACAAAGTCAAAGTCGAGTCATGTTTTAGTAAAACGGTGGCCGTTTTACTAAAACTTTGGTACATAATTTCCACCAATTTGGGAAGTCACGCCATTCACTTCCATTTCATTTCACTACACTTGTGTGTGCTCTATAGACGAGCTACATTAGTTACAAGTAATTAATTTTGAAAAAAATAAAAAACCCTCAGCGCAGTGAAACAGCTGAACCGATTTTGATCAAACATAGCTAAGAACACTCATGACAAATTAACCTTTCAAACAAAAATATAAATCGAAATCGGTTCATCCGTTCGGTAGCTACGATGCCTCAGAGACACACACACGCACACACACACACACACACACACACACATTCACAGACACGTCAAACTTATAACACCTGTCGTTTTTGAGTCGGGGGTTAAAAATGCCACCAAAATAACTCAAAAAACACTAGGAAATGAAGTAAAATAAAAGTAGATGACGTCTTTTTTCGAAAATGGCGAGAAGAATCGATTGTGCTGCTTTAATATCTTGACTGAAGGACTTCGTGTAATGCTACTACAAAAAAAGTCAGTGATATGAAGAATCAGGTCACCAAATATCACTTTCATTATTTTGTAATGATTGAGAAAAATCTAGGGATCTAGATTTTTCTCATTCATTCGACAAAAATTTCGAATGCGTCATCTTAAGACATAACAAAAGGTTAAACAAAACTATCCAATAACTGTCAAACATGGCCACTCACGAAGACGACACTGGAAAAAATAAGAGTATGTCAAAGAGGACTCGAGAGGAGCTACACAGGTCATAAGCTGACAGACAGAATCAAAAATACCGTCATTACAAAAAAGACAAAGGCAAAAGACGCTGTGAAAAAAGTACTTCAGCTAAAATGGAAATGGGCTAGACATGTGTTCAACGAGCGATAGACGAAAGGTGGTCGAAAACGATAACTAAATGATACCCCATGGACAAAAAGAGACGGCCTGGAAGACCGCATAAACGATGGAGCGATGACATCGCTAAAACAGCAGGCATCACCTAGAGCAGAGCAGCTAGAGATAGAGAGAGATGGAGGCAGATGGAGGAGGCTTTTACCGCTCAAAGTGGAAAAACGGAAAACTATGTTGTTATTTATCGTCGTCGTTTCGTATGAGGTAGTGCTGGCCTCTGGTGTCAGAGTTTGTCAAGCCGCCCGAGGGCCTCTGACATGGCTTATCGACTGCTATTAATCAATACCAGCCGGGACCGACAGCTTAACGTGCCCTCCGAAGCACAGAGCGATGGAAATCAGCACATAACTTAGAAATGTCATTGGTGCGGACTGTGGAGCCTAGGATCGGACCCGGTATCGTTGGATTCTGAGTTGCACTATTGAACCGCTAGGCTACCATCGCCATTATTTATAAGATATTAGGATGTCATTATATTGTTATTTTAAACATTAGAAGTGTAAGAGACATAAAAGCTTATAAATATAAATAAATAAATAAATATAAATATTGCTGGACAGTTCACACAACATTATCTAGCCCCAAGCTAAGCAGAGCTTGTGTTATGGGTACTAGATAACTGATATACTTAATACAATATACATTACATAGATAGATATTTTTATATACATAGAAAACACCCAGAACACCCTGAACAAATATCTGCAGATTGCACAAATATTTGTTCCGAGGCGGGAATCGAACCCGCAGCGTCCTGCGTTGCAGGCGAATCTTCGCCCGCCGCGCCACAGGTATTATATTTTTATATTATAATATATTATCCAATAACTTATTTCTCAATTACCAAGGTACCTGAAACAAGTTTTGCGACGAATTATCTTGAGTTGAAGTTTCTTTGAGGGGAAAAGTGTCTACAGAGTAACAAGAGAAAGGTGGCAATTTGGAAGGCGGTCACAAAATAAAATTCCCATAAAGCCCAAGAATAGTCTTTGGTCGAGTTTCGTGAGAGTTGTCACAAAACCTACCTTGTATGTAACTACTGTTATTAGCTTTTTTGCGAGTTTACTAGATACTAATAATAGTCTAAACTCGCACTACACTTTCACCGTGTATTCTGCGAGTTGTTTACTAATAAAGGGGTTTCGGAATAAAATTCGCCTGAGTTTTGATATTGTGCGAGTTGTCGTCTTAAGAGACAGAAAAAAGCCAAATTCCGACACTTTCTAACTCAGTAAAGTAAAGGTAAGTTAGAAAGTGACAGAATAGCGCCGGCGCAACTAAAAGAAAAACAAATATTTGCTGCGTAATCGAAAATATAAACCTAATATGCCCTCTAACCCAATAATATTTGTTACTCTTATTAATTTTGACAATGTACGCTGATAGGTAATAGGGATATTTACGTTATCAGCGCATTGTAGAGGTTTTCACCTCTTTTCACCGTGGGTTGCACCATCGAGGGATATACCTAGACGCGACAAGTGGTGAGCTCATCGCCGCCATTGCTTCCCAAGATGCTAACGCTTTTTACAAGTAATAACACATTCCTTAATAAGCTAGCAGCCAGGACAAATCCTATACCTACCAACGAATCTTATGAACAAGTCTTTAGTCATCCCTTAGTCAGCTTTTACGACATCCACGAGAAGAGATGGAGAGGTCCATTCTTAGGCCGGACACAACACGACATGGATAATAATGTTTAATCTACATAAAATAGATAGCTTGTATAATAGATAGATATAGATAATAGTATAATAGATAGCCACTTCTAGTTACGCTTGATCTGTGTGCAAGTTTTGACCTTTTGTTTTGGTCGGACGAGCTTGTCGATCAGCCTGCATCAAACATACCCACTTTTTTTTTCCCCTTTTTTACTTTGTATAACTTTGCGGATAAGTAGATACAGACTTGTTACGTATCACGTCCAATTTAATTTACTTTTAGTTTTTAGATTTCTCATTGTAAGTGAAATGTATTTCTTTATGAGAAATAAATATCTTAAACCATTTAAACAATGCTTGCCTTTGCTTACGCAGTGAAATGCAAGTGGGCACTTAGCTATAGCTTGGTTAATATCCTCTGTGGTTTTACCCTTTAGCTTCGCTATATATAAAATCCCTGAGCAGAATTATTAAAATATATTTTCTTTTTCTGACCACTCTTTAACGCTAAGATAAGTTTTTGCCAAGTCGTTAGGTTTTTTGGTTTATTTTTGGATTTTATCTTCATAATTTTTTATTTAACGTTTGAGAGCTCTCATGGTCTTATCTAAATAAGATTTTCTCATTATCATCAGCCTGTAAAAGTCCACTGCTGGACATAGGCCACGACAAATGGTCTTGAATCGCCTCCATTCACTGACTATAACAAAGGTCGCAAGAAGCCGTTGAAGTGTCATAAGGTGTGTCAGCTCCGACGCGCGACTGGAGTTTAATCCAGTGCGTTCAGAATATGATGCGCGAATATTATAACGACTTCACATTTTGGTAACGCTCGATTTTACTTCCCATCTATTTGAGGGCCAAATAGATTTTCACAGGCCTGTGAAAATAGATTCTTAAGGCTGCGCCAACCCCAGGCAGAAATCCTCACACAAAAATAACGCCTTTCACCGGCCGAAAAAGGAGTTGTTATTGAATATCTCGTAAATATACCTAGATAATTTTACAAAACCCCTAAAAACCCACGGCTTTGTTGTATTGATTTTATTTATCTAATTTTTTACCCAATAATATGCAATAATTTTAGTTAGTAGTAGTAGAGCTTTTTTTTGAAAGAGTTCGTCCGGGGAAGTACTACCACCATACCTATTTCTGCCGCAAAGCAGTAGTTCTCGCATTGCTGTGTTCCGGTTTGAAGGGTAAGGGTGCCGGTGAAGTTACCTACAGGCACATGAGACTTTTCATCTTTATGTCTCAGGGTGGCGGGCGCAGTGCAATGCCACATAGGGTGCGTCCTAGAAGGACGTGACCTATGTGATAATGCACTGTTCATAGGCAGAGGTTACCGCTTAACATCAGGTGGGCCATCTGCTTGTTCAGTCATTCAAGTAGTATTAAAAAAAAAAAAAAAAAAACATTCTAATCTTGCCAAAAAAAACGTAACTTTGTTTTTTTTCTATCGAGAAAATGTTGCCCTATCCTGTTCCTGTTACATTGATCCCTCGGAATTATACTGTAGTATCCATGCACATTTCTAATTAAAATATTGTATTTGATTTAGCTATTTAAAAATCAAATCTAAGATAAGGAATTTTGCAGCATGTCCCACAACTCCAGAAAGCAGTAGTAGCACGTAGTAGTAGTATCTCAGCTGGTCAAAGTCTAGACTTAACACCTGATCTAGTATTACAATGTTGCATTGTGTACTAGTTCATGAATGAGCTGTGATAGACATACACACAACACAGTTGTTGTAACGTATTATCTAATATGCGTAACACAGACTATAAATAGTTTATTGTTACTGTGTATGAATGAAATTGTAATGATAGTTTCCTTTAGAAGCGCTGACCGTCATATTATGGTGGCCGGAATTAGATTTTCTGTTTTTTACCAACACCAATAATTAAGGGAAATAGGTGGGTATAGCCGCTATGCCGCTCCGTAAACAACGATGTTTAATCCCTCTAGTTATTAACTCAAGTCAATTTTTTTTTTTTTTTTTTTTTTTTTATAATTTTTTATTTGTTAATCGCTTTTAGCGATATGGCCGCCCATTGTACTGTAATTTGTATTTAGTTAATCCTATTGTGTTTATTGTTTGGTGTACAATAAGGTGTTAATCTATCTATCTATTCATTATTTTAGAAACAATCCAGAGACTAATATCTAAATTAAATTAAATTAAATAATGCTGGACAGTTCACACGATATTATCTAGCCCCAAGCTAAGCAGAGCTTGTGTTATGGGTACTAAATAACGGATATACTTAATACAATACATTACATATATAGACATTTTTTATTATGCATAGAAAATACCCAGAACACCCTGAACAAATATCTGCAGATCGTACAACTATTTGTTCCGAGGCGGGCATGGAACCCGCAACCTACTGCGTCGCTGTCCGGTCCGGATGTATGTAAGTAATAAATTTTGCTAGTTGCAAAGACTTATCTCGCTTGTTTGGAACTCTGAGGGCCTACCACAGATTTGTAATTTGTTACAACTCGGAAAAACGAACACAGAATTGCGAGTCGTAATGTAGTTTTTGTATGCAGAAAATGATAAGCGCCCTTAACGGACTTGTTGAGAAACTCATTAAACCATATATATAAACAAATATCGACTCGCAATTCGATAGTCGGGATACCGAATGCAAAACATAAGCAAACCTGTACTAGACCCTCTGATGTCTAAATGTAGGTTAACTGCTTCTCGCCTTCGTTCAGAGTTGTTGTATATCTCTGATCGAAGCTTCTCGCTATATGGCAGTCATATAATGGTTCCCGCTTTTTATAAAACAAGGGCCCACCCAACGCCCTTTAACGCGTCAAAATTCTAATAAGAAACTGATGACGCTGACAAGTTAGAGTTAAATATTAGCAAAATAATCCATGGGATCAATACGGATGCACCCAAACCTACGCAGCTAACGAAAGCGAATAAAATTGCGCTTCTATCGTAAATATCTCTTTTACCTTTCAACGTATAGTACGTTGATAAAATAAATATGAGTAGCATATAACATCAATTAGGTAGCCATCTTTACCTTATTAGTATACCCTCTATTCATACTAAATATTTCAGTTCTACCATTTTTTTGCCGTCGCACGAGTTGTACATTTGCCGTAATTGTTGTTGGTTTAAAGTACAGTTCTACCTTTATAATGCGAACTGCTAAGGACTGAGGTTCTAACGTCGTCTGTCTTTCCTGAAAACTCTAAATCTGGGTCTCTTCAAGGCTAGAGTGAATAGGTGCCTTCTAGACCTTTGTGCTGCATCTTTGTCACTTACGAACAGGTGAGAAAAAATACAAAGGTCAATAAAGGGAAAAAAAACAAATGTAAGTAGTTAGGGACTTCCTTAAATAAAAAATAACTTTTTTAACGACTTTTGGCCATAGATAGTCGATAATTATTGTAATTATACCATATTATTAGTAATCGAGACACTTATCAAATACTGGTCAGGACTTATTTCCTCATAATCGTTTCCCAAAAGGTCAAAGTGTCAAACATCGACCTTTAAAAAACATTATTAGACACATTTCTGACTAACTATTCTGCCTTGAAACTATTCAATGTCCTTTAAATTCCTATCCAGCAGGTGAAGTAATAAGTAGGTACGTTAGTTACAGCAATGTCGTAGAATAAGCAATCAAATCGCATAAAATTTAAATAAAAAATCACTAAACCAGTCTTCTAATTAAAACTAACAATGACTGCGCGAGCGCTCCGCCATGTTTTAAATTCGACCAATCACGTCGTCGCCCGCCAAGGTCGGTGGCAATGTCAAAACGGGTAATAGATCGTAGCTTCCTAGTAGATTGTCTAGGCCACGTTGCTATGATAGATAAGAGTTTGGAAGCCATTTTGTTTTAGTTACACGCAGCATTATCGGGTTTTGGATAACGGAGATAACTTTGAAAGGACTGATAAACATTTATGGCTACAAACGCCCATGTTTTTAGACGCTTTTTTTACTTGACCTGTTAGTATTACCTTCTTATGTTAGTGTGGAAATTATCTTGAAACTGAATTATGAACCGGTTAAACCAGACCGATTGAGGTGAATTTTGCATACATGTCAAGTTCCGATGTCAATACATGGTGACCAACGGAACTCCTCGATGGATAATAGTAGACTGGCCGTGTTTAGGCTCATTTTGAGCAGCACACGATCCAAATACTAATTTTATAAAAGCTTAACTACCTCGGTATGGTATATAGTTATTTTGCGATTGCCCATAGTAGCTTACTTATTATTAACCAAATAATCGACCTACATAATTCAGACAGTAAATATCCATGTATAATCATCATCATCATCATCATCATCAGCCTTCAGACGTTCACTTCTGGACGATAATACAATAATACAATGTCATAAGGATATATGTAACTTTATAAGACGCACCGGACCCCGTCACAACACAGGCTCTTTCCCCCTATTTTTTATTTTGGTCGAATATTAACCCATACCACAGAATAAATAATAGTACAAGTACCCCCACTTAAAGCTGAAAGCCTAGTAAAGGTTTGTCTAAATTTTGCATTCGATAAAAACAAATTTCGACTCGCAATTCGATAGTCGGGGCTATCGAATTGCGAGTCGAAATTTGTTTTTATGTATGATTTTAATGAGTTTCTCAACAATTCCGCTAGGGCGCTTATGTTTTCTGCATACAAAAACGACATTTCGACTCACAATTCTGTTTCGTTGTTCCGAGCATCGACGTCGTTTTTTACTTTGGTCGAAGGTTCCGAGTGGTTCTAAACTTGTACAAGAACTAGAATCCAAAACCGGGATTACCCCCGATTAACCGGGGATCCCAGAGAGCTAGTTATCTCACCATCTTAATATTTCTAAAAGCCTTGAAATTAAAAAGCTGCTTCACCTTTAGTAATTGCCAATAATAATAAGCCACCTCGTAAATACCATTGTCCCGTCCCGTCCTAAACCAACTGAGAAAGCTCACCCTGACCTTAGAAACCAGCCTCGGGCCATACATCCATAATTTGTAGTTTCGGTTATGGAAAAGAAGAGAGAATGTAGGTACACGATAAATACGCAAATTGAATTCGGTCTGTGTGGTGCGGTGTGTCCGGCCTGAGAATAGACCCCTCCGTCTCCTCCCGTGGATGTCGTAAAAGCCGACTTAAGGATTACCCGGACTTGTTGATAAAATTCGTTCGTATAAGATTTGTCCTGGCTGCTAGCTTATTATTAGAATGTGTTATTACTGGAAGAAAGCATTAGCTGAGTCAGTCGTGGGAAGCAATGGCGGCGATGCTCTCACCACTTGTCACGTCTATATCCCACGATGGTGCAACCCACTGTGAAAAGAGGCCCTTTAAGACTCTGCCTACCCTTTCGGGGAAAGAGGCGTCTGTCTATGTATGTATGTATGAATTCTGTCTCAAAACATTGTACTTATTGTAAAATCGGTATTGTAACATTGGTACCATTGCTTTATTATGGACTTCCTTAGAGCATGGCGGCCTCTGATGTGGGCTTCGGTCTCGCAGCGCGCTCAAAAGAGTCCGAAAAAAGACACCCGCCGCAATAAAAGTAATGTTTCTTTTATTTATATAAAATTGGCGTCGATGTGCCGGTAAAGTTTTAGTAAAACGGTGGCTGTTTTACTAAAACTTTGGGAGACAGTTTCCACCAATTTGAAAAGCCACGCTATTCACTTCCATTTAATTTCAATACAATGTTTAAAATGCCACCAATATAACACAAAATAACTAAAAAAAGACTAGAAAAAGAAATAAAATTAAAGTAGACGACGTCTCTTTTCAAAAATGGCGGAAAGATACCGAAATGTTAATCTTCATCGTATTTCCAAAGGCATACAACAGTTCAAAACAAAATGTCGATAAATTTTCTCGTTTACAAAAAATACTTTAATTTTATTGGTACCACACCACCACAGTTATGTTCCAGGGTAAATAAAAAAAAACTGGACAGTTCACACAACATTATCTAGCCCCAAGCTAAGCAGAGCGTACTATTATTTATTCTGTGCCATAACACATGGCACAGAATAAATAATAGTACGTTATAGACACTAGATAACTGATATACTTAATACAACACATTACATTTTTTTATTATACATAGAAAATACCCAGAACACCCTGAACAAATATCTGCAGATCGCACAAATATTTGTCCCGAGGCGGGAATTGAACCCGCAACCTCCTGCGTCGCAGGGGAACCTTCGCCCGCCGCGCTACAGAGGTTGTCAAACGAAAACTCTGGGGTAACTCATTTCCGTTTTACGCCAAAATGGCTAGAAAATCCAAAAACCCTGGGTTTAATATTTCTATTTACCTACCAATTTTTATCAAAATGTACAAAGCCGTTTTATTGTGAGATCACGACAAACACCCATACATCACCATTCAATCCACTTTAATACATTTGTAGCGGGAGGTAACTATATAAAATTCATACCGACATAAAGTGACCGGGTAACCGGGTGGCCTTTATCCGGTGCGTAAAACCTGTCAGAGTTAATCCGGTTATTCACGGTCCAGCCCAAATTGGTGTAACTGGATCGAGAAAAAACTAACGAGTTCTGGAAATAGGGGGGTTTCAGAGGCTCTTTCCCCAAACAGGTAGGCAGAGCCTCAATGGGTCTTTTTCACGTGAGTGACACAATCGTATGAATATAGACGTGACCAGTGGTGAGCTCATCGCCGCATCGTCTCACGACCTCTGTAGCGCGGCGGGCGAAGGTCCGTCTGCGCAAGAGGTTGCGGGTTCGATTCCCGCCTCGGAACAAATATTTGTACGATTTGCAGATATTTGTTCAGGGTGTTCTGGGTATTTTCTATGTATAATAAAAAATATCTACCTATGAATTGTATTATATTAAGTATATCACCTATAGCACAATATTAAAATAAAATTAAAATAATGCTGGACAGTTCAGACAACATTATCTAGCCCCAACCCAGCAGAACTTAGCTCCTCATAAACCACGCAGCGGATTTTGATTAGGTTTTCACCATCAGTTGGAATTTTTTTCACAAAACGAAAGGGATACTTCGAATTATTAGCCTCTTTTTTTTCTAAACTACACCTATGCGAAGTCGGGCGGATCGCCAGTATATTATAAAGTACTTTCGAAGTGAAAGGAGGTTCATGGAGGCTCTGCCTACCCCTTCGGGAATCAGGAATGAGGCGTGTTAGTATCCCGGTTTAAGATATTTCCCGAACTAGCTAGTGAGACTTCAAAAGTTTGGATGGCTCGGTAAGCCTCTACCCGAAACCAAGGCACAGTCACACCAAACGCTAGTGTTGAGCACATCCAGTTGCGAATAAATGCCACCCGCTTAGTGCTAGTGACGTGCTCGATAAAATATCGATATCGATTCATTTGTATTTCATCGCGTCACTGATATCTTCTTAGTCACCCAGTGCTTGTAAATTACCTGGGGGGCGACTCTCGGATTGTAGACATTGATGTCGAATAGAGATATGTCGAAACAAGATGGCAAATGTTGAATAAAATCTCGACATTCGCCATCTTGTTTCAAAATAGGTATCTCTATTCGACATCAATGTCTCGAATCCGAGAATTGCCCACCAGGTTAGAATAATAAGCAAACTAAGGTATAAATATAGTTTCTTATTTAAACTTTAAATAGGTAGTATGACGCATATTTTTTCTAATTTATGTTTGTTAGCCGCATGTCCGGGGACCACTGGGCTAAGATAACTACAGAGTGGGTTCCGAACGCGCGTCGGCCATGTGGTAGACCCGGACGGCGTTGGCGGGATGAGCTTGACTCCCACAAAAGGACTGGCCACAAATAGCTCAAAGAAAAAAATTGGAAGAAGGAATGGAGGCCTTTGCCCTGCAGTGGGAAACTTCCGGCTTATAAATTAAAATTTCAAGCAAATAAGTATGTACCTACTTAATTCAGAAGAGTCGCAAAAAGTGTTTTTATTTTTAAGGGATTTCGGGATATTTTGTTGTGTACAAAAACATACCTAAAATCAATTTAAATTTGATACCGCTTTGTCATCGGTTTCGGTGCAACTTTTTATAATATATTATGGGGTGAAAATTATTTCCGGTAATTAGAAAAGAGCCCCTGTAGATGCGACTTTTGCATGGGGTGTTCTTTTAAAATTGTTAGTTTCTTTGGAGTAGCATGTGTTGATGTTCACTGTTTTTCTTTAGTATGACACTACCAAAATAAATCACTTAAAATAAAGCGATTATTTTTATCGATAAAACATTATCCCAACACTATTTATTTCAAATCGCGTTATATTACAATCAGAGAATACAGCGTGGCGGTGAATTTCCTACAGCCTGAAACTTTCAGTAACAAATAATTCCACCCACTCAAAAACCAACTTTATCACAACAGCGCAAAGTCTCAAATCCAGAAGAAAGTTCAAGAGGTATATCTGTGTTGTTTTCGGATGCAACTTATTTGTGAAAACAGGAGTGTGAGAGAGAGAGGTTCGGGGGTGTTATACGAGTGCGAGAGTGATAGAAATACACTAAATTTACGAAGCCACAGGTGGTGTACCTCGGGTACAGACGCTGGTACAATTGGAAAACGAATATTTTGAGATGAAAACCTATTTTTTCACTTGAAATATACAGAAATATGAGATAGTAACGTTTTATCTAGGGTACTCCATTAGGTCTCGGAAAACGCAAGGAATTAGCAAGCTGAAGTGGCAATGGGCAGGCCATATAGCTCGCAGAAATTATAGCCGTTGTGGAAGAAAGGTTCTCTATAGTGGCGACCACAAACCCAACGACACAAAAGAGTATTACCCCCCTTTCGATGGACCAAATACATTAGGAAGGCGGTGGATCGAGGCGGCTTAAATTCAAAGTCAAAAGTATTTTTTCACAAGGATCATTTTGAATCGTCTTATAAAATAAACTTACTCCTGTTCCTACGCGTCTAAACCTAGAAGAATCAGGCAACAAACACGGCTCGGCTTTAATTGATGATCCTTCATCCTACTACGCTCAAGACCGTTCGTCGTGGCATTCTATGGGGGAGGCCTATGTCCAGCATTGGACTACTGTAGGCTGATGATGATGATGATGATTAAAACTAGGTATATAAAGCTTGCCGCGGCTTCTTTTGTATTTTTTCAGAATAAAAAGTAAGCTATAACTCAATCCAGGTCATAATCTATCCGTGTACCGAATTCCAACCAAATCGGTGGCGTGATTGGCAAACATCCAAATATCGTAACTTTGTAATTTGTGATATTAGTGAGTTGCGCCGGGTTATGTTCATGTCAACAACATGTCATGTTGGGTTGTGTTCAATTCACCCCAGCCGGGGCCCAGTGGGTGTCTGTCTCCTCAGACAGACCGAAACCCGTACCGTAGCTCTTAAACGGGTGAACCGTTTTTTTTTTTAGTCTGAAAGCAGTTTTTCTAGCGATGGTTCTTAGACATGTTTTATAAAAATCGGTTCAGCCGTATGATTGCGCTAAGGGTTTTTTAATATTTAACTTTCTTCTTGTATTAAATCACGTCTATATGATTACGTAAAACTATAAAGGCGTGAACGTTCATCATCATAATCTCAGCCCGGAATCACCCACTGCTAGGTATAGGCCTTTCTCTTTTGCCAGCCTCCTCTGTCATGTGCGTCTCTCAACCAGGTATTGCCCGCGACGGATACAATGTCGTCGATCCATCTCGCTTTCGGACGACCCGGATTTCTTCAGCCTGACTTCAACCACCATTCCGTTGAGGCTTTACTCCATCGGCCTTTACCTCATCTGGCCAGGTGTCCTTCCCAGCTCCACTTGAGGCTTATCGCTCTGTCTCCGACGTCATAGACTTTCGTCCGACGACGGATCTGTGTTGCGGACTCGGTTTAAAAGTGTAATGCCAAGCATAGCTCGCTCCATGGCCCGTTGTGCAACGTTAACGTTAGGTGTCGCGTAATTGGATCATCATCATCAGCTAGTATAAGTGCTGGAGGCCCCCTTAGCCACGACAACCATCTTGAGCCACCCCCTACCTACCCAACTCCTGCAAACTTTAAAATGCAAAAACTATAATTGGTCAAAACTTATAACAGTGTAGAAAATTGCAAAATTCAAGTCGATAATTCTCACATTTCAGTTCACAAATGCGTGAGAATAGTGACATCTGTTGCAACTTTATGAAGTCATTTTCATTTTTGCCTGCTTGATACATACCTGTCCATCGTTCTGCATAATTTTAACTAATAATTTGCGTAATTGAGCCTCAAAGGAATTATATAGTACGTTAAAACCAGTATTCAAACGGTGGGCTAATTCACACGTGGCCTTTTTATATACTAGTGGATAAAAATGACGCTGCAATATTTAACCCCCAACGCAAAAACGACGGGGTGTTATAAGTTTGACGTGTCCATGTGTGTGTGTACGTGTGTGTAACAGACAAACACACAAACACACAGACACACGTCTGTGTGTTTGTGTGTCTGTCTGTGGCATCGTAGCTCCGTTTTTTTTTGTAGGTTGTATTAGTCGGGAGTATTCTTAGCTATGTTTGATCAAAATCGGTTCAGCCGTTTCATTGCGTTGAGAGATTCTTTAATTTTTACAAAATTAATTACCTACTTTTTTTGTATTTCAATACACCGATACATAATCATCACTGAGCATACAATTTCGCCAACATAACCAACTATTAAGGCGCATACAACAGTCAAATTCCATCACTTTCAAACTCATTAAAGTTCAGATAGTAAGTAAGAAAGTGACAGAATAGCGCTCGCGGAACGAAAAGTAAAGTGAAAATCATAAAATTTGCCACATTAAAAACCGTCGCATCACAGAATCATACATTCAACTTGAAGATTGAATTCTAGTGAAAAGTAAAGACTTTTCACTAGAAACGGAATATTTACCATGATTCTTAAGTTTTATGTGTTCCCGATATTTCGGCACAGTTGCATGCGCCATGATCACGGGAGAACTAACGTCTTTGCGAGTAGATGTTACGATCTACCCTCTTTCTCACTCTTTTATTACGAACGACACCACTACCATCGGTTTCTTATTTAAATTTAATTGTCACACTTCACCCCAACTAGACACACAACACTAACAAAAAAAACATGGTAAATATCCCGTTTCTAGTGAAAAGTATGTACATAACCATGATAGTTTCAAAAGTTATATAAAGTTGATACATTCAAGTGAAAGAAAAAGTACAAAATTCTAAGTCGTTTAGAAGTTGAATCAAATTTTAAGTCGAAAACACTGCACTTTGTTATTTTTCTTAACATGGTCACAGATAACATAATACACACATGGTTAATGAACAGGTTTAACATTTTTGTACGTTTACTTTAAAGATAAAATGTCAATGAACGACATTTTTTTTTAGCACTTAACATTGACTCCTCTATTAGTGGAAAGCCTCCAAATAAGACAAATTAAACAAATGTTTTCATACAATATCTGTTTTTGTTATAACGGTTCAAGCGATGGCCCACCTGATGTTAAGCGGTACCCTCTGCCTATGAGCAGTGCATTACCACATAGGTCACGTCCACCTAGGACGCGCCCTATGTGGCATTGCACTGCGCCCACCACCCTGAGACATAAAGATGAAAAGTCTCATGTGCCTGTAATTTCACCGGCACCCTTACCCTTCAACCAGAACACAGCCATGGGAGCACTCCTGCTTTGCGGCAGAAATAGGTATGGTGGTAGTACTTCCCCGCACGAACTCTTTCACAAAAAAGCTCTACTACTACTGACATAACAGCTCTACTCCTGCGGAGTCCTGCGTGATCTTGAGCTTCTGAATGCGGTCAATAATTAGCGACCAGTGCCATATTAGTAGTAGTAGAGCTTTTTTAACCCTCGACGCAAAAACGAAGGGGAGTTATAAGTTTGACGTGTCTGTGTGTGTGTGTGTGTGTCTGTCTCAATGTAGCTCCCGAACGGATGAACCGATTTCGTTTTATTTTTATTTTAAACGTGTATTTTTCGGGAGTGTTCTTAGCTATGTTTGATCAAAATGGGTTCAGCCGTTTTATTGCGTTGGGGGTTTTTTAATTTTTACAAAATTAATAACTTGTTGTGAAAGAGTTCGTCCGGGCAAGTACTACCATACGTATTTCTGCAGCAAAGCATTAGTGCTTGCACTGCTATGTTCCAGTTTCAAGGGTGTCGGTGAAATACAGGCACATGATACTTTTCGTCTTTATGTTTCAGGGTGGCGGGCGCAATGCAATGCCACATACGTAGGTGGACGTGACCTCTATGTGATAATGCACTGTTCATAGAAGAAGAAGAAGAAGAAGAAGAAGAAGAAAAAAAATATATTTATTTGTATACATAAGCTACACAGAAACACATATTAAACTAAGAAGAAACAGATATGAAGGTGCGAGGTGTAACTCAAGTAACAAAATGGCTCTTCAGCTTGAGTTGGTTGACAGCAAGCTAGCAACCAACGCTGGTCTTCCGGCAGAACCACTTGTTGGCGTTACGGCTAACTACTCACAACGACTATACAACAACACACTAACATAAAGAAAACTAATAATAAGAATAATACTAAAAGTAAGGTATGCTTGCTGCCGTGGACTCGATCGAACGTATAGCTTTCAGTCTTATAGGTGAGCAACATAATATGGCGGAGACTAAGATCCAGAGTCTCGAGCACCGCCGTAAGGTTGCATGCCTTTCGATCTTCTATAGGTTGCATTTCGGGGAATGCTCCCAGGAACTGCACGATCTGATCCCACCATCTCGTTTTAATCATAGGACGAGCAGGCGTACGGCTCAGTACCATCCTTACCTCATTGGTATACCTTCTATTCGCACAAAACGTTTCGGTTCTACCTTTATAGTGCGAACTGCTAAGGAGTGGAATACACTACCGTCGTCTGTCTTTCCTGAAAACTGTAATCTGGGTCTCTTCAAGTCTAGAGTGAATAGGTGCCTTCTAGACCTTTGTTCTCCATCTTCGGCCACATCGTCACTTACCAACAGGTGAGATCGTGGTCAAACATAGGACTATCAATGTAAAAAAAAAAGAAAACAAAAGTGGGCCATATGCTAGTTCCATCATTCCAATTAGTACAAAAAAGAAATGTCATCACTGGCAACAACTAATTACGACAAAATATAGAGACATCCAAAACCGAGAAAACACTAAAATGTAGCGTATCTTAGAATGGCCTCGACCCAAATGCACCATGTAAATATAAACTTGATAAATAAACTACTAAAACTGATTAAATTGGTATTTGGTTAATATAAACTTCACGAACATAATTCTAGATCACAGCTCTAGTTATAAGAAGTAAGTTTAAAAGGACAATCGCTAGTCTTGTATGTATTAATCTATTTGACATTGACTATATTTTATTTATTTAGTAATTAGACATAATGTACCATTATTTGACATTTCATTAAATCATATCCTACTAATATATAAATGCGAAAGTTTGTGTGTGTGTGCGTGTATTTGTTACTTCTTCACGCTAAAACGGCTCGACGGATTTAGATGAAATTTTGGAATGGAGATATCTTGACGCCCGGAATAACACAAAGGCACATTTTTCCACATTTCCCACGGGATAGAGACCTATGCGGGTAACACCGCGGGGCGCTGCTAGTATGTAATACTTTTATATGTAGTATGCAATACTAGCAGTGCCCCGCGGTTTCACCCGCGCAAGTGTGGATCCTGTGGGAATATTGGGATGAAAATGTGCCTATGTGTTATTCCGGGAGTCCAGTTAAATCCATACCAAATTTCATCCAAATCCGTCTAGCCGTTTCAGCGTGAAGAAGTAACAAACACATGCACACACTCACAAACTTACGCATTTATAATATTAGTGGCTTTTTTATGCCTAAAATTCCTGTGTACTCACCTTGTTAGGTACTTAGTTGTGTTTGTCCAGATCGACCCAAATGTCCTTCCCTTATCCAAAAGTGTACTTTTTAGGGATCCGTACCCAAAGGGTAAAACGGGACCCTATTACTAAGGCTCGGCTGTCCGTCTGTCTGTCTGTCTGTCTGCCTGTCCGCCTGTCACCAGGCTGTATTTCATGAACCGTAATAGTTAGACAGTTCAAATTTTCACAGATGATGTATTTCTGTTGCCGCTATAACAACAAATAATAAAAAACAGAATAAAATAAATATTTAAGGGGGCTCCCATAAAACAAACGTGATTTTTTTGCTCGTTTTTGCTCGATATTGATAACGGCAACAGGTAGACGCTTGAAATATTCACAGAATATTTAGTTATACGAGTATATTCACTTTAAAAATAAATAATTGATTTAAAATCAAACAAATATTCAAAGGGGGGCCCATGCAACAAAAGTTTTTTTTTTTGCCGTTTTTATATATAATGGTACGGAACCCTCCGTGCGCGAGTCCGACTCGCACTTGGCCGGTTTTTTCTATAGAGTCGTGTTTGTCCGGTACGACCCAAATGTCCTTCCCTTATCCAAAAGTGTGGCTTTTAATAATTTGGAAGCAAACGTGTACAATCAGTCCTTCAGTCAGGAAAACAGAGGCATTATTATTCCACATATTGAGTTATATTGCTCTTGAAAGTTTGTAAGGCAAAAGGTTACTGACCTAAGGCATGGTGATCAAGAAAAAGCCATTTATATGACAAACGAACAAATATGTCCTATGGGGCATGCTATATAAACTGCCACATCGTTTACTAAGCTTATTGCAATGAGGGCTTTTCATTAACGAATTAAAAAAAAGTAGTTCGATTTGCCTCGATAGATGGCGCTGACTCAAGTATACTTGTCAAAGTAACAAATGCAATGTCTGTGATTTTTTGTGAATATCACGAAGCTCGCCACTGACCCCCTGTGTGGAATGATGGTCTCGTTAACTCGATAAGCTACAGCAAAGTTAATTTGAGGAGAAAAAACTAACGTAACATTCTATAATCACTACGTTGTTGACGTTGACATTTCACTTTATTTTGACAGAGCTACTTTAGCTTGTACAGAGCTATTGCTTGTGCCATCTATTTTCAAGGCTATAAACATGATGTGAAACGGCCGTGAAACCCCCTCATTGGATGCGCATACCACATGTTAACATTTTGGAGAGTGAAATAAGTGCTCATTTTACCAATATTTCTCAAAAAAAACTGTTTCATAAAAAAATTACAAATATCACTTTCAGTATTAGTACCGGCCGCAAATCATCATCATTATCTCAAGACACTTCCAGTGCTTATTTAAAAAGTATTTCTCAAAAAAGGATTCTATCAAAACCATCAAAAATAATGATCCACTAGTTCCGGCATCTAGCCATCAAAGTTCTATACAACTCAGTGCTCATTTTTTGAGTATTTTCCAAAAAAAACTGTTTCTTTCAAAACTGACAAATATCTACTCAGTAGTACCGGCCTCAAGTCTTCATCCTTATCTCTAAAACACTTGTAGTGCATAATTAAAAAGTATTTCTCAAAAAAGGATTCTATCAAAACCATCAAGTATAAAGATCCGTCCCGGGAAGTACTACCACCATACCTGTTTCTGCCGCAAAGCAGTAGTGCTCGCATTGCTGTGTTCCAGTTTGAAGGGTATGGCTGCCGGTAAAATCACAGGTACATGAGACTTTTCATCTGTATGTCTCCGGGTGGCGGGTGCAGTGCAATGCCACATAGGGTGCGTCCTAGGTGGAAGTGATCTATGTGATAATGCACTGTTCACAGGCAGAGGGTACCGCTTAACATCAGATGGGCCATCTGCTTGATCCGTCATTCCAAGCAGAAGTATAAAAAAACCTCAAAAATAAAAATGCACTAGTGCCGCCCTCTGTCCATCAAAGTATATCACACAACAAGTATTTCTCATAAAACGTATTCTATGAAATGTGTCGCTAAATCCAGTTTCACCAGCGCTGGTCTTAACTGTTGCTTCTCCGTTCTAGCGTGTATTCGTACATCTATTGTATTGATTTTGTTCGATTCTCGTCTGAGACGACGGCTTTTTACTTGTAATTGCAGGAATCACATTATATGTTACGATATGTTATGTTACAACGGTGTATTGAGACTATTTGAGACGATGAAACAGGGTATTGAGTTAAAGAATATACCTAATAGAATGGTTATGACGACCTCTAAGGTTACCTGGAAGAAATCGCTTTCAGCGATCAGGCCGCCCATCGTACTGTCATTTGATTTAGTTAAATCATATCGTGTTTTATTTGGCCAAGAAACCGTTTTTAACATATACAACTTTATACGAAATCCTGTAAGAAACCATTCAAAATAATAGTTTATCAATGCGTCGCCTTAAGTGAAGATGGGGCACTTATTCACTCTAGCCTTGAAGAGACCCAGATTATAGTTTTCAGGAAAGACAGACGACGGTAGTGTATTCCACTCCTTAGCAGTTCGCATTATAAAGGTAGAACTGAAACGTTTGTGGTATACTAATGAGGTAAGGATGGTACTGAGCCGTGCGCCTGCTCGTCCTATGATGAAAAGGAGATGGTGGGATCAGATCATGTAGCTCCTGGACACATTTCCCGAAATGTAACCTATAGAAGATCGAAAGGCATGCAACTTTACGGCGCTGCTCGAGACTCTGGATCTTAGTCGTTCGTTTCGTAATCAGCCATTGAACGTCTTGAACCGCCTCCATACACTAAATTCTTGCGAACGTTACAAAGTCATCATCTATCAAGTGGGGAGCATCCTATACTGCACTTATTACAAGCTTTTATTTAACTTGTAATGTATGTATGTTTGTCTGGGTGGAATCTTGCAACTGAATTTTAAAGCAGTTATCCTCAACCGATTGCGATGATATTTTACATACCTGTCAAGTTCCGATGACAATGCAATATTATGGTGACAGCGAGCTGATCTGATGATGGAGACGGAAGGTGGACAACCGAACTCCTCGAGGGATAATAGTAAACCGGCCGTGCTTAGGCTCATTTTGATCAGCACACGGTTACGATCACTAATTCATAAAAGCTTGTATTGAAAAATATATTTTTCACACAAAAACTTATATTAAATAATGCTGGACAGTTCACACAACTTTATCTATCCCCAAGCTAAGCAGAGCTTGTGTTATGGGTACTTAGATAACTGATATACTTAATACAATATATTACATAGATAGATATTTTTTATTATACATAGAAAATACCCAGAACACCCTGAACAAATATCTGCGATCGCACAATTATTTGTTCCGAGGCGGGAATTGAACCCGCAACCTCCTGCGTCGCAGGCCAAGTTTCACCCGCTGCGCCACAAAGGTCGTCATATGAACTTAGCTTCCTATATTATTGATGACCTCTGGGCGATGGGTGAGAGAGCTGGCTGAGATTTGAGAGGTGCGGCTTCGATTCCCGCTGCGATACAAATGTGTGTATGATCTGCAAATATTAGTTCCGCGTCTGTGTGCTGAGGTACCATGGTACTCGTAGTTCGTCCTGACAGCCACGACGCAGGGAATCCTAGTGTGAAGTTTTATTGACTTTCGGGTGCTATTTATTTATTTTATTTAACAAAACACTTTTTTGCCTTTCGGGGTCAAGACACTGGGTCCGTGGGCCAGTCGCATTTTCAAAATTCTTTCAGGGTGTCTGGTCGAAGCGACGCGTGACCCGAGAGCTGGCTCTTATCTGGCTCAACGCATTAGTATTGCCATTCAGCGTGGCAATACAACCAGCATCTTAGGGACGCTTCCGTCTGGTAGTGATTTGGATCAGTTAAGCTACCTTTAGATCGTTAGCAGCGGTCTTCAGGTAGCACAACTGTTTCATATGTTTATTTTTTTAATTTTGTACATACCTTGTGTTAGTTGTATTATTCTTTCTGTAAATAAAAGTCTTGTATTTTTATGTTTTTTACCTATTTTAAAAAATGTCATCAGCTCCCCACGTTATTCAATCCAGAAAAACACCCTATTACGTAAGACACCCCAATCTCATAGTTTTCGTCAATGCACCACCCTTTGTCTCTTCGTTTTAAAAAGGGGGTTTGAGTAGTGGGGCGCTCAATCGATAGGGGGTGGTGTGGGGTGGGGGTGAAACGGATCGCCGTCTAAAACCGTGGACATCGGCCTCCCTCTTTCTTATAGGGAATTTTGAAATTTTCATTCGAGCTCCTTGATAATGGGATAATAATATGCTAGAATGATACGGCCAATTCCCTTATTCATTTTAAAACCTGAAAGTTTGTGATAATGAAATGAGAAATTGACTGAAAATTGGTGCATTCTGCTTCATCATTATAATAGTTATTATTCTAATTTTGATAGATGCGGCAGAAAATTCTGCATAGCATTTAGTCCTCCGACCCTAAAATTTTCTTGTGTTTTGTGCAATAAAGAAAGAAATAGATTAAAGTAGGACAGTTATATAAATCATTGGAAAGAATGAAGACTCTAATTCGTCTAATTAACCAAAATTCTAGCTAAAGTTCTCGGAAAACCTTAGAAGTTTCGGTTACATTTCGATGTATTGTCAGTTGAATAGAATAATACATTGTGACATTTATAACAAATAAATAACAAATAATGCTGGACAGTTTACACAACATTATCTAGCCCCAAGCTAAGCGGAGCTTGTGTTATGGGTACTAGATAACTGTTATACTTTATACAATGCATTACATAGATTGATATTTTTTATTATACATAGGAAATACCCAGAACACCCTGAACAAATATCTGCATATCGCACAAATATTTGTTCTGAGGCGGGAATTGAACCCGCAACCTCCGGCGTCGCAGGCGAACGTTCGCCTGCCCCGCCACAGAGGTCGTCAATATGACATCACACTGAATCGGAATGTGATTTCTTATTACGAGAAATGGGTTTCATTCAGTTTCAACTTAAACTAAAAAAAAAGCTCTGAAAAAATGGTTTGTGACTGATGGTCCAGTGTGGTGAATGGGTTATTTGCGCTTCGAGCTACCTCGAACCTTTTTATTAGCTAATGTTCTTTTTTTTGTAATTTTTTTAACTTTGGTTGACCTTTGTGTGACCACGATCTCACCTGTTGGTAAGTGACGATATGGCCGAAGATGGATAGGTATTGTTTAGTATTAGTAATAAGGGAAGCCATATGTATAGGTAAACTAAATCCAATAAACCCTTGCGTGAGTAGGTGTAGATGTGTGTGTATGTGTTTGTGTGTGTGTGTGTGGCGCGTGTGAACATTAGTAGACCTTTGTTTGTCCACGATCTCACCTGTTGGTAAGTGACGATGTGGCCGAAGATGGAGCACAAAGGTCTGGAAGGCACCTATTCACTCTAGCCTTGAAGAGACCCAGATTATAGTTTTCAGGAAAGACAGACGACGGTAGTGTATTCCACTCTTTAGCAGTTCTCATTATAAAGGTAGAACTGAAACGTTTAGTACGAATAGAGGGTATACTAATGACTTAACCTAACACACGTGTGATCGCCAACGCGTCGCGGCCCGGGGATCACGTGACAGGCGGCCCTTGAACCGCCGGAACTTCACCCCTTTCGGTCAGGAGTCAGGGCTCAAGTAGGTCTTCACACTTTCTGTAGGGACCCACCCACACCATAAATAAGCTAAAGCTCACATCATGCATTACGATGTTCCTAACTTTTTTCTACAGCGCTTGTATTATCATCATCAGCCTCTAAGACTTCTAAATGGTCAGAAACGTTAGCAGGAGAATAGTAACAAAAGTATGTCGTCATTTTCATAGTAGTCGTAGTTTGTTCATCTTGCCCATGTTTGTTGACCCACCTATTGTGGAGACGATGTTGAGGTCTATGAGCGAGAAGATTATAGTAGATTATGCTCTAAGGGAATAAAGCAGTGTCTTACGTCGCGGGCGGCATATTGAACCCTGAGCGTAACGAGAGACTCAGGAGTTATTGAGTCCTGAGTGAAGCGAGGGGTCAAGCTGCCCAAGACGAAAAAGGGCATTATTCCAGAGGAGCATTTTTTTTTTTTTTAACATTGATAGACCTTTGTTTGAGCACGATCTCACCTGCTGGTAAGTGACGATGTGGCCGAAGATGAAGCACAAAGGTCTAGAAGGCACCTATTCACTCTTGACTTGAAGATACCCAGATTATAGTTTTCAGGAAAGACAGACGACGGTAGTGTATTCCACTCCTTAGTAGTTCGCATTATAAAGGTAGAACTGAAACGCATACTTTACTTTTCATACCATCTGCGAGACAATAAAAAATCACTGAAAATCACAGCACCAAACAGCACAAACGTCTTTTGTTTCTTATTCTTTGTAAACGCACCTTTTTTTGAGTTCTGTTTATGGTGGCCTGTTCGATTTTCGAATAAACCTCTTTACGCTAATTTATGGGCATTTTTTTAAGTAGATTTTTCCACGATTGTGACGTACCAAATTCAAATCACTGTATTCCCTAGGGAGATTCATACAACTTTATATCCCTTACGAGACAATGCTTTCCTTTTTTTTCTGTACTTTTCACACAAATACTTTACGTTGAGGTTGCATGATGTTGTAATTGGACATTGTCGAGCAGGTGGTGTGAAAACGTATTTTAATGCTTGTGATATCACCGAAATCACGAGTTTAGGTACAATACGTTGTTTCAATAAATATTGTGAAACCTAAATACCTATGTCTGCAGTTGCTATGCACTCATTGATATGCGTCTAGACGAAACTGTATTTTTAAAGGTCGTAGCCCAATGTCATTGTATTCGTTTTAAACTGGAAAATTCGTTTATTTTCCGGATTATTTGTAGAAAAATAACTTTGAAACAAGCATGGTTCTGTACATACTTTTCACTAGAAACGGGATATTTACCATGATTTTTGAGTTTTATTTGTTCCCGATATTTCGGCACAGTTGCATGCGCCATGATCAAGGGAAAACTAACTAAAGTCTTTGCGAGTAGATGTTATTGCTACCTTTTTTCTCACTCTTTTATTACGAACGATACCACTACCACAGATAAAATAATACGTTTCATTGTCACACTTCACCCCAACTCGGCAACTGTGCCAAACTATCGGGAACAAATTAAACTCGAAAATCATGGTAAATATCCCGTTTCTAGTGAAAAGTATATATATACAGTAATTTTAAATTTTCGTTTAAAAAAGGCTTGAGAACGTTTTCTTTGTTTAAAAAGTACACATTAGTTTCAGTGCACTTCAATGTAGTATAAGTTAGTTTTACGTATTATTTTATCTGTGGTTTTACGTTGTTGAGATTCAAATATTTTCAGGACCTCAAGGTTAAAATGGGACCCGTAAATTGAAGAACTTGGGTGTGGTGCCGTTTCAGAGATTGTTTCACGGTGTAGTTACATACATACATACATAGACACACGCCTTTTTCCCCGAAGGGGTAGGCAGAGCCACAACAGGCCTCTTTTCACAGTGGGTTGCACCATCGTGGAATATAGACGTGACAAGTGGTGAGCTCATCGCCGCCATTGCTTCCCACGACTGACTCGGCTAACGCTTTCTTCCAGTAATAACAATAATAACGGTGTAGTTGTTGAGATTAAAATATTTTCAGAACCTCAAGGTTAAAATGGGACCGGTAAATTGAAAAACATGGGTGTGGTGTCGTTTCAAAGGTAGTTTGCCGGTGTAGTTGTAGATATTATAATATGTTCAGGACCTCAAGGTTAAAATGGAACCCAATTTTTTTAAATTTGATACTACTTGAATGACGGAACATGCAGATGGCCCACCTGATGTTAAGCGGTAACCTCTGCTTATGAACAGTGCATTACTTCATTGGTCACGTCCACCTAGGACGTGCCCAATGTGGCATTGCACTGCGCCCGCCACCCTGAGACATAAAGATGAAAAGTCTCATGTGCCTGTAATTTCACCGTTATGAGGTTTGAGCTGTTTCCATCCACCGGCTTCCCACGACTTACAACGTAGTCGAACCAGCGATTTACATCACCGCGTTTAATCCATCCTGTTATTACGTGAAGTATTATGAGTATAGCTCTTAATAAGAGCCTTTGTACTAAAGTGAGATAATACACAATTAATGTCATATTCAATGAAGATTAAAAAATGACATCACCTACGGATGTCAGTTACTAAACAGCCATTATGGGCTACCATAACTTTGGACTAGAATTCAATCAGTCCCGGGCCGTGGACACGTTCACTCACAAAGCGGGCTACCAGCGCTTGTCTACCGGTATGCCTGTTAGTTGAGAGGTTATGATCTGAAAAGGATGTTGCCTTTATAATGAGACCACGTATGTGTGAAAGCTTTACATTAAAAACTATTTCTTCGTAATTACTAAAGAAAAAACAAATAAAAAACTTATCCTTTTGTACTCGTTCCGCCGTTTTTAAAATAAATCGTCGTCTAGTTTGATTTTATTTCTTTTGCTTGTATTTTGTTTTTTTAGTTATTTTGTGCTATTTTGGTGGCATTTTAAACAACCAGTGTAGTGACATGAAGTGTATTGCGTGTCTTTTCAAATTGGTGGAAGTTGTCTACCAAAGTTTTAGATGCCACCGTTTTAATGATGATGGAGGCGGAAGGTGGACAACGGAACTCCTCGCTGGATAAATAGTAGACTGGCAGTGTTTTGACTATTTTGATCAGACACCGTCATCATTAATTTCATAAAAGCTTATTTTGAAATAGATATGTTTAATCCCTGACGCAAAAACGACGGGGTGTTATAAGTTTCACTTGTCTGTGTGTGTTTATGTGTGTGTGTGTGTGTATGGGTGTCTGTCTGTGGCGTCGTAGCTCCCGAACGGACGAACCGATTTCGTTTTTTTTTTAAAGGTGAATTTGTCGGGAGTTTTCTTAGCTATGTTTGATCAAAATCCGTTCAGCCGTTTCATTGCGTTGAGGGTTTTTTTTAATTTTTACAAAATGAATTACTTCTTTTTTATGAAGATTTATGTTTGGGGCGCAGCCTACTTTATGGCTAAATGCACTCTTGTCCATTCTCATTGGCTAGATTTAAAACAAATACTTTTGTCTATGTGACCTTGGCGCTTCGTGTTGAATATTATGATAGTTTAAACAATAGCCCAGTGATCGCTATTTTTAGACGGAAAACGTGATGTTTGTAATTTCACAGCCTTTATTCATGAAACTCATAACATAAAGATTTGATTGTAAATGTACTTTTGAAGCACACGGTGCTCAGGATGTTGAGCACTGGCCCTTTTGTTTGTGAAGCTGTATTTTTTATTTTATTTTTATGAAACTAATCGGCAAACTAAAGTGTAAAGTGGTCACCGTCGCTTATAGACACCGGCAACACCGGGGGTATTGTCGATGCGCTGCCTACCCTGAAGGAATTTAAGAGCATTTTTCTTGAAGTGACGCATGTCGTAACCAAGTGGGAAAACCTCAGATGGAAGCTCATTCCGTTTATAGGTATGGGGAAGAAATGGTCTCGAGAAACGAGTCGTACGAGAAACCCAGGGATCTATGCTGTGTGGATAAGCTTTGTCACGGTGCCGGGAAGAGCGATGGTAACTGTATTGGTCAGTTGAGCTGCGAAGCTACTTCTAAACGCGATGTACTCGACACCAAAATATCATCATCATCATCAGACATAGGTCTCTCCCATAGGGTGCCAGGATCAACGGTCTTGAGCTGCTTCCAACCACCAACTTTCTGCGACCTTTCAAATGTCATCAAATATATATATAGTCTGGTTTTTATATATTACTAGCAGCGCCCCGCGGTTTCACCCGCGTAAGTCTCGATCCCGTGGGAATATAGCGATACAAATGTGCCTATGTGTTATTCTGGGAGTCCAGTTATCCTCATTCCAAATTTCATCCAAATCCGTCCAGCCGTTTCAGCGTGAAGAAGTAATAAACAAACGCACACACACACAAACTTTCGCATTTATAATATTATTCATTTGAATGTTGTTTGTTATGCGTGGTGTGTCCGGCCTAAGAATAGACCCCTCTGTCTCCTCCCGTGGATGTCGTAAAAGCCGACTAAGGGATTACCCGGACTTGTTAATAAGATTCGTTGGTATAAGATTTGTCCTGCTAGCTTATTATGGACTGTGTTATTACCGAAAGAAAGCGTTAGCCGAGTCCTTCGATCAGGAATCTTGATCGAGGGCCGAGTCAGTCGTGGGAAGCAACAGCGGCGATGAGCTCACCACTCGTCACGTCTATATTCCACGATGGTGCCCACTGTGAAAAGAGGCCCATTGAGGCTCTGCCTACCCCTTCGGGGGAAAAGGCGTGTGTCTGTGTGCTATGTACCTATGTGTTTGTCGAATGTTTTTTTCTGTGTTTCTCCCTGAGCTTCGGCATCAGTTTCATCCTCAGTCGTTCGAGCGAGCCTGTTGTCATCGTCCGTCTGTTGAGGATCGCTCTCGACCTCCGCTGACGGCGAACAAGCCCTAGGTTCGTATGGTGCTACTCTCCTCCCTCCGGCCAAACCTGGTGACACGCGCAACACCTTCAAAGTCAAAGTCAAAGTCAAAAAGTATTTTATTCATTGAAATCACAAGGATCATCTTGAATCGAATTAAAAAATAAATTTACATTTACTCCTGTTCCAACGCAACCAGACCTAGAAGAATCAGGCAACAAACACGGTCTGTTTTTTTTTATTATCCTTCTTACTACTAGGCCCCACCTAGCGCATGTGTAGTGCCACGAGAACAAGTGGCCTTACCAATACTTCAGAATTCTACAGGCGAACCACTAAAAACTGCAGACTTTAAATAACTGCAGACTCTGCTAGATCAAAGCCAGGTAGGTATGACACACTGACATACAATTTAACAATGGCCGACTTACTTTTACACGTGCATTACCTATGACTCAAAATAAACGAGTCACATTTAGGTAGGCACTAAAATTTAGACTTTATTTTGCAATAGGTTTTTTTTTATACAACTTGGTGTGACGGATCAAGCATTTGGCCCTCCTGATGGTAAGCGGTAACCTCTGCCTATGAACAGTGCATTACCACATAGGTCACGTCAACCTAGGACGCACCCTATGTGGCACTGCACTGCGCCTGCCACCCTGAGACATAAAGTTGAAAAGTCGTCTCATGTGCCTGTAATCTCACCGGCAACCATACCTTTCAAACCGGAACACAGCAATGTGAGCACTACTGCTTTGCGGCAGAAATGGTATATGGTGGTAGTACTACCCCCGACGAACTCTTTCACAAAATAAGCTCTACTACTACAAACTTTTACTTTGTCCTCTTGCGTAGGTACCTATATCATACTCTTTACTTATCACTAAAACTATTGACCTCAAAGTAAAGGGGCTTTGAGATCAGCGCTCAAAAAGTGTCCAAACCAAATTACAGTTAAATTACAGGCACATGAGACTTTTCATCTTTATGTCACAGGGTGGCGGGCGCAGTGCAAAGCCACATAGGGTGCGTCCTAGGTGGACGAGACCTATGAGGTAATGCATTGTTAAAGGCAGAGGTTACCGCTTAACATCAGTTGGGCCATCAGCTTTTTAAAACGAAGAGACAAAGAGTGGTGCATTGAAGAAAACTATGAGATTGGGGTGTCTTACGTAATAGGGTGTTTTTGTGGATTGAATAACGTGGGGAGCTGATGACATTGGTTTTAAAATAGGTAAAAAACATAAAAATACAAGACTTTTATTTATAGAAAGAATAATACAACTAATACAAGGAACGTACAAAATTTTAAAAAAAACATTTTAAACAGTTTTGCTACCTGAAGACCGCTGCTAACGATCTAAAGGTAGCTCAACTGATCCAAATCACTACCAGACGGAAGCGTCCCTAAGATGCTGGCTGCATCGTCACGCTGAATGGCAATACTAACGCGTTGAGCCAGATAAGAGCCAGCTTTCGGGTCACGCGTCGCTTCGACCAGACTGAAATAATTTTGAAAACGCGAAGTGCCACGGTACCCCACGTACCCAGAGTCACGACCCCGAAAGGCTCAAATAAGTAAGCTCTGTCGAGACTATTAATAAGTATTAGTTGTATTGTTCTTTCTGTAAATAAATGTATTTTAAATGCATGTAGGTATAAATAGGTTTTTGTTTATATTGCCTGTTTAACTATTTATATTTAGGTTGAAAGTTTATCAACCTGCGTTTTTTGCCTGCTCGCGAGCGTCTTATTACCATATTTTAGCGTGATTTCAGTCTGTCGTTGTAGATGTTCCCACGGTTTAGTCTAACCAACGATATTTGACTCCAGACGACTAATTTTGTTTTGTTTTGTTTTAATTTTGTTTTATTTTTGTTTATAGTTTGCAGATAAAAACGATGATGCTAAAAATGGTTTCGTGGATACCTTTTTGAAGGTAAAAGCCGACTAGGTACCTAGACTTTTCTTCGTCGAATTCATTACTGAGGTCGTGCCTGTCTTGAAAGGATTTAGTAGAGATGCTGACGAGCTTGTTCCCGCTGTTCTATCCTCGGCTTGTCGTAGGGCAGTGGTGATAAGGAGGCCAGTGAGTGCTTTGACTTGATCAGCGACTAGGTGATAGGCCGCGCGGTCTTTTTCCATCCACTTTTTTTTTTGTTATGTTATGGCTCGACAAACTGGCATACGGCCCGCCAGATGGTAAGCGGTTACCGTCGCCTATTGACATCTGCAACACCAGAGGTATTGCCAATTCGTTGCCTGCCCTGAAGGACTTTTCCACTACAACCATTTTTTCAAGGTTATCTGGCTGTCTTCGAGCTATGTCATAGGTTAACTGGACTGGAGTTTACTCCAGTCCAGTTCATTATCTTTGTTTCTTCCCAAGCACTGATTCAAATGGTATGGGCTCACTCCTTTTAAAATGACGAAATACTAGAGAGATACTTCTTCAGGGGGTGTTTTCTATGCATTTAAACACAAAATTGTATTAACTCACGCATTTTATAATGACTCGATAACAAAATGTGTCCTTTGCCGATGTAAATGTGTAGATACCTCGATCGGGCGCAAGGTCGGCGTAGATCTAGGTCGCCTGCGTTTCGGTACATACCTACTCTAGTATTAGGTACGTCGAGGGACCTAACTCGTGAGTGTATCTAGGTTATACCCTAGGTATCATTGGATAGGTGCTGCACGATCTGGTTTTGGATGTACAATAATTTTGTAGAGCCAGGTGCAAGTATTTTAAGTCGATCGTAGTTATGTGGTTTATTTGAAAACAAACTTTAAGTGCTTTAAGGTGATGATAATAGACCCAAAACTGCTATGTAGACCTATCTTCCGACGACCTCTGTGGCGCGGGGGGTGAAGGTTTGCTTGCGACGCAGGAGGTTGCGGTTTCGATTCCCACCTCGGAACAAATATTTGTACGATCTGCAGATATTTGTTCAGGTTTTCTGTGTATTTTCTATGTATATTAAAAAGTATCTATCTATGTAATGTATTGTATTAGTATATCAGTTATCTACTACCCATAACACAAGCTCTGCTTAGCTTGGGGCTAGATAATGCAGCGTGAACTGTTCAGCATATTTTTTTATATTTGTAATATGTAATACTAGCAGCACCCCATGTTTTCATCCGTGTAAGTGTCGATCCCGTGGGAATATCGGGATAAAAATGTGCCTATGTGTTATTCCGGGAGTCCAGTTATCTCCATTCCAAATTTCATCCAAATACGTCCAGCCATTAAGTAACAAAGAAGACACAGAAGAAGTAACAAACACACACACACACAAACTTTCGTTAGTGTGATACAGTGGTGATAGTGTCACTTAAGCTCTACTTAGCTTGGGGTTAAACAATGTTGTGTGAACTGTCCAGCATGATTTTATTATTAATTTTTATTTATCTTAGAAAGTCTACTTCTCCTAAACGGATGGCCCAAATAACTAAAAGAACTGTAATAGTCAAGAATAGAAACATAAGTTTACTTTTATTATTTGCTGTTGCTTTTTACAGGAAAAAATACTAAGTTTCCTATGTTTTACACAAAAAAGCCACATCTAAACGCCTGAAGCTATTTTAATGATTCTTTCACAATATTAAAGGCAATATTATAGGTTTATAAAACCGTAAGTTTAGATTTTTGAAAATAGTTCTTTACTTGAGACAGTGGCTGTTTTTCGTGATTTTCGCTCACTATATGTTTCGTGTGCTCTGTTCTGCCCCGTTTTTAACCCCCGACGCAAAAACGACGAGGTGTTATAAGTTTGACGTGTCTGTGTGTGTCTGTCTGTCTGTTGCATCGTAGCTCCCGAACGGATGAACCGTTTTTTTGTTTTTTTTGTTTGTAAGTTGTATTTGTCGGGAGTTTTCTTAGCTATGTTTGATCAAAATCGGTTGAGCCGTTTCATTGCGTTGAGGGTTTTTTAATTTTTACAAAATTATTTACTTGTTACTTACCGTTATTCACCGTTTTTGAGCACGTAGTTTAATAAAGTACCCTAAAAAGTATTTATAAAAGCTACACATTTCAGTAGCGGTTGCACTCGCAACATACGACACAAATACGTTGTCGTTTTTCGTCGTTCCCCCGAGTTTTTTCTATTTTCCGAGTTTTCTTTATTTCTACCCTCAATTTCTTCGTTTTTCGTCGGCTGTTTCATTTGTTCACCCAGTTATTTTCGTCGATTTAGCCATGGAGTGGTTGGTGAGTTGGTTTACAGAGGAGCTGGTATAGCGTTGAGCGTGTTCCACGGTTATGCGTAGTTCCACAGAATTGATTTCAGAGGGCCTAGTACAGGTATGTCTAAGTTTTGCAATCGGTATCCCGATTATCGAATTGCGAGTCGATATTTGTTTTTATGTATTGTTTTAATCAAAGATTATCTTTGGTTTTAATGAGTTTCTCAACAAGTCCGCTAGTAGGGGCGCTTATTATTTTCTGAATACTTTTGTAGACAAAAGAGATAAAATGAAAACTAAAACTAGTAAAACCGGCAAGTGCGAGTCGGATTCACGCACGAAGGGTTTCGTAGCATTATCAATAAAAGCGGCAAAAAAAACACGTGTGTTATATTTATATGGGAGCCCCCAAATTTGTTTATTATTTTATTCTGTTTTTTTGTATTTGTTGTTATAACGGCAACACCAATACATCATCTGTGAAAATGTCAACTGTCAACTATCACGGTTCATGAGGTACAGCCTGGTGACAGGCAGACAGACAGACAGGCAGACAGACAGCGGAGCCTTAGTAATAGGGTCCCGTTTTAGCCTTTGGGTAAGGAACCCTAAAAACCAAACCTAAATTAAACAAGGCCTCTAAAAATAGGTGTTATAAAGATAAATATAACGAAAGGTATGAATACTATAAACGAACCTACTTAGGCGCTGTCTCCACGAGCGAGAGAATCGTGGCGATATTAAGAGGAAACACCAAGGACTAAAGAATAAAAAAATAGGTATTTGTAAAATCTTTTGCTGTCGCGCAAACCTCAAACCTCCCCCCGCAGAGCGTGATAGAGACAACTGCAGCTTGGATCGAAAATAGCTATTAAAAGTACATAAAATCAACGATTCGTAGTCCCCTGATTCCTTCTCCAAAACTTAACCAATTTAACTATTTATTTTTATTAAAAATAAAAGAAAGTTTTAGCCGTGTTCCTATCTTTTTTGTATATAATCTAGTCAAATTTGTTTTCAGGATGTTTTAACACAGCGGAAAATCTGAACATTTTTTTAGGTTTTTGAATGTTCATATCTCTTTTAATAATTAATTTACAAAAAAAAAAAGGAAAACATAGGGACATGCCAATGTGGCCATATATTTTTTGGAAAAAAAAATTGCTCTACTTGCATTATCCAGGGAGAAAACAGGGGACTACGTTTGTATGGGAAAACAGCCCTTGTGTTTCCTCTTATCGTCGTGCCATGTATTTCTATGAACGCGTCTCCCCACACGGCGATGCGACGAGTGGCAATTGAGCGCGCGAGCGCGGACTCGCCGCGATTCTCTCGCTAGTGGAGAGAGCGCCTTAATTGTACTTGCATAGTTGCATTCTATGGATAGGCCTATGTCTAGCAGTGGACTTCACAGGCTGATGATGATGATAATGATGATGATGATATAAATGTGACATTGACACATCCACTAGTTATCGCTCCATGGTTTTCGACGTCAGTTTTCGTTTAAGCGGTTAACAGTACCCGCTGATGGATTTTTCTGTTTTCCACGAAACACCGTTTTTTAGTACGAATGGCTATTTACGAATAAACTGTTCGCTTGGACAGAGGAAACTGTGGAGTTAGATTGATGTGATTTATTTTTGTAGTAACTTTGAGCAAGCAGAAACTGATGAGTACATAATACATACATACATAGACACACGCCTTTTTCCCCGAAAGGGTAGGCAGAGCCTCAAATGGGTCTCTTTTCACTGTGGGTTGCATCATCGTGGGAAATAGACCTGACAAGTGATGACTATTAACACAGATAAAATAATACTATACTAGTAGTATCAATGATTAATATTTACTAATATATCCCTTTGCTATTGATTCTGTGGACTTTTGAATGAATGAATGAATGAAAATACTTTATTGCACACCATACTTTTATTGACTATGATTGACTGTTTTAGCTTACGACATAGAAATAGTACAGGTTTGTCTAAGTTTTGCATTCGGTAACCCGACTATCGAATTGCGAGTCGATAATTGGTTTTAATGAGTTTGTAACAAGTCCGCTAGGGCACTTATTTTTTTCTGCATACATAACAAGTAATCAATTTTGTAAAAATTTTAAAAACCCTGGACGCTATGAAACTGCAGAACCGATTTTGATCAAACATAGCTAAGAACACTCACGACTAATTCCAATTTCAAACAAAAAATAAATAAATCGGTTCATCCGTTCGGGAGCTACAATACCACAGACAGACACATACACAGACACGTCAAACTCGTCGTCGTTTCGTATGAGGTAGTGCTGGCTTCTGGTGTCAGAGTTTGTCAAGCCGCCCGAAGGCCTCTGACATGGCTTATCGACTGCTATTAATCAATAACAGCCGGGACCGACAGCTTAACGTGCCCTCCGAAGCACAGAGCGATGGAAATCCACACATAACTTAGAAAAGTCGTTGGTGCGGAGCGTACGTCAAACTTATAACACCCCGTAGTTTTTCGGTCGGGGGTTAAAAAACGATACTCGCAATTCTGTTTTCACCTTTTTTACCTGCTTGAATGATGGAACAAGCAGATGGCCCAGGGGTAACCTCTGCCTTTAACAATATTCATAGGTCATGTTCATGTGTTTTCGTTAATACGAGTGGTTCCAAATTAAAAAACCTGCACTAAGCCCTACCTATACTCTAGTCAAACTCGATGTAGTCAAAATGAATACTAACAATCATGCATTTTAAATTATTGCGACAAAACTGTTTCATTTTTATATATATATATATATCAATTTTAATTTATATTTGTACAAGTTAGTGACAAAAAAACAATAGGTTACAATAGGTACCTAATAGTAGGTAATACCTTTGTGAGGTTTAATTTAAGCGTTTTTTTTATACTACTTGGTGACGGAACTAGCAGATGGCCCACCTGATGTTAAGCGGTAACCTCTGCCTATGAACAGTGCATTACCTCATAGGTCACGTCCACCTAGGACGTGCCCTAGATTGATTTTTATGTTAACTTTGGGTGGTTTGTTTACATATTGTAGGTATATGGACCCTTTATGACAGCAGTATATACGGCACAGTTTATGTTGTATATTGTACCGTGTATGGTTGTTATCAAAATAAACTTTTACTTTACTTTACTTTACTTTAAATGTAAATTGGTAGTACTTCCCCGGACGAACTCTTTCACAAAAAAGCTCTACTACTAAACGGCGGATGACAATGATGTTGAACGCGTCTCCACCCCTCCCCCTGTCCGTATTTCGGCTAACTGGTTATTTCCAGCGGCGACTAGATATTGTCAAGTGTCGTGTCGTGACGTCACTCTGACATTCGGGAAATTGTTTTTTTTTTATTTACAATGGATATTCGGCGGTCTTTTTGGACATTGAGCTTGGGTGAGTCATGCGGTCTTTTTGTTGGTGTTGGCTTTGTTTGTGAATAATATATTGTTTTGGATAACTGCCTACTCTTGTCGAGGCCACAGTGACGTGACCGTGAGGTCTTGGGTTCGTTTCCTGGACGGGGTTTAGGAGTCTTCGAGTAATTTAGTCATCCCACTAATATCATAAATGTAAAAGTTACGATGCTTGGATGTTTGTTACTCAATCACGCCAAAACGGCTGAACCGACCAACCAACCAACCACCAACCAACCACCAACCAACCACCGCTCAACCAATCTTCCATATAAGTTCAGCTCCTCACCATCCAAAGGTTGTCTGGAAGAGATCGCTTTTTAGCGATAAGACCGCCCATTATACATTTAGTTTTTTGTTTAATTGTTATGTGTTGATTTTAACTAGTTTGTAAGGTGTGCAATAAAGTATTTTCAATCATTTTTCATTCATTCATTCATTCATTCAACGGCTGAACCGATTTTGTTGAAAAATGGAGCCGTGATAGATTATGACCTCTGTGGCGTGGCGGGCGAAGGTTGGCCTGCGACGCAGGAGGTTCCGGGTTCGATTCCCGCCTCGTAACAAATATTTGTGTCATCGCAGATATTTGTTCAGGGCGTTCTGGGTATTTTCTATGTATAATAAAAAATATCTATCTATGTAATATATTGTATTAAGTATATCAGTTATCTAGTACCCATAAAACAAGCTCTGCTTAGCTTGAGGCTAGATAATGTTGTGTGAACTTGTCCGGCATGATTTATTATTTGGTTACGATGCTTGTTACACAATGAATCAGAAACGGCAGAACCGATTTCGATAAAATTTTATACACATGTATATTATGAGCTTTATGCTACTTTAATCCCGGTAAAGCGACCCAGCACAAACCAAATATTTTTTGGTGTGCCCGGTGTGTCCGGCCCAAGAATAGACCCCTCCATCTCCTCCCGTGGATGTCGTAAAAGCTGACTAAGGGATTACCCGGTATTGTTTATAAGATTCATTGGTATAAGGTTTGTCCTGGCTGCTAGCTTATTTAAGAAATGTGTTATTACAGGAAGAAAGCGTTAGCAGAGTCAGTCGTGGGAAGCAATGGCGGCGATGAGTTCACCACTTGTCACGTCTTTTTCATGGTGCAACCCACAGTGAAATGAGGCCCATCTGATGCTCTGCCTACCTATTCGGGGAAAAAGGCTATGTATGTATGTATGTATACAAATATTGTCATGCAGCTAGAATCGAACCCGCGCCTCTCGCGTCGGAGCCGGCTACACGCCTGCTCGTCATTTCCTTTTATTTCCAAGTCTTCCAAAAAATCTCAAACTTTCTCGTAATGGCCTCTACATTCAACAGCTCAAGTTCATGATTTCGGTGTAATTACAGAGTGTAATTTCACGGTCGGGGTGCCTGCTTAAACACTAGTCTACCGAAACGGGAATTAAAAAAGGGGTTGAATACGAAAATGAGTAGAAGTGAACTTTCTGTGGACCTGATAAGTACGCAGAGTTTTAATAATGGACAACGTCAAACTAACTAGGTAGGTATAAATAAATAAATAAAGCCAGACACAGTTCACACAACATTATCTAGCTCCAAGCTAAGCAGAGCTTGTATTATGGGTACTAGATAACTGATAAAAAATATCTATCTATGTATTGTATTAAGTATATCAGTTATCTAGTACACATAACACAAGCTCTGCTTAGCTTGGGGCTAGATAATGTTGTGTGAACTGTCCAGTATTATTTATTTATTATTTAATATACTTGCATAGAAAATACCCAGAACACCCTGAACAAATATCTGCAGATCGCACAAATATTTGTTCCGAGGCGGGAATCGAACCCGCAACCTCCTGCGTCGCATGCGAACCTTCGTCCGCCGCGCCACAGAGGTCGTCAAATAATAATATTAATGTTTTAATATATTCCAGTAGATACATTTATTTCCAGAAAGAAAAATAAAACTAACACAAGGTATGTAAATAAAAACCATAAAAAATAAAAATGTGCTTCCTGAAGACCGCTGCTAACGATCTAAAGGTAGCTCATCTGATCCAAATCACTAGATAGAGTTTAAACACTGTAAACTATCAAAAACTGACGCTCTATGCAATCGCATCCAATCGTAACGAAAGCTCACTGAGTCGAGAGAGTTGGGTGCTATCGAAACTGGCGAAATACACGAGCGAGCCTCGGAAACGATACAGGCGGGCACAGAAGTGCTAGTCACAAACAAGACAGGCGAGCACTAAAGTGCAAATCACAAGTAAGACTGGCAAGTACAGAAGAGCAGTGGCCCAATGAGAGATTTTCATTTGCGAATTTAAAAAAAAGTAGATCGATTTGGCTCGATAGATGCCGCCGCTTTTTCGCTGTGGTTGCGAAAATTAACAAATGCATTGTCTGTGCTTTTGTGTGATAGTAACAAAATGCCACGAAAATATATCACTACGTTGTTGACTTTGACATCTCACTTTATTTTGACAGATAAATACAGAGCTGGCGCCATCCATTTTCAAGGGTTTAAGCATGATGTGAAACGGCCGTGAAAATTCTACTATTTAAAAAAAAAACCTTTCTTATACTATGCAATTAACTACAATGAGGGTTTTTCATTTACCAATAAAAAAAGTTGTTCACGTTGGCTCGATAGATGGCGCTGACTCAACTGTGGTTTTCAAACTTAACAAATACATTATCTGTGCGGTGTAGTCGTACTATTATACCTTACTTCGTAATGACGAAGATGATGATGATTTCGTTGATGGCTTCCATAGCATCAGGCGCAAGAGGTGGGCGTCAATGAGGGGAAGGGTCCGTGGAAGCCCGAACAGCATCGTGAACACGTTGTCGGACAGGTGGGACTGTCCTATAGCAAACCACTGGATGCGCCTGCATGTTGGGTTTGCGAAAAATGTTTTTATTTATTTTTTTAATTGTAAATGTGTCTCTCAACTATCATTATCGTAAGCGCAACTAACAAAATATGGACAATGTCTGAAATAAATAAATTGAATTGAATTGAATTGTAATTCAATTTCCTTCCAATTAAATTTCCTTTGCTCGTAAACGTTATACGAACGATTTTATAGCGATTTGTTTGTTTTGTGTGTTAGTGACAAAATACCACGAAAATATATCTCTACGTTGTTGACTTTAACATTTCACTTTATTTTGACAGTTAAGTACAGAGCAGCGCCATCTATTTTCAAGGCTGTATGCATGATTTGAAACAGCCCCCAAAACCCCTCATTCAATTATAATTGTCATTTATTTTATGATTCAATCATTATTTGTTTTTATTGTAGATTTTACTATTCTTTCTAAATGGTCACAATTATAATGCAAGTTAAAACGAAGAACAAACGAGAAGTTTTACGGTCCTCGCAAGATCCGTGAGGCAATCGAGATTGGTCGTCTGCCGAATTTTAACAGGGACCGGGGATGGGCTCTACCACCTGCCTGGAAATCATGTCTGCATGGTGCTCACGTTAGTGCGAGAGACGAAGCTGATAGAGACACAGTGAGTGTTACCTGTCTCTCACCATACGGTGTTGATGGTAGTAGTAGTGACAGCGATGAGGCACCACAATCCACTGCGCCGACGACGATGAATAAACGAACACAAGCTATATTCCTACCCGCGCGCCCCACTACACGAGCAGAGCGGGCTGCAGCTCGCACAGAGCGGATTAGTGCTAAGCGAGACGCGGGTGGAGTGTGTCGCGTTCACTCACCTTGAAAAAGACTCTCGAAACGGGTCGAAACTATATCGGTGCTTACATCGATTTAACGGTACGTGAAAATTTCCCGTTTTTATAAAATAATTATAATGCAATTGAAAAACCATTGAAGTTAGTAGAATACCAAAAGTGTCAAAAGTAATTAGTAATTGATTGGTTTAGTAGAATTGGGCCCCTAGTAGGTTAGAGAATTTGAAAAAAAATTCTATAGCTCCAGCCAACTGGTAGCGAGTAGGAGTTCGTTAGGATCACTGGCATTCAAGTCTAATCTACATAAACGTATAAATCGAAAGTGTTTTTTAAAAACGTTAATATTATCAACGTAACAGAATAAATAATAGTACAAGTACAACGTCCAAAGTATTTAATTTCATGAAATTACACTTTTTTTCAAATTTATTTCAGGGCATCTGGTCGAAGCGACGCTTGCCCCGAGAGCTGGCTCTTATCTGGCTCAACGCATTAGTATTGCCATTCAGCGTGGCAATGCAGTCAGCATCTTAGGGACGCTTCCGTTTGGTTGTGATTTGGATCAGTTGAGCCACCTTAAGATCGCTAGCAGCGGTCATCAGGTAGCACAACTGTTTCATATGTAATTTGTATATACCTTGTATTAGTTGTATTATTCTTTCTGTAAATAAATGTATACTTTTGTTGATAGGTGTACCCTACAGGCGCCAGCCGTCTGGTCTGTCAGCGAAAACTGAGATTACCGAAACAAAACTAAACGGCGAGCGGATAACTGTTGCGCTTACCTGTACTCTATTTCTTGTTTACTGTAGGCGTATTTTGAGACCAATTTAAAGATTATTGAGTTATTTTTTGGGTAATTTAGATTTTTATCCCCCGACGAAAAAACGATGGGGTGTTATAAGTTTGACGTGTCTCTGTGTTTGTGTGTGTGTGTGTGTCTGTGTGTGGCATCGTAGCTCCCGAACGGATGAACCGATTTTGTTTTTATTTTTTTTGTTTGAAAGGTGAATTTGTGTTCTTAGCTATGTTTGATCAAAATCGGTTCAGCCGTTTCATTGCGCTGAGGGTTTTTTTATTTTTTTTCAAAATTAATTACTTGTTATACGACATACGTACATACATAGGCACATACATACAAAGGTACATAGACACATGCTATTTTCCCCGAAAGGGTAGACAGAGCCTTAATGGACCAATTTTAACTGTAGGTTGCACCATCGTGGGAATATAGACGTGACGAATGGTGAGCTCATCGCCGCCATTGCTTCCCACAACTTATACGACAAGTTAATTTTATAAATAAAAAAAAGACTATTATTTTCAGCTTTCTCATACCAGTTTTCATGCAGCTAAAACTGCATAGAAATCGGCGCAGCCGTTGCACTCTAGATCCTATTCATCGTGTGCTGGTCATCATCAGACCCTGAAGTCTGCGGGAGGAAGCCACGTTTGGGATGGCTCGGCCAAACACCAGCTCGCTGCCTTAGGAGTCTTGTACAAATATTTGTTCCAAGGCGGGAATTGAACCCGCAACCTCCTGCGTCGCATGCGAACCTACGCCCGCCGCGCCACCTAGGTCGACAAAATAAATATCGGTACTTGCTTATTCATTTATCTTTCACTAGTGTCCATCCGCGGCTTCGTTCGCTTTATACCAGGATAAAAAATAGCCTATGCCATGCAATGTCAAATTCTATCTGTAGGTATACCAAATTTCATCCAAATTGGCTCAGCTGTTTTGGCGAGATTAGGTAACAAACATTCAAACAAATCGTAACTTTATAATTTATGTTATCAGTAGTATTACTAGTATAGTATTATTTTATCTGTGGTAGTATAGTATTATTTTATCTGTGTCAGTATTTCAAATTTTCAATACAGCAAAAAAAATGTTCTCGAATTAAAAAAATATAAATGGTAGCACATAAAAAAAAACACATTTAAATAAAGAACATTCCATGTTTAAATCGCGCGAATGTATCAGCCAGTTAGAAGCGTTAAAGTCGGAACTTTAATTTCCTCGCGAGACATTGACGCCACAACAATAACAGCTTTATTTTATTGAATAACAATAAAAGTAGGTGCAACAATTTATTTATACCATTCCCCCTCTATAAAGCTTATTTCGTTCACTGAAAACAGTAAATAAAATCAGGTTTTTGGTGTTTGAATTTAGAACACACCAATATATTCGACCTCCATCTCAATGCTATACAACCTCAATTAGTCTCTTTTTTCATTTTCTCGTGGTCATGGTAATTAATTTTGTAAAAATTAAAAAAAAACATCAACCCAATGAAACGGCTGAACGGATTTTGATCAAACATAGCTAAGAAAACTACAGACTAATTAACATTAAAAAAAAACGGTTCTTCCGTTCGGGAGCTACAATGCCACAGACAGACACACACACACACACACAAACGCGCAGACACGTCTAACTTATAACACCCCGTCGTTTTTGCGTCGGGGGTTAAAAAGGATTTATATCGAGAGCCATGAATCACTCGCGTCGCTCAGGATTCTAATACTTGAATCACTCGCTAATCCGTCCTTTATTCACTAATTGCATAATATAGTAACCCAATCAATCTAATCCTAATTACTGCGTCAAAAGAAATGTATTTTATAGTGCATTGAAACCTGTAATGTTGGCAGTATTGGCACTCTTCGCCGAAATCGTTCTGAATTCAAACAACAGCTCGTGTGTCCTTCTCCGGAATCGGTGCGGAAATTTTTGTTATCTTTTCGTGTTCCCCGAACGGATTTTAAATTGAGAACACAAGTGACAACTGTAAAATGCTGCTGGCAAAATTGCTAGCTATAAGTTGTTGAAAAGAAGGTGGCTTGACGACCTCTGTGGCGCGGCGGGCGAAGGTTCGCCTGCGACGCAGGAGGTTGCGGGTTCGATTCTCGCCTCAGAACAAATATTTGTGCGATCGCAGATATTTGTTCAGGGTGTTCTGGGTATTTTCTATGTATAATAAAAAATATCTATCTATGTAATATATTGTATTAAGTTTATCAGTTATCTGTACCCATAACACAAGCTCTGCTTAGCTTGAGGCTAGATAATGTTGTGTGAACTGTCCAGCAAAAAAAAAAATTAAGACCGCACTAGGCGGAACAGAACTGAGCGACACGACCGACGCGTCAAAATATTTTTTATATTAAATTATATGAGACAACACACACTAAGCGGCAACGGAACTACACTGCAGCAAAACTGCGCGGCACAGTTGATCAACTGACCAACTCAGTTCGCTCAATTCTGCTGCGGTGCAGTTCCGCCTAGTGTGGTCCTACCTTGGAGGTGGTAGGTATCAAGAGTATTTTTAAGAACCTAGATAGATCCATATTGTATTGAATTCACCTTCATATCTACCTAGCCTGTTGACTATAAATATATTTCGTAGTGGACATTTCGGCCCGCGGGCTAAGTGGGGTTTGGGCTGAGTTGACCAAAGAATCCCATAATCTCAAGCAAGCTTACTCTCTCACGGAGTAAACTTTGACCCAACATGGTATTTATACATTAGTTTAAACGACATGTGCTAATTATTATTTTGTTTGTTCTTCGTCTACAAGATTTCCTACAGATTCGTGTAGGTTCCCGTATTCTGCTGTGCAGTAGTCTCAAACTGAAGTATTCTGTGACTGAAGCTAAACTTGATAGTGTTAAAATTACAGAAATACAGAAAATACACAGAACCATTTTTAAAAGTTATTGATGGCTATAGTTACATACAAAGCTTTCCAAAAAGCATTGCCATTTTGGACAAATTCCTTGCAGCAGACGGCAGCAGCATTCTACCGCTCCTACGTGGTGTTGCCATAACCACGGGTGATAAGGATGCATTGTTTCATATTCGACTTTCAAAATAACTGTTATCTTAGAATACGTTTTCACTAATTGTTTTTTTTTACACATTTAATGTATCAGAGGGCTTAAGCTTTCTACCGCTCTCCTACGCCACGTGACATTCTTCTTCTCTTCTCATAATTACTTCTGAGGAATTTACCTTCAGTTCAGTTCTTGAGAAAGTGGCTTTTGCGGAGTACCTAGACCACAATTTAGTCAACGTCGAGTTAGTTAGACAAGTTCAGCTTTTGCAAGAAGGAAATTCTTCTTCTTTTGATTGTGGCACGGAGCAATAATAACCTTATTGTGGCTTCTGTGAAATATTAATAGTAAAAATAGTTACAATCAAGTGATAAAACTAAGTCAAGTCGTCAAGAGTCTCCGACAAGTCATAATCTAGATTAAAATGATGGCAGAAAATGTTTTGGAGAACAAATCCGCCATTCCGAAAAGACACGTAATATATTTATAACTATCTATACCACACATGTGCTCTTTATATTTGTTACACCGGTTAAAATGCCACCAAAATTACACGATATAACTTTAAAAAACAAAAAAATGATATTAGATAAAAATTAGGACGTTTCGTTTAAAAGTGGCGGTTTTAAGTCCGAATTGGAGATTAGCGTTGTCAATAATATTGGACATGTCACTCGGAACAATAAATACCATTCTCATTCTTTTATATGAATGTATTCATGTGTTGGAATGAGACAAGCATAATTATATAAATCTGTTGTTATTTATGTAACTTGTACCAGGCCAAACGACAAACTTGGTACCATTTCGTTACCCATAAATTTTCGCTATGTTACCAATACCAATTTTAAACACCAAAATAAAGATGTCCAGCTAATTAGAATGTTCTTCTTGTGATATATGTCATCTTTGTGTATTCGGGTTATGTTTACATGCGTATAACGAGTTTTTGACACATTTCTTGCAGCGGGCGGGAGTAGCATTCTACCGTCACAACGTCTCATATTGCCATAATCGCAGGTGATAAGGACGCATTGTTTTATAATACGTTTCGATTTACGGAGTTTCTCGGACGTGACCAATGTATTTTAGAACACGACCGATAGGCCAAAAGTGGGGTTATTGTTATGTGAAATGGCTGAAGTACGTAAATAAACCACTTTATTTTGAACTATGGATTTATTATTTGTTACAGTGGTGCTGTAGTGAATGTATATGGACTGTCTTCGACTCCTATAAGGTTGTGGGTACGAAAATTGGTACCAATGGATTTCCACATGAATTTTTTTTGAACAATTAATAATGCTCTCCAACGGTTAATCAAAATTCCAAAATTACCAATGTTAGATTAGATTTTGAACTGACTAAATCAAGTACAATATTCAAATTAAAAATATGCATGGATACTACAGTATAATTCCGAGGGATCACTGTACCAGAAACGTGATAAGACAATATTTTTCCGATAAAAAAACCCTACCTCTAAGTTTTGTAAAGATTCGATTGTTTATTAAAATTAAGCATATAATTGGGTAAAAAATTAGATAAATAAAATCAATAGGTACAACAAAGCCGAGGGTTTACTAATATTATCTATATTTAACGAGATATTCAATAAAAACTGCTTTTTCGTGCGGAGTGAGGCGTTTTTTTTGTATGAAGAGATCTGCCAGGGGTTGGCGCAGCCGTTACATAAACCTTTTGAGAAATTGTATGGTCAAATTCAATGTTTGGACTTGCCTAATTGATGTTGGCAATGGGAAGGCCTATATAGAATCAGAAGGCTCACAGAATCGACAACCACCAAGGAATAATGAATATTGAGTGGTGACCATGAAGTGAGGACACAGTATACCTAGGGACCGATGACATTTATAAAGGTCACAGAAAGTCGGTGGATAGAGGCGGCTCAAGACCGAATCTCGTGACTTGACGCTCTATTGGGAGGCCTATGTCTAGCAATGAACACCCTCTGATGAACATTTTTAAATCATGAGTATCTCAATTGTAATTTAAAACAAATTAGAAAAGGATGATTGATCAGTTTCTATAGAGGTTCGTAAGTTCCTAAACAAGATAAAAGAAACATAAAAAGTTAAAAAAGACATGACCAGTGGTTTTTATGTAGTTAAAACACAGTTTCATGTTATTAAACTTTTACGGCATCAATCTTACCTAACATTTCCGAAGTATAAAATATGATGTTGTTGCCTAGCATTTAAGTTCTTCCACAGATCAACAAGCAAGGTAACCGACCTCAAAAGGGAATAAAAAAGAAATAAAAACTCGTACGCTCATAGTCCATTATTAAACTGCTATAATGAAGCGAACGGATCCGTGAGAATTACGCATGCGCTAAACACATACATAATCAAATAACCGACCGACTCCTGCGCAAATTCAATGTAAAGATCAAGACTAAGAAAATGACAACAGACTCCGCGCCATTTATAAGCTAACCAATCTAGATTGAGACACGGATGCAGTAGAATTAACTTTATTGCGATGTAATAGAAGTTATTTCAGAGTTCATAGGCATTTGCTTCGTGCTTAGAACGGTGGAAATGTCAAACCTTAACCTCAAAACCGTGACGGTAGACGCCATATTAGATGCGTTCGGGTGTATTCGGCAAACTTCGGAGTCTTTGGATGCGTTCGTACGACCAATTTTCTTGGACTATGCATCATGAGTGATATCACACGAATACGTTTTTTTGGGAGGTCAATTTAGACTGGATAAGCAGTAAAAGGGTGCTATTGAATTAGATAAGGATACCTTGTATCATGAACTATGTGATAGCTTGCTAGATGTAAGACCTTGTAATGTTTAGAACTCGCTTGCTAATTAGCGTAGAATTTACTAGTTTTTATTAAATATTATGTATAATAAAGTACGTATTAAAACTGGTCAGTGCGTTAAAGGTAAAAACTGTTAATATCCTAATGATTAACAAGGAAAGAAGTAGGCCCATTTTTTTTTTATAATATTTAATTAATGCAGCTTATTCACAATCGCTGACCTGACGACAGTGACTCCAGCACAAAAATGATACTAATTTTTAATTTAATAAAATGTTCTTAATTAACAACTACATATACCTAGGTAGGTAGGTATTCAATGTCTGTCTATGAATGGTCAAATATCATGAATTGATTTTTAAGTATTTTATAAAACATTCGAGATATTTAAAGGAATAGAAAACTAGAACATTAACTTTCCTACAATGCCACTGCGCTTGTCTATCATGGGAGGGGAACGTTAGTGCCGTGTGACGAAAAATTCAATATCTTATGTCAAAATAACATATCAAATCTTCAATAGCGCTCGATATTGAACGTTATTGCTAAGGCGTTAGAGTGTAAAATGTATTGTATGTGCATGTCAATATGGCAGAGTGATTCTAATTTCAAAAATGACTTGGCGAGCCTAATGACAAGGTTAAGTGTATGAAACGCAAGAAACTGGTTCTAACATTCGCTCGGCCGTTAGCGAATAGACAAAAAATGCGACGGCCATCTTGGATCTCGGATGATGACTTTTCTTGCTCTAACATTACGTATTAGGAGCTGTTGCAGTTAAAATATTATACAATGCTTCTATAATATTTATTTTATGAACTGCATTCATTCGTCTTTTCACAGAAATATTATTAGGTACTACCACAATATACTTATAACTTGAATAGGGAGTAGGTATATTACTGCAAGGCCACCTCTTTTACGTTATCTCAGTGCAACTAATTTAATGGTAGATATAGATAGTACCTACATAAGTAATGAAAAAACGTTTTACTAGTTTTTTTTTTACACTTACTAAATCTCTCTAATCTAGGAATATATACTGCTAGGCAGAATACGGATTGATTTGATTGTAATAAGCTCCCAGGTAAAGATCAATATCTAGGGTAAATTCAACAAAGGGCGCAACACAAATGCAAGTACAAGGCGTATGTAAATGTAGGTTGGTATGTTGAATTCACTCACGTGCATTCAAAAAGTATTTGCTTTGACCTAGTTCCCAAATTACAAGCTCATTATTCCCCACTGGCAACCCTTTAGGTATAGTGCCGTACCACAACATGACAGTCTAGTTAGTATCGATTTTACAATGCACGTCCCAAATCACCAGCCCTAAAATATTTAATGTAGCGTTTGGTCATTTTTTGTACCGATCGATTTTAGGTAGCATGACAAAAACAAATTACAGCAACTTTACACGTAGATGTGCATTTTTGTGTGTATTGAAATTAAAAACTATCTAATATGTAGTATGTACCCGATATAAAAATGATAATTATATAAAATGTTTGAAATTTAAATAAGTTTGTTTTAAAAATTCAGTTCTAATATTTAAGAATACTCGTACCTACTTAAACAAAAATTTACTAACCAGGTTGGTATTATTTACTATTTCCTGTGTATGTGTACAAACGTATGTGTGTGTATACATAATTATACAAACTTATCCATATGAAAGTAATGTTTTTATGCTTTTTACATACTTATATGTTATTGCACCTAAACAAGTAGGATTAAAATTAGGTACCTTTGGAATAGTTGCAGTGTTTTTTATTTTGCATTGTCAAGCATTTTTAAATACGATCGAAAGAGACAAAACACAGTGTTACTACGCGAAGGATATTTTACGTTTATCAGTAGCACGGTAAATGACATCTCATTAACTTTCAGATGACGTCTAACTGAGACTGAGATGAATCGACGTTACTTAGCACGAGTTGTCTCTGTCCCTCTCTAGCACGTGTGATTTGACATGTGTGTGAAAGTGACAGGGATAATGCTAAGCATGATACGTGCTAAGTAAGTTCGATTCCCACCTCGGAACAAATATTTGTGCGTTCTGCAGATATTTGTTCAGGGTGTTCTAATAATAATGATAATAATAATGCTGTTCTGGGTGTTTTCTATGCATATAATAAAAAATATCTATCTAAGTAATATATTATATTAAGTATATCAGTTACCTAGTACCCATAACACAAGCTCTGGCTTAGCTTGGGGCTAGATAATGTTTTGTGAACTTGTCCAGCATTTTTTTTTATTTTTTATTTATCTAGGCCTGAGACTTGAAGCGGAAAGTCTTACGTGCCTATAATTTCACCGGCAACCTTCCGGTGCACAGCAATTAGTGAATTACTGATTAGTGGCTCAAATAGTGAGGACAGTCACAGTGCCTTACAATACCTGGACTGTCCATATTCACAAACGTTGCTTACCTGTTTATAATATTATAATAATAATAAGCCTTTATTGCTGTAACTTAACTTAATAACATGCTTAGTAGGTATAACATCATAATACTTATTTTTTTTATTTTACAGTTTTAACTTTAACTAATTGTATCGGCAACCGTTCTTCCTTTTACAGCTTGTCCTTCGACAAAGGCCTCCTCTAAAGCTTTCCATTTTGTCCTGTCTTTTGCAGTGCGTGTCCATTCTGGACCAGCTATCTTTTTTAAGTCATCTTTCCAGCGTTTAGTTTGTCTTCCTTTGTTCCTTTTACTATCTCGCGGGTACCATTCTGTTACCAGTCTCGTCCACTTCTTTTCCTTCTCTTAGCATGTGTCCTTTCCATCTCCATTTTAGGCGTTTGTAGACAGTATGTATGTTTTTAAATTTAGTTATACTCTTTATATTTTGTAATCTCACTTTGTCTCTTCTTTTAACTCCAAATACGCTTCTTTAAATTCCATTTTGACATACTTGGATTTTTTTAAGCTGTTGCTCAGTTAGAGCCCACGTTTGGCATCCATACGATAGACAGGGTTACGATACACGTGTTATATATTTTCCTTTTTTCTTTGATAGGCATGTCTTTGTCCTTCATGACCTCACTCAGAGACCAAAACCGTTTCCACCTGTTTGCTATCCTTCGATCTAATTCTTTTTGCAATGTTTAATGGCCATTAAATCGATCCCGTGTTTTTTTTTATTTATCACTTGAATTATATGTGCAGCTGCTAAGGTTTAGGTTAAGTTAAGAGGCAGTGAACACCTAAATTATATGTGCAGCTGCTAAGGTTTAGGTTAAGTTAAGAGGCAGTGAACACCCAAATAATGTCACTATCTAACTCAGTAAAGTTCAGATAAGTCAGAAAGTAACATAATAGCGCTCGAGCAACGAAAAGTCACCGAAAATCACGAAAAACTGCAGCGGAATCGAAAATATAAATCTACTATGCCCTCTAAAATAATATTATTTGTTACTCTTATTAATTTTATCAATGCAAGTTGATAGGTAACAGAGATATTTTTAACGTTAGCAGCGCATTGTAGATGTTCATGAATATAATTAGGTATAGAGTTTTTTTCGAAATCCTGTTTAGGGCTCCAACATACCGTTGGAAATATAATGAAGATTAACATAGTATATTTATTTTGTTGTCATAATATTGTTTGAGAGGCATTCTATTCGACTCTTGACAGCATCTTAAACGTATAGGACAATTTTAGTGGAACCACAGAATATATAATATTTGGTGGAACATAAAAAGCAGAAGATCCTTGAATAGCCGGTTCATAATAGCAATGTTTATCTCAAGTCGGTACAAAAAGATATGGATGCAATTTCTGATACCTACAGGTTTTTTTTTAACAAGCAGATTTCCCAATGTTTTTTTTTTTATAGGTACTACTTGTGATGACGGAACATGTAGATGGCCCACCTGATGTTAAGCGGTAACCTCTGCCTCTGTAACGCATTACCACATAGGTCACGTCCACCTAGGACGCGCCCTAAGTGACATTGCACTGCGCCCACCACCCTGAGACGCATAAAGATGAAAAGATTCATGTGCCTGTAATTTCACTGGCACCCATACCCTTCAAACCGGAACACAGCAATGCGAGCACTACTGCTTTTCGGTAGACCCCCCGGTCTTCCCGGACGAACTCTTTCGTAAAAAAAGATCTACTAGCACTAAAATTATAATTTGCCTTTATCATTTACCGATAGGATGAACTGCGATATTCGGTATCATAAATTTTGTACGGGTATGTAAGTACCAAATGCTAGCGTGATGTCAGCCATGATGGTGCAGTGACGTCATAAATGTAATGGTCCTTCGAGCTAGATATTTAGTTCTCCGATGAACAAAAATACGTAAGTAAATGCATCCCTAAAAATTCCTAGTGTCTTTTTTTTCTAGGAATATTCATGCCGTGTACACTTTTCGATAAAATATATTATATATAAATGCATTCCTATAGTAGACAAAACAAACAAGAGTCAAAAATTAAACCAGTCAATGAATGACACATCCAGGATATCACAACAACACAAAATCTTACGAAAATCCTTGAAATTCTACAAAATAACAAGTTTTGATGAGTTTTGTGAATGAAACGGATGCTGGAAGGATATAAATAGACAATTTAAAAGAAATAAAATATTTTAAATTTAGAACAGCGTCATCTGAATCTTTGTTTGTTTTTTTTTTAACTGGCAAGCACAAGGGCAAGGCAAGGCCTCAGAAAGTACGCACGGTCTACGAAAATAAATAAGTTTACTTCAAAACACAAAAAAACATTGATTAAACGGACTTGTTGATAATATTCGTCGGTATAAGATTTTTCCTGGCTTCTAGCTTATTAATGGAATGTGTGTACTGGAAGAAAGCGTTAGCCGAGTCAATCGTGGGAAGCAATAGCGGTGATGAGCTCACCACTGGTCACGTCTGTATTCCCACGATGGTGCAACCCACGGTGGAAAGAGGCCCACTGCCTACCCTTTTAGGGAAAAAGGCGTGCGTATGTATGGTAACCTTTTCAGAACAAACAACATATAAAGTTAATATCCATCATAATAATGCCAGAAGGCGAAAAATAGAGGTTCGTAAAGTATTAAAACATAAATACCATGTATAGTATTATTTTATCTGTGTATACACTAAAAATAAATAGAACAAAGCCCAGCCCTAATTAAAATTGGCGCCAAATGGCCTCGCCATTATGGATGGTTTTTAAAATTTGGAACTTTCCATGCGACGTCCATTCAATGTTCATGTGACATTTTGTTTATTTTTTACAAAAGCAGGCTTGGTTCGGTTTCGTATTAGGTTTTGTCACGGAAGTTCAAAATATTTAGCCATTATCACAGAATATATAATAGTTGCCATTATACAGGCTGTCCCAGAACATAATAGCTTATAAGTAACTATAAGATAACTGTGAATCCTGGATTAATAAAATAAATAAATAAATAATATGCAATCTCAAAAGGTGATGTTGACCGACTTTGTGGCCCAAAAAGGAACAACTCGGTACCTAGCTACCTATTCAAATAAAAAATAAAAACCAGCCAAGTGCGAGTCGGACTCGCGCACGAAGGGTTCAGTACCATTGTCTATAAAAACGGCAAAAAATCAGGTTTGTTGTAGGGAATATTTATTTATTTCTGTGTCTGTATTTGTTGTATATATCCCTCCGGACCATCTGACCACCATGAACTATATATAACTTGTTATAACTTGGTATAGAAGTTGTATTTTCAAATATCGTAGAACAAGGTTATACTTTAATATGTGTAGTAAGAAGGATCATCAAATAAAGCGCGCGCCATGTTTGTTGCCTGATTCTAGGTTTGGTCGCGTTGGAACTGGACTAATCTCTCCTAGTTTAGAAGACGATTCTCCAAAAGGATAACTTTTGGTTGAACTCAATAATGTTCCAGATAATGTTGTTAACCCATTTAACTACATATATCGGTTCCACGCATTTTAAATACGTTTGATTTTGACTTTATAACCGCATGATTCGACCAAAGACCGCATGACAGTAAATAATTCTATAATATTTAAAAAACCCTCATCGCAATGAAACGGCTGAACCGATTTTGATCAAACATAGCTAAGAACACTCCCAAAAAATTCACGTTTCAAACAAAAAAAAAAACGGTTCATCCGTTCGGGAGCTACGATGCGACAGACAGACAGACACACAGACACGTCAAACTTATAAAACCCCGTCGTTTTTGCGTCGGGGGTTAAAAACTAAGATCTTATTTAACATATGCGTGTTAGTAGGTATTTCGTACTGCTATGGACAAGGCCGCTGGAAGTCGGTGGATGGACGGAAGAAGTGGATGGAGGCGGCACAAGACCGTTCGCTTTGGCATTGTATGGGGAGGCCTATGTCCAGCAGTGGACTTCTGAGGCTGCTAGTGATGATTACCATTTCACGATTATGTATCACCTGCCCAGACTCAATTTTCGTTGGTATGAAAATTGAATTGGCTGGCTGCTGGCTTATCTAATGAGTTGCTGCTGAAAGGAACTGTTAGCCATGTTAGTCGAGAGAAGCAATGGCGGCGATGAGCTCACCACTAAAGTATATTACCACTATTGTGGGACCCGTTGAAAAGAGGCCCATCTACTAGGTATCTCTCCAGAAAACTATCCCGGCTCAACCTAGCAGGGGGACGGGGTAATCGCTTTGGTGTATTTTCATTCAAACGTGTTAATATTTTCATGCATTTTATCATCTACTAGCGACTCGTCCCGGCTTCCCACGGGTAGTTTCATGGTGAAAAACAGCCCCCCGCCCCCCCCCCCCCCCCCCCTCCTATCCCCCGGCCTAGTAGCATATGTCACTCAGGGTGAATGTAGCTTTCCACGGTGAAATAATTTTTTAAATCGGCCTAGCAGTTTTTGAGTTTATTCATTACAAAGTTACAAACATACACACACACAAAATACAAATCTTTCCTCTTTATAATATTAGTGTAGATAGTGTAGAAGTGTAGATGTAGATAGTGTAGATGTAGATTGCAGCGCCCCTAGTGACGTATGGGGTGCATCCGTATTGATCCCATGGATTCATTCTTCGAATATTTATTTCCGGATTCATACCAAAATGTAGGCCGTATTCATCCCACGAATAATAAATTTGCATTTTTGTCCGTATTAATCCCAAAATGTAGTCCGGATTCGGTGTATATAGGTAGTATGTTATTTCCTTGTAGATATATATTTGGGGAGTTTTTGGCTGGTAGATGACGATGAAAATAATTACTGGAATTGGTACCTACTACTGATATTACTGATTCAAAAATAAATTCGTGGTTTCCTGTTAAAATTCGTATAAGTACCTAAACAAGTTGATGTTTGCCATTTAAGTAAAGTAGGTAGGTAGGTACCTACCAACCTACCTTTTTAGGGTTCCGTAGTCAAGGACGAGGAACCCTTATGGATTCATCATGTCTGTCTGTCTGTCTGTCTGTCCGTGTATGTCACAGCCTTTTTTTCCGAAACTATAAGAGCTATACTGTTGAAACTTGGTAGGTAGATGTATTCTGTGAACCGCATTAAGATATTTACAAAAAATTGAAAAAACCAAAATTGGTTTGAACGAGATCTAGTAAGTAGTTTTTTTTTAATACGTCACACTTAAATCGTAATCCATCCAAGAACTTTTATATTATGTTACTTGCTGCTACGGAACCCTTCATGGGCGAGTCTGACTCGCACTTGGCCGCTTTTATTATTATTTTCTTCCTGTCTCTATTTTAAACGTTATCTTAGTACCAACTTATCTATACCTCGGTACCTACTTGACGATCTCTGTGGCGGCGCGAAGGTTCGCCGTTCGACGCAGGAGGTTGCTGGTTTGATTCCCGCCTCGGAACCAATAATTGTACGATCTGCAGATAATTTTTGAGGGTGTTCTAGGTATTTTTTATGTACAATAAAAAAAAATATGTAGGTAATGTATTGTATATCAGTTATTACCCATAACACAAGCTCTGCGTAGCTTGGGTCTAGATAATGCTGTGTGAACTGTCCAGCATTATTTATTTATTTATATTGTAGATTAAGTATTCTACGATGCATTTCTAGGTGGAAGCAAAAAAATGGCCGCGATACAGAAAGGAAAAAAAACAAAATTTACATTTCTCCTTTGTCCCAAATATGTGGGTCGATATTTTTTACCGGAATTTTTACTCATTTCAAATATACTGGTAATCCCAAATAGTACGTACTTATCATAAGTAGGTAATGACGTAGTAGGTACCTACCTCGTTTTGTACTTAGTGTGACTAAATATTCAAATTCGGCCAAATTGCGTTGATACCGCATGGTATATGCCGAAAACCAAAATTCACGGTGTGAAATACCATCTGTCTTGCATTAATGAGAGTCATTGTTATAATAAAACAGCACAACATGCACATGTATAGATAATACCAAGCAGGGCTAGAAGGCCATTGGTCTGACTGCACAAGGCAAACCCGGTCAATAGCACTCATGTGCAGTATAACAAAATTATCTTTCAAAAGTTCGTCAACCCAAAAATAACTCGGACACGCCATTTCTCTCAAAACTCAAACATTTGCAAACATTATAAGGGCCATATTCGCTTGCACGTACATATATCGACGAGGCTGGCGATACGCACATAAGTGAATTTGCAGTCGCAATCTAGGAATGCAGCTCAGTAGTAGCCAACTTCACAGTGTTTCAATCAAGTTCATAGATTAAGATTGGCGTACAGACTTGACAATAATTTAAGAACAGTTACTGAGACGCGGCATTGATTTCATACTTGTAAAAAGTTCACTTACCTAAAATGAATGCAGCCTTTGTCCATAAGATTATTAAATATTCCAGTTAATTTGTATCTTCAAATATAGTTCACTATCACTTGATTAAATTCTAGTTATATATTACTTTGCACTTTGTCATCACAATATTCTATTAGTTTGTACAGAGAAGGCACTATGTCTACATCACAAAATTGAGCAAAGTGAAAGAAAAAAATAGTTTCACTTTATGAGGTCATCGAACGCGCGGTTGCACTATTCAGCCACATTTGAAATTGGAACGTTTTGGTAACATTCACATGAAGTTCGAAAAGTCAGTTTGGCGGGATTTGTCGCCGTGTCGGGGTCCATTCGGTGGATTTTCGTCTATTTCCGTGTCGGGTGAGAAGCGAGGCGCGTGCGAACACAGCTCGCGCGCAACTGAAGATTGGCGTAGGTTAAGTTTGGAAAAAATACCGCTAGCTCAATTTTCCGCTTACGAACTAGCCAGAGTTTCTCTGCTCCAAAAACGCATCAAATCATCACACATAGCCCGAAATCCAACAAGTCCGGAAAGCTCCATTCAGTCACGAGGTTGCTATTGTTTTGACAGCTCCATGAATCACAACCATGTGCCTCAGAGCCCCGGGACACGAGCAGAAGGCGCCTGGCTCCGATACAACGATATCTCCGATTAGAAAAACAAAGCCATCAACCAAATAAACTAGCACAGCGCGTAAACACAACGAAATTACTGAATGCCACTTTTCATTATTATTTTGCTATGCACCGACCGACGTCACCGAAATAGCGAGCGCGTGGAGATATATTCGTCTCTTTCCCCCATGAAGTTTTGAACGTGCATTTCACTTCTAAATTTGAACATTTGGAATTTTAATTTGAACTTTCATCTGGTGATTTTATAATCGTTTTTGTTATGGTTTTATGTTTCGTTCGTGATAGCGCGCGGTGCATAGATCGTGCATACATGCACGGAACTGCAGTTGTACTGAGGCTAGATGACATTCACAGAGGCTTAAACTCCAAGTTCAGACGATTGCGGCGTCAATAAACTGGCCGATGCCTCGTTCGTAATGTGTGAACGATGTAATTCTATAATATCAGTTACTCTACGAGCACTTGATCTGGAAGGGCTACGCGACTTACGTCATTTATTTTTACTGAAATATCCTCCAATAAAGGAAACAATCGATTGGCATTGTGCATTGTTCGCTTCACATAAATATTTACTTTAAAATTATCTTCTCTAGTTGTAAAACCGTCCCTCTATCTAGGTCAAATAATTGCATTGTAAGATCGAATTGAGATTTCCTAAAGTGATCACAATCACAGCAAAAACATTATAAGGTATCATCAATTTGGAATTGACCTAGAAATAGCTGCTTCTACGAAAGACGGTTCTACAACTCAACTAAATCATTACATTCTGAGAATCAGAATCTAGAGTCACGGGCTTCTCATATCTTGCAGCGTAAGCCCTAATTAATTTGATTGCTTTCGTTTTAGATTGAAACTAACGCAAAGATTGCAACTATTTGCAACCTCAGCGTCGGTCGGTTCCATTTGAATCCAATTTCAAATCAACAGCTTAATCTAATTCAGAGAATGGTACTAAATTGACACGGCTAGGATTATCAAAAATTTATAAGAGCACCGTTTTTAAATGTACCATTTTCAATTTTGTAGCTTACAAATATAGTTAGGAAACTGTATTCCTTGCATTTTTGCAATTCGAAAGCAGCTACGGTAAGAACAAAATTATACGCTTTACCTACGGATTTATGTTTAATCACAAACCAGAACTAGCTTAATTATGTTCCCAGTTATACCCTTTTGTCTGCAATAATCCTTCAAAGTATATATTTTGGCAAACAAAGATATGAATCAACAACACGCTCAAGTGCTCATCTAAGATCACATTGAAAGGTGTGAACAATTTTGTTGGAAATAAACTATCTCTCTTATTTGCTAGTCTTGCTAATAACTAGAACAGGTTTCCTAATAATATAAGGCTATAGATTTTAGCTTACCTTTTATAACACGTTCATTTTATACTGCTAATGCATGTTCTTAAAACAACAGTAATGCGATTTCGAAATTACTTATCTTAAACATAAAAAAATCTCCATCACTTCCTAAAAATAATGCTATGTATGTGACTTTTGGGTGTTATGTTACGTTACGGGCCCCATCAAATCAATACAGTCGTAGTAACTTTTGGGTGTTATGTTACGTTACGGCCCCATCAAATCAATACAGTCGTAGTAACTTTTTTCAAGTCTTCACCTTTCGTTAAAATAACGATATTATTATAATAGGACTACGGGATATAAGCCCGAGTTCCATTGAAACTGATTATTGAAATTTATTTTCCTATATATCCAAAGATTGGTATGTATATTTTTTTATCCTGCTATTCGAATAAATGAATTGTGTTTATACGGTTCTATTTATATAAAATTGCAATTCAAGTAACACAGGATGACATCGACTAAATTTTCAGAAATCATGTTCCAATTAAAAGAAAAACATTAAATATAATTTACAACAATTAGCACCATAATTATATAGGTAAGCTATAAATAAAAGATGTAGCAGTTCACAGACCTATCTCAATAAATCCTATACCGATTCAGCTAATACACAAACTTGCGAAACCGTATTAGTATCGCCAACCTATAATGACGATTGAATCAACTGTTCTAAAGATATCGTCGAACAAACTCCCATAAAACATACGTCGATTCGAGAACCAGCTGTATTCGATTTTTGTTAATCTTTTTGAAATTAGAATGGCCTCACCTTGAGGAGAAAATCTGGGTGTTACATTCTCCTTGGAATGCCACTCTCATAATAACTTTTAATAATAGGTCAGCACATTAAAATTTACCTTCAGGGGAAAAAGTTGGCGTCTGAATTCGAACGTTGAAATACATTTAAATTCGCTGAACAAAAAGCGTACAGAGTGAAAGTGATCTCAAGTCTTTATTTTTTAATTTTCGTTTACAAAACGAGTCCTGCCGAATGCATCGCTCATTCGGCCTCGGACGAGCGCGGTGTCATCGACCCTGCTTTCGGGCGTCGACGTCCATTACGTTGGGAAAGGTCAGGTTTCGTATGTGTGCAGATTTGTGCACGTGTGCCCGCTTTTACTTTCAACTTGCCTTATTTGAGCGTTCTCATTTGTAAATTCGTGGGGTTCATCTCTGTGGAGACTTGATAAACGGACTAGCATCTGAGTAATGGATTCATGAATGCTATACCTACGTACATATGATTTGTCTGCTCAAATATTATGCCCAATCATTTAGACCATAACACACCAGATATGTGCAGAGCACATGAAATTACATTGGTGTATCAATGCAGAACAAACAATTTGTTACCTGGGTATAATGTTTTGCAAGCACATAAGTTTAAACTAGCTAGGTAGTCTATGTACTAAGAAAATTGGGTAGAAACAAAAAGCACTCAGAAAAACTTCAGGTAATGCTACAGTACTTTAGTCTTGCCTCTGACTGCCTCTAGAAAGACATCCTTGGAGATTAAACTGGTAGGCATAAGCATATAAATGTGTTTAGAAGCTTTGACGTCACAGTATCTAAATAATTCTTAGTTATGTACTAATATCAAAAATACTTTATTCAGTTTCAATGAACTACTGTTTTTTTTGCTAAGTCACGGTTCCTATACTTTTACGGAGAATATATCTGCCCCACTTTAAACGTTTACGGAAAGTATATCTGCCCCACTTTATACGTTTACGGAAAGTATATCTGCCCCACTTTATACGTTTACGGAAAGTATATCTGCCCCCTTTTATACGTTTAAGGAAAGTATATCTGCCCCTTTTACTAGTGTTTTTTTCCCAGATTAAAGTACCTAACTTTGTTAGCTCAAATATTTTTTTGTTAGGTAGTTTTTTTTTTACATACTGTATTGTTTTTGTAACTAATAATTTTGTAATTGCCGTCGGCAGGATATTTGTACCCATACAAGTTTTTTTTTTATATCCTTGTACGCGTCCGTGTAGCTGTAAGTTTTCCTATGATTCAAAAATAAAATAAATTTATGTTTTCGTCTTAGATTAACTTTACTGTATCTTATATTAACATTATTCTATGCTATCTCTTACTGGCTCAACACATTGGTATTGACATTCAGTGTTGCAGCCAGCATCTCCTGTCTGGTAGTGATTGGTATCAGTAAAGTTCGCAAAGGTTAGATTGATAAAACGTTTACTTATTTAAAATTTTGCAATTTTATACTTGCATGTTCTGTAAATACAGATATTTCTATACCAATACTGTATAGTATCATACGAGTAAGTAGATTATAATAAGTACTAGTTGTTTTCATAATATCCAAAAGTCATTGCCAAAAAATATAGAGCAGAACTCAGCCAAATGCAAGATAACGTATCAGCTGTTATCACAGGTTACTGACCATCCTCATTTGGCACATTGTGTAAGGTCATGGTCTGTTATCTCTCTCTTTTACTCGTGTAGTTATCTTGTCGTCTTTCTCTTTCTATTATATGCATAACATACGTCTGTTTATGCAGCTGTTTGGTAAAATAACATTTACTTCTAAATTCTACGTGAATTTTATAATGTTCATTTTATTTATCCTCTATCATTTTATTTATTTAGGACGACCTCTGTGTCGCGGCGGCCGAAGGTTCGTCTACGACGCAGGAGGTTGCGAGTTCGATTCCCGCCTCGTAGCAAATATTTGTACGATCTGCAGATATTTGTTCCGGGTGTTCTGGGTGTTTTCTATGTACTTATAATACAAAATATCTATCTATGTAATGTATTGTATTAAGTATATGTATCAGTTATCAGTACCTAATCATAACACAAGCTCTGCTTAGCTTAGGGCTTGGGGCATAAGTGCATAACACAGACAAAAAAAAACAATTCCTGTTTGGCCAAATTGGCCTGTATCACGTCTGTTGCATTTGAGAACATTAATTGTGTAAAAAAAATTAACAAAGTAACATTATAAGTACATACAAGGAAATATTTTATCAAACCAACCGATAACCTCCACCGAATTCAATGGTCAAATGACATGCAATTCAACATGAATACATAATGATTGTTCTATTCATTGATACAGCAAAACGTACAGTTTTATAACAAATCGAAACGTGCCCAGACACGCGTATGAAGGACCCCGATGTTTGCAGTCCCAAATCTTGTTATTGAAAGTCAGATGCCTGATTTGATCCTGATGGATGCGAAAAATCAGACTGTGACATACGGACTGATGGACAGACAAGGTTAAAATGAAACGATACAATACCTAAATGGGTAGAAAATTATTGGGTAGAAACAAGGAGCACTCAAATATAGAGGTCTCAATAAAGACGTGTAAAGGTATACCGTATAATGTGCACCATTTTAATAAACAATCAAATATAGAGGTCTCAATAAAGACGTGTAAAGGTATACCGTATAATGTGCACCATTTTAATAAACAATCAAATATAGAGGTCTCAATAAAGACGTGTAAAGGTATACCGTATAATGTGCACCATTTTAATAAACAATCAAATATAGAGGTCTCAATAAAGACGTGTAAAGGTATACCGTATAATGTGCACCATTTTAATAAACAATCAAATATAGAGGTCTCAATAAAGACGTGTAAAGGTATACCGTATAATGTGCACCATTTTAATAAACAATCAAATATAGAGGTCTCAATAAAGACGTGTAAAGGTATACCGTATAATGTGCACCATTTTAATAAACAATCAAATATAGAGGTCTCAATAAAGACGTGTAAAGGTATACCGTATAATGTGCACCATTTTAATAAACAATCAAATATAGAGGTCTCAATAAAGACGTGTAAAGGTATACCGTATAATGTGCACCATTTTAATAAACAATCAAATATAGAGGTCTCAATAAAGACGTGTAAAGGTATACCGTATAATGTGCACCATTTTAATAAACAATCAAATATAGAGGTCTCAATAAAGACGTGTAAAGGTATACCGTATAATGTGCACCATTTTAATAAACAATCAAATATAGAGGTCTCAATAAAGACGTGTAAAGGTATACCGTATAATGTGCACCATTTTAATAAACAATCAAATATAGAGGTCTCAATAAAGACGTGTAAAGGTATACCGTATAATGTGCACCATTTTAATAAACAATCAAATATAGAGGTCTCAATAAAGACGTGTAAAGGTATACCGTATAATGTGCACCATTTTAATAAACAATCAAATATAGAGGTCTCAATAAAGACGTGTAAAGGTATACCGTATAATGTGCACCATTTTAATAAACAATCAAATCTAGACGAAATAAAGACTAAACTTTTGTTTCTTTTTCTATCGAGAAAATATTGTCCTATTGTGTTTCTGGTACAGTGATCCCTCGGAATTATAAAGTAGTATCTATACTTATTTTTAATTTGAATATTGTACTTTATTTTACGATTTTTGCGGCGTAGCAGGTACCCCACCATGAGACATATGTACTTAATTTTATCCATTAGCTCTGGAGCCCTAAATCATCACTAAGCAACATAATCTAATTGTCCTTTTCCTATCACCAGTATTTTTCTGTAAAATTAACTTCTGTTTCATTAAATTAAGAGGAAACATTGCGATATACCAACGCAGAGGAATGTATTTATTTTAATTGATTGAAAGGGACCAATTTAACTTTTAATCGAAGGGTCATTAAGCCCTGCCGAACTAAATAACAAAATACGCATTCAATATTTTCCTCGTTATTAAGGAATAACTGTACAAACAAATTTTGGGAGTTATTTTAAGACATGACTTATTCAGATAAAGCGCGTGTGCCTACCAAAATATTTCAACGGTTTTATTTACTAATTACGTAGGTACCTATCTACCTACATAGGTATTAACTGCATTTTTGCTTGTTATTCCTAATTTATTTTTATTTGTTTATCGAATAAACTCTACTAATGATGAGGATTTGACGATGACGACCTCTGTGGCGCGGCGGGCGAAGGGTCGCCTACGACGCAGGAGGTTGTGAATTCGATTCCAGCCTCGTAACAAATATTTGTACGACCTGCAGATATTTTTTCAGGGTGTTCTGGGTATTTTATATGTATAATAACAAAATATCTATCTATGTAATGTATTGTATTATGTATATCAGTTATCTAGTACCCATAACACAAGCTCTGCTTAGCTTGGGGCTAGATAATGTTGTGTGAACTGTCCATTATTTATTTATTATTTATTATTTGTCACCAATTCTAAACATTTATTTAAAATGTATTATAACTAGGCTTTTGCCCGCAGTTTCACATGCGTTGTGTTGGGATAAAAAACAGTGATAACTATAACTCACTTGTGAATAATAGCAATGAAAAAGTCATAGTTTGATTACCAGGTGTCATTATGTGCCTGCTTGCGGTGAAATTAGAGCCACTTTATGAGCAAGTGTGTTGAAAACTCTTTTATTTTTACCTATTTACCTACTTATTTTAAAAAGCTTTTTTGCTACATAGAGAAAAATCGGCTTTAAAAAGTGTAGCCGAATTTTAGCCGAAACCACTTCAAGCACTATTCGCCTGACCATGACTTCTTAAAACTTTGTTTTACAAGGAAACCATAGTCACCTGACAAAACAAAAATATTTTGTTTTCCTTATTTTGGACAAAACCACAATTATACAAAAGATTTACCGAAATTTTATACCACAAAAGCATATAGGTACCTATAAGCGAGCGAAGCCAGCGAGATAAATAATAAATAATGCTGGACAGTTCACACAACATTATCTAGCCCCAAGCTAAGCAGAGCTTGTGTTATGGGTACTAGATAACTGATATACTAAACTATAAATACATTTATTTACAGAAAGAATAATACAACTAATACAAGTAGGTAACCAATGTACAATTCTTTTTTTTAAAACGACGCGTTACCCGAGAAATGGCTCCCTGGCTCATTAGTATTGCCATTCAGCGTGGCAATGCAGCCAGCATCTTAGGGACGCTTCCGTCTCGTAGTGATTTGGATCAGTTGAGCTACCTTTAGATCGTTAGCAGCAGTCTTCCAACACATTATATTAGTATAATACATTACATAGATAGATAATATTTAATTATAGGTACATAGGAAATACACAGAACACCCTGAACAAATATCTACAGGTCGTACAAATATTTGTTCCGAGGCGGGAATCGAACCCGCAAGCTCCTGCGTCGCAGGCGAAACTTCGCCCGCCGCGCCACAGAGGTCGTCCCTCGGGAATAAGGAGTGAACCGACGACGAGTGAGTGACGAGTGGTCTCGAGCCGCCTCCACCCACCGCCCTGCGCCCTTCACACACTGATTGCTAGTACTGAGTCACGCGAACACACCTCTCACTCCTTATCTCCTATCGGTCATTGAACCCAGTTATCATTTTGGATGTCGAGCGACAGACAACCTAAAAGCAAGTCATGTAAGTAGGTAGGTCTAATACTGTTCTACTGCGTTCGGTCTACTACTACCTTACTTCATGTAGGTTGTGCAAGGTGAGTGCTTCGCCAACTGAAACTAACTAAAAGATAGTTTAAATACAGCTTGCCGTGGTTTGTCCGACCTAAGAATAGACCCCTCCATCTCCTCCCGTGGAAGTACTAAGGCGAGACTGGCTGAAGAAACAGCATTTTTACCCCCGACGCAAAAAGGACTGGCTGTTATAAATTTGACGTGTCTGTGTGTGTGTGTGTGTGTGTGTGTGTGTGTGTCTGTCGCATCGTAGCTCCCGAACGGATGAACCGATTTAGTTTTTTTTTTGTTTGAAATGTGAATTTGTCGGGAGTGTTTTTTGCCGTTTCATAGCGTTGAGGGTTTTTTTTTTTTTTTTTACTTTTGTCTTGTGTTTTATTTGTAAATAACAAACATTTAAATATTGAAAAAAATAACGTGTTATTTTGCACTCTTCGATGCTTAAAAAAGCGGCCAAGTGCGAGTCGGTCTCGCCCATGAAGGGTTCCGTAGCAGCAAGTAACATAATATAAAAGTTCTTGGATGGATTACGACATATGACGTATTAAAAAAAAAACTACTTACTAGATCTCGTTCAAACCAATTTTGGTTGGAAGTTTACATGGTAATGTACATCATATTTTTTTTTTAGTTTTATAATTCTTTTATTTTAGAAGTTATGGGGGGACACACTTTTTACCACTTTGGAAGTGTCTCTCGCGCAAACTATTCAGTTTAGAAAAAATGATATTAGCAACCTCATTATCATTTTTGAAGACCTATCTATAAATACCCCACACGTATGGTTTTGATGTTTTTTTTTTTTTAATTTCAGTTCTAAGTATGGGGAACCCCAAAAATAAAAAACTACTTACTAGATCTCGTTCAAACCAATTTTGAGTAGAAGTTTATATGTTAATGTACATCATATTTTTTTTTAGTATTATTATTTTCTTATTTTAGAAGTTACGGGAGGGGACACAAATTTAACCACTTTGGAAGTGTCTCTCGCGCAAACTATTCAGTTTAGAAAAAATATATATTAGAAACCGCAACATCATTTTTGAAGATCTATCCATAGATACACCACACGCATAGGTTTAATGAAAAAAAAATTGTTGAGTTTCAGTTCTAATTATGGGGAACCCCAAAAATAAAAAACTACTTACTAGATCTCATTCAAACCAATTTTGAGTAGAAGTTTATATGTTAATGTACATCATATATTTTTTTTAGTTTTATCATTCTCTTATTTTAGAAGTTGCGGGGGGGGACACAATTTTTACCACTTTGGAAGTGTCTCTCGCGCAAACTATTCAGTTTAGAAAAAAAATATATTAGAAACCTCAACATCATTTTTGAAGACCTATCCATAGATAACCCACACGCATAGGTTTGACGATTTTTTTTTTTTTGAGTTTCAGTTCTAAGTATGGAGAACCCCAAAAATAATTGTTTTCTTTTTCAATTTTTGTGAAATCATCTTAATGCGGTTCACAGAATACATCTACCTACCAAGTTTCAACAGTATAGCTCTTATAGTTTCGGAAAAAAAAGGCTGTGACATACACGGACAGACAGACAGACAGACATGACGAATCCATAAGGGTTCCTTGTCTTTGACTACGGAACCCTAAAAACAGCCATTCAATAGACACGATTAACTTACCTACATTTTGAAGCATCAAAAAAAATCGCAAACATATGTTTAAATTGCGATTTAATTGGTGTTTTATCTGAGTTATATATTCAGTTTTGTTTTAACTGAATATAACTCAATGATATATAATTGGCAGAATCACTAAAACACCATCGTGGGAATATAGACGTGACAAGTGGTGAGCTCATCGCCGACATTGCTTCCCACGACTGACTCTGCTAACGCTTTCGTCCAGTAATAACACATTCCATAGTAAGCTAGCAGCCAGGACAAACCTTATACCAACGAATCTTATCAACAAGTCTTGCTATAGTCTTCTCTATGTCCATCACCAGTTTGCTGTTCATTGCGCTGCTTGTTTTAGCTTTTTTTCAACATATTTAAACACGCAGCGCAATGAATAGCAAACAGTACTCTTACCACAATTTTCTGACGTTATGGAATCGCTAGCGAAACGATAGTCCGTGTCAAATATTGGCCAATGACATCGGGGTGGGGGTTGAAATCAGCCATTTTTGAAATAAACGTCGTCATTTTCATTTTATTACATTTTAATGTGTTTTTTCGAGTTATTTCGTGTAATTTTAGTGGCATTTTAACCGGTGTAACTTGGATAAATGGCACATATGTGTGATGTAGTGAAATTTAAGTGTATTGCGAGTCTTTTCGAAATGGTGGATTTTTTCCTGTAAAAACTCAGTTTTTCTGCCACCGTTTAAACTGGGGTTAGGACTTGACAGATACTCTTGACGACTTGACTATAAAACTATAATAAATAAATCACTAGACATTGGCTAAATTGTTTCAAATAATGCACAGAAGCCATTACCGAAGCTAAGAAGAAGAAGAAGACATCGGGGTGACTAGAAATCTTAATAACTTGATTGACATTGACTATTTTCTCGCTAGCGATTCGATAACGTCAGAAACTTCTGCCGTGGTATTCGGGGCTCGGTGAACTCGCTGAGCGAGTCACGGGGTAAAGTTACGCGTTGCGCAGTAAGATAATATTTGACTTCGGTAAAGTTTGTTGTGTCAAAAATTCATGCTCTCTCATGGCTGTTTCGATGACAGCATTATCTATAGATGACACTTCACTTCACTTAACCACCTCACTTGTACCCCGAATACCTAGGCTGGACATCGAAATCGAACTTCAGTCTATTACGCAGTACGACCCCTGGTAATAAATGTAATGTAGTTTTATGAGATAATATCCAAAATAGGAGTTTGTTTGTATGAGATCTCAACAAATAATTTTATGAATGAATAACAAGAGATTTTCCTCAAAATAGCCATGAATTTGTTATTGTTCTATTCTGGGAATTCAATAGGCCTATTTTTAAGGAAATAACATAAATAGGTAAATATTATGATGCTTTAAAACTAAAATAAGCAACAATATTCAATAAAAAAAAAACCTGCGTCCGCCCGTGGCTTTGCTTGCGTTTTACCAGAGTAAAAGTCTATAGCTCAATCTAGATTTGTACCAAATATTATTACCAAAATCGGTTCAGCCGTTTGGTCGTGATCGATTAACAAACACAAAACATCCTAATAATATTGTAACTATGTCAATTATGATTATAATGTGCGATTTACAAGTTTTTATTTTACTTGTCGAATCTTGGTGCCGGTGTAATTACAGGCACATGAGACTTTCATCTTTATGTCTCAGGATGGCGGGCGCAGTGTTATGCCACGAGGACGCATCCTAGGTGGACGTGACCTGTGAGGTAATGCGTTGTTAAAGGCAGAGGTTACCGCTTAACATCAGGTAGGTCACCTGCTTGGTCAGTCAGTTTCCAGTTTCAGATGTTATTTATTTCATAAACAATTATATAAAACGTGTCATACAGGAAGTAAAAAAAAAACAAGTATGTGCCTTTGTCGCAAGCGCCACACTGAAGTTCGAACTGAATTGGTATTCAAATCTACGTCGTTAGATCGACCCTTTTTTTTTAATACTAAGATTGACGGAACAAGCTTCTGGCCCACCTGATGATAACCTCTGCCTTTTTATCTTTTGCTCTTGCGTTTTATCCGTCCATTGCTGCTTCATAGTTGAACACACTTGAAGGACTACAGTGTGAACCGGCACTGTATCGAACACATTTGTCATCGTTCGAATTTACAAAGGTGCCATATTTGGCGTTCCTAGTGTATGGAGTGCTAAGTCCATCGTAGAGTTATTAGAAAGTCTTTGGTATCAGAGATTATCTACAATCGGTCGTTCTTTGCCATCTGGTGCTGAATGTCAAAAAACATTTTGCATTTATACTGTAATAATATTTGCTCAGTCATGCACATTATGTTTGGTGATGTTAACTTTTTCATAGAATAAAGCATTGAAAAGACCCCGCAGAACAGACAAACATGATTTTTATATTTATTATTTATTTATAACTAGCGACTCGTCCCGGCTTCGCACGGGTAGTTTTAGGATGAAAAACAGCCTCCCCCCTCCTATCCCCCCCCCCCCCTGGTAGCCTATGTCACTCAAGGTGAATGTAGCTTTCTAATGGTGAAAGAATTTTTGAACTCGGCACTGTAGTTTTTGAGTTTATTAATTACAAACATACACACCAAAATACAAATCTTTCCTCTTTATAATATTTGTGTAGATTAGTGTAGAAGTGTAGATGTGACACATGCAGCTCTCTGAGCTGATGCGTGTGTATAATATCTTAGTCCTTATCAGTGCACTTTAAATGTTTGTCAAGTCTATTTTTGAAGAATTCACTGAGGAACTTATACATCAACGTTTAAGGTGGGGTATTATAACGCAAAATTAGCATTCTTAGATTAGATTTTTAACTGACTAAATCAAGTACAATATTCAAATTAAAAATATGCATGGATACTACATTATAATACCCAGACAGAAACAAGATAGGACAACATTTTCTCGATAAAAAAAAAAAAAGTTACCTCTAACTTTTGGCTAGATTCGATTGTTTGTCAATATGGTACAGATTATTGGGTAATTTTTTTTTTATACTACTTCAATGACGTAACATGCAGATGGCCCACCTGATGTTAGGCGGTAACCTCTGCCTAAGAACAGTGCATTACCTCATAGGTCACGTCCACCTAGGACGCACCCTATGTGGCATTGCACTGCACCCGCCACCCTGAGACAAAGATGAAAAGTCTCATGTGCCTGTAATTTCACCGGCACCCTTACCCTTCAAACCGGAACACAGCAATGCGAGCACTACTGCTTTGCGGCAGAAATAGGTATGGTGGTAAATTGGATAAATAAGATCAATACAATTAAACGGAGGGATCATTCACGTTTTTTTTTTTTTAATATTCTATATTTCACGAGTTATTCAATAAAAACCGCTTCTTCGAGCGGCGCGTGGCGTTTTTTTTGAATGAAGATTTCTGCCTGGCGCATGGCGGTGGCGCAGTCTTAAGATGACGCATTGGAAATTTTGGTAGCAGGGATCTAGATTTTTCTCATTCATTACAAAACATATGAAAGTGATATTTGGGCCTGATTCTTCATATCACTGTCTTTTTTTTGTAGTTTCGCGATTTTTTTGCAGAGAAAAACATATCAAAGACACCTCTTATAAAACAGAAATTTGCATTTTACAGGCAAACGGGACTAATTCAAGCATCTGAATTTTCTAGTTAGATTTATCCAAACACACACTTGAATATTATAGAAGGATTTTTTAAATGTTGTGTTAACTGTCCAGCATTATTTATATAATTTATTTATTTAGTTCTGAAATAAAATTAGGTTCTCAATCTTGGTACCACGATACCCAAACCTGGAACAAATATTTGAAGACCATGCAAACAATTGACAAGCGGCGGAAATCGAACCCGTACTCATAAATTTTTCTTAGTGGAGGTATTCACTACGTAGATCTACGTGTCCCGCGTCTACTTCGACGTGAAGGCCGCAGAGGTGGTGGAGGTACATCAGAAAGAAAGCCGGTGTGGGATTGAGGGTCATGAAGTTGGACTCTCCTCATAATGTGAGCTTTAGCTTATTTATGGTGAGGTTCCCTACGGTGAGTGTGAAGACCTACTTGACACTCACACGTCTTGTGAGTGTAAAGACCCAGATTTCTGGCCGAAAGGGGTGAAGTTCCGGCGGTTCAAGGGCCGCCTGTCACGTGATCACCCGGGCCGCGACGCGTCGGAGATCACACGTCTGTTATAAATAAAGTGTTTTTATATGTATATTAGTTTCTAAGGTATTTATGTTGCTATGGGCTTATTGTTGAGGTTTAGTGCATTTCTCAATAAACCTGAAATAAAGATTTTGAATTTAAATTGTATCTCAGCCTGTCACCCGGCCGCTTGCCCAGATGTCGTAAGTCGTCACATTGCAGAATCTGGAAGAAAAGAAGAAGTGGTAAGAAGGCGTACAAATCTCAAAGGGGTAGATTGAGGCACATCTGTACATTTGACTAATCTTTGGAACTTTCCAAGACGTTGATGTAGTACACAGTGGATTTTCACATAAATTGCGATTAATAAATACATACCAAATCAATAACGTAGGTACGTGTATTATTGACCCAGATGTTTTATATGTTAACAATCTTTTGACTTTTGGCTTTCGTAGGACTACAGGCCAAAACCCCTGAGTGGGTCAATGCCGTTTTTAGTAAATAACTAAACAAAAATAGTTGGATAAACAAGTTGTAGGGTTATCAAATAGCAATAATTGGCTGAGTTTGTGTTTTGATTGAACTAATAAAGGTTGTGGGACAACGATTTAGGCTCCCTGTCCAACGCACGTGGTAAGCCGAGCGCTATCAAAATGTCTACGGAACATGTGAAGACTTACTTGAGCCCTGACTTTTGGCCGAAAAGTTCCGGCGGTTCAAGGGACGCCTGTCACGTGATCCCCCGGGCCGCAACGCGTCGGCGATGACACGTGTGTTAGATTAAGTAATAAATAAAGTGTTTTTTATGTGTATGTTAGTTTCTAAGGTATTTATGTTGCTATGGGCTTACTGTTTGGGTTTAGTGCATTTCTCAGTAAGCCTGAAATAAAGATTTTGAATTTGAATTTGAATTTGCTCTCTCCACAAGGGATTTTGTGACGTGACGTGGACAGCGGGAATAGACCGTTCCAACAATCAAATTTTTCACACCACCTGCTTAGACAATGTCCAATATCATGCAACCTCAACGTAAAGTAAAACATTATCTCTTAAGGGATATAAAGTTGTATGAAACTCCCTAGGGAATAAAGTGATTTTAATTTGGAACGTCAAATTTGTGTGGAACCCCGTGGAAAACTTTATGTAAAAAAAAACATATGGCATTGCAAAGAGGTTTGTTCGATAATCGAACAGGCCGCCATAAGCAGAACTCAAAAAAAAGGTGCGTTTACAAAGAATGTGAAACATAACACAGTGTTTGGTGCAGTGATTTTCAGTGATTTTTTATTGTCTCGCAGAAGGTCTGAAAAGTAGAGTTTGCTCCTCTTGAATAAAGCCTGTCTTCGTCTTGGGCAGCTTGAACCCCTGGCTTCACTCAGGATTCTTTATAACTCCAGAGTCCCTCGTTACGCTCAGGGTTCAATATGCCGCGCGCTACGTAAGATACTGCTTTATTCCCTTAGAGCATAATCTACTATTACCGCTTTTTGGTAATAACGTAGTATTGTAGATGTAGGTTTCCTTCACCACTGAGTGCCTTCAATTTATTCTGTAGCAAATTCATTCACATTACTAAGAGCTATGAAAAAATACTCCTAGCCATAGAGAAGCAGAGAGTTAAAAGGGAAAGCAGCCATACAGCCCGGTAGGACTAAAATAGACCTACATTTTTCCTTGACATGTACTTATATGAGTAGACGCATTTAGCATGTCATTGGGCAGGTCAGTGCCACTTGATAACGGTGGTACAGTCAGCTATCGAGCTTACATTTGTATGTAACCACAAAGAAATCTTTACCTACAATAATTCTTTTCGAAAAAAAACCTACTTCGAAGCTAGGATTTCATCCCCAATACAAGATTTTGTAATATTAGTGATGGTTATCGTGTGATTGAAACACAATGAGCCTAAACATGGCCAGCCTACTATTATCCATCCAGGAGTTCCGTTGTTCACCTTCCGTGACAGCAAGCTAATCTGATGATGGAACCAGATCAGCTCGCTGTTACCATCATTTTGTATTGTCATCGGAACTATACGGGTATGCTAGAATTCAGCTCCAAACGGATATCGGAAAGTCACCCTTATCGCCACCCGTGAAATACTTATCATTGAGGAGTTCCAATGAACATCTCTGGTCTTCTTCATCAGTTCCACTTCACCAAACGGCACTTTCTGAATGCACATGTTGTTGCTGAAAATAACCAAAATCGCTACATATTATGGTGTGCCTATAATATTTGAGGATTTCATGGATTCCATCATCAGAATCAGATTTTGATGAAAATGAGACCAATCTGGAAGTTTACCGTGGCAACTAAAAAAAAACATGAACTGAGAACCTCCTCCCTCCTCCTCATCCCTCCTTCTCCTTCCGTCCCTCCTTCTCCTTTTTCGCCTCGCGTCGCCACTTGTTCTAATCTCGTAAAATACAGATCATATTAAAAATCCCTCAAAGTAAGCCTTTTTTAACGCCCGACGCAAAAACAATGGTGTTATAAGTTTGATAATTGGTTTTATAAGTCGTGTCTGTGTGTGTGTGTGTGTGTGTGTGTGTGTGTCTGTCTGTTGCATCGTAGCTCCCGAGCGAATGAACCAATTTCGATTTTTTTTGTTTGTTTGGAAGGTGAATTTTTCGGGAGTGTTCTTAGCTATGTTTGATCAAAATCGGTTCAACCGTTTCATTGCGTTGAGGGTTTTTAATTTTTACAAAATTAATTACTTGTATTTTGTTTAATCTGTGTAAAAATAAAAACAGTTATATTCTATTCTACAGACTACATAAATATTTGTCTGACAGTGTCTATGACTACCCATAGGCTTAGGTACAACGCGCCCATTGCATTTGATTACATCAAAAGTATGTCGATGTATCATCAAAACTCGGGTCATTGAACCCTGATTCACGTCTGGCATCCATCCCTTTCACTCTAATCTTATCAGGCTATCGATGTCCTGCTCCTTTCGAATAACTGACTCAAGATTCGTCTGAAAGTCAGACGCAATTCTTACAAGCGCTCAGAATAAATAATATTATGAAATAAATAATCAATCTATAAACAATGTAGTTCTTAGTATCCTTTCCTACCAAAGTAATCGGGTGTAAGGACATTAGAAGGCTGAAATTCCGAAAAGATGTACACTTGAGGCCAAAAAACGAATGAATCTTAAAATTCCTAATATCAAACGTAGAGTAAGGGGCCCAGCAGTACAGGCGGGGGCCCCTTAGAAATTCCCATTTAAAGCAAAGAGTAGGTAAAAAAAAAACGAAGAATTCAATGGGAAGTTTTGTTTTGTTGGCTGCTAGCTTATTAAGGAATGGGTTATTACTGGAAGTAAGCGTTAGCAGAAATTAAATTAGCTTTTTCACTATCTTAATATTATATTATCAATAACCAAAAGTATCCCAACTGTACGTTACCTACGTTAGTCAAAAATGTTGAGCCAAACAATACATGGGGAGTTGCCCATGTTCTTTCAGACCTCTCGGCCCAGTAGTTTCCGAGATTTCGTCATGTGAGTCAGTCAGTGTGTGGACTTTTTATATACCTACCAACCTATTTAGATTATGTATAAGGGGGTAAGGAACCTGGGGACAACCTGGAAATCACTCAACCGACTTCGTACCCAGGTTGACCGCTGCAAGTACAATCTGAGCAAGTGGGGATTCACAAATGGGACAAAGTGCGATTGTGGAGTCTCACCACAAACAATGCTGCACCTACTTTCGTGCACGCAGTGCCCTCACACCTGCACACTGAAAGACCTTTACGAAGCCACTGATAATGCCATAGCCGTGGCAGAGTACTACTCCAAAATAATTTGACAGAGAACCTTCGACACGAAAGAAGAAGGAGGTAAGGCTATTAACCTCGAGTTTTCACCTACTTTGCCGACAAGGACTTTATTTCCTAATAAAGATAAAGTGTCTTTTTTATCTTTTTGATAGTGAAAACGATTTGCAGTTCAAATAGGAGTTTATCAGCATTTGCAATGTGTCATTGAACCTCACATAGGAATGAGGCTAAACTTAGCCAATACCTATGACGTTATGTGTTTTTTTAACTGCGTGAATGATGGAACAAGCAGATAGCCCACCTGATGTTAAGCGGTAACTTCTGCCTTTAACAATGCATTATCTAATAGGTTACGTCCACCTAGGACGAACCCTATGTGGTATTGCACTGTGCCCGTCTCCCTGAGATGTTAAGATGAAAGTCTCATGTGCCTGTTTTTTTTAACTGCGTGAATGATAGGACATGCATATAACCCACCTGTTGCTGGTAACTTCTGCCATTAACAATGTATTACCTCATAGGTCACGTCCACCTAGGACGCACCCTATGTGGTATTGCACTGCGCCCGCCACCATGAGATGTAAAGATGAAAGTTAGCTGAGTCAGTCGTGGGAAGCAATAGCGGCGATTAGCTCACCATTTGTCACGTCTATAATATTCCACGATGGTGCAACCCACTTAGTCCAGTCGGCTGGTGGTTTCAGATGGAAAAAGGTCAAAAGTTAATGAAACTTGTTGTTGTTCAGGTTATTCAGGGATAGTTAATTAACATTTTCCAAAGTTTTGGACCTCGAGGACCCTGTGCAAAAAGTGGAGGGGGGGGGGGGGGGGGGAACTGCACCTTGCTCCGGTTTTTTCTCAATAACTTTTTTCCCTTACATACAAAAATACTAACTACTTTTTTGTAGAACGTTAAATTTACTATAATTTTGACTATTCAAATATGTTTCTATGTCGATAGGTTATCGAGATTATGGCGATTTGTGTTTTTTTCTAAGTACATCAACTACGTGCAGAGACACTTTGGTAGCAATGTGATTGTTGTCTTTGATGGATACCCCACTAACGCCGGCTATCAAAGCACCAAAGCAGCAGAACGAGCTCGCCGGTCTGCATTACAAGCACCAACCAAAGTCGTGTTCTCCTCATCTACTATGGTGACAATAGCACAAGAAAAGTTCTTGGCAAAAGATCACAATATTAGAGCATCCATTTCGATGTTGATGACACAAATGGTGGATGCTAGCATCGAAGTGAAACAGGCATATGAGGACGCCGTGATCATGGTGGATCCATGGTGGTGGGGATGCGGTTGAGAAGAGAAGACTGCGTCCCTGAGAAGACTGCTTCCACCTGCAATTAGTGGGATACAAGTTGACTTCCCGCCAGTTCTGCAATTGCTTGGAGGTAGCATCTTGCTGCATGGTGGCCTGTGGCATCTTTCTTCGATGGCAAAAGGGCGAGGTTTGTTGAAGTGATAAACGACTTACACTTGAGAAAATCCACTTATGACTGGTTTTGATTATCTTTCGTTTTTGAGAGAACCGTCGGGCCTATAGGTACCAATTTGGTTTCAAATGAAAGCAACTTCATTTCAGATAATATTTGACGTGGGATGCATATTTTAGAATATATTTAACAAAATAAGTAAAAATTTCTAAAAGAAACACTTAGGAGAAAATTGTCTATTTTCGAAGAACTTTATCTTGGGAACCAATGGCTGTATAGAGCTCGCCCTAGTGTCAAATTTAGTCTACTTTAAAAGTATGCATGGTGACTATACCGGTCAGACCCTTCCTTCACTAAGATATTGAGCAAAAACTGTAAAAAACTAAAACTTTATGGATTTTTGAGCCGCTCGCACAGCACTTGCAAAATCTGGTTTTTTAATAGTGGTTAAGGTCTTAACAACATATAAAAAAATCAGCGTGACCAGAACTTTTGTAAGCACGACCCCTTTTTCATGTTTAACTTGACTGGACTAATATGAATACCAACATGATGATGTGAATATGGTTGGTTTTCATCAGAGAAGAAAATCTGCTTTTGAGATCTGGTTTGGGTGGAGGGGAGTGGGGGTTTCCAAAGTAGGTGATTGTAACCAGGAACCATAATTATAACAACATTCCATCATTGTTCGGGTATAACAGAAGAAATAAGGTGGAATTTAGCATTTTTAGGCACATCCTAGCAAAATTTCAATAAGTTTTTATTCGAAGCGCCATATCTCGGTAACTTATCAACATATAATCAAGTTTGAATAATTAAAATTATAGTAAATTTAACGTTCTACAAAAAAATTACTTACTTACTACTTACTTTTGCCGTAGGATGTAAGGAAAAAAAGTTATTGAGAAAAAACCGGCGGAAGGTGCAGTTTCCCGCCCCCTCCTCTCTCTCCAAAATTTGAAAAAAAATATTTAACCATCCCTGAACAACATCCCAAAGTTTCATTATTTTTTGACCTTTTTCCACTTTACCCCACTTTTTGCGACCTGCCGACTGGACCAACTGTGAAAAGAGGCCCATTTAGGCTCTGCCTACGAAATAAAATGGTATGGTTGAAAATGGTGTGTATCGATGTATGTATGTATGTTTCACTATTCTGAATGTTTTAGAAGTGCGTATATCTAGTAACATTTCGTGCGAAGCCGGGCGCGTAGCTAGTGCGATAAAAGTCAAATATAGGTATTATAGTATTATTTTATCTGTGGTAGTACTAAACAGGTAAAAGTAACTGGGTAGGTGAATAGACTATAACAGGACCTATACTTACCCAATCACGTGAGTCAAATGTACGAGGAATTTTGTATATTGACCTGCAGCTGGGCAGGAAAATTCATCCATGTAACATACTTACCTGCTTGCCTTGCATGCCTCGAAAAACCAATGACGAATCATTTGTTTTCCTACCTGTATAAACCAAAATATAAATTGTTTTTCACACCACTTGCTCGACGATGTCCAATTACATATCATGCAACCTGAACGTAAAGTAAAGCATTATCTCTTTAGGGATATAAAGTTGTATGAAACTCCCTAGGGAATAAAGTGATTTGAATTCGGAACGTCAAATTCGTGTGGAAACTCGTGGAAAACTCTGAGTAAAGAGAAGCCCATAATGCATTGTAAAGAGGTTTGTTCGAAAATTTAACTGTCCACCAAAAGCAGAACTCAAAAACAAAAAAAAACTTTTACAGAGAACACAGACGAAGAGTTTAAGATATACTACAAAGAATGTGAAACAAAAGACGGTGTTTGGTGCTGTGATTGACAGTGAATTTGTATTGTCTCGCAGGTGTGAAAAGTATAGTATGCTCCTCTGGAATAAAGCCTGTCTTCGTCTTAGCAGCTTGACCTCTCGCTTCACTCAGAACTCTATGGAACTGCGATATGGAACTCCTTGGCATACAGCGACCTACACCGTTCGAAATTCAAATCTCCACGCCCCACGAAATCGAAATTAACGCGGTCGCCAAAATCCGGTCACAGCGAGGGAGACAACCACCAAAATTATTTGCGGCGCGCCAATTCAAGGTCGCAGTGAGGCAGGTCAGCGGCTGACGTCACGCGCGCCCTCCAAAACGTGAGTTCGACGACCGCGCCGCCATTACGGAAACTGTGCTGTGCGCGTTCGGAATTCAAATTGGGCTCTTTGTCGTTGTGTGCGTGAGGCCCGCGCGATTTGGTATTCGTACAGACTGACAATGTGTTGCTGAATGTGGGCTGTATGTGTGAGTGCGTCACGCATTCACGCAATCGTGGCTTTATTTGTATGTGTTGAGGAATACAAAAGAATTTTGGAAGCTGTAGACAGCCTACTGCCACAGATTGTATATTAGTTACTACGAAACTACCTACTGCGTAATGAGTAGTAGAGTGGTAAAAAATAATGTTTGGATTTGATCTTATTAATATTGCCCATAGTCATAAATATCAAAGATTTTCATTTTGATATTTTGCACGCATTTTTTTAAATACCATATGTAGGTACCTACCTACTTCTACCTACCTAACCGTTTTTTTTTTGTAATATGCCTTGACTTTTGTGTTTGTTTAATATTTGAAATCCATGGAAACGTAAGTCAACATTTTAGCAAAGCAATATGATTAATATGATAAACAGAATGACACAGAGAACAAAGATCCAGAATGTATTTTAAATTAATAATAGTAATGGTGGTGATAAGCTCACCACTTGTCGCGTCTTTATTCCCACGATGGTAAAACCCACAGTGAAAGGAGTCACATTGAGGCTCTGCCTACCATTTCGGGAAAAAGGCGTGTGTATGTGTAGTGCTTACGGGGCAGTTATACCTACAGATGTTTCCTACAAATCAACAATTTTTTTTTTAAATAACCACTGGATCGATATCCACTTTTATTATTGGTTTCAAAAACACAGATCGGTCAAAAAACATTAAAAAATGTATACATTCATAGACCTTTAAAAAGTAGATAACGAAAATTATGACAGTGTAATGCCCCTATCTATTAGCGAATCAAACATCAGCCATTCAGAGACCGCCAAAAAACCCGTCTATTTTTTTCTAACTCACGGCCCGTCCAATCACAACACCCAAATTTGTAGATGCGCTTGAGTGGCCGAATTTCTAAACGAGTTAGACGCACACTAGCATTGCTGTGGAGACTTCTGATTGGTTGTTTGTTTGTGTGGGTTGAGTGGGGTGAATTCCCATTAGATTTGAGAATATAAATGTGTGTGTGTGTGTGGACCGTGTGGTCACAACACATTGTAAATAGAAAATCGAGACTTTCTTTTTGGACTCTTCCTGCCATTTTCGAAAAGAGACCTCGTCTACTTTTATTTTATTTCATTTCCTAGTGTTTTTTGAGTTATTTTGTGTAATTTTGGTGGCATTTTAAACAATGTGGTGTGTCCGGCCCAAGAATAGACCCCTCCATCTCCTCCCATGGATGTCGTAAAAGCCGACTTAGGGATTACCCGGACTTGTTTGTAAGATTCGTTGGTATAGGTAAGATTTGTCCTGGCTGCTAGCTTATTTATGGAATGTGATAATACTGGAAGAAAGCGTTAGCAGAGTCAGTCGTGGGAAGCATGGCGGCTATGAGCTCACCACTCGTCACGTCTATATTCCACGATGGTGCAATCCACTGTGAAAAGAGGCCCATTGAGGCTCTGCCTAACCCTTGTATGTATTTTAAACAATGTCTATAGAGCTCAAGTGGAGTAGTTCCTGATGGATCCCTTGAGTTCGATCCCTTGTCTTGTTCGATCCCTTATACCTACAACTTTGTTTCTATTCGATCCTATCTCCAAGGGATCAGTTTAAAATGATTATTTTAATCAAGTGTAGTGAAATGAAATGGAAGTACATTGCGTGACTTTTCAAATTGGTGGAAATTGTCTACCAAAGTTTTCGTAAAACGGCCACTGTTTTACTAAAACATGACTTGACTGTGACTTTAACGACTTGGAAGGATGGTACCTAACCTTGCAAATTAATAATAATTAAACTTGAAAATGCCATATACACTAGCCGAAAGATAAAAAAAAAATTACAAATATTTTGACATAACTTTTGTATTTTTTTTGTGTAACTTCTTATACCAAAAATATTAGTGATTTGATTTTGTATTAATATCAACATATAAAAAGTACGTGATAAAATATTTGTAAAAAAATATCATGAATTCTATCATTTGTTTATTTATGTGTACCTACTGTTAGGTAGAGATGTAGTGTAACGGATCAATACCCTACCCCGTAAGGGAATCGATAAAATGAACACACGATATAATGCTAAACGCATTACCCATCTTTCTTGCTTCGTAGAGGTCGGGTAAGCAGACGCGCTACGAAGCCGGGTAAAACGGAGCATAGGCACATGGTTTCAAGTGGGTACGGCTTGTGGGATAAGCATTACGGACAGGACGCTGAATTTTGTTTTTTGCGACCTACAGTTTAACATTAAATTCCACGATATATAGGCAATAAATTGCACTTGACTCTGACATTTCAAAAGATATGGTAAAAAAACTAACGCGGACTGAATCCACTAATGGTTTTAAAATATTTTTTGTTACTAATATTTTTTGCTATTATTTTCCTCAACCATTTTTTTTGTTATGAAGTCATAGCGGGGATATCTTGGGCGTGAATGAGGTCACATTTTAATATTCAAGGATACAAGCCAAGGACTGCCAGTTGAACATTGACCGGCATACGCGAAAGTAACGATTTGATCCTCTAGTAATTAACTTTTGTGGATATATCGCGAGATTGGCTTAGTGATTTTTTGAACACCGCTAAAGTTCACTTCAGTCACCGGGTTTAAGTACAATCGTTTAGTGAGTGAGACAAAAGCTGGCTGCTGACTCCTGCTGAGACCCTGAAAAAGCTAAGTACCTATGTATAGAGATGGCTGAGTCGCAAATCTAAGTACCTATGTATAGAGATGGCTGGCTCACAAACCTAAGTACCTATGTATAGAGATGGCTGGCTCACAAACCTAAGTACCTATGTATAGAGATGGCTGGCTCACAAACCTAAGTACCTATGTATAGAGATGGCTGGCTCACAAACCTAAGTACCTATGTATAGAGATGGCTGGCTCACAAACCTAAGTACCTATGTATAGAGATGGCTGGCTCACAAACCTAAGTACCTATGTATAAAGATGGCTGGCTCACAAACCTAAGTACCTATGTATAGAGATGGCTGGCTCACAAACCTAAGTACCTATGTATAAAGATGGCTGGCTCACAAACCTAAGTACCTATGTATAAAGATGGCTGGCTCACAAACCTAAGTACCTATGTATAGAGATGGCTGGCTCACAAACCTAAGTACCTATGTATAGAGATGGCTGGCTCACAAACCTAAGTACCTATGTATAGAGATGGCTGGCTCACAAACCTAAGTACCTATGTATAGAGATGGCTGGCTCACAAACCTAAGTACCTATGTATAAAGATGGCTGGCTCACAAACCTAAGTACCTATGTATAGAGATGGCTGGCTCACAAACCTAAGTACCTATGTATAGAGATGGCTGGCTCACAAACCTAAGTACCTATGTATAGAGATGGCTGGCTCACAAACCTAAGTACCTATGTATAGAGATGGCTGGCTCACAAACCTAAGTACCTATGTATAAAGATGGCTGGCTCACAAACCTAAGTACCTATGTATAGAGATGGCTGGCTCACAAACCTAAGTACCTATGTATAAAGATGGCTGGCTCACAAACCTAAGTACCTATGTATAAAGATGGCTGGCTCACAAACCTAAGTACCTATGTATAGAGATGGCTGGCTCACAAACCTAAGTACCTATGTATAGAGATGGCTGGCTCACAAACCTAAGTACCTATGTATAGAGATGGCTGGCTCACAAACCTAAGTACCTATGTATAGAGATGGCTGGCTCACAAACCTAAGTACCTATGTATAGAGATGGCTGGCTCACAAACCTAAGTACCTATGTATAGAGATGGCTGGCTCACAAACCTAAGTACCTATGTATAGAGATGGCTGGCTCACAAACCTAAGTACCTATGTATAGAGATGGCTGGCTCACAAACCTAAGTACCTATGTATAAAGATGGCTGGCTCACAAACCTAAGTACCTATGTATAGAGATGGCTGGCTCACAAACCTAAGTACCTATGTATAGAGATGGCTGGCTCACAAACCTAAGTACCTATGTATAGAGATGGCTGGCTCACAAATCTAAGTACCTATGTATAGAGATGGCTGGCTCACAAACCTAAGTACCTATGTATAGAGATGGCTGGCTCACAAACCTAAGTACCTATGTATAGAGATGGCTGGCTCACAAACCTAAGTACCTATGTATAGAGATGGCTGGCTCACAAACCTAAGTACCTATGTATAGAGATGGCTGGCTCACAAACCTAAGTACCTATGTATAGAGATGGCTGGCTCACAAACCTAAGTACCTATGTATAGAGATGGCTGGCTCACAAACCTAAGTACCTATGTATAGAGATGGCTGGCTCACAAACCTAAGTACCTATGTATAGAGATGGCTGGCTCACAAACCTGAATACACTGTTGCACCTTTTATACTTAATCTAGGGATGGCGGAATCATGAAGTTGATAAACCTAGACTTCAACATGAATATGTAAAAGTATTTACACCTTTAATAAATGTCTTTAGGAAGAACCAGCACTGCTAGAGTCTGCACCATGAAGCCGTGGCCTACGTTGGATAAACATTATACACTGTTGCACGTTTTATATTTAATCTTTATTGTGTAATTTTGTTGATCATAAACTGTTTACCTAGGATCTGACTATTATATATTTATTGACAGAACGACTTACAGTCCATATTATAAATATGGCCTTTTTAATTAGTCTCATGTGAGGGAACTATAATACAGCTTTTATCAAACATGATTGTGTCGCATGAGAGTAAACTGCTTAGCGCAAACACACACACAAACAAACACACTCTCGTCCCCGTATTCACGTGTAGTGACAAGGTGGGAAATTACATGACATGTCAGTATATACGTATTCTCGCGAAGTGATGTTGGGGTGTGGTATTTTTGGACGCAAGAAGCTGAACAACGACAACTCTAAGCGAATTATTCTATAGTATGTACTATATTCAACTGAAGCTCTCGAGAGTGAGCTACCGGAAAAGCCAACTTAAATGGCGGGAAATCTTTCTGAATTGAATAATGCACGTGTTAGATTGTGATTGCATTTCAACATGATTAAATGTGAAATGTCATATTTAAAAGTACCACCACGTTGGATGTCTGTCAAGTAAGATACTCTTACATTAAATTATACCTACCAATAAATGTATTTTGAAGTTGTAAGAATCATCTCTGAAATGTACATGTTGGTATGTACATTTCAATCATGTTTTATAATTGAAAACAGTTTGTTTACAAGTAACACGTGGTCGGGCGTCTGCTCGTTTACTTGTAGGTATAAATAATTGAAGACCGGTTTAGATATTATGATAATAATTGATGATTTAATTTATAATTTATACCTACAATATTAGATCGTATAGTTTCCATTGCAATTAAGCAGAGGACGTGATTTGATTATTGTTTAAACTTGAACTTGAATAATCTTAATCTCTAAAATCATACGTAAATTCAATAGTAATTATTTGAAACGTATATCACTATAGTAATTAGTTTTCCAACGATCGATTACCAGAATTGTACATAATTAAAGACGGAACATTGATTCCCGTACTTGTCCGACTGTGGGCTTTATAAAGAGCTGCTATTCGTTGCAATGGGCAGTCTTGTATCGACAGCGCTGGCCGTAACACGTGAAACTGGTATGTTGTTATTTCATATTATTTGTGTAACTATGTAGGTAACTTGATGTGTGTACCTACCTATGTATATTATATTGACCAGTAAATACGAACCAAGCAGTGTTTCTATTTAAATATGATCAATGGTAAGTAAAATGGAAAATACAAAGACACGTGAAACTGGTATGTTGTTATTTCATATTATTTGTGTAACTATGTAGGTAACTTGATGTGTGTACCTACCTATGTATATTATATTGACCAGTAAATACGAACCAAGCAGTGTTTCTATTTAAATATGATCAATGGTAAGTAAAATGGAAAATACAAAGCCAAAACGAATTCTTATCTTTTATTTGATTTGACCAACCCATTAATTGATTGGATCCGGTACCGTGATACTCCTGCCAAGAGTCTCTTGTTCATTTACCTGGTGCTTATGCTGTTACACGCGTTTCTACAGACACATACATTACACTATCATTATAGTGGAACGAGTCACCAGCACAGAGGAATCGCTTGCGCCGGCTTGGAATCGGATTACAACACTTACGAGGTCATTATAACTGACCATCGCTGGATCTAAATGCGATCACAACCACTTAATTAAAACCTAATCTAAAGCCACCTACGGTACCTCTGGTTAGTACTTGTGACACGTTGGAGAACAGAACACTAAAGCCGACGTACAAGTAAATACGGTATCTATATTTTGAAACTTAGCCTCATATGATTAGGGCTACACCGCTGAGGAGTCTGGGTGGTCAGCATATGATAGGATTCACCCCCCGCGCATCGTTAGGGCGGATGGCAAGCACCCACACAACCCGCGCTGTCACGTAGTACAAACAAGCAACGTTGTGCACCGCTGGAGTAAGGGATCTCTTCGTATTTCCCACAACGAGGGAATCCCCATAGGGGGCGAATGATACCCTTGAGCGGCCCACAATTCTCAGATTCCAAGGCGACACTAGAAACAGACATATACCTGCACTACACTATGCACGAACGGGCTTATGAACTAAAGCTTAGAACAATGCAATCAATCAAACGAACCTACACAGTTATAAGGTGGTGGCACTAATTGCATAAGGACTTATCTGACATTCGATGACGACACGCATAACCTATGTTTGACTGAATCCTAACATGAGTTTAGGAACCTAGGATGTGAGACAAAGTCATCATTTTTACATAAACATTACAGGATCCTGAGGACGATATACGAGGCCCCTCCAGAGGGAATTGCAGAAACGGGGTAAGTGATTTCTGAATTACGAACAGCATTTCCTTTCTGTAATTAGGTAAATAAACGCTGGCAGGATGCTTCTTTAATTCTCTACAGATTATTAAGACGATCACGGGACAGAGTCAATAAACTGTCAGGCCAAGACATTAACATCTACCGAATCATACTACTAAAAGTAACATATAATTCATCACATTAAAATATTGTAAAAGCTTTTTGTAGACGCCTGTTGGGTGGGGGGGGTGAACTTCACATCAGGTAGATAGGTAAATAAACCTATAATCCGACTTGTGCAGTGCGTCGGGCGGGTAGCCGGCTGAGATGCGAAAGTTTGCGGGTTCGATTCCCGCTGAGGGACCAATGTTTGTATGATCTGCAAATATTTGTTCTGGGTATGGGTGTTATGGGACCATGTAACTCGTAGTTTCTGATACCCACGACACAGGGAATCCTAGTGTGGGGTCAGGACTATGTACCTATGTTTTTTTTTACGGTACCCTCTGAACATTGCATCACATAGGTCACGTCACACGTCCACCTAGGACCCTACGTCGCATTGCACTGCACCCGCCACCCTGAGACTTAGAGATGAAAGTCTCATGTGCGTGTAATTTCCCCGGCAACCATACCCTTCAAACCATGTGACTGTTGGGTGTTATGTTATGTTATGTTATAGACTTTTTGAAATATCTATATATAAAACAAAGTCGTGTTAGTTACACCACTTATAACTCAAGAACGGGTGAACTGATTTGGCTGAAAATTGGTGGGGAGGTAGCTTAGAACCAGGAGAAGCATATAGAGGGGGGGGCACCGGGGGCTACCCGTGCGAAGCCGGGGCGAGTCGCTAGTTTTTTATACAAGATAAATCACACGCATCAAGAAACACTTGTTATTCATACGTAGGTATACCGATAGGAGTGTTAGTCAATCATGCATGTGTGCGTGTCATTACCATTTAGTGAATAGAGGTGTCAAAATGCAACGCACACTGAATTATTTATTGAGCGGATTTTTGAGTTTCATTGGTGTTGTATTGATGTTGGTTGAATATTTTTGAGCATCAAGTGCAGGTTCATTATATCACTAGCCACCAAATGAACGAGCAAAGTGAGCTCTTGGAATATTAGTTACCTTTGAAATATCACCGTTTACCGAAACCGAATGTATGTACTTACTTCCAAACCGTTGATCAGATCTTCGAGAAAGGTAGGAGGAGGTGATGTTATAAGTACGTTATGGTTTAGGTCGGAGAAACATCGGCCATTTTGGAAATAAACGTTGTCATTTTTATTTAATTAAATTTTTATGTGTTTTTCCGAGTTATTTATTGTAATTCTGGTGGCATTTTAAACGGTGTAACTTGGATAAATAGCATATGTGTGATGTCGTAAAATTTAAGTGCATGTATTGCGTGTCTTTTCCAAATGTTGTATTTTTCCCTGTAAAAACCACAGTAAAAACTCGGTTTGTTTGCCACTATTTAAACTGGGTTATGACTTGACGGAGACTCTTGACGAATTTACTAATTTGATTACAAATTAATATCACTTGAAATTGGCGAAATTTTTAAGAGCACTCCTCAGAAGTCATAATATGAAGAAGATGAAGGTTTAGGTCAAACGGATGTCATGAACACAAAATGGTAGGTTCCTATCTGATTTTCTTAACCAAAGATATGAAGGTAATAAAACCATGTCTCTTGTGACGTTTTTTTTCGAAACAATACACATTGATTGTGTCGTTTTAAAATATGTATGTTTTAGTAGTAGTAGAGCTTTTTTGTGAAAGAGTTCGTCCGGGGAAGTACTACCCCCGTACTTATTTCTGCCGCAAAGCAGTAGTCCTCGCATTGCTGTGTTCCGGTTTGAAGGGTAAGGGTGCCGGTGAAATTACAGACACATGAGACTTTCATCTTTATGTCTCAGGGTGGCGGGAGCAGTGCAATGCCACATAGGGCGCGTCCTAGGTGGACGTGACCTATGAGGTAATGCACTGTTAATAGGCAGAGGTTACCGCTTAACATCAGGTGGGCCATCTGATTGTACCATCATTCAAGAAGTATAAAAAAATTAAAAATAAAAATGTATTTTTGACGGAAACCGGGATATGTTCAGAACTGTTTGGGTGTTGTTCGTTTTACTCTTTACGGCATTTTAGAAACGAGACGTCGTCTACGTTTATTTAGTTTCATTTTCTAGTGTTTTCTTGAGTTATTTTGTGTTATTTTGGTGGCATTAGACTCTTTACTAAAACTTTGGTTGTCAATTTTCACCAATTTGAATAATCACGCAATACACTTCCATTTCGTACAAAGTAATTATTAAGTAATCTGTGATTTCGTTTCACTACACTTGTGCTCTTTAAACGACCTACATACATACATACATAGGCACACGCCTTTTTCCCCAAAGGGGGGTAGGCAGAGCATCAATGGGCTACATTGGTTAAAATTCCACCAAAATTACACAATATAACACAAAAAACATTAGAAAATAAAATAAAATAAACTTAGATGACGTCTCTTTTAAAAAATGGCGGAAAAAGTCAAATAGTTTATTAATATTAGAACAAAGGAAATTAACGATAATAACCGAAAAGTTCGTTAAGGTGCAGACAGATCCCAGGCTCTTTTCGTCTTCACAATTTAGCAGATTGCCACTGACTCTCACTACACTTTCGGCCACTAAAAGAGGTTCCAAATAGTTCGTAATCACAGCTTTTTATACAACTAAATGAATACCCGTGCTTTGCTACGGTGAAGCCCAAAAACTACTGTATTTAATCAGGGCGCACTTTGCTCATCAGCATACGGTTAATTATCAGATTTTTTTACATATAATTGAATTTTGTCCTATTAAAAGTATCCTATGTCTTTCCTCATAATACACACTATAACTTTGCCAAATTTCATCAAGATCGGTTCAGCTGCTTAGTCGTAAAATGGTAACCAACAGACGGCAGATACTTTAAATTTTTATTAATTAGTGCAATAGTCTCATAGTTTACTGTTCTAGTACTTATGTTCTTATTCCTCGCCTCTGAACAAATATTTGTGCGATCTGCAGATATTTGTTCAGGGTGTTCTGGGTATTTTATATGTATAATAAAAAATATCTATCTATGTAGTGTATTGTTTTATATCAATTGTCTAGTACCCATAACACAAGCTCTGCTTAGCTTGGGGCTAGATAATGTTGTGTGAACTGTCCAGCATTATTTATTTATTTATTTATTCTATCTATCCAGCCGGTAACACCCCCTGCTGAGTCAAGGCCTCTTCTCTATAACGCCACTCCTGGCGGTCTTGTGCCATCCGGATCCACCGCTGTCCTACTGCCTGCACAATATCGTCAGACCATCGGGCAGGTGGTCTGCCTCGAGGCCGCCGATAGTTTATTCAGCCTTCTAGTTACTTCATTTGTCCTGCAGTGTAAACAGTGGTCGAGCCATTTTTAAGGACAATTATCGCCGTCCGTCATTGTCACAAAGCGACACACGGCATTTGTTTCGCTGACTGTACCTACATGTAATACACTCAACGAGCATAGGTGATTAACAATTTTAATTTCAACGCTACTAAAATGTATAATATAATAAACTAGGTTTGCCCCGAACAGAGACCTCGCGAATACACGCGAGGTAGGTTACCACAGACCTATATCAAGATAGATACCGCAAGTGCACCTACTTTGTGTTTCACTTTGCCTGTTCGAAGCTTGTGCAATGTTATGTTAGCAAACCTCAAATCAGTTCGCTCTCGGCCGTCTTCGCGATAGCACGTCGGGTGTTAATAGATTAATTCCTATATAATTGCACCTTAGAGATCTGTAAAAATTCTTCGAAATCAGCTAGCCGTGCCAATTTTGTAGCAAAGTAGGCGCAAAATAAAACAGCACGCTTGTATCATTATTATTTTTTATACTACTTGAATGACGGAACAAGCAGATGACCCACCTGATGTTAAGCGGTAACCTCTGCCTATGAACAGTGCATTCTCACATAGGTCACGTCCACCTAGGACGCGCCCTATGTGGCATTGCACTGCGCCCGCCACCCTGAGACATAAAGATGAAAAGTCTCATGTGCCTGTAATTTCACCGGCACCCATACCCTTCAAACCGGAACACAGCAATGCAAGCACTACTGCTTGCATTGTTTAATGTTCAATGTTTCTTACAAGTTTACGTGTTTGCGGTGTCTATCTTGATATAGGTCTGTGTAGGTTACCTACTTTATTCACCTTTCTTGTCTGTTCTGTAACAATGAAAAAACTATATAAAAACAAACTCGCTAAAAAATATATATGAAAAATCCTTGTTTCGCACTCATTCTGAGTGAGATTTCAGGAACCCTTTGATAACTTGTATAGTTTTCTTGTAATAAGACGACAGGACAATATTTTCGCGATAGAAAAAAATCCTAAGTAAAGTAAATTTTTTGCTTAGATTCGATTGTTTATTAAAATGGTGCATATTAATGGGTAAAAAATAAAATAAACAAAATCAATACCTACACAAAAGCAGAGGGTTTACTGTAGAGGTTTTGTAAAATTATCTATATTTAGCGAGATATTCAATAAAAACCGTTTTTCAGGCGGCGTGAGACGTTTTTAGAGTTCCGTAACCAAATTGCGGAACCCTTATGGATTCGTCATGTCTGTCTGTCCGTCCGTATGTCACAGCCACTTTTTTCCGAAACTATAAGAGCTATGCTGTTGAAACTTGGTAAGTAGATGTATTCTGTGAACCGCATTAAGATTTTCACGCAAAAATAGAAAAAAAACCAAAAAAATTGGGGGTTCCCCATACTTAGAACTGAAACTCAAATTTTATTTTTTCATTAAACCCATACGTGTGGTTTATCTATGGATAGGTCTTCAAAAATGATATTGGGGTTTGTAATATTATTTTTTTAAACTGAATAGTTTGCGTGTTTAGTGGTAAAATGTGGTTACCCAAACTAAAAAAAATGTATGATGTAATAATATATTACCATGTAAACTTCCACCGAAAATTAATTTAAACAAGATCAAGTAAATAGTTTTTTTTGAATACTTCGTAAATCGTAAACCATCCAAGAACTTTTATAATTATAATGTTACTTGCTGCTACCGAACCCTTCATGGGCGAGTCCGACTCGCACTTGGCCGCTTTTTTTATGAAGATTCTTGCCTGGTGTTGGCGCAGTCTCGATCGGCGATGGCTCATACACACAGTGTTTGTACAAGCGCATCCGCCGTAGATGATGAAACTGATGCTGCGAACAAATCCGTGAGCAATTTGCCTAACTAGGCGGGCTCCTCCGACGGTACACGGCAAGTGACAACTCACCAATTGTCTGTGACCTACCGTCGGCTGCCGTCAGTAGGTTACTGTCTACTAATTGGGCGGTAGTCTCCCGACTTTCTCCTAAGATTGTAGGGTGGCAATGGCGTTTGGTGTTTTGAGGGATATTCCTGCTTAGAGAATGTTGAGAATTTCATGATAATAAAAGCTTATTTTTCTTGATAAAAGTGTCCTATGTCCTCATGATACACTCTATAACTTTGGAAAATTTAATCAAGATCGGTTGAACCGTTTTGTCATGAAAAAATAAAATTTGAGTTTCAGTTCTAAGTATGGGGATACTTAGAACTGAAACTCAAATTTTATTTTTTCATCAAACCCATACGTGTGGTTTATCTATGGATAGGTCTTCAAAAATGATATTGGGGTTTGTAATATAATTTTTTTAAACTGAATAGTTTGCGTGTTTAGTGGTAAAATGTGGTTACCCAAACTAAAAAAAATTTATGATGTAATAATATATTACCATGTAAACTTCCACCGAAAATTAATTTAAACAAGATCTAGTAAATAGTTTTTTTTTAATACTTCGTAAATCGTAAACCATCCAAGAACTTTTATATAATGTTACTTGCTGCTACCGAACCCTTCATGGGCGAGTCCGACTCGCACTTGGCCGCTTTTTTTTATGAAGATTCTTGCCTGGTGTTGGCGCAGTCTCGATCGGCGATGGCTCATACACACAGTGTTTGTACAAGCGCATCCGCCGTAGATGATGAAACTGATGCTGCGAACAAATCCGTGAGCAATTTGCCTAACTAGGCGGGCTCCTCCGACGGTACACGGCAAGTGACAACTCACCAATTGTCTGTGACCTACCGTCGGCTGCCGTCAGTAGGTTACTGTCTACTAATTGGGCGGTAGTCTCCCGACTTTCTCCTAAGATTGTAGGGTGGCAATGGCGTTTGGTGTTTTGAGGGATATTCCTGCTTAGAGAATGTTGAGAATTTCATGATAATAAAAGCTTATTTTTCTTAATAAAAGTGTCCTATGTCCTCATGATACACTCTATAACTTTGGAAAATTTAATCAAGATCGGTTGAACCGTTTTGTCGTAAAAAGGTAACACACACACAGAGACACAGACAGTGACATTTGGAAATCTAATTGTCACTACTCGACTATGTGTCAACACGACATCGACATGTACATATAAATCATGAAGTTATCAAATTCAAGCTTCTTGATATAGAATAGAATAGAATAGAAAGAATAGAAATAATTTATTTTGAACAGCAGCATACACACAGTCAAAAAAATAAAATATTTGTTGCTGTGTGTATAGTGCGGCCAAAAAAGGTCCGTGCTCAGCATAATGCTGCAGTGAACTGCAACGCTGATATAAATACCTAAATAGGTATATAGGTCCATAAAACAAACAACAAATGTGTGATAGTTTTTTTTTTTTTCACAGACAACGTTGCGGGTTCGAGTCCCTCTGGAACGGAATTTTTGGGTTACATTTAAATTTAACAAATGTGTAGTCCATCCATATAGTATAAGAAATCGCTTTAAGCGATAAGACCACCCATTGTACATTACTTTTATTTATTTTTATTAAGTTATGTTTTGTATTTCTGTGTGTTATTTGTGTACAATAAAGAGTTATCTATCTATCTATAGGTATTAGTTTTGTGTGACTGTTCCGTGGTGTTTCCTGCTTAAGAATAGAACCCTCAGTCTCCTCCCTCGGATGTTGTAAAAGCCGACTAAGGGATCCAGGGGATGGACAGCAGCATCCACCTGAGTACTCAACACTAATACTGCTATCACCAATCTGCCTGCCAAGCGTAGTGATTATGGCAAATCCCCCATTGCATTCTGTGGCGGAGGCCTCGGTCCAGCAGTGGACGTCTACGGATGATGATGATGATGTTATGTGATTTGAAGTGATCCATTTTATGGAGTGTATTTTAGAATTATGTGGTTACAAATTTTGGTTCAGACATACATACATACATACATAGACACACGCCTTTTTCCCCGAAGGGGTATAGGCAGAGCCTCAATGGGCCTTTTTTCACAGTGGGTTTCTCCATCGTGGAATATATAAGTGACAAGTGGTGAACTCATCGCAGCCATTGCTTCCCACGACTGATTTGGCTAACGCTTTTTCAAGTAATAAAAAAATCATTAATAAGCTAGCAGCCAGGACAAATCGTATACCAACGAATCTTATCAACAAGTCCGGGTAATCCCTTAGTCGGCTTTTACGACATCCACGGGAGGAGACGGAGGGTCCTTAAGCCGAACACACCACAGTATTTGTAGGTTTATGTTTAGTATATGTTTTAGACATATGTTTCCACTATACCACAGAATAAATAATAGTACAAATACAGACTTGTTGATAACATTCGTTGGTATGAGATATGTCCTAGCTGCTAGCTTATTATGGAGAATGTTATTACTGGAAGAAAGCGTTAGCCGAGTCAGTCGTGAGAGGCAATGGCGGCGATGAGCTCACCACTTGTCACGTCTATATTGCACGATGGAGCAACCCACTGTGAAAAGTGGTCCATTGAGGCTCTGCCTACCCTTTCGGGGAAAAAGGCATGTGTCTATTTATGTATGTATGTTTTAGACAAAAAAATATTATCCATTATTTTGTGAACCCATAGCCCCCCGAACCTTACTGGTGACACAGTAATCGAAGCTCCGCCGGACTTCGCTATTTGCAGAGCCTAATATTTACGAGGATGCAAATTTCTTGTTGATTTTAATTGACCCCTTTCCCTAATAAATAGAGGTAAATTAGCAATATTATTAATGGTACTAATTATTAGTGGTATTCATTATTGAATGTTTGACTAATTTAAAGTCTGACGTAGGTATATTATATAGGTATATGACGTGTGTAATTTATTTGACTATAGACATACCTAGCTTAATTAATATTGTACACCAATCTTGGTAACATAGTGGACATTGTTTTTTTTTATTTTTATATTACATCTTAATACCTATGTTTCACAATAAATATTTTTTTTATTTTTTTTATTTTTAGCATGCTAATGCTAGGATATTTATTAATTAATTAAACTGTGTCTTAGACCAATAAACTTATTTGTATTTTTTATATGAAACTTAATTATTAATAACTCGAAATAAAAAACCTACACAGACTTGTTAATAAGATGCGTTTATAAGATTTGTCCTGGCTACTAGCGTTATTACTGGAAGAAAGCGTTAGCCGAGTGAGCCGTGGTTTGTACTGTTATTTATTCTGTGGCCATGGGAAGCAATGGCGGCGATAAGCTCACCGCATGTCATGTCTACATTCCCACAACCCATGCTGAAATGAACACGCGCATATGGCCAACGCGAGATGCGAATTTTGTGGAGGCCCCGATTTTTTGAAGGGGCTTTCTACCTTCGACCAAAGTAAAATAAATGGACTGGCCTTACCCATACAAAACGTCCGTGAAAAATAAGACAATTCGGATTTAGGGTACGGTCAACAAATAAACTATCTATCTATCTATCTATCTATCCAGCCACTGCTGAGTAAAGGCCTCTTCTCTATAGCGCCACTCCTGGCGGTCTTGTAAATAAACTAGGTGAAATTAAATTATTGAACTTCTTAAAAACTGTATTTTTTAAATACTTAATACTTTAACAGATGCAATGTGTTTTCTAAAGTTATTTCAGTAGGTTTATAGTACAAAAAATCGCCAAAAAAAATGCAATTATTGAATGAAACTTTTACAAAAATACATGGTTCCCTTCTGTTTTATGTAGTTACGTATCTATTTTTCAGCTCTCAAACATACACAATATAAATCAATAGAAAAGCAAGTCCACCTAAGGTCTTCAGCTCAATCAATTTGTGAAAAATATATTTTTCATCACTCAATAAACTAAGAAAATATCATAAAAATCGTACGGAAACATAAATGTATAAAAATTACAGTATTTAAGAAACTGCAGAGTGCAGTTTTAAGAATTTTACAGAATGAGTTTTTTATACTACTTGGAATGACAGATCAAGAAGATGGCCCACCTGATGTTAAGTGGTACCCTCTGCCTATGAACAGTGCATTACCTCAGATCACGTCCACCTAGGACGCGCCCTATGTGGCATTCCACTGCGCCCGCCACCCTGAAACAAAGATGAAAAGTCCCATGTGGCCGTAATTTCATCGGCACCCTTACCCTTCAAACCGGAACACAGCAATACGAGCACTACTGCTTTGCGGCAGAAACAGGTATGGTGGTAGTACTTCCCCGGACGAACTCTTTCACAAAAAAGCTCTACTACTACTAACCGTTTTTTGGCGTATTTAATTCATTGTGTAGAAAACGATCAGAGCAAATACGGGAAAATGTATTCCACTTCCAAAAGTCGTCTGTTCTTGCTCGTCTTATGACTTCTATCCATTTTTGTTTACCTTAGATTTCTTTTGGAAAGCTATAAGGTTAATTAACATGCCATTACATATTATATGCAATTACCTAAAGCGACATGCTTAGCAATGTTTTGACGTAAATAATGCAAATTACAATTCTAAATGAATACGATACCCCTTAGGCATCAGATTTTTTTGCAGACTGTACCGGACCATCCGTCATGCGTGAAGTCTTGTCAAATATTTCGTCGTTGTTTTTGGAAAACTAAATAACTAATAACAACAACAAAACCAAAATCGCGAGAAAAACGCGATTTACTATTTCATTGCGTCAAAAATAGCAATAACTTTTTTATCGTCACTAATTTTGCAGTCCGTGTTTTGATATGTTATAGATTGGTACTGTATCTATTTTTGAATTTAATGATAATACATTTTAGTTCTTTTGATTAAGAGAAAAAAATAAAAAAACTTCTATGTATTTTTCCCTCGCCAAAGTTTTGAATAATTGATGCAGTTATTTATTTTTGCATGTCAATTGTTTAGTTTTCCTTCGTCAATGATCTCCACTGAGGTTCAAAAAGCTAATGATAAGTGCCATTATTTAAATTTCCCATAATAGTGAAATCATGAAATGATCTATTATTTACTTATTTGAATATGACAATCCTATCCATGGGTATAGATTTAAATAATATTAAAATACATTGTAAAATAAAACCAACTTATAATAAATAAATAAATAAATATTTCTGGACAGTTCACACAACATTATCTAGCCCCAAGCTAAGCAGAGCTTGTGTTGTGGGTACTAGACAACTGATACACTTAATACAATATTAACATAGATAGATATTTTTTATTATATATAGAAAATACCCAGAACACCCAGAACAAATATCTGCGGATCGCACAAGTATTTGTTCCGAGGCGGGAATCGAACCCGCAACCTCCTGCGTCGCAGGCGAACGTTCGCCCGCCGCGCCACAGATGTCGTCTTCATAATCATTTCTTTTTATCAAGACTGAATATTAGAGAACTACTGAAACACCTACATTATTTTAGCAGACTTATAAATTCAAAGTAAGTGACATAACAAACTTATCATACGACTAATGCTTATAAAATCAACAAAATGAAATCAATTTGTGGAACACAATAATTCTAAGTATCAAAAAGAAAAAGGTATGTCGACTAAAATTAAAACTATCTACGAGTATAAACTTGTGTCTGTTAACTTTCATTCAGAGTGGGGAACATTGAGATAATGTCCTGGGGCGTAGTTCTCCTTGTCGCTCGTCCTCTAGAGCAAGACGTGTCCATCGACATGTATGGGCCATCATAACCATGCAATAAAGTCGATTTCGCAAAATGTGTTAGTTATGTAGTTTTCCTACTACACGACGATTTATAAGTTTTTTATCAATTGATGAAAATTATATTACAAAACCTTTACTTACGAATGAAATGCGATGCCTGAAGCTTTATTTGTATTTCTTGTGTTGTTTGCACTTGCAGAAAAGCACAGGAAGGCATTGTATCACCAAGGTATCTAATTTTGGTATTTTTCAGCATAGCTGTCACTCGTTGCCGTGACAAAGACTTACTGAAGCGAAGTATACTAGCTAGGTCTGTTTAGAAGCTTCAAAACTATCGTTCCCTAAGGCCCGTCCATTCATTTTATTTACGTTCATTTTATTTACGTCGATGCTTACGACCATACACACGCCAAATATTATCAAAAGCAAATCATCGATAGTAGAGCTGGGTCTACTTACAAAATTCGTAAGATTTTACTTTTTACAAGCTTAGTTTGTCTGGATGGAATCCGGGTGGAATCTTGCAACTGAATTTTAAAGCAGTTATCCTCAACCGATTGAGCTGAAATTTGGCATACCTGTCAAGTTCCGATGACAATACAATATGATGGTGACAGCGAGCTGATCTGATAATGGAGACGGAAGGTGGACAACGGAACTCCTCGATGGATATATAGTAGACTGGTCGGTGTTTAGTCTCATTTTGATCTGCACACGGTTACGATCACAAATTTAAAAAAAGCACGAATTAAAAAAAAAACACTAAAAACTAATGGTATTGCCACTCAGCGTGGTAATGCAACAAACTTTTTAGGGACGCTTGCGTCTGGTAGGGATTTGGATCAGATGAACTATCTTTAGTTCGTTTGCAGTTAGGTAGCTAAACGGTTTTTTAAAATTCTGTATATACCTACCTGTATAATAATATAGTTAGATTAGTAGGTTGAGTAACTAGACGTAATTCCAACGTAGGCCGAAGTAGATAGGTATTAAAGGCAGTACCTACCTTTTTCCAATTTTCTTGTCATTTTCAATTTCAAGAGCAGATTGCAGGTGTTTAACACCCACAACAGTTTAATCTATCGTGAAGATCACCTTGACAACTTATTACACGGACAGTTTTCCCTAAGAACCGGTTAAGATAATTCTAAGGTTACCTCAAATTAAATTATGTTACTAATCACCCGTAACGCAGTAAAGTTCAGGTATAGAAAGTGACAGAATAGCTCTAGAGAAACGTAACGTGAGCTAAAATCACGAAAAATAGCACCTGTCCCCAGTAAACGATTATTTGTATAAAATTTAAACATATTTTTGCATAGCCCTATATGAAAGAATCATTAAAATGGCTTCAGGCGTATTATTTAACACGATTTTTTGCGTAATTCATAGTAACCTTTGGTCTTTTATTTTTATCTCAAAAGTACCAATAACTTAAAAGTTTAAACAATAAAATTACACTGCTTTGACGAGGCCTCCGCCATGTATGCAATGGGGGGGGGGGGGGGATTTGCCACTACTTAATTAATCACTACGCTTGGCAGGAGGATAGGTGATCACAGTAGGTACTTGGTGTTGAGTGCCGGTGAAATTACAAATGAGACTTTTCATCTTCATGACTCAGAGTGGCGGGCGCAGTGCAATGCTACATAGGGTGCGTCCTAGGTGGACATGACCTATGAGGTTGTTAGAGGCAGAGGTTACCGCTTAACATCAGGTGGGCCATCTGCTTGTTCCATTATTCACAAAGTTAAAAAACTAGTACTTAGGTGATTGAGCCCAATCTGCTGCCCCCCCCCCCCCCCCCTCCCCCCCTCCCCTCTGATGTAATTCCTATGACATCTACGGGTAGAGATGGAGGGGTATATTCTAAGGCTGGACACACCTATGTCTCTAAAAATGACTCCTAATGCGTACAAGTCTTATTGCAGTTAGTAAATCTGCCGTAACAGGTACCTCCCGTCTGATTGGTTCATCCGCTTCCTAAATAGTGATTACCTAGAGTCCTAGATGAAATACAGCATGTGGGCGCTAGACAGCGCTGCATTCTTGCTAAATCGTTTTGTCTGCACGACATTCGACTATATTTAGACTTAAGTATGAGCGTAGTCAAATAGGGTTCCGACGAGGCTTAATGTGACTGTGGATTCACTCCTCAGACGATGCCTCACTTGCTGTCCTGTCTATTGTGCACCAACACCTGCAACCAAATTGGAAAAAAAAACAACAACAGTCACTGAAAATACTGTCGACATGGCTAAAATACTGTCGACGTGGCTAAAATACTGTCGACGTGGCTTAAATACTGTCGTCGTGGCTAAAATACTGTCGACGTGGCTTAAATACTGTCGACGTGGCTAAAATACTGTCAACGTGGCTAAAATATTGTCAACGTGGCTAAAATACTGTCGACATGGCTAAAATACTGTCGACGTGGCTAAAATACTGTCGACGTGGCTAAAATACAGTCGACGTGGCTAAAATACTGTCGACATGGCTAAATTATAGGGAACAAACGACACGAAAAAATTACATACTTCTTGTATGTGATTTTTTCCTGAGAATCTTAACACTCATCATCATCATCAATCTGTAGAAGTCCACAGCTGACAAAGATTTTAATGCGTTTTTAGGGTTCCGTAACCAAATTACGGAACCCTTATAGATTCGTCATGTATGTATGTCTGTCTGTCTGTCTGTCTGTCTGTCCGTCCGTATGTCACAGCCACTTTTTTCCGAAACTATAAGAGCTATGCTGTTGAAACTTGGTAAGTAGATGTATTCTGTGAACCGCATTAAGATTTTCAGACAAAAATAAAAAAACAATAAAGTTTTGGTGTTAGAACTCCATACTTAGAACTGAAACTCAAAAAAATATTTTCAATAAACACATACGTTTGGGGTAGCTTTGGATAGGTCTTCAAAAATGATATTGAGTTTCTAATTGCATTTTTTTCAAAACTGAATAGTTTGCGCGAGAGACACTTCCAAAGTGGTAAAATGTGTAATACGTCATACATCGTAATCCATCCAAGAACTTTTATATTATGTTACTTGCTACTACGGAACCCTTCATGGGCGAGTCCGACTCGCACTTAGCCGCTTTTTTTAATGAGCAGTTTTCCGCTGATCGTCAGGGGATTTTAAATTATTGTTAAAATAACCTGTTCACTTGGCAAGGCGGTATTGCTAAGCAAATTTTGATAAAACTGGTGCATTAGTATGAGTCGGAAGCTAATGAAGTGTGCCTTATTGGTGATGTTTAGCAAACAGCAGCGACGGCGGCGCATTACAGACACTGCTGAGGCTTCGCCACGTAAGTCAATTTATTTCGCGAGCTTCCGAACAGCTGCGTAGCTTCACTCTGTAACACGTAATTTACTTATATTTATTTATTTTATTTTATTTATTAAAAGATACACTAACAACACACATATTACAACACTTACAAGGGTACGGGTGCCGGTGAAATTACAGGCACATGAGACTTTTCATCTTTATTTCTCAGGGTGGCGGGCGCATGCAGGGCAATGCCACATAGGGTGCGTCCTAGGTGTACGTGACCTATGAGGTAATGCACTGTTCATAGGCAGAGGTTACCGCTTATCATCAGGTGGGCCATCTGCTTGTTCCGTCATTCAGAAGAAAAAAAAAAAAAAAAAGAAGACTTTTAACAGAATAGCTCACAGATTTCATTATGATAATCATAAGTCAAATCCTGATATGCATACCAATTACAGCGTATTTTATTGTATGTAGTTTACACCTTATGAATTGGTTGTCATATAACGTCCACTCATCATCATCATCAGCAGCCTGTATCAGTTTACTGCTGGACATAGGCCTCTCCCAATGCGCACCATTTAGACCGATTTCCAGCTCTTCCCATCCACTTTCTACAAGCCGCCTTACACACTTTGACCTTCATTTTAACTGACTTTAAAAAAAAGTAGGCTCAAAATTCATGTGTTTTTTTGAATGTTTGTTTCTATTACCTCAAATCTCATGAAACGATTTGAAAAAAATATATAAGTTGTCACGATATACTTCCAGATTGGCCCCATTTTCATCAAAATAAGGTTCCATGGGATCCATGAGAAATTGAGGGAGTTGGGGGAATTCTACCAGCCGCCTTACGCAGATCGTCGCTCCACCTCACCAGGGGGCGCCCCACACTACGTTTACCAAGACGTGGTCTCCACTCTAGAACTCGCTTACCCCGGTTCTCGGTTCTTCGGCATATACGCCCAGTCCATACGACAGACATGTCCAGCCCAATTCCACTTCAGCTGGGCGGCTTTTTCTCCTACGTCGGCGATTTTAGTTTTGGAGCGCAGTGTGGTGTTTCGAATCCGGTCGGTTAATTTAACTCCCAGAATACTGCGCTCCATCGCACGTTGGCAAACCATGAGTTTGGATTTCTGAATATTTTTCAAAGACCAAGTTTGCGAGCCATAAGTAAGAACGGGAAGGATGCACATGTCCATAAGTTTGCGCTTAAGTATCATCGGAAGGTTTCCCTTCATCAGCTCCTTCATCGACCAATAACTCCTCCAGGCGTTCTCAGTGCGTCTTGCAATTTCTCTATCCTGCCTGCCCGCCTGGAGGGAAACTATCTGACCGAGATAGATGTAATCTTGGACATAGTGCATCGCTTCACCGTTGACTACTATTTGATGTTTGGTACTGTTGGTCATTACTTTGGTCTTTGACATATTCATCTTCAATCCAACCTCAAGGCTTGCATTGCTCAGGTCTTCGAGCAAGGACTGTAGTTCGGCTGCTGTTGAGGAGAAGAGAATAATGTCGTCAGCAAAGCGAAGGTTAGTCAACCTTGCCCCACCGACTTCAATGCCTCTGTCATCCCAATCGGCCGCCAGCTTTCTGAAGATTTCTTCGAGGGTACTATTGAAGAGCTTTGGTGAAAGTGGATCGCCCTGTTTGACACCTCTTTCTATGGGGAATGATGGTCCTGATGATTGTATTTTTAATGACGCAGTACTATTGGAATAAATACGTTTTATGAGGTTGATATAGGTAGATTCGATGTTTTGGTTTTGGAGCGCGTTAAATATGGCCAAATGAGAGATACTATCAAATGCCTTAGAGTAGTCAACAAAGGCTAAATATAATGGGAAGTTATTTTCGTAGTGTTTTTCTAAAATTTGATTTATTGTATGGAGATGATCGGTGGTTGCGAGGCCTGCGCGGAAGCCAGCCTGTTCAGGAGGTTGCTCTAGATCCAGCTGACCACATATTCGACCTTCGATGACCTTTATAAAAGCTTTGTAAACGTGCGAGATAAGACTAATGGGTCTATGGCCTAATGGCCTAATGGCCTATAGTTAGTTAGTTAATTAGCCTTTAGTTATATAGGTTTCTTTGATATTTTTATAAAGACCAAGTTTTTTTCTGCATTTATTCGGCGTTTTGGCTTAAAATACTTTGAACGTATTAATAGGACATTGTATAATATTAAAGTAGTAAGGTTAGCAAGATTGGTATAAGATTTGTTATGGCCGCCAGCTTATAAAGGAATTCGTTTTTACTCGAAGAAAGCGTTAGCCGAGTCATTTGTGGGAAGCAATGGCGGTGATGAGCTCACCACTTGTCTCGTCTATATTCCCACGATGGTGTGGAACCCGCGGTGGAAATAGGGCCATTGAGGAATGTTTTTTTATTTTTTTTTTATTTCCTATGTCCACGTTACCGTGGACAAGCTCAACGTGGACAACGGGAATAAACCGAGGCTATGCCTAAATACCCTTTCGGGGAATAAAGCGTGTATCTATTTATGTATATACTCATGCAAAACTCATTTATATGACTGGAATTTGGCTGATGTGTGACCTTCCAAGAATCGAACCGGAACTCCCCACGCGTCTACGCCAGCGCTACGCCGTAGCCGCTCAGTGTTTAGCAGTATTTTGTGCGACAAATCTTATTAGCATCGAACTCGCTGTTACGCATGCATGCACACAGATTGTGGAATAGTTATTGAACGTGGTTAGTACACGTGGAATACTTGGAATATTCAACTCACCTGGAGGGTTATTCGCTATATAGGAGATTACTTGACAATAACGTCTGACGTCACAATGTATTCTAAACGATGATTCCACGCAGTTATCGTAACGAGCCCGCGTTATGTCACGTTTGGTCATTCATAGCGAACAAGAGGGCTGCTAAAGGGTCTAAGCAAGGAGAATTTGGTGCAGTATTGGATGGATTTTAGAAAACGGTAATGTGTATAAGACATCGAGCAACGCAGGCCTTCCGTGTTGCTCGATGGTATAAGACCTTGATCTTCTTTTTAACCGACTTAAAAAAAGTAGGAGATTCTAAATTCATGTGTTTTTTTTTTTGTTAATGTTACCTCATCTCCTTCCTCATCCTTAATGTGTTCTCCGTCATTTATGAAACAATTTGTTTTTATTTTTATTTGTCTCGATATACTTCCAGATTGTTCCCATTCTCATTAAAATCTGGTTTTGATGATGGGATTTCACGAAACTCAGAGCAGCTAAACAAAAACGTACTTGAAGTGATTAAGAGATTGTGTGTAAAGTGGTTTCTGAAAACACAAGAATGGTTTTTGTGGTAGGTATACCCAGTATTATGTTCATACATGGTTCATACCAACCAATACGTATAGAAACGTCACAATGTTTTTTTTTTTAGAAATAAAATCATATCAAGCTAATAATTTTTGACATTGGATTCTGAGTCAGCGCCATCTATCGAGCCAGTATGAACTACTTTTTTTTACCCAAAATAAAAGGCCTCTTTGAAAGAAGAACCTCTACACTACTGAATAGCACCCAATATATTGCTCCCAAACCTCGTTCTTTGGCCTCTCTCCGCCATTTTCGAAAAGAGACGTCGTTCACTTTTTTTTTTCAAGTATTTTTATGAGTAATTTTGTTGGCATTTTAACCATGTAGCTCGTCTGTAGAGCACAAGTGTAGTGAAAAGAAATGGATGTGTAATGCGTGACTTTTCAAAATGGTGGAAATTGCCTACCAAAGTTTTAGTAAATCAGCCACTGTTTTACTAAAACATGACTTGGATGTGACTTTGACGACTTGGAAGGATTGTAACGTTGCAAATTTTATTGAAATAACCTTCGACCAAATTAATTTTATTTACGTCTATGGAAATAACATGAATTAGGTATACTAGAAAATGGCAAATGCACAACCGTGAGACGCCAATAAAAAAGAAAAAAATGATAGTCTTTGTGGCACTGTGTCACAACAACAAAAAAACAGCTATGAACTTTAAAACTTTATGAACTATGACATTGAATTTTGAATCAGCGCCATCTATCGAGCCAGTATGAACTACTTTTTTTACCCAAAATAAAAAGCCCTCTTTGAAAGAAGACCCTCTACACTTCTGATTATCTTGCTCACAAACCACGTTCTATAAATAAGTAGGTATGTTACAATGCGTCATTTTCTCTTTAGCAGATAAAAGGTAAACTATACACGTGGAAAGTATCCCAACTATCGACGTGTGGAGATGATAAACGCGGCCAAACAGATATTCATTTGTTACACATTCAGCGCTCAATGCAACGTGGAGACCTAGAACCACTGGAAGATACTTGTGCGCTTTTATACACATTTGATTAGGTTACCGGTGAAATTACAGGCACATGAGACTTCTCATCTTTGTCCCAGGGTGACGGGCGCAGTGCAATGCCACATAGGGTGCGTCCTAGGTGGACGTGACCTATGTGATAATGTACTGTTCATAGGCAGAGGATACCGCTTAACATCAGGTGGGCCAACTGCTTGTTCCATCAACAAAAGTTGTATTAAAAAAAACACTAATATAATATACCTATAGAAGTAACCACGGAAGTAGGTGGACATGCCCTATGAGGTAATGTATATTATTAAAGGCAGAGGTTACCGCTTAACATCAGGTGGGCCATCTGATTGTCATAATTCAACATTCACGAAAAAAAAAAAACATCATTCGTTCAATGCCTTCTATTATATATACATACATACATACATACATAGACACACGTGTTTTTCCCCGAAAGGGTAAGCAGAGCCTCAAATGGGCCTCTTCACTGTGGGTTGCACCATCGCGGGAAATAGACGTGACAAGTGGTGAGCTCATCGCCGCCATTGCTTCCCACGACTGACTCTGCTACCGCTTTCTTCCAGTAATAACACATTCCAGCAGTTATATCCAGTATAAAACTAATTTCTGGTCACGACAAAGCCTACCATAGTTTCGCGCTTATTTTCACTGGACATTATCTGCTGTCGGACACCGTCGGACTACTTCGTGTGTTTCCGGCTGTGTCCGAGCTTCAGAAGCCTCCATGTGGCCATCTGATGCTGTTTTGGAATTATGCGATGGGGCTTTTTCAAGTGTATATCTATTTCTCCAGGGAAGTACTACCAACATATCTATTTCAAGTAGTAGTAGAGCTTTTTTGTGAAAGAGTTCGTCCGGGGAAGTTCTACCACCATATCTATTTCTAGTAGTAGTAGAGCTTTTTTGTGAAAGAGTTCGTCCGGGTAAGTACTACCACCATATCTATTTCTAGTAGTAGTAGAACTTTTTTGTGAAAGAGTTCGTCCGGGGAAGTACTACCACCATATCTATTTCTGCCGCAGAGCAGTAGTGCTCGCATTGCTGTGTTCCGGTTTGAAGGGTAAGGGTGCCGGTGAAATTACAGGCACATGAGACTTTTCATCTTCATGTCTCAGGGTGGCGGGCGCAGTGCAATGCCACGTAGGGTGGACGTGACCTTTGTGGTAATGCACTGTTCATAAGCAGAGGTTACCGCTTAACATCAGGTGGGCCATCTGCTTGTTCCGTTATTCAAGAAGTATGAAAAAATAAAAAAGAAGTGTATGAAAAAAAGAGCTGAATTTTGCTTTCAGTAAAGTGAGGAAGTCCCATGATCCAAGAAAACAAGGTCTGTTACTCCTAGACTATCACGTCACTAACACCAGGTGACGTCACTATCTAGTTTCATGAAATCCTGGGCCCCGCTTCTCCGTAGGGCGAAGTCGGAGCGACGCCAAACAAAATAAACAAAGAGATAGACCACCATGAAGGAAAGCATCACAGCGAAATCTCCAGACCTATAAGTCGTTGCTTTTAGAGTTGAAGCTAGGGCGAATACCAGAATATTTTTTTATTTTTTTATCATTAATAGACCTTTGTTTAACCACGATCTAACCTGTTGGTAAGTGACGATGTGGCCGAAGATGGAGCACAAAGGTCTGGAAGGCACCTTCTACCTTTATAATGCGAACAGCTAAGGAATGGAACAAGTTGCCGTCGTCTGTCTTTCCTGAAAACTATAATATGGGTCTCTTTAAGGCTAGAGTGAATAGGTGCCTTCTAGACCTTCGTGCTCCTTCTTCGGCCGCATAATCACTTACCAACAGCTTTGATAATTATCTCAGACCAACAGGTGAGATCGCGGTCGAACGAGGGTCTATCATAGTAAAAAAAAAAGGTACTTTGTAATCTGACAGCGCCTTTAGCTACTCTTTTAGAACTCCTGGTATATTTTCTTCATGTTTATTTTAGAACATGATCACAATACGGTAGATATATGAGTTAGCGGGTGTGCAGGGGGCACCCTGGGTGCGTCGCAGTTTATGTGCACCATAAATACAGAGTGCTCGTAACTACCCGCTGCATTAGCTCTGCAGGTACCTACTAGTGATTCTCGAACCCACTTCTCATAACTCGACACGGGGGCCCGTGAGTCAAAGTCACATTTTTCTGTAAAAAAACTGTCACCGATCTAGGAAAATTGGAGGTGATACCAGATATTAACTTTAAACTACATATAGGAAACTAAAATATTATAAGTTCGCTGGCCGGAGAGTACGCAAAATACACCACAATGCGGCCGTCAGTTCAGATACCTATTTTTAATTATAAATTCGGGGTAAGCGGGGGAGTGCACTCACTCACTCACTCACCCACACCCCCGCACACCCACTTATTCACCTCATTAAAGCCATTCAAGATAAATTTATATTCTTATATTTTTATTATTTACTTTCACTTAGTCATATTTTTCCTTTCTTTAAAATTAGTATAAGCATTTTGTTAGTATCCATAATTTTTTGTAATATTTGTGTAACCCTTTTTTGGCCTTATTGTTGTGTATTTTGTTATTTGGACTATATAATATATTGTAACGCTGTAGGTTTACTTCAATAAAATAAAATAATTAAAAGAAAAAAGTTATCCAGATGTATATCTAGATGATCTCGATACTTTTCATCTTTATGTCTCAGGGTGGTGGGCGCAGTGCAATGCCACATAGGGTGCGTCCTAGGTGGACGAGACCTAATGTAATAATGCACTGTTACCGCTTAACACTGCATGTTCCGTCATTCACGAAGTTAAAAATAAGGCATTTGGTTCGTGATCGCCAGTCGATAACGGTTGTTGGAATAATATCTACGACGCATGAGATTGTAGGTTCGATTCCCGTCTCGGAACAAACATTTGTACGATCTGCAGATAATTGTTCAGAGTGTTCTGGGTATATTCTATGTATAATAAACAATAGCTATCTATATCTGGTGCTCATGATGAAGAGACTTCTGATTTCAGTCTCGAAACGTCAGCAAAGCGACGATGAAACACAGTGGTAATTAGCCGTTATTTATTTAAAATGATTCCCAACCACGATAGTTTCAATTCTATGATATCTATCTATGTAATGTTTTGTACTAAGTATATCAGTTATCTAGTACCCATAACCCAAGCTCTGTTTAGCTTGGGGCTAGATAATGTTGTGGGAACTGTCCAGCATTATTTTTTATATTAATTGATACCTACAATTAGGAACAAGATAGATCTCACTTTTTTCCATTCGAGAACCATCAGTAGTGGTTCCAAGCAGTATATTCAAGGGGTGCCATACATACGGCCAGCTTTAAAAAATTTAACGCACCTTTTAATAGCGCCCCGAAAGTTCAATTTTCAAATCGGAATGGGTCTGCCAAGCTCTTAATGTTGGTATAGAAAATCGTAAAAGCCTTTGAGAGTAAGTACGTCTACCTACTGTACCTAACGACTTGTAGAATAATAGTAAGTACGTCTACCTACTGTACCTAACGACTTGTAGAATAATAGTAAGTACGTCTACCTACTGTACCTAACGACTTGTAGAATAATAGTAAGTACGTCTACCTACTGTACCTAACGACTTGTAGAATAATAGTAAGTACGTCTACCTACTGTACCTAACGACTTGTAGAATAATAGTAAGTACGTCTACCTACTGTACCTAACGACTTGTAGAATAAAAGGCGTAAAAATCACCTTTGGATGAAATGTTTAAGTAGTCTTTGACTACAATAAGTCCATTTTGTAACAAGTAATTAATGTAGTAAAAATTTAAAAAACCCCCTACCCTGAACGGCCGAACCGATTTTGATCAAACAAAGCTAAGAACACTCCCGACAAAAATATCTTTCAAATAAAAAAAAACTAAATCGGTTCTTCCGTTCTGGAGCTACTAGGCGACAGACATACACACACACACACACACACACACAGACACGTCAAACACAGAAACGTATAACACCCCGTCGTTTTTGCGTCGGGGGTTAAAAATCACCTTTGAATGAAATGTGTAAGTAGTCTTTGACTACAATAAGTCCATTTTGTAAAAATGAAATAAAAACCCCAACTCTACAACACCTGAACTGATTTTGATAAAACTAGAAAAACTGCTTTCAAATTTAATAAAACGCATCCAAATCGGTTCACCCATTTAAGAGCTATGGTGCCACAGACAGACACACGCACTCACATTCAAACTTATAACACACCTCTTTTTGCGTCGGGGCCGGGGTGGGTTAAAAAAAAACGAAATGTTATTTAAAATAGAAACCAATTTATTTCAGTGTTTTTTTGAAAATTTAAAAACCTTGTAATCTGTGGGAGAAACACATGTTATGTCGTCTCAATTTAAAGTTTGAGCACAAACCTGTTCCTTCAAATAATAGGATAAGCAGTAGGGAACTCCCGTTCCTTGGAATACCATAATATCCCTGTAGGATCGAATTTCACGAAAACAGCGAAACCAGCTCAGCACCATGTGGCCAAGGAAAGACCAAAATCGCCACACTCCTGAGCAAGTGGAGGTCTTCCTTCAGCCAGACTTTACCCCACAAGTCGTGAGAGAAGCAGGCATCAAGTGCTTTGTGGCTCTATATGGAGTGACAGCGCGAGGGATGCTTTGGATTTCCTATTGTATAAGGCGTTTGTCTCTTCAACGAGCATAAACCTCGCCCGTTTGCCACCGACGGAAGATGCCGCTGGCCACCAAGCAGGAAGGTGCCACTTCTAAGTGTAGAAGTGGCGGGGAGTTAACTTTAATCCCACTGATTGGGGGATGGAAGCTGTCTTCTCAGGGAATCACCCCCATTCCCACCACCATGAATCCCGCACCTCCTGCACTTCTGTGAAAATAATCATGTAATTGCAGTCCTCTGCCTGTCATGCGGTGGCAAATTGTGAATTAACTACCCGGATGAGGAGCTGAAATTCTCGGACGATGAAGTTCACCCGACTACAGACTGGGCGCCTTTCCCAGCGTCCATCCGGCCATCGATACACCATCTTCGTGCGAGCCTAAGCCTGGGGCCATCTAAGATAGAAGATCCATTTTTGAGAGAATTGCTGTACCTACAGGTACCAATTTAGTCACAAATGAAAGCTAATTAAATTTACTACAACTTTATATTTATAATATTTGACGTGCGATGCGTATTTTAGGAAATATTTCACAAAATAAATAAACATTTCGATAAAAACCACTTTTCGGTAAAAATTGCCTATTTTTGGAGAACTGTATCTTGGGAACTAAGGGCTCTATAGAGCTCGCGCTAGTGTGAAATTGTAGAAATTTTAGTCTACTTTAAAAGTATACGTAGTAATTGTACTGGTCAGACCCTTCCTTCACTAAGATATTGACCAAAAACTGAAAAAAACCCCCAAATTTCATGGTTTTTTGGGCGCACTGCCGAACCCACAGCACTTGGAAAATTGCAAATCTGGTTTTTTAATGTTGGTTAAGGTCCTAACGACATATAAAAAAATCAGCGTGACCCGAACTTTTGCAAGCACGGATGTACATCTTGACTGGACTACTACCCGTGTAGAACTTTTCGGGGCGCATGTTCGTTAAGAATTATTTTATTTTGTTTTTACAATTTTAGGAAAACTTACAGCTATGCACAAACTATGGAATCTACATTATATAATTTATATATAAAATAACATGCTAAAACATGTTAAAAAGCTGAAGGCTAATTAAAAGTTTCCACAAATATCCCCTTCAAAGACCTGTCCTGTTCCTTTAAATACCAGTAACGCCTGTAGAGCATCCCCCGTACCTTCAAGCCTCCCTTCGCCCCCCAATAATCCTGAAATCAGTTACTTACATTATTGTCTAGATTAAGCAGATGGCGACTGTCTCGTTCAATTAATTAACTGGATCCAACCTGAGCCAAGGATTAGGGAACAAGCTGTTTTATCGACTAATGCACAGGTAATATTACTTGTAAGAAAGTTAAAGAGTTTTGCTAATACAAGTCATTATCATCATCGGCCAACAGTCCACTGCTGGACATAGGCCTCCCCTCCCCCATAGAATGCCACGACGAACGCTCTTGAGCCGCCTCCATCCACTGCATTCCTGCGACCTCTGTAATGTCTTTGGTCCATCAAAAGGGGGGAATTCCTTTTATTTATACTACTTTAATATCGGGACAAGCAGATGGCCCACCTGTTGTTAAGCGGTAACCTCTGCCTATGAACGTGCATTCTCACATAGGTCACATCCACCTAGGACGCGCCCTATGTGGCATTGCACTGCACCCGCCACCCTGAGACATAAAGATGAAAAGTCTCATGTGCCTGTAACTTCACCGGCACCCTTACCCTTCAAACCGGAACACAGCAATGCGAGCACTACTGCTTTGCGGCAGAAATAGGTATGGTGGTAGTACTTCCCCGGACGAAATCTTTCAACAAAGAAGCTCTACTACTACTAAATCTTCTGCATATTCCGGTTTGTGGTCGCCACTCGTGTTTATTCCCCAACGGTTCTGCTAGCTATATGGCCTTCCCATTGCCACTTCAACTTGATAATTCTGAGCTATGTACCTATAACAATTATGTAACATTTGTCTATTGACCTATAACAAGTAGGTAAAAAGTAGGACAATACAACGTGGAATGTGATTATATCGAAATGTGACTGTATTTTGAATGTTTCAACGTTTTGAGAATTCTCTCTTACACTCCTTACAATTATTTTATAACACAATCCTACTGTAATACGAGTATATGGTCGAAATAATCGAATGTAGTTTTTTTTTTACACTACATTATCTAGCCCCAAGCTAAGCAGAGCTTGTGTTATGGGTACTAGATAACTGATATACTTATTACACTACATTACATTACATTACATAGATATTTTTTATTATACATCGAAAATACCCAGAACACCATGAACAAATATCGCAACAAAATTTGCACCCTAAAAACATCTTCAGTTACAAACACACAAGAGTAGGTAATCCTATCATTCGTTGGTACTTTTTGTGGTACGGAACTTTTAGGCATTACCGTGCCATATTTCAGGATTATTACTCGTACTAATTAATAAAACGGCTCTCATTGCACTACGGACGAACAGACAGACTTTAGACCCTAAAAAACACCTATATTTACAAGCACTCAATCTTTTACCACATAGATTTCCAGTTTTTCAGACCATTTTGTAGCACCGTCACATCACATCACGCTCAATTTGGCCAAATGTCCCAGTAGGCTGCACTCTGTACAGTGGACTACCCTGGACTATGATGGACTATGATCAGAGCGTAGGGTAATTGCCCAATGGACTTCCGACCCAGCGGGTATGGAGGGTCCGCAATGCAATTAGGCACACAAGTACTCATCATTAAAAGGTGGCGGGCGAAGGTTCGCCTGCGACGCAGGAGGTTGCGGGTTCGATTCCCGCCCCGGAACTAATATATGTACGATCTGCAGATATTTGTTCAGGGTGATCTGGGTTATATTCTATGTATAAAAAAAAAAAAAAAAAAAAAAAAAAAGCCCTCTTATTCTTTACACTATACTACTAAACAAAGATATCTATCTATAATTTTCACTAGAAACGGGATATTTACCATGATTTTTGAGTTTTATATGTTCCCGATATTTCGGCACAGTTGCATGCGCCATGATCACGGGAGAACTGACTAAAGTCTTTGCGAGTAGATGTTATTGGCAGATATATCGATCTACCCTCTTTCTCACTCTTTTATTACGAACGATACCACTACCATCGGTTTCATTGTCACAATTCACACCAACTCGACACACAGCACTAACGGTGTCCGGACGCGTAGCAGGTACCACACTTTTTTGATTCTTACACATTCTTACCACAGGCTTCCATACTCCAGATAATTGAAAACCATCTTCTCTATTGAAGTTTCTGTACTTAGTAATCTCAATTGCCTCTTGTACCATTCTCGGTATGTAATGTCGCTCTGTCGAGATTACCTGCGGACTGTGTAGCTCGATCCAATGATTTGAGCCAGATTCCAAAAGGTGTTCTGCTATGGCTGACTTATGTATGTCCCTGTTCTTGACCGCTCGTATGTGCTCCTTAACCCGACACGCTATCGTACGTTTCGTTTGGCCAATGTACGAACTCCCACAGCTACAATCAATTTTATACACCCCTGGCTTTTCAAGTGGAAAACTGTCTTTTGGTGAACGCAAGTAGTGCGATATCTTCTTTAAGGGAGTGAAGATGGTCTTTACGGAAAACTTTTGCAGGACTTTCGCAATTTTGTCCGTCACCCCCTTAACATATGGCAGAACCGCTGGCCTACGTTCTACTCTGCATCTGTGGGGTCTTGGCCTAGGTCGGGATGGTAATGACCGAAGCTTATATCCATTCTTACGCAACACATGCTGGACATGAGCTAGCTCACTTTCAATGTGATTCTCATCACACAGGTCAACTGCTCGGTTGGTGAGAGATGTTACCACTGAATTGAGCTGCCGAGGGTGGTGGTGCGAATCAGCATGAAGATATCGGTCCGTGTGTGTAGGTTTTCTGTAAACAGAGTGGCCTAACCCACCATCTTCTCGGACCTGTACCAATACGTCTAGGAAAGCCAAACGTCGATCACATTCCATCTCATACGTAAACCTCATCTTCGTATGTACTCCATTAAGATGTGCCAAAAGTAGTTCTATTTCTTCATTCCTTCCTTCCAACATACAGAAAATGTCATCAACATACCTCTTCCACAATTTAATCGGTAAGGGGGCAGTCGAGATAGCCATATTCTCGAAATACTCCATCCAAATATTTGCCACTACGGGAGCAACTGGACTTCCCATAGCTACCCCATCTATTTGGAGATAGTAATTTCCCTTGTATACAAAATAATTTGTGGAGAGTATATGATGCACAAGCTTGGCGTACTCTGCAGGGATGTCATTTTCCTGTATGCTCTTCTCAATCACCTTCATACAGTCAGCTAAGGGGACGTTTGTGAAGAGGACCACATCACATCGAAACTCACCATCTTCTCGCTGTCATCCACCTTTGTCTGCTTCAGAATATCTATGAAGTGACGCGAATCCTTCACGAAAGAAGAAGTGTTTCCCACCGTTTGTTGCAGTACTCCTGCTACATGCTTAGCTAACTCATAAGTCGGTGAGTCAATTTGACTCACGATGGGTCTCACCGGAGCATGCTGCTTATGCACTTTTGGTAGACCATATAGTTTAGGTGGCTGGATGTTTCTAGGACGCAACAGGTATTTCGTTACTTCCTCTCCGATAGCATGTAGGCTCTCCTTTATAATTTTCTGGGTACTACGATGTGTTCGGGCTGTCGGGTTGTAGTTCACCGGTTTGTATATACTGGCATCTTCCAACAAACTAAGGATTTTCTCCTCGTATTGTGTGACGTCCATAACCACTGTCGCATTCCCTTTATCCACCTTCAGGATCATCAAGTCTGTATCCTGGCGTAAATCATGGTAAATATCCCGTTTCTAGTGAAAATTATGTACATAACCATGATAGTTTCAAAAGTTATATCTATCTATGTAATGTATTGTATTAAGTATATCAGTTATCTAGTACCCATAACACAAGCTCTACTTAGCTTGGGGCTAGATAATGTTGTGAGAACTGTCCGGCATTATTTATATTTTATTTTATTAAAACATTACACTTTTTTAACATTGAGTGGCGATGCGGCTGACGATAGAGCACAAAGGTCTAGAAGGCACATTCACTCTAGCCTTGAAGTGACCCAGATTATAGTTTTCAGGAAAGACAGACGACGGTAATGTGTTCTACTCTCTAGCAGTTTGCATTATAAAGGTAGAACCGAAACGTTTAGTACGAATAGAGGGTAGGTATACTAATGAGGTAAGGATGGTACTTAGCCCGTCCTATGATGAAAAGGAGTTGGTGGGATTAGATCGTGAAATCCTAGCCGCATTCCCCAAAAAGTAACCTATATTGAAGAACGAAAGGCATGCGACTTTACGGCGGTGGTCGCAAGACTCTGGATATTAGTCTCCGCCATATGTTGCTCACCTATAAGCATGAAAGCTCTGCGTTCGATCGAGTCCAAGGCAGCAAGCTGGTGTGCCGAGCCATCCCAAACGTGGCAGCAGTACTCCCTACCAGCCCGGACTTTTTCTTTAAATAGGCTGAGAAACTGTCCTGGTGTGAAGTAACGCTTCACCTTTTTCAAGATGCCTAGCTTCATAGCAGTTGTTATGCCTTAGACTCGATGTAGGAGCCAAAGTTGAGCGTATAGGCGTAAGCGTAAGTGAAACACCTAAGAGCTCGAGGCGTCAATATCGCGAAGAAGAGGCGTCGAGGTAAGAGATTCAGCGTCTATAGGACATTTTGCGTTCGTAAAATATGTTATTATGTGACGTGGGGGTGGACTGGTATGTAGGCGTACACAGCAGCTGATTGATCTTATTTGGAGGCTTTCTCCTCATAGAGGAGTCAATGTATCAAAAATATATATCATTAATTGATCTTTTAACTGTAAAGTAAACGTACAAAAACGTTCTACCTGTTCATTAACCAAGTGAACAAAAAAATGCTGCTGTTTTCGACTGAAAATTTAATTCAACTTCTAAACGACTTAGATGTTTGTACTTATTCTTTAAGCTGTCGGTCCCGGCTGTTATTGATTAATAGCAGTCGATAAGCCATGTCAGAGGCCCTCGGGCGGCTTGACAAACTCCGACACCAGAGGCCAGCACCACCTCATACGAAACGAAACGAAACTTATTCTTTCACCTAAATGTCGGCAAAGACTTTATTTGAAGTTGAACGTATGATTCTGTGATGCGACGGTTTTTCACGTGGCAAATAATTGTTTTTCGGGAACTTCATTTACTTTTCGTTCCACGCGGTGTTCTGTCACTTTCTGACTTACCTGAACTTAAATGAGTTAGAAAGTGACGCTAGGTTACTCTCGATTGAGAGTTTATTTGTTCTTCTTCTTCGTATAATGGCTTCTGAGGAGGGCTCCAAACAATTTTTCCAATGTCAAGTGATATAATCTACATCTACACTAATCTACACTATCTACATCTACACTTATATTATAAAGAGGAAATATTTGTATTTTTGTGTGTGTGTGTGTATGTTTGTAATTAATAAACTCAAAAACTACTATGCTGATTTCAAAAAATATTTCACCGTTGGAAAGCTACATTCTCCCTAAGTGACATAGGCTACCAGGGGGGGATAGGAGGGGGTGCTGTTTTTCATCCTGAAACTACCCGTGCGAAGCCGGGACGAGTCACTAGTTAATTATATTTTTATATTCAAGTTGAGTTTGTTTGTTCTGTGAGCGGTTGCTTTTCTGACGCTACACCTCAAACGCGTGAGCATAAATGTGCTCACAGGACATGAACGAATTAATCGCAGATTCAGGTGCTCCATTAGTTCCGTTATATCCGGCGAGCTGCCAACTTGGAGCGACGACCTATCATCAGGGTATCATACCCAGCTAGCAAAAAGTAATCAAATACCTATAGCTGTATATCAATGATACAGACGTTTCTATCATTGGAAAGTGGCCCCAGTTTTACAGCTATTTGATGATATATTGTGTGTATATTAGCACTGCCCACCACTATAATGATACATACCAGTGATACTTCAGTGTTCTTTATATCTGTTTAGTGTTATATCAATGATTACTTGCAAACATGTATCCCTCAATAATGATATATTAGCTACCGCGATGCTGATATAAGCTAGTTATTTTGATTCTGTTTTATCACTTATTCTCAGTGCTTGACTACTTCGTCCGTGTTTTACTTTGACTGTATAAAAATAGAAAAACGAATTAACAAAACATAGTAAGTAAATAAAGTGTTTATCTTTTTATCTCACAGTATCAAGTTGAAACGTACGTGCTTATGACATGCGTATAGTAATTTCTGCTGCGCTCGAAACTATATTGGTTTATAAGTGTTTTTTTCATGCCTTTCATGTATTTTTGATCAAATAAACATTATTTAAATTATAAAAATATTTTGAAGTCACCACAATATGGCCAACACGTGTTTCAGTTACTGATATATCGCTGATTTACAGCTACTAGCCGCGATGACAAATTTTTAGGGTTCCTCAAAAAATAAGAGCTGATTTATATCTCTGATTTCTTGAGGAACCCTAAAATTTGTCATGGCAGCTGATGTCATACTTAGGTTCTTGTTTATAATAAATTATTGAAGTCCTTTAAGTTCACTTCGTTGAAACAAAAATGGTTGTATATTTAAAGATCTTTAAGAGAGCATTAACATTCCGTAAAGGCGTCATTTGCAGCTAATTTGCGCCCTTTTAGCGTTATATCTGAGCAAAAACTGTTTATATGTAATTGGTGATTTGTGGCTCTTACAAAAGCATAATTACAACTTTTCTGTGTTATTGTAGATCTCTTATGATGTTTATAGTTTAGGTGTTAAGGAAACACTGTTATACGACCAATTAGATATATATCAGCAACTGTGGGTTTTTTTACATCACGGATTAGATTAATGCGTGCCTGATATATCACCAGCGCTAATGCAGCTACTTGGAAGCCGAAATATATCAAATATGCTGTATAATTGTACCGTCAAAACTGATTGTACATTATATTTGCTCTAAATCGCTGTAGTGGGAACTGCTTTACAGCTGTGTTATTAGTGCTGTATAAAGCGACTGAGTAAACGTTTATATCACCATTTATTATCACCATTGAACTGTATATGCTTATACAGCTAAATGATGACACTAATCACTAATATACAGCAATGCCCTGACAAGCAGTCACCGCGTTGCTTTTGTATAACATTTATATCACTATTAAAAGAAAAACGGCTAATTACCACTATTATTCGTCACTTTGCTGACGTTTCGAGACTGAGTTCAGAAGCCTCTTCATTAGCCGTTTATCTTTTAATATGATTCCCAACCACGATAGTTTCAATTCTATTTATATCACTCTTTAGTGTTAATAAATTTTCTTTTATCACTACTTTGCTATGCTGGTAATATTAGTAGTAGAGCTTTTTTGTGAAAGAGTTCGTCCGGGGAAGTACTACCACCATACCTATTTCTGCTGCAAAGCAGTAGTGCACGAATTGCTGTGTTCTGGATTGAAGGGTATGGTTGCCGGTGAAATTACAGGCACATGAGACTTTTCATCTTTGTCTCAGGGTGGCGGGCGCGGTGCAATGCCACATAGGGTGCGTCCTAGGTAGATGTGACCTATATGATAATGCACTGTTCATAGGCAGAGGGTACCTACCGCTTGACATTAGATGGGCCATCTGCTTGATCCGTCATTCCAAGTTGTATAAAAAACAAAAAAAAACTATCACTAGAAATATAATCCACTATTATGTCATTTTCATGTTCAAAGCTTGGAATGCATAAAATTAATATGAATATATTGTATGAATAAATCTAAAATGTAGTTACCTGCTCAACGTACCCGGTGTTTTTTTCTCAATTTGACATTAAAATAGTAAGCTCCCGAAGAAAACGTCAGTCGTTAGGAATAAACCAACCAGTTAATTAAGCTAATTATATACTGGACGCAAGCGACTTAGTCATGCTTAGCCAACGAACCAAGCTGCTTTTGGCTTGGTAAAAATCTACTTGTAGACTTCCGTGCCCAAAGGGTGCCAACGGGACCCTATTACTAAGCCTCCGCTGTCAGTCCGTCCGTCCGTCTGTTAGCGGGATGTATCCACACATACAGACAGTTAAAATTTTCACAGCGAGGGAAATTATAATTAATTAATAAATTTTATTTTAGTGCACTGCTTTGTTTTTGTGTAACGATGGTTTTATTATCTAGTTTTTAGTGCACTGTCTTTATTTATTTTGAATGTAAGTACGTGTGTGATTGGAGATACTAATAAACGTATATCTATATAGAGAGTGATTTTCTTTTGCCCCCTATAACAACAAATAATACAAATTAAATTAAATTAAAGTTAGTTATCCCACCTCCATACAAGTAACGGGGGTGTGAAATAAAAAATATGTTCTACGCCAGCATGTGGGTTATAATTATTTAGAAAAATATTAAGACAAGACTAATACAACTAGACTATAGACTTATTCAAGACTGTATTTTTTATTTTCAACGTTATGTAAAACAACGAAATCATGAGAAGCCTTCAAAGTTAGCTTGTTTGTTAACCTTAACATGAATGTGATGGTGATGTGATCTGGTGTGTCTTTTTTTCAGAAAGAATTCGCCTGGGGATGTACTAGGTACCTCCATACCTTCCTGCCGCAAAGCAGTAGTGCTCACATTACTGTGTTCCGGGTTGAAGGGTATGGGTGCCGGTGAAATTACAGGCACATGAGACTTTCCATCTTTATGTCTCAGGGTGACGGGCGCAGTGCAATGCCACATAGGGTGCGTACTTGGTGGACGTGACCTATAAAGTAATAGGTAATGCATTGATAAAGGTTACCGCTTAATATCAGGTGGGCCCATATGCTTGTTAAGTCAATCACGCAGCTAAAATAAAAGTTTTGAAAGAAAAATTGTAATAGGTAGACATTTACAATTTTCACGAAGAGTCTATTTTTATTGACGACGTAACAAACAAAAAACAAGAAAAAAATGCACTATTCGTAGACAGAGGAAAACCGCTTAGCATCAGGTGGGTATCGTTGCTCCGTCATTTCAAGTTGAATAAAAAAAACGTGAGTAATAATTTTTGTGAACTTTGGCGTCCATTTGTCTAGTCTCTTAGGGTACTAACTAGTGCACCTGTGGCAGGTGCAACATGCACTAACTTAGCCTAAGCACAGGATAGGCCAAATATGGGTGCGTTAACCCTAATTCCTTTATTTATAGTTCTATTGATATGTGTAGTAAATACATACATACATAGACACACGCTTTTTTCCCCGAAAGGGTAGGCATTGCCTCAAATGGCCATCTTTTCACTGTAGGTTGCACCATCGTGGGAAATAGAAGAAATAATATGAAAACATGTGGGAAATAATAATGAAAAAAATACTTACGACATCGAAAACGGTATGGTTTAGTGGAGGGCTTGGACTTTAAGGTAGGACGTTTGGCTTTTGGCGCGAAATTCAAATGTTATTGTGTTTTTTTGCTGATCACAGCTCATCAACACCATCTTGAGATAGCGAAACCTGATTTTGCGGAATCAATAGAGACCTCAGACGCATGTTTTGATTGTGTCTCATAAATATCATTAGTGTAGCTATGAATGTCACTCAATGATATTACAGTGACTTTTTTGTATGTAAAAATTGTCTTGTAACGAATTTTGTGGTATTTTTACAAGATTTTATTTCACTTGCAATGTATGTAACTATGTTTGTCCGGGTGGAATCTTGGAACTGAATTTTTAGCAGTTATCCTCAACCGATTGAGATGATATTTGGCATACCTGTCAAGTTCAGATGACAATGCAATATGATGGTGACAGCGAGCTGATCTGATGATGGAGATGGAAGGTGGACAACGGAACTCCTCGAGGGATAATAGCAGACTGTACCTGTACTGTAATAAAAGCTTGTACCCTACCTATTGAAAAATATATTGTTCACAAAAAACTTATGTTATTTCTAATTTGCTATATATTATCTAGGTACCTATCACTTTTCTTACGAAACGTAATCAAAACTTACAATTTTTTTTGTCTTTTTAGTTTATTTTGAAAATGTACAAAAGAAATGTCTTACATTTATTCTAGTTACCCCACTTCACTACCCCTCATTCGTGTCATCGGGGCACATCGGCAGCGTGCAGCGAATTCGTCGCGGCCTTCACGCCGGTCATCGACTCGTGCGCAGCTTTTTTCTCGAAAATAAGACAAATGACGTGCGAAAGAGATGCTTGCAAAATTACCTAACTAGTTAAAATACAAAGTTTGGGACTTAAGACTTAAGTATTTTCATTAAAAGTTGCAAATATTTTAATTAGAAACCTATTTTGAAATATATAGAGTACCTACACTCATAAAATCTATTGTATTGTCCAAGAAGCAAACTTTTGAATGTTCATTTTTTGAATAAACAAGTAAAAAATATTTTTGATGCAAAATATTATGAAGTTTCTCACTAAACTGACTATAACCTGGGTCAACGACCTTAGAAGCGTCATCATTCTTATATTGGCCGCATTTTGGCCGAACGAAACGGGTAAACTATTCCCGTCTTTATCTCACCCGTGGCGACTTTACACATTTTTCGTGTGCGTGATGCATACCGATTATCTCATACCAACGTGTTCGCTCTTTTAAATTTCATATTATTTAGTTATAGGTAGTGTCACAGAGACTATTTCCGCCATTTTTGAAAAAAGTTGTCGTCTATTTTTTTTTTATTCCTTTTCCTAGTTTTTTTTTTTAGTTATTTTGGTGGCATTTTAGTGTAGCTCGTCTAAAGAGCACAAGTGTAGTGAAATGAAATGGAAGTGAATTGCGTGACTTTTCAAATTGGTGGAAATTAAAGCCACCGTTGGTACCTAGGTACCAATTGGCCACCGTATTACTAAACCATGGCTTGCCTGTTACTTTGACGACTTGGAAGGATTAACGTTGGAAATTTAAGAAAATACTATTAATATAGGTACCTACCATGAAAATGGCAAATGCACAAGCCGTGCGACGCCAATTATAAAGAAAAAAAATACGAAAATTATCTGTTCTGTCCATAGATTTAGTATATGTACTAGATCTACAAACAGAGATCGAAGATGGAACCAAAAAAAATATGTGCACGTGTTGGTGAAAGTCTATGTCTGAGTTAAAAATAGTGTTGTCCTCGACCAACACTTTTACATTGTCGATAGAATTCATCATCCGTCCGTGATGTGTATGGTAGATAAATACATCTTAATGCAGATTAAGTCTTTCATGAAGAACACAGTTTGGCAGATTTGACGTCATAAAGAGAATAAGGTTCTTATTCCAATTTTGAATACAGTTAATAAATAAACCTTTATTATTTATTGACCCCTAAATATTACGGGTTTATTAATAGGTGGGATCTTAGAGTTTCCCTTTTAAATTTAAACTTAAAATGTTTGCTGCATATACCTAGTGGAGTTCTTATTTGAGTCCATCCCACTCTTCTTATAACCGATAACCATTTTTCTCGTAGCAAAGAATTACTCGGAAATCTGAAAGCACAAAAACATTTTATATAAGCCGTGCTACGCCCATATAATTTTTCACTCTGTTACTTTATCTATAGACAATTTGTTACCCCAAAGTTTATTATTTTTCAAGTGTAAACCACGCTTTATGGATAACATTAAATTTAAATGTAACCCAAAAATTCCGTTCTAGCGGGACTCGAACCCGCACCCTCGCCTGTCATCGGCGATGCCTTAAACAATTTAGCCATAGATCGAGCTATGACGCTGGAGACGAAATTTGTGGGCACTATCAACTCGGCTATAGCGCCAAGTTGATAGTGCTGTATCTACAGGTGTTTCATTGGAAACCTTCTATTCAAAGTTCGAAAGTAAAGGCATCGCTGATCACAGGCGAGGGTGCAGGTTCGAGTCCCGCTGGAACGGAATTTTTGGGGTATATTTAAATTTAATTTGTTACCTATTATTTTATTAAGCAGAAATAAACAATATTTATTTATAAAAAATAAAAAATAAATATACCCTTTCGGGGAAAAAGGCGTGTGTAATAATCAACAACGTAAATATTTACTCCAAAATATCTACTACACAAACTGCAATAAAAACACCCGTGGTGCTTTAAAGTTACCTTTTCAATAGTCAATACAAAAACACACACCTCAATGTCCACCTGGTTATTGTAGATTTAAAAAAATCGGTAAAATGTTAACAGAGCACACAAATTTACTCCAAACAAAGTAAAGCTCCATTCTAGGATGGACAAAAATTTAATTTATAGGTAGGTATAGTGCGCGTCATGTAAAAAGAACGCTGGTGGTCAAGCTTCTACAGGCGTTCCAGCGTTCTTTTTACATGACGCGTACTATAATTGTACATTATTTGTAGTAAACTAGATAGGCACTCATTCAATGCATAGTTATACATCTCTCAAATAAGTAGAAAAGTAAGTTATCTCTTAAAAAGAACGCTGGAACGCCTGAAGAAGCTTGACCGCCAGCGTTCTTTTTACATGATGCGCATTATACAACGATATAGACTGCAACAGGACTATCGATATTTCTGACGTCATCACTTGGTCAAGCCCTATCGTAATCAAACATTTTTATATTTTACATAAAATATTGTTTATTTCTAGGTGCAGCAACGAAATATTATTAAAAAATATAAGGGAAACTCCTAATCTACGAATGAAACTGGTTTTTAGGCCATTTACTAAAGCAGAATTGATAAAATAAGCAATACAATCGAACTACCAATAATCTCTTATTTACCTGTGAAACGTGTATTTTCCTGGATAATTACGTCTTGTATCTTCACAGTCACAAACTGAACACGACACCATTGTCATACAAAGTAATATTTGTTATTTAATAGTAAGATTACTAAAATAATTACAAAATTAGTTAAACTGCACAAGAGACCGTCCGGTATGCGCATGTTCTCAAGCAAAACATGTCACATTCAATACATTGTTGCTGTCACTTTTCTTCTTGCACGGGGTACATTTAAAAATGACTTCTCTCTCCCACGCTTCGTTTGTCTATTTAGCGTAGCGAAAAAATTCTACGTCTATGGTTCTGTCACAGGTACTGTCTCTCTATTCCCTAACTGAAAGTCACTTGATGACTAACGGTTAACAAGAAGAATAACAAACAATAAAAAAAAATATCATTAAGAATTGTGAATTGATGGTAATTTTATTTGTCAAACGTTGGTCACAGAGTGACTTTCAAGATAGGGAATTAGGGGGGCTGAGCTGTGATTCGAATCGGTATCTCGTTCCAAAAATAATATTATCCATATGATATTATAATGCTTCAAATTGTGCGCTGTACCTACGCATTCGGAATAATCACGCACACAAGCGCGTGTTTACACCATTATTTTTACGATAAAGAAACCGTTGTGGTAGGTTGTGGACGGTCTGTTTGTGTGCGTCATACGAAATCGTGATTCGTTTTTGGGATTCTAAATTCAAACGGAAACCGACCAGTTTTTTGTTTAGATTTAGCATGCGGCTTTGTTATTGGTCTACTTGAATTTGGCAGCCATTACTATTCGTTTAGTTTTTTGTTTCTTGAGTTTTGGCCTAGGAAGATGGACTAAAGGCATGGAACTAAGGCTAAAAACGAAACGTTAGCGATTATACCAGTCTCATTCTTTTATATGAATGTATTCATGTGTTGGAATGAGACAAGCATAAATCTATCTGTTCTTATTTGTGTTAGTCGTACCAGGCCAAATGTCAAATTACTAGTACATTCATGGTAACAATCTAGGAAGATGTATATGCATGATACCAAAATTCAGGGTACGGAACGGAAAGACGACTGTCGTGTGACAATATATTTGTTTCTCTCTAACATAGGATAGCAAGCTATCTTCTAGGATAGGAGTAAGAAGGAACACTCTATGCTATTTTAGCACTCAATCCATACTATTATACATCCACGGTTATGGCCTATTGCTATTGTATTGAGTTCAATACAAACAAAATTTTAAAAATACAAATTAAACAGTTGAGTTATCTGAAGACTGTTGCAACCGATATAAAGGTCCACCAGATTAACAATATCGTTCAATTTGTTGCGTCTTTCATTATAAACTTTCATTTAAATTCTTTCAGGGCATCTGGTCGTAGCGACGCGTGACCCGAGAGCTGGTTCTTATCTAGCTCAACGCATTAGTATTGCCATTCAGCGTGGCAATGCAGCCAGCATCTTAGGGACGCTTCCGTCTGGTAGTGATTTGGATCAGTTGAGCTACCTTTAGATCGCTAGCAGCGGTCTTCAGGTAGCACAACTGTTTCATATGTATTTTGTACATACCTTGTATTAGTTTTATTTTTGTTTCTGTAAATAAATGTATTTTATAAAGTTGCCCTAGATTACAATATAAATGAATGATTACGTAAATGTGAATAGTATGATGGCGTTCACACAAGGTGGATGACCGCCGTCGACAATAAGAGGAGTCCACATCCCGTCACCTGCTGCTGCAAAAACACAGGTCCTGAGTCCTGCGGTGCCTCTAACCGGCCGCGACCGGTCCGAGCTGATTTAATGTTATAAACATCATTTTTACAATTACACACGATTTTAGACACCGCATAGAAATATTTTGCTTGAACTTTTTAGGGTTCCGTACTCAAAGGGTAAAACGGAACCCTATTACTAAGTCTCGACTGTTCATCTGTACCCTTAGTACGAGAATTTGATAGTATTCGAAACTATATAAAGTTTCGTTTCCTTCAATACATTTTCTGACAGCGTCCTTAGTTTTCTCCTCGTTTTCGGTAGGGGCGCTGCAAGTAAATGTATGGACGGAAACGAAACTTCATATAAAAAAATAAAAAATGTTGGACAAGTTCACACAACATTATCTAGGCCCAAGCTAAGCCAGAGCTTGTGTTATGGGTACTAAGATAACTGATATTATTATTTATCTATTATTTTATCTATTTATCTATTTTTTTTTATCTGTGTAATTTGTTTTTGTTTTAGTTTTTATTTAGTTCCTATCTTGTTTGTTTTTTTGTTTGTTGGTGTGTGTCTTTGTTTGTATAGTCATAAATAAATGTTTCTTTCTTTCTTTCTTTCTTTCTTTGATATACTTAATATAATATATTACACAGAGAAATTACATTTATTTACAGAAAGAATAATACAAGGTATCAAAATGCATATGAAACAGTTGCACCTGAAGTTGAAAACCTGAAGACCGCTGCAAGCGGATAGATAGATAGATATTTTTTATTATACATAGAAAACACCCAGAACACCCTGTACAAATATCTGCAGAACGCACAAATATTGGTAAAGGTTTAGAATCGTTTGGCAGGAGGAGGAGGGTGGGAGTGGGGGGGGACGAAGGGGAGGGGTACCCCTTCACCCCTGGTACAAGTCCCATAACAAGGTAACTTATAGTTTTCGAGAAAAAAAATAAAGAAATTTTTGAGGTTAAGTATGATATTTTGGTAAAAATTTAGAATCGTTTTGCAGGGGGAGGAGGAGAGAAGGGAGGAGGGGGGGAGAGGTGCCCCCTTACCCCTGGTACCACTCTCATAACAAGGTAACTTACAGTTTTCGAGATAAAAAATAAAGATTTTTTTTAGGTTAAGTATGATATTTTAAATGTCGGACTCCGGTATGTGCTCCCGCCAGTACTCTCGCGAGGTCGCCCTTGAGTGTCGCTTCACCCACTCGACCTTTGCTACGCTACGGAGGTCGCCGGCTCGCTTCGCTCGCCACCTCCCCCCTTCGCTCCGCTCGGCCTCGCGGGCTTGCTCCACTCAAGATCTCCCACGCGAGCTACTGGCTCCGCGTTTTTATATACACTCTAGGGGCGTGACGCACAAGACCACGTGGAGTCGGGGTGCTCCGTTTTGGGTCTGCCACTCTTTTCGGACCTAACCTACTCTTGTCGGGGTGCTGTGTCGAGTCACACAGTCAGTGAACAATAAAAAAATATGTTTTAATTTTTATGTATGATGAGTATGATTTCGATTTTGCAAAATATTCTTTATTATTTATCTTTAAAAGTACATGTTTCCTTGACAAGAGGGCCGAGGGTGGAATTTCCTGCACCCTCCCTGCAAGTGGGCAATGACTCCCGTAACATCCGACACTTCCAATTCAAAATTTCCATACTTAACCTCAAAAATTTCTTTATTTTTTTTCTCGAAAACTATAAGTTACCTTGTTATGGGACTTGTACCAGGGGTGAAGGGGTACCCCACTCCCACCCTCCTCCTCCTGCCAAACGATTCTAAACCCAACCCGAGCTTTTTTGTGAAAGAGTTCGTCCGGGGAAGTACTACCACCGTACCTATTTCTGCCGCAAAGCAGTAGTGCTCGCATTGCTGTGTTCCGGTTTGAAGGGTAAGGGTGCCGGTGAAATTACAGGCACATGAGACTTTTCATCTTTATGTCTCAGGGTGGCGGGCGCAGTGCAATGCCACATAGGGCGCGTCCTAGGTGGACGTGACCTATGAGGTAATGCACTGTTCATAGGCAGAGGTTACCGCTTAACATCAGGTGGGCCATCTGCTTGCTCCGCCATTCCAGTAGTATAAAAAAAAAAAAAAAAAAATACAAAATACAAAAAAAAAACAGAATTAAATAAATATTTAAGAGCATACAACAAACGTGATTTCTCAAATTGTAGGTTAAGCTATGCTCTGCGGGGTCAGTTTTTGGTTGGGTGACCACTTTTTGCGTTCAATTTTTGTTATTTTTTTACAAACCTGTTTTTTGCCGTTTTTGTAGTTAATGACACGGACCCCTTAGTGCGAGAGTCCGACTTGCACTTGGCCGGTTTTTTATAAAATATAACTATACTTTCATCGGCGGCTTCGTTCGCGTGGTCTCGGGGTGAAAATCAGCCACCTCCCCGTCCTGCCCCCCACATTGATTTTCATTACGTAATGAGGTCTATGAGTTAATGCATTGTTAAAGGCAGAGGTTACTGCTTAACATCAGGTGGGTCAACTGCTTTCTCAGTCAATAATGAAGTTAAAAAAAAACTCAACCGTACGGAGTTCACTATACCAAGTTTCAATAAAATCTGTATTACAGGTCTAGCGCTTAACTGAGTCAGTCCCTGAGGTATGGGAGCGGTACGGGAGGGGTGTTTTCGTTACGTCAAAATGAAGCGTGGCTTCATGTCATCTGATAATTTGAGAGACGAAAACACCTATCCCATACCGCTCCCTTACCTCAGGGACTGACTCAGTTAAGCGCTAGACCTGTAGTTATAAAAGTGATGATTTTATCAAGTTTTTTTTTCAGGTTGACAAACATAGAATCTGGTTTAGCCTAATGATGCGAAATTTAGAAAATTATAAAAAATATTTTTAATGGACAGATTCGGCAGAATTACAGTTCGGTATATTAGGAATTATAGCATAGATTTGTTTAGATATAGTTTTTTTTTTTAATCTGTGGTTTATATAACTCATATAAATACATTATACTTAGTCCTCCTCATAGATTTCGACGACGACGACCCTAACTAATTGTAATTATGTTTTTTTTATTGTTAATATTATCATTAATTTATTTCCTAGCGTGATAACAGATAACTCATAACCCGGCTATGAAATATAAACCAGAATTTATTAACATTGATGGTGTAAATAGCACTAAATAATTAAACGAAAAAAAGCTGTTACACCACACTTTTTTGCAGTAATCATATTTTTTGCAATGTATAGCTTCATAAATTCGCATCGAAATCAGCTAAGCATAAATAAATAGCCTCCTCGCTTCTCGGTCATTACCCCGTACAACTAGGACCCTCCTAGATTAGCAGCGGAAAAAAACTAAAATGGCGTATTGTTTTGTTAAAAGCCAGTGTTGGCACAAAGGGTGGTATTTTCATGATTTTAGTTAGAAAACCAACGTTGGGGCTCCGCCAATAGCCGGCGCCCCTGTCAGCGATAGATAGGGGATGAATTATGTAATAAAAGCAAAAAGCGCTTCATAGACAAACGATGGTTCCGCTTGAAAACACCATGGACCTGGATAAAACTATTTTTAAAAATAAAAATCAAACTGAATTAGAATTTTAGCAAAAACAGTTTAAATCTAAATATTATCCAAGCTTTAAATTTAAAATCACAAAGCTAGTAAACTTAAAAAATGCGCGATAATTACCAAAATTAATAATTACTAAGTATATTTTAAAGTATATTTTTAACAACAATTGACGAATGATAATACTACAGTATTACTATTCCCTAATACAGTGATAGTAGGTACTTACTTGCATAATTAGTTTAGAGCACGCCAGTCTTTATGTACCAATCATCCTCATGGATGACTGGCAGAAAATGCTGCTTAGAATTAAGTCCTCCGTTTGTACAATTTCCTTGTGTTTTTTGTGCAATAAATAATTAAATAAATAAGTTGGTCAAGACAGCGCTGCATTTGGTCTATGAAGCGCTGCGCTGCTATAAGGGTTGAAACCTCCCCTAGTCCGCATCTAGGGCCATCCCAGGCCGCGTTTGCACACATTATTGCAGTTTGATGAATCGCCCCACGACGCACAGCGCCACCGGTCATTCAACCTACGAATGTATTAAAAATAAGACGTTTTGGTAATAACCGTTCGAAAAATTGTGCCTAACTTTATTTACCTATAATTTCAGGTTTTTATGCTATATTTAATAGAGGTCAATGAACGTAATAGTAGGTTCATTGACTTCCATTACCTCACCGAATGCATGGTCAATAAAAATAAGTCATTTGACTTACCTATAGGTACTGTTTTTCTGTCGAGAAGGTTATATATATTTTTACGTTTTAACCAGATTAATATTGAGATATGAGATAAGTTTATTTTACTTAGAATAGGTACAACAAGTCATAATTAACATTTGCATTAATTTCAAAGATGTTCGTAAGTATATGAAATAAGAGAACTTTGCCTTCCGTGCTAGTTTAAAAACTGTGTTACGGCAAGGTAACGCTTCTCACCCCATATAGAATAGACCTTTGGATATTATAAAGTAAATTTATACCTAAGCGTTAAGCTCATATAAATATATCTACACTAATATTATAAAGAGGAAAGATTTGTACCTATTTTTGTATGTTTGTATGTTTGTAATGAATAGGCTCGAAAAGTACTGGGCCGGTTAAAAAAATTCTTTCACCAATAGAATGCTACATTCTTCCAATTTGACATAGGCTACATTTCATTTTGAAAAAAATTAGGGATCCTTGGTAAAATTTGTACTATATAAAAATAAGTCGGGTTTTCCTTCCTGACGCTATAACTCCAAAACGCACGAACCGATTTGGCTGAAAATTGGTGGGGAGGTAGCTTAGAACCAGGAGATTGTCTTAGGGGGGGGGGGGGTTTCACCGGGTGCTACCCGTGCGAAGCCGGGGCGAGTCGCTAGTACCTTATAAACTAACAACCATATTTTATGTTATTCCTTCAGCCCGAACAGCATCGTCGGACAGGTGGGACTGTCCTATAGCAAACCACTGCGCCTGCATATTGGGTTTGCTAAAAATGATTTTATTTAATTCTTTAATTGTAAATGTACAAAATAGAAAAATACAAATGTTTATTTAATTAACTTAAGGTCTACAATTTAACAGGGTTTGGGGTCTCCTTTTAAGCAAAAAATATGCTTGTGTTAGGAGATACCGCTCTTCTATATCCATCGTTATTTTTTTTAAGTAGTAATTGTACATAAACATAACTTTAAACATTTTTAGGAACAAAACAGAGACAACAAACAGACAGCGCAGAGAAAAAGTTTGCTAATTATTGTAACCTAATAATTGTAACCAAGTATGAGGAAATGTGCCTCCCTTCTAACATTATTATAAGCGCAACTAACAAAATATGGACAATGTCTGAAATAAATAAATTGAATTGAATTAGAATTGCAATTTGACTTATTTCATTGATTTGTTATTCTCGTGTCAACGCGTGTCTAAAGGTACCTAAACAATTATTTCTACAATTAATTTTGACAAAACCATAATGTTACATTGTACAATGTTTTCGTTCAACCTTAAACAACATTGACTCAAAATTACATCCATAATTAAAACAAAAGCGCGCATATAAATTCTCAAAAACAACTTTCGTTTTCAAGAACAAGTTACTCAAAATCATCAACAGAGTGAAAAAAGGTCAATTTATATTTCCTGCTCGACAACACTTTTTAATTTAGTGATTACATCGGTAAGATAGTAAATAATTTAAAAAGTTGTTTTAATGAAACATTAACTACCATAGATAATTTTAAAAAAACAACTTTAACTACCACTGATAATCTAAAAAGTTTTTTTAAACATTAACTACCATAGATAATTTAAAAAAAAACATTAACTACCATAGATAATTTAAAAAAAAACGTTAACTACTATTGATAATCTAAAAAGTTTTTTTAAACATTAACTACCATAGATAATTTAAATAGTTTTTTTAATCATTAACTACAATAGATTTTTTTTTTTAAATATCTATCACTACATATCATAGAGATAATTCAATAAGTTGTTTTATACATTAACTACCATAGATAATTTAAAAAGTTTTTGAAACAGTATAACCACCTTGAAATTCTAGCGCCGGTTATTTTAGGTGGTATTTAGGTCCGTGACGTCATAATAGCCCAAGCACAGTTCAGTTACTATAAAGTTAGTTCAATTAATAATAACAATAGGTAATAGGAAGAATTAGCCGACGTAACACAGGTCCAACCTAGCACAGCTGCTAACTGAACTTGTCAATGGTACCTACTAATATCTAAATGTATTAATAATAACAATAGGTAATAGGAAGAATTAGCCGACGTAACACAGGTCCAACCTAGCACAGCTGCTAACTGAACTTGTCAATGGTACCTACTAATATCTAAATGTATTAATAATAACAATAGGTAATAGGAAGAATTAGCCAACGTAACACAGGTCCAACCTAGCACAGCTGCTAACTGAACTTGTCAATGGTACCTACTAATATCTAAATGTATTAATAATAACAATAGGTAATAGGAAGAATTAGCCGACGTAACACAGGTCCAACCTAGCACAGCTGCTAACTGAACTTGTCAATGGTACCTACTAATATCTAAATGTATTAATAATAACAATAGGTAATAGGAAGAATTAGCCGACGTAACACAGGTCCAACCTAGCACAGCTGCTAACTGAACTTGTCAATGGTACCTACTAATATCTAAATGTATTAATAATAACAATAGGTAATAGGAAGAATTAGCCAACGTAACACAGGTCCAACCTAGCACAGCTGCTAACTGAACTTGTCAATGGTACCTACTAATATCTAAATGTATTAATAATAACAATAGGTAATAGGAAGAATTAGCCGACGTAACACAGGTCCAACCTAGCACAGCTGCTAACTGAACTTGTCAATGGTACCTACTAATATCTAAATGTATTAATAATAACAATAGGTAATAGGAAGAATTAGCCGACGTAACACAGGTCCAACCTAGCACAGCTGCTAACTGAACTTGTCAATGGTACCTACTAATATCTAAATGTATTAATAATAACAATAGGTAATAGGAAGAATTAGCCGACGTAACACAGGTCCAACCTAGCACAGCTGCTAACTGAACTTGTCAATGGTACCTACTAATATCTAAATGTATTAATAATAATAACAATAGGTAATAGGAAGAATTAGCCGACGTAACACAGGTCCAACCTAGCACAGCTGCTAACTGAACTTGTCAATGGTACCTACTAATATCTAAATGTATTAATAATAATAATAACAATAGGTAATAGGAAGAATTAGCCGACGTAACACAGGTCCAACCTAGCACAGCTGCTAACTGAACTTGTCAATGGTACCTACTAATATCTAAATGTATTTTACTTTCTGCTATTTTCGAAAAGTAACCTAGTCTACTTTAATTTTATTTTATTTCCTAGTGTTTTTTTAGTTATTTTGTGTAATTTTGGTGGCATTTTAACCAATGTAGCTCGTCTATAGAGCACAAGGTTTTAAAATTAAAAGTAAGTGTTTTGCGTGACCTTTAAAATTGGTGGAAATCGTCTACCAAAGTTTTTTAAAAACGGCCACCGTTTTACTATAACATGGCTTGTCTTTGACTTTGACGACTTGGAAGGATTGTAACATTACAAATAGTAGGTATTGAAAATGCTATAATTATTACTTGAAAATGCCAAATGCAAATGGCAATGGCTATTGTTTTTTTTTCCTTAACCTATATTATCCCGCTGCTGGGCAAAGGCCTCCCCCAAATTCTTCCACTTGTCCCTGTCTTTGGCAGTCTCCCACCACTCCTTCTCAAAATTCAAAATTCACAAAACTCAGAAGCCAAATATAAAAAAAATGCATTTTTTTATTAATTACATTTGTTTTTGAATAAATACTTTAGAAATACTTTAAATCATCATCAGCCTAATATTGTATTATAATCGGAACTCGACGCATCGATTCAATCGGATAGCGGGATCTGGTTCAAAATCGACTTGCAGTATCTGTACCACGCATACAAACAGAAATAATAAAAGCTTGTAAAAAACTGGTACATTGAACTTGGCATGGCACTAACCTAACCTATCGCAACGTGTCCTGCGTTGCGTGCTGTGTGTGAGTGATGAGAAAGTGTGTGTGCATTTCGTGAGTTCGTTCACCTTCCCAGTTGGGGAAGTTGGGAATATGGGAGGGGTGGAGTTGATAAAAATAAATAAGCTTCAATAAACAATGCAAAAACTTGACACTTTAAGGTGGTTGCTTTTTCATACTAACGTATTTTACCAAATATGGGCGAACAGAATTTAACTTTTCAATGAAATTAATATTGTTGGCTTTTATATTGGTCATTATTTGCGGCAAATTATATTTGGTTGATTAAAACACAGGATTAATAGCGAAAATAACATCGAAATGACTTGTATGGACTAAAATTTCGATTTTATTTACAGCATTAATCGACTGGTTTCTTCAACCAAATATGATTTGCCACAAGTAATGACCAATATAAAAGCCAACAACAGTAATTTCAGTGTAAAATTGTACTCTATTCACCCATATTTGGTAAAATACGTTTGTATGAAAAAGGTGGAACGTTTCGCTTGAGGAGCGGAATCCAATTTGATTGTGTTTATACTAATCACAGCTCATAAACACATCTCGAGATAGCGAAACCTGATTTTGAGAAAACTAGGAGACCTCACACATGTTTTGATTTAAATTGTGTCATAAATATCATTAGTTTAGCTACGAATGTCAATGAACAGAAAAATCCCTGTGAAAATCGTTGAATGTCATTCGTAGTACATAACTAATGATATTGCGTAATGACTAACGATATTTATGAGACACTATTAACTAAAATATCTGTGTTAGTTCTCCTAGTTTCAGCAAAATCAGGTTTTACTATCTCAAGTTGTGCTGATGAGCTGCGATTAGCAAAAATATAATAAAATTTGAATTTCGCGCCACAAGCGAAACGTTTTATCTTAAAAAGAGCCTAAATGTTTCTATAAAATATGTTTACTTAACTCTAATTTTATAATGATTTAATCAAACTTAAGAACATCATCATGATGTCACATTAAAAAAAGATTGCGATCACTTTGAAAAGTTGAAATTTATTTTGATTCCTTTGTAATATTATTAAAACCGCTTTTATTAATGATATTTTTGAATAAAAATATATCATGTAGAATTCAAAAAACATAATACCATAATACTTGTTTTTATTTTGAAAAAAACGAGGACAGTGGGTCTCTGAAGTTTTGCGAGCAAGAATAATAAATTTGAATTACTTCACAATATACCACAAGACTTAATATTGGAGCATGTGTGAACACAAAAATGGATTTAATTTATTTAATCATCGTTTTCTTTTAAATCGATTTCCATGAGACTTAATTTAAGTGCTTATCTTGTTCGCAATATCAATAATAGCATTAGGTATTACAAAATAGGAACCACCACAAAACGACAAAATAGGATAAACTACAAGTCTCTAGCCCTTAACTGAGGCAGCCGTTGACTGAGGTACTAGTATAGTATTCTTTTATCTGTGACTGAGGTATGGGAGCGGTACGGGAGGGGTGTTTTCGTCGTCGTCGTCGGCGTCATTATGTCACATGACATGCACCTTCTTTTTTTATAACAACTATAGACCTTTGATTGACCACGATCTCACCTGTTGGTAAGTGACGATGTGGCCGAAAATGGAGCACAAAGGTATAGAAGGCACCTATTTCACTCTAGCCTGGAAGAGACCCAGATTATAGTTTTCAGGAAAGACACACGACGGTAGTGTATTCCACTCCTTAGCAGTTCGCATTATAAAGGTAGAACTGAAACGTTTAGTACGAATAGAGGGTATGCTAATGAGGTAAGGATGGTACTGAGCCGTGCGCCTGCTCGTCCTATGATGAAAAGGAGATGGTGGGATCAGATCGTGAAGTTCCTGGGAGCATTCCCCGAAATGAAACCTATAGAAGAGCGAAAGGCATGCAATCTTACGGCGGTGCTCGAGACTCTGGATCTTAGTCTCCGCCATATGTTGCTCACCTATATGCCTGAAAGCTCTGCGTTCGATCGAGTCCAAGGCAGCAAGCTGGTATTTGATTCGTTTCATGTCCTTTCAGAGACGAAAACACCCCTCCCGTATCTCTCCCATACCTCAGGGACTGACACAGTTAAGCGCTAGACCTGTAATTACCCTTCCTACTGAACGAGTGGGTACATAGGTAGCTTCACTATCCCTCACTATAGTGTAGCGCAAAAAGCTCTAACACTACTCTACCGCACTCCCAGTTCGTCCGATATTTAAGCAAGTCGCGGAGTAGCATTTTTGCCATGCACGCACTTAACGAGCCCGTGTGCGTCTACACACACACACACATACACACACACACATACACCCACTCATTATGTACGTAATATAGGTAGTTATTTTAGTATCGAATGCGCATAATGTTCGATATTTTTTCTTATGGTAAAGAGCAAGAGGCGTATTTTTACATTTATCCGACTTATGACTGTTTGTGTATGCGTGCTGGTTATGTGTATTTTGTGATCATACAATACTGTATTTATCCAAAATGTAGACTTAAAAAAACGAGCAATATCTTTATTTACATAAAGAATAATACAACTAATACAAGTAGGTATAAAATAACAATAATAAAAAATAAAAATAAATAATGCCAATTTTACGGTGACAAAATCGGATGCAAAACACCAATAACAACCAGTCACCAGTCTATGACAGTTCGCAAGTGCGTTTCGTGTTATGAAAAAACTCAAAAATGCAATGTTGTAGGTAGATCGTCCGCTTCTTGATATATTTAAGGATTACATATATCGGAAAACCTGGACTTGTTAGTAAGATTCGTTAGTTAGAAGATTTGTCCTGGATGTGTAATTACTGGAAGAAATTGCTTGGCGAATCAGTCGTTTGAAGCAATGGCGGCGATGAGCTCACCTCTTGTCATGTCTATATTCCCACGATGGTGCAACCCACGGTGAAATTGGGTCATTTTAGACTCTGCCTACCCTTTCGAGGAAAAAGGTGTGTGTCTATGTATGTATGTAGGTATGTATGTATGGATGTACTGCTTTATTAAGTAATTGGAAAGGGTGAAGATAAGGTACATATCCATTGCTGTTTGTTTTTTTATTAAGTTTTCCTTATTTTTCACTTTGTTTATATTTTTATTTCCGCAATAAGCAAGTAGTTTAATTTTTAGATAAGTAATTAGTTTGTAAGTACTGTTTGTTTTCCTAAGAAAATAAAACAAAATAAAATAAATAAAATAATTTAAAAACCTTAAATTGAAAAACTTGAGCAGGTATCTATCGTGTCATATGTAATTTCACGTTGTGGTTGTTGAGATTCAAATATCTTCAGGACCTCAAAGTTAGAATGGAACCCCTAAATTGAAAAACTTGAGTTTAGTCGGCGTTAGATGTAGAAAAACACTTATATCTATACAAATAAAAATGTGGGGGACTGTTCGTGATCCCGAGACAACGCATGCGAAGCCACGGGCAGAAGGCTAGTACAATATGTACGCGCGTTTATTGCGACGCAGACCGAGCAAGGTACTTTTTTTATTTTTATGAAACTTATAGGCAAAACTAGCTTACGGCCCACCTGATGTAAAGTGGTCACCGTCGCACAAAGACACCGGCATCACCGGGTATTGCCGATGCTCTGCCTACCCTGAAGGAATTTATGAACATTTTTCTTGAAGCGAAATTTTTGGAAGTTCATTCCATAGTTTGTAGGTATGGGGAAGAAATGATCTCGAGAAACGAGTCGTACGAGAAACCCAGGGCTCTATGATGTGCGGATGAGCTTTGTCACGGTGCCGGGAAGAGCGATGGTAAAATCTCGATGACGGGATGAGATCGAAAAGCTCGTCAAAGCATTCCCCGTTGTACAGGCGGTAGAACACGCAAAGAGATCCGATGGCTCGCTGCGTTGGCTTAGCGGTTCTAGAGTATCGGAGGGCTTATAGGGTCGCCGATGATTCTAATGCCTTTTCTCTGTAGGGATTCAAAGCGGAGCAGCTGGTACTTGGGTGCCCCGTGCCATAGATGGGAACAGTATTCTACGTGCGGCCTAACTTGTGCTCTGTAAAGCACAGCCGTTGAAAAATACTCGGCGTAAAATACTGCTTAGCACGGTTTAGCACTCCAAGTTTTTTGGAAGTCAAAACGACACGACGATCATCGCTGAACGTACGCGCTCAGCGTCAGTCGGGCAATAAATACGCGTTTTTCTTACTTCTTGTACCGCCAACCATTCTATCGTCACGTCAAGCTCCTTCATTCGAGACCCTCACATTTTTGGGTCCAATTAGAGAAAGCACACGTCTCCCGAACCGTTAAAACTTAATGAATTCCATCACATAGTGATTGGTCAGACCAGTGTACCGAGACTTAACGTTAAAGTTTGGATATTTGGATTGTTGTTACTTAATCACGCCGAAACGGCTGAACCGATTTCGATGAAATTTGGTACACAGATAGATTATGATCTAGATTGAGATATAGGCTACTTTTTATCTCGGTAAAACGCGAGCTAAGCTGCGGGCGGGCACTAGTTATCAACAAATAAGTAATTAGATACCTATTAGCCTAGTAAAAAAGGTTAAGCATCAACTTTTAGCCTTGCTAATAGGTTTTGTAAGGCGCTGCTCTTCAGTTTGAATAGACTGGTGAACATCCCAGCTTTTTCGGGAACTGGGAACATGCGCCTAAAACCACCGAGTAAGTAATAATTACCAGAATGTCTTAATCACTAAAACCCCCTATAACCTGCCTAAATCTGCCTGGATGACATCATCATCATAGTTAATCGGCCTGGATTACATCATCATCATAGTAAATCGGCTTGGATTACATCATTATCATATTAAATCGGCCTGGATTACATCATTATCATAGTAAATCGGCCTGGATTACATCATCATCATAGTAAATCGGCTTGGATTACATCATAATCATATTAAATCGGCCTGGATTACATCATTATCATAGTAAATCGGCTTGGATTACATCATAATCATATTAAATCGGCCTGGATTACATCATTATCATAGTAAATTGGCTTGGATTACATCATAATCATATTAAATCGGCCTGGATTACATCATTATCATAGTAAATCGGCTTGGATTACATCATAATCATATTAAATCGGCCTGGATTACATCATTATCATAGGAAATCGGCTTGGATTACATCATAATCATATTAAATCGGCCTGGATTACATCATTATCATAGTAAATTGGCTTGGATTACATCATAATCATATTAAATCGGCCTGGATTACATCATTATCATAGTAAATCGACTTGGATTAAATCATAATCATATTAAATCGGCCTGGATTACATCATTATCATAGTAAATCGGCTTGGATTACATCATAATCATATTAAATCGGCCTGGATTACATCATTATCATAGTAAATCGGCTTGGATTACATCATAATCATATTATATCGGCCTGGATTACATCATTATTATAGTAAATCGGCTTGGATTACATCATAATCATATTAAATCAGCCTGGATTACATCATTATCATAGTAAATCGGCTTGGATTACATCATAATCATATTAAATCGGCCTGGATTACATCATTATCATAGTAAATCGGCCTGGATTACATCATCATTATAGTAATAGATTGCTATAACCTACTTTTCTCGCACTGTCCAAAGATAATCTGTAGCTATAGGTATTATAGTCCAGTCAAGTTAAACATAAAAAGTGGGTCGTGCTTGCAAAAATTAGGACCTTAACCAACATAAAAAAACCAGATTTGCAATTTCCCAAGTGCTGTGCGTTCGGCGGTGTGTCCAAAAAACCATGAAATTTTGGGGTTTTTTTCAGTTTTTGCTCAATATCTTAGTGAAGGAAGGGTCTGACCGGTATAGTCACTGCAAATACTCTAAAAGTTGACTAAATTTTTGTACAATTTTACACTAGCGCAAGCTCTATAGAGCCATTGGTTCCCAAGATACAGTTATTCAAAAATAGGCAATATTTTCCTAAAAGTGTTTTTTTTAGAAATGTTCACTTATTTTGTGAAATATCTTCTAAAGTACGTATCCCAAGTCAAAAATTATAAAATTAAGTTTACCTACTGTTAAAACTAATTGGTCCGAAGCTCAAAACATTGCCTTTTGTTCTGAGGCTCGATGTGAAAACCTTAAAAACACCCAAATGATTTAGGAACAATCTAAATTCTTTGAAACACCGGAATCAAAAAGGAAAGTCAGGTAAAAAAATGATTATAACATACCTACATATTAATACGCTCAAAGAAAATATATTTTGTTACGTAGGTACCTTTGGCCGGCCGTGTCCACAACACATCCACACCCCCATATTGTATAATAGGTTCTTACAGTTTAAAGTCTCTTTGCTGTCAAAAATCCAAAGACAAAGAAAATTTTTACTCTCACTTACTTTTCACGAAAAATTCCCACAAACAAATATTAGAAAAAGCTAGTGGTTATTTTCATCAATCATGTCTTCCAAAAAGGAGGAAGATTTGCACGTTATTCTCCTAAATAAGCTTCTATTAGAATCTGGGCTAGAGTGCACCAGGTCAGTGGACGAGTCCCAGGAGTCTACCACGTCTTCAGGGGAGACTGATAATCAAGGTAGGTAATTACCCCGCTCGGGGCTAGTAAAATAGGGATGTTGACAGCCTGGCCCATGAATCCCTGTCCCAAATTCTTGATGCGACAGCGTGGCCTACGTGAAAAACGTACTGGCAAGCTGGCCCACACTCACCACAGACACAGATTAAGTAATAATGATAATAGTAAACTACAGAAGGTGCAGTTACAGGTCTAGCGCTTAACTGAGTCAGTCCGTGAGGTATGGGAGCGGTACGGGAGGCGTGGTTTCGTCTCTTAATAATTATCAGATGACATTTTTTTTAATACTTGAAATGACGGATCAAGCTTGTGGCCCACCTGATGTTAGGCGGTACTCTCTGCCTATGATCAGTGCATTACCTCACAGGTCACGTCCACCTAGAACGCACCGTATATGGCATTGCACTGCGCCCGCCACCCTGAGACATAAAGATGAAAAGTCTTGTATCTGTACTTTCAACAGCAACCATACCATACCCTTCAAACAGCAATGCGAGCACTACTGCTTTGCGGCAGAAATAGATATGGTGGTAGTACTTCCCCGGACGAACTCTTTTACAAATAAGCTCTACTACTACTAAAAGAAAACACCCCTCCCGTACCGCTCCCATACCTCAAGGACTTACTCAGTTAAGCGCTAGATCTGTAGTAAATTAATTTCTTATCAACTATCAACACACATCATTATCAGCACAATCAGCACTTAATCAGCAGGTGTCAACCTACGTCCAGTGTCATCCACACATCATAAACAATGCGTATGAGAGAAAAGACCCCGTAAAGCGAGCTGTATGTGCAATTTCAAAGTCTAAGTCAAAAGTATTTTTATTAATTGATATCACAAACAAAGGTCGTTTTTAATAAAAACTAAATTTATTCCTGTTCCAACGCGACCAAACCTAGAAGAATCTGGCAACAAACACGGCGCGCTTGATTGGCGGCGGTTGATTTGATGAGCCTTCGTACCACTAGGTGGAAAGCGCTGGCGTGGTGCCTCCAAAATAAGAAATAAGAAATGTTTATTGACCATAACATGATGATAATATATAGATGTAGCCCTTTCCCCCAGAAAAGCGTGAGCTGTGGCCCAGGAAACAGTTCTCTCCCGTATGTGATTGACTTCTTAAAATTACAGTCGTTACAAATATAATCTAAACACTACTGCAAAAACTATATAAAAATAGAACTTACTCTAATATACAGTCTATTGTGTAGTGTTGTGTGTGTGTGTGTGTGTGTGTGTGTAGGTGCGTGTGTGTGTATGTGTGTTTGTGTGTGTGAAGATGTGCATTACCATGATATAGAGTCCTACTTAAGAAGGTCCTCTATACCGGCATAATCAAATGAATATAACCATTGCGTTATTATGCCTTTTAGCTGATGATAACTGCAATTATTTATATTACATTTTGAAGTTATTTTTGTATACAGCCGTGGTGCGTTATAATTGTAATGCCTACGAGCCAAAGAATTACTCAAATTCGGAACAGGGTAGCGCATAATTCTTCGTTTAGGTAGAATTCATGTTGGCACTGTGAAACGGTGATATCTTCGGATGCACTGAAATATATATAGTTTTCGAACACTAAGGACTCCAAGTTTGTTATATAGAACAAGAAAACAAAAAGAACAAACAAGAAAACAAGACACAGATTCTAATAAAAATATAAAAAGGCTTAGGTAGGCAGTCAAATGTAAGATTTAGAGAGAATCAGAAAAAGTGTGACCTTGTGTTCTGTGACATTGCAAAATTACATTTTAACTGTCGACGGGCAGAGCGACATCAGGCCACGCGGCTTTATGATTAACATCATCTTGTCTAGAGTATAATACTTAATTGTGTTTTAGTTGTGGAATGGGCTCTCTTCTGAGGTTTTTTCCTAGAATTACGGAGAGGGCGATCGTTACCGAATAATCATTATCCAGGTATCCGGAATTTATCCAATATACCAGGCTATATTTATCCAACATACCGGGCCATTTTTATCCAATATACCAGGCTATATTTATCCAATATACCAGGCTATATTTATCCAATATACCAGGCTATTTTTATCCAATATACCAGGCTATATTTATCCAATATTAAACGGGAGGCTCCTTCTTATCTTTTCAAAAAACTCAAGTGGTTACCAAGCACTAGAACCAGTTCCTCACGTAAGTGCGCTAGGCAGTTGGCCATTCCACAGCATCGTACTGCAGCGTTCAGAGGCAGCTTCCGGTACGCTGCGACCAAGTGCTAGAACAACATCCCGCCCCCAATCCGTGATATGCAAAGTTTGTATAGCTTTAGGAGAAAACTAAAATTGTTTCTCAGTCGTAGGCAAAAGGAGACTGAGCATCTCAGAAATGAGGTGTCTTTTATCTAGATAGGTGGTAAGTGGTGATAATTCACAATACGTGTTCGAAAAGTTTTACCTCTTTTTTAAATAACGCTGCATTGTGTTTATTTGTTTAATCTGGAAGGGATGACCGAAGATAACTTTCACTAGCACTGTCTTGTCTTGTTGTTACCTTTTAACTTGTAGGACTGGCTTTGTGTCTATCTTATCTGTTTAATATACATTATTTAATTTTTGTGGTAGGTAGTTTGTTTGTTTTTGTAAACTCGTGACAAAGAATGAATGTTTTGTGGTGTCATGGCTGCCTGCATTATTTTTTATTTTTTATTTTTATTTTTTATTTTTAGTGACTCTTTTGTTATTTTATTTTTTATATAAACCGTGTTTGTACAAACTTGGGGCTTAATCTAATCTTGTTACTTAGTTAGTTAGTTGTATAAGTATGTTAAAATGTATTTAATTTTAAATTGCCTGTATCTGCATACACGACACTCAATCAGAACCTAGGCGGATATCCGTGGTTCACTCAGGGCCTCAACGGAAAATCAGCGCTGGGTTGCCAACGTGGCCTAGCAAACGCTGAGTTGAGGACCCTTTTGTGGCTTGCGTCAGGCACACACACAAATTGCCTTTATTATATCTGTGTTATTTGTTTTTGTTTTAGTTTTTATATAGTTCATATCTTGTTTGCTTTCTTCTTGGTGTGTGTTTGTATAGTCATAAATAAACGTTTATTTCTTTCTTTCTTTCTTTCTTTCAATATACCAGGCTATATTAATCCAATATACCAGGCTATATTTATCCAATATACCAGGCTATATTTATCCAATATACCAGGCTATATTTATCCAATATACCAGGCTATATTTATCCAATATACCAGGCTATATTTATCCAATATACCAGGCTTTATTTATCCAATATAATCGAGGTCTTCTCCATTTAGGCGCAGGGTTAGAAGAAGAAGCAACCAAACCGGAATCCTTTCAGGAAGAAGAGGAAATGTTGCAGCAAACTGAAGAGGTTGCCGTAGAATTACCCGAGGTGTTCCCGACACCCTCGCTCAGACACATCCTCCCTGATAAGATCAGACGGATCGAAAAACTGAACAGCATCCATGTTCTACCTGAGGAGTTTAGGTGCAGTAGTAACAACATAACATAGCACCCAACAGTCACATACATAGTCCTGATCCCACACCAGAATCCCGTGAATGAATGAATGAATGAATGAATGAATGAATGAATGAAAATACTTTATTGCACACCTTATAAACTAGTTAAAATCAACACATAACAATTAAACAAAAAACTAAATGTACAATATCGGTACATCTTACGGGGCGGTCTTATCGCTAAAAAGCGATCTCTTCCAGGCAACCTTCGTGTCGTGGGTATCAGTAATTACGAGTACCCTCCTACCACAACACCCAGACCTGGAACAAATATTTTCAGATCATATAAACATTTGTCCCGCAGCATGAATCAAACCTGCAACCTCTCGCATCTCAGACGGCTACTTACCCACCGCGCCACAGGCAAAGCCTCAAGAATTAAGACTTTAATCAGTGAGCGCTGCCAGAGATTAAACGTGCGCTAACGGTACTGAGTTGTCACTAAATATTGGCCTCATAGGTACCTACAAGCTATAAGTCGCGCAGTCCATATTATGAGAGAGCTATCCTTGTTTCACTACGTGACGACCTCTGTAGCACATCGGGCGAGTAGCCGGCTGAGACGCGAAAGGTTTCGATTCCCGCTGCCTGGATTCGCCGCTGGGTCTAAGTGTTATAGTACCTGGTTCTATGGGCGCAGTGCAATGTCACGAAGGTCACCTGATGGGATTGATTGCATCTCTTCTTCGACCAAAGTAAGCATCTGTTATAGGCTGGGGCACCGAGTCTCCTCGGTGGCTGGGTCATCAGACAGTTCCGTTATTTCCATCAAACTAAAAAAAAACATCGCGGCTTTGCACTGCGTCGGCCACCCTGATTCATAAAGTAGATACCTAAGTATCATGACCAAAAGTCATCTGTTAATGAGGCATCGTCGTCATAGCAGCCTTTTGACGTGTACTGCAGCCTCAAGTGCCTTATTCACCAAGCTTGGTAGGCGGATTGGTGACAGCAGTAGGTCATTTTTTGGTGTTGAGTACAAACCCTCATTTCTATACGTGTTTAAAGTGGCTGCCCAACAACCTTTCGGTTACACGCGGTAGAGCACTTTACCTGGCCGAGGCCAGGATCCGGGTACTCATGCGAGATGCTCGTGAACTTTGCAGAACACTACCATTTATCCAAAATGGTATCGGAGCTGTCATGGTCGCTCACCACCCGCACCCAGAAAGGGTTTAACTCCAGCTAGGGACGTTAGAGAAACTAACTACCATTTCTCCATCAGTTTGGTACTGTATGAAGCTGAGTACAGGTGGATTCTGCTGCCCATGCCCTGGTATGATCTCTTAGTTGGCTGTTACGACAACCACGGGAGGAGACGGAGGGGAATTCTTAGGCCAGACAAACCACGGCAGAGTAATAAGTAGTGACAACGAATCAGAGACCTTTCAGGACCGATATTGACCCAGGAACGATTCCCAAGATAGCCACGACTGCCCACCAGAAGTATATAGACATACTGGCCGATATTGTTGGTTGTACCAAGTATAAGAGTAGCATGGCCGAATTCTGGTTCTTGGATACGCTGGCTAACTTACTAAGGAGGGCACAAACGGATCTGCTGTCCAAACGTAAGAAAATTATTGCTTACTGCACAATCACATCAATCACAAAGACGGTAACCCGGACTTGTTGATAAGATTCATTGGTATAAGATTTATCATGGCTGCTTATTTTTGAATGTGTTATTACTGGAAGAAAGCGTTAGCAGAGTCAGTCGTGGGAAGCAATTAGATTTAGATTTACTTAGATTTAATTTATTTATTTATACAAAAAAAACACGTGAACGTCAATGCAGATCGCACTAAATTCTTCTTTTTTTTTGGTGTTTTTTGTTCATTACTGCTCGTGAACACTTCTTCATGATATTTATGATATACTTTCAATTAAAACATGTGTGGTAAGTCTCCTAATTCCCGCGAAATCAACTTTCGCTATCTGAAGAAGTGTTGATGAGCTGTAATGGGCAAAAAAAACAACAAAAAAAAAACGCGCCTCAAGCGTGAGCATCCACTTTAAACCCCCGCTAAGCCAATCAGCCAATTCTTCACTTCAATCGATGTTTTCAGCAACACAAGCAGTACTGATTCTATGGTTCTGTGAGTGGATGAAGGAGATGCAGCACTTTGATGCCGCTGATCGTAAAAGAATGATTCGCCGGTTCCAGGTAAGATGGACCTTCTTTGGTGTCTGGTAGACCACGTCTGGACTAGGGCAAGCCTGTGCAATATGTTGGTCTCTTTGGAACTGCTTTATTTAAGTGTCGGAACTCGCTGGTTTGATGACCAACTGCTGCAGTGGCCTAGAACGCAGCCCGCGGGGAACTGCACTGCGCAACGTTAGGCAGATAAATCTCATGTGCCTGTAATTTCACCGGCATCCATACCCTTCAAACCGGAACACAGCAATACGAGCATTCCTACGTAGCAGATATAGCAAGTAGTACTTTCCCGGATGAACTTTTTTTAAACTGCTCTCTATTAATGTACACTGAAAGTCCTGTTCCGATACTTCAAGATGGGGAATGGAGATAGCGCGTTCTATTTTTTCCTGTGGCGACATCTAGTCGTGAATAGAGTAACTGTAGAGTTTGACGACCTCGGTGGCGCGGCGGGCGAAGGATCGCCTGCCACGCAGGAGTTGCGGGTTCGATTCCCGCCTCGGAACAAATATTTGTGCGACCTGCAGATATTTGTTCAGGGTGTTATGGGTATTTTCTATGTATAATAAAAAATATCTATCTATGTAATATATTGTATTAAGTATATCAGTTATCTAGTACCCATGACACAAGCTCTGCTTAGCTTGGGGCTAGATAATGCTGTGTGATATGTCCAGCACTATTTATTTATTTATTTATAGCTAGTTTCAGGCCCCTACATTATGCGTGTTCATCGGTCCATTAAGTGTTCCGTTTTCCAATTTTTATGGAACAATTAAAATAGTCGCAAGCACCTAACCTAGCAGTCTTTTAACCTATTGGAGGCCCGGGCACTTTAGGATAATGGGGCCCCTTTGGTGTTAAACTTTCAGGCTATTAGCTCAAAAAGAGGGCAGCAAAAATTATATTTAATTCTCAATATACCTACTATAACGGCAAGCGGAGCAAACCGCTAAAAATACAGTGCTTTTAGCTCGTATAATAGTGCAGCAAAAAATTTACTGAAATGCATAATAAATAACGGCGAGCGGAGCGATCCGCGAAAATTAAGTTTTCAGCTCGAAAAAATGCGCTATTGGAGCGCAAGCGTTGTATGGGCCTTCCGGGCCCCCGTGAGGTCGAGGCCCTAGGCACGGGCCCCGTGTGCAGTTATGGTAAAGACGGCATTGGTCGCGGGTTTATAATTTTTATAAAACTAACAAAAGCACAGCTTTAAAAGGGCTCGAGAGATTTTTACTTGTTTTTTTATATGTATACACATCTAGACATCTATTTAAATTACAAATCTATAGGTGTGATAGTTTTTTCGTAAAGTGAACCACAAAATGCAAAAGTTATGGGGATAGTTGAGGACTCGCTTCGCTCGCCGTAACAATATACATAGGCTATACTTTATATATTCCTCAGGACACCATGCTAGCAGCCGCTAAACACATAGCCCTAGGAAACAACCTCCCAACTCCCACCGAAGCCGGGGTATCTTACAAGGCAGTGGAATATCCCGAGGATGTAGAATCCCCACCTCCTGTGACCAGTGAGTCCAAACCACAGGTGACCTTTGAAGGGTCGGTGTACGAGTGCTCTTTGATGGACCTTACTACGATCATACATTATATTTTTGATTTGTAAGTATTCCCAATGTGTTTTTAATCAGAATTAGCTAGGTAGGTTTAGTAGTAGTAGAGCTTTTCTGTGAAAGAGTTCGTCCGGGGAAGTACTACCACCATACCTACTTCTGCCGCAAAGCAGTAGTGCTCGCATTGCTGTGTTCCGATTTGAAAGGTAGGTATGGTTTCCAGTGAAATTAAAGGCACATGAGACTTAATCTTTGTTTTTTTTTTAATAGGTACTAGGTACTTTAATGCCGGAACAAGCAGATGGCCCACCTGATGTTAAGCGGTAACCTCTGCCTATGAACAGTGCATTACCTCATGGGTCACGTCCACCTAGGACGCACCCTATGTGGCATTGCACTGCGCCCGCCACCCTGAGACATAAAGATGAAAAGTCTCATGTGCCTGTAGTTTCACCGGCACCCTTACCCTTCAAACCGGAACAAAGCAATGCGAGCACTACTGCTTTGCGGCAGAAATAGGTATGGTGGTAGTACTTCCCCGGACGAACTCTTTCACAAAAAAGCTCTACTATACTACTAAAACTACTATGTCTCAGGGTTTGCGGGCGCAGTGCAATGCCGCATAGTGCGCGTCCTAGATGGACGTGACCTGTGGTGTAATGCACTGTTCATAGGCAGAGGATACCGCTTAACACCAGGTGGGCCGTCTGCTTGTTCGTCATTTTAAAGTTGTATAAAAAAAAGGTAGCTGTAGTGGCAATGGGCAAGACATATAGCCCGCAGAACTGACAATGTGGGGAATAAGGGTTCTTGAGTGGTGAGCACGGAACCATGGCATTTCGATTCATGGCGACTAGATTAGAATAAGATAGTGTTATCCACATCGCCCAGAATTATGAGAAAACTACCAGTGTGGGGATTAGGGAGCGCTTTTGATGAAGATACTCTCGTCATAATGTGAGCTTCAGCTCATTTATGGTGAGGATCCCTACAGAAAGTGTGAAGACCTACTTGAGCCCTGACTTCTGGCCGAAAGGGGTGAAGTTCCGGCGGTTCAAAGACCGCCTGTCACGTGATCCCCCGAGCCGCGACGCGTCGGCGATCACACGTGGTTATAAATAAAGTGTTTTTACAAGCTTTTATTTAACTTGCAATGTATGTCCGGGTGGAATCTTGCAACTGAATTTTAAAGCAGTTATCCTAAACCGATTGAGATGATATTTTGCATACCTGTCAAGTTCCGATGACAATGCAATATTATGGCGACAGCGAGCTGATCTGATCTGATGATGGAGACGGAAGGTGGACAAAGAAACTCCTCGAGGGATAATCGTAGACTGGCCGTGTTTAGGCTCATTTTGATCAGCACATGGTTACGATCACTAATATTATAAAAGCTTGTATTGAAAAATGTGTTTTTACAAAAAACTTATTTATTTGTATGTTAGTTTCTAAGGTATTTATGTTGCTATGGCTTATTGTTTAGGTTCAGTGCAATTCTCAATAAGATAGATAGATAGATAGATAGATAGATAGATAAATACTTTATTGCACACCAAATAGAAAAATAAAAAGTTAAAATAACAAAAACAATAACAGTAATGTACAATGGGCGGTCTCATCGCTAAAAGCGATCTCTTCCAGACAACCTTTATTATAAGCCTGAAATAAAGATTTTGAATTTGAATTTGCTTCTAAACTCTGTTTCATGCTAAGCATCATACGCCCACAGATTCAGCACTGACTACGAATACAACCTCGTGCGTTCCATATTCACGTTCTCGCCGGAGTACGTGTTGATCGACGCGCCATATATGATACAGCAACCGAGGAGGCTCTACGCTCCTCTAAAGCCTCTTAAGAAGGAGAAGTCCACCGGCAAGTCTAAGGCTCCTGCTGCTAAGGGCAAGAAGAAGGATGTGGATACAGCAGAGTATCTCGCGCTGATGGAGGTGAGGTGACAACTTGAAATAGCAACTTTAATAAATAATCAGCTGACATCAATAATACTAATAAACTACTTGATAAAAATAATAATACTTACCTACGAAAGGGGCCCGAGAACCTCGGTCTACCTCTCCATTGCTATGCCCTAAACACAGGGTTCATGTGCGAGTCTACCTAAGTATATGTTACAACTAATAAGTAACCATGTGAAAGCAATAAATATATTGAGTATTGATAGGAATCCTTGGATCTTGACTATTGTGACAATAGAATTGAAATAACAGTGGCTTGGTAGAGTCTGTTCAAAAAGAGAAGCGTCGTGGGATTGGAGGGCGCAGCTGTGCTTATTTACCTTTTTTGTTTAGCGGGCAATACAATAGCGCGTCTGTTCCATTTTGATCATTTTACAACTGTAACTATTTATTTAGTATAATATTCAAAATGCCTACAGTTTGAATCCTAGGGTAAAGAAATAGTAAATAAAACGTTAGTTCACAATTTGGCCACAACGCTTCTCTTTTTGAACAGACTATTGGTCTGGAGAGTGATACAATTAGCAATCAGTTGGGGCATACTTCCAAATTACAAATCAAAAAATTAGATTTTTAACAGTCTTAGTCAAGAACAATATTTAAAAAAAACAAAGTATGGGTTTATTATAATTTAGACGACCATGTGGCGCGGCGGGCGAAGGTTCGTCTGCGACGCAGGAGGTTGCGGGTTCGATTCCCGCCTCGGAACATATATTTGTACGATCTGCAGATATTTTTTCAGGGTGTTCTGGGTATATTCTATGAATAATAAAAAATATCTATCTATAATAATGTATTGTATTAAGTATATCAGTTATCTAGTTACACAAGCTCTGCTTAGCTTAGGGCTAGTTAGTGTGAACTGTCCAACATTATTTATATATTTATTTATTAAATTGCGAGGGATCACTGTATAGTACGCGTCATGTAAAAAGAACGCAGGAACGCCTGAAGAAGCTTGACAGACAGCGTTCTTTTTACATGACGCGCATTATACCAGAAACACGATAGGACTTCCCGACAGAAAAAAACAAAAAACCTGTATAATAACTTTTGGCTAGATTCGATTGTTTATCCATAGCAGGTCTGGTTAATTCCATACATTTTAGAATTAGTTCACACAAAATATCGATAGATGGCAGTACTGGTATCGCTAGGAATATTGAACACATTAATTAGATTATTTTTTCACTTTTTTTGACGGCATTGCGTAAATAGTACCTCTAGAAGACTTTTTATGTGATTTTAACTAATAAAATAACAAAAATCGTTATAAAATAGTTTTTTTTTTCAATGTTTTTACTGACATCTAGCAATTTCTAACCGAAACATTTTGATTGGGTTCTAAGGTTCTAATTTTGGTCAAGAAACACATAGATGGCGTTGAAATAAAACCATGTTTCGTATCCATAAAAAAAGAATAAAATTATACGATAATATTTCGATAGTTACTCCACAGAGTAGTAAGAATACTAACGTGTTACTCTATGATATGATGTGATGAAATACGCTTGATTTCTCAAGTATCATCTAGTGCGCTGTAAAGAAGGCAAGAGAGAAGCGCCATCTAGTACGCTGTTAAGAAAACAAGTAAGAATGCATATTAGTACGTTAGTACCGAGCGCGCGCCACGGGCGCTGCTCTTGCGCGACTTATCGTGGCAACGATCGTAGTACTAAGATTGTCTCTCTGTTGTACGTTAGTATTATTCCTTACTCTGTGTCCATAGGATGCATAATTATTGGCTCAAAAAATAGATAAATAAAATAATACAATAAAGCCGAGAGCTTACTGTAATAATTTTGTAAAATTATCTATATTTTACGATATTATATTCAATTTAAACGACTTCGAGCGGCGCGTGGCATTTTTTTATCTGAACATTTTTGCCTGGGGTACTTAAAACTACACATACTCGATAGCATTGTCTCTTGTTACAGCTAAAAGCAAAAGAAGAACGCGAATTAGAAGAACAAGAAGAGAAAGACCGTGAGGCGTGGCATCGAAGGCGCCAGATCTTGCCGCTCGCATTCGCAGCAGACGACTCACTGCTAGATAAGTACTGGCCGCAGCCGCCGGAGCCCGAACCTGTCCCGGAGGTCCTGCCAAAGAGCAAGCCTAAAGGGAAAGGGAAGAACTGATATCCTTCAGCTATTAGAGCCAAGATCAATGCTGAAGATGAGCTGTAGATTCAATCTTCAACTTCAATAATTATACTATTATTTTTATTAAGATGGTTGCTTTTTCATACAAACTTATTTGCACAAATATGGGCGAACAGAGTATAATTTTACACTGAAATGACTGTTGTTGTTGTTTTTGCTTTTATATTGGTCATTATTTTCGGCATATCATATTTGGTAGCAGAAAACAGTGGATTAATAGAGAAAATAACATCGAAATTTTTGTCCAAACAAGTAATTTCGATGTTATTTTCGCTATTAATCCACTGTTATTCAAAAGCAACCACCTTAAGAGCCTGTCGTGTCCCACTGCAAGGCAAAGGCCTCCCTTCTCTCCAGTCCTCTCTATTTAGGGCCACTGTAGACCAATCCTTTAAATAGGTACCTACCTACCTATCTATTTCGTCCCTCCATCATCGCCGCGGTCTGCCACGAGATCGTTTTCCATTCAGAGGCGTCCACTCTGTTATGGCTTTAGCCCATAACGTCTGGCATGCGGCAGACGTGGCCCAATCCCACTTCAATTTACCCGCTTTCTGTCCGACATCCGCGATTTCAGTTTTAGAGCGCAGTACCTACGCGGTCTATCAGTCTGACTCCTAGAATACTGCGCTCCATGGCTCGCTGGAGGTAACTTCAATCATACCTACCTATTCCAAATATTTGACTCGTAGAACCCGTAGATACTGAGGTCTAGGACGATTTTGGTGGGCAGAATTATATATTTAAGATTGTCCTAGTTTTAGTAAAATCAGTTTCCGCTATCTCAAAAAGTGTTGATGAGCTGTGAGATCAAAAAACCCAGTAAACTTGGAAGTTCGCGCCACTAGCATGACATTTCTTTCGCTTGTCCGGGGATTTTGTCGCCCGACACGTAGAATTCTTCGCAGGCGCCATCTATGTGTCGCGGTACATGTCACGTATCAAAGCTCTCAGAGGGTTTTTCAGGTTCCTAAAAAATTACATAGATGGCGCTGTGCAACGTTGGCTTTATGGTCTTAATCTTAGACTGACCAAAGAGAGTAAAGAAAGCTTGGGCACAGTCTTTCCACCATTTTCGAAGAGACGTCTTCTATTTTTATTTTATTTCCTCTGGTTTTTCGAGTTATTTTGTGTAATTTTGGTGGCATTTTAACCAATGTAGCTCGTCTATAGAGCACAAGTGTAGTGAAATGAAATGGAAGTGTATTGCGTAACTTTTCAAATTGGTGGAAATTGTCTGCTAAAGTTTTAGTAAAACGGCCACCGTTTTACTAAAGTAAAAACCCGTGGCACCTTCTAGGTAATACTATCCCCTTGGACGGCTCGTTCCACTAGGATCCCCTACTTCAATCCCCGATGAAGTTGTATCTATTCTATCACCGACATTGTAGCGATACGCGAGTTGAGTAGTTTAACTCGAGTTACTCGAGTCAAAATGTAAACGAGTCAACTCGAGTCGAGTTTCTTGCAACTCGATTTAAAACATCGCGCGTTGGTCGCCCCGCCCGGTTTGCCAGCCGACCAATCGAATCGAACACGAAGACGGGCGATCGGGATGTTTCGGGCTCCTCCATTCGACCACCGAATACCAAGTTGAGAAAGAGAGAGAAAGCTCATGCGTACAGATCCACCAACTTATTTATAGAATGAAATGTATGTTCTACAGATAAGTTGGTAGATCTGTACTTATTGTCGATTTAATGTGCGTTAGAAAGGCACTCGATTTGACTCGTTAATTCATCAACTACTCATCGCTACGCGAACACCGAGTCGATTCAACTCGAGTTGCAACTCGAGTCAATAGCCATATCCACTTGAGTTACTCAGGCTAGAAAAATATCAACTCGTCACATCGCTACGACATTGGCACATGTGTCTCAAGCACCGCCGTAAAGTTGCATGCCTTTCGATCTTCTATAGGTTACATTTCAGGGAATTCTCCCAGGAACTTCACGATCTGATCCCACCATCTCCTTTTCATCATAGGACGAGCAGACGCACGGCTCGGTACCATCCTTACCTCATTAGTATACCCTCTATTCGTACTAAACGATTCAGTTCTACCTTTATAATGCGAACTGCTAAGGAGTGGAATACACTACCGTCGTCTGTCTTTCCTGAAAACTATAATCTGGGTCTCTTCAAGGCTAGAGTGAATAGGTGCCTTCTAGACCTTTGTGCTTCATCTTCGGCCACATCGTCACTTACCAACAGGTGAGATCGTGGTCAAACAGAGGTCTATCATAGTTATGGTTCCATTAAGTTTTATTTTTTATTGGAATTGTATGTAAATTAGATCTTAAACTAGCAACAGTAAGCACCCAACCATGTAAATTCTGTTGATGTTCCAAAATAAATATATAAAAATATATCGGAACCGGTTTCCACCCATACCTTAGCCAATTATTGAAGGACTTTTTGTACAGTTCTAATTACAATTATATTGTAAAATAAAATAAGCTTGAAAGATTACAATTTGTTTCTATAATATCACTGAATGGTATTAAATGTACAAGAATAATGTCTGTCATTAACACTACACTCTACACGTGTCATAGATTGACACACTTCCCAGATTAGTACATTTATTTATACCAAAAGTAGGGAACTGTCAAGTCAATGGAGTCAAAATATTTGGTTCGCATTTAATAGGAGAGTACAGTTTAACCCAAAATATAAGTCCGATTGACTGTTTTCGTTTGCGCAGAAAAGCGCAGCTGATATCCGACAGTAGCCGAACGTATAGTATAGCTATGTCCCGCTGTATAGCTGTCCCGCTCACATCTACGAGTGACTGAGATGGCGCGCGACCGGCCGCGATTTGCGGGCGAAATCGATTAACCAATAACAGCGCAAGATTTTAGCGCGCGATTGCTAATTGGTAGAAAGAAGTTTCCCGTGCTATAGAAATTGGTCTACGGCGCAGGTATATCGGGCGACTTATATTTTGGGTAAAATTGTTTTTTTTATTTTACAAAAATTTCATGAGGTAATGGCCAAAATACAAACAAACTTCGACCGCGTGTAAAAGGGCGTAAGCGCCCTACCGGTTTACTTCTCTTAACCTTAGGAGTATTTTTCTCTTAAGTATTCATCACAAAGCCGTTTAAGTATTATAATTAATACCGCTAAGGACCTCAAAAGACGCAAATATGCAAGTCTCGACAGAGATTACTTATTTGAGCCTTTCGGGGTCGAGACCCTGGATTCAAGGGCCCCGCCTTCGCGTTTTCAAAATTATTTCACGGCGTCTGATCGAAAAGACATGTGAACCGAGAGTTGGCTCCTATCTGGCTCAACGCATTAGTATTGCCATTCAGCGTGGCAATGCAGCCAGCATCTTAGGGACGCTTCCGTCTGGTACTGGTTTGGATTAGTTGAGCTACCTTTAGATCGTATTAGCAGCGGTTTTCAGGTAGCACAACTGTTTCATATGTATTCTTTTAATTTTATACATCCCTACTTGTATTAGTTGTATTATTATTTCTGTAAATAAATGTATTATATAATTATACTCACCAAATAAATTACCAATGAAATGAGGGTACTTTTACAAAATTGTTTTTTTTTTTAGATACTTCAATCTTTTTTTCTACCTTTGGTATAAATATAATCTAGTTCTAATACTTTCTACTGGCAAATCCGCTGTTGACTATCTCTTATAAACCACCCTGTAGTTTGAGAAAATACTTAAAACTATACACATTTATAATAATATAAGTAATGAGAACTGTGCTAATTATAACTAAATTGTTTTAATGAAGTATTTTGTACAATATTTTATACGAAGGAATACAGATCTCCGAGCAATATAAAACTATACAGCTCTCGAAAGATAAACCGTGAACTTGAGTATGAACACAGATGGAACACGCATTCACATCTACACAAAAATCTTGGATCGTTTTAACAAGGAAAACATCGCAATTAGACAAGTGGCACTCGAAAATCACGAAATTAGTGAAGTTTATTATATTAAAAGATAAACGGCTAATTACCACTATTATTCGTCACTTTGCTGACGTTTCGAGACTGAGTACGTTTCGTTTCGTTTGTAGTACTGTAATCGGTCTGGAGAGTGATACCGTGAGTGCAGTGTGTACGCAGCCTTATACCGACGACGTAGGTAGTGCTAGTGACGTAGATGAACTAATTCTCGACGCGCGCGCAACGAACCTACCGCCGCCGCCACCGCCGCCGCTGTCCCAGCGAGCTGAGCGCGCGGTTGCACGCAGTATTCGCTGGTCCACCGTCGAACGCGGTCGCGGGCGGTGCTCATGATGAAGAGGCTTCTGAACTCAGTCTCGAAACGTCAGCAAAGTGACGAATAATAGTGGTAATTAGCCGTTTATCTTTTAATATGATTCCCAACCAAATAAGTTTATTATACTTTAGTTAAGGTGATTAATAACCCAAACGTTCATTTTGAAAACAAGTTTTATTTCGTAAATAAAGAGTTAAATTCTGAAAAATCACAGTAGTTCAGTATATTATCGAATTTTTGTAGGTGCCTTAAACACAATTAGTATTAATATCGCTAGTCGTTTTTTTTTAAACATGGGTCTTTTGGTGTGTTTATACAGATTTTATTTGAATAATACCTAATGTGATATGAAACAATACCCAAAATATTGTAATTGGCACCTTACTAGTGAATCAAGGTGCCAAATTTTAATTTTGATTACTTGGAATATTAAAAACCAATAAAAATCTGAAATCAGGCGCTGTGCCTTTGTCGCAAGCGCCACACTGAAGTTCAAACTGAATTGGACTTTAAATCTACGTCGTTAAAATCGATGTTTCATTCAAAACCCATTGACCTGCCAGTTTTGGGTTACTTATCCCCTTAAGGGGATCGTAGCTAAACTGATGATATTTATGAGATACTATCAATTAAAACATGTGTGTTAAAACTCCGCAAAATTAACTTTCGCTGTCTAAAGAAGTGTTCATGAGCTGTAATGAGCAAAAAAACACCAAAAAAATTGAATTTCGCACCACAAGCGTGAGCCACCGTAAGCTAAGGATTATTTTCTTCGATTGCCACTTGACTAAGCTGTTTGTAAGAACTTGAAAACAATTTGAATACTCCAAAATATCGAACTATTTCTATAATGGCATTACCAATTTACATCAATTTTAAATATTTACAACATCAATTACATACAATCTTAATAACCATTTATAATTTGGTAGAATATCGAGTTATTAAAACTATGGAATTACTTTATACTTCTTTTAATAAAATTATGGCCTGTAAGAAAAGTTGCAATGTTGCCATCATCAATATACTGTGATAAAATTACGTCAAGTCGTTAGTCTCAGTAAAGTCATGTCATAGTAGAGCGGTAGCAGATCTACTAGGTTTTTGGTGGAAAATATCCATCCTAGTCATCCTACCTTTCAAAAATGGCGGCCAGTACTTCATCTAGATTTTGAAATTGAATTTGAGTAGAATAATGAAAATTTACCATTATTTTCACATCAGTACCTCAAAATAGGTTTATCTACTTATAAACTACGTACTAAACTGGCACACTTAGGTCCAAGTTCACCAACACATAAACGGATGCTTAAACGACAGTAAAATAAAATATTTACAAACCTTTTACAAAAAAGATTCTTATAATAGATTTGACAGATAACTATGAAAATTATACACATGGGTACAAAGTAGACAGCTCGCTTATGAGTTGGTGTAATTGGCCGTTATAGGTCTTATAACTATATGTTAAATTTTCTGATGTATTTTCCTACTGTTTTTGGCACTCCTGGCCGAAGACCGGGCTCAGTGGCGTTCACTAGGAGATGCCTACGTCCAGCAGAGGACGAATATAGGCTGATTATGATGAAGATGATGATGATAGTTGCTTTAATAAATAAAAAAAGCGGCCAAGTACGAGTCGGACTCGCCCATGAAGGGTTCCGTAGCAGCAAGTAACATAATATAAAAGTTCTTGGATGGATTACGATTTGACGTATAAAAAAAACTACTTACTAGATCTCGTTCAAACCAATTTTCGTTGGAAGTTTACATGTTTAAGTGTACATCATATATTTTTTTAGTTTTATCATTCTCTTATTTTAGAAGTTATGAGGGGGGACACATTTTTTACCACTTTGGAAGTGTCTCTCACGCAAACTATTCAGTTTAGAAAAAAAAAATATTAGAAACCTCTATATAATTTTTGAAGACCTATCCATAGAAACCCCGACGTATGGGTTCGATGAAAAAAAAATTTGTGTTTCAGTCCTAAGTATGGGGAACCCCAAGAAGTTACTGTTTTTTCTATTTTTGTGTGAAATTCTTAATGCGGTTTACAGAATACATCTACTTACCAAGTTTCAACAGCCTAGCTCTTATAGTTTCGGAAAAAAGTGGCTGTGACATACACGGACAGACAGACAGACAGACATGACGAATCTATAAGGGTTCCGTAATTTTTGGTTACGGAACCCTAAAAAGGTTACCTAAATAAGGTGCTACGATGAATAATAATAAATATATAAAAAAAAAAAAAAGTTTTGTATTTAATTGCATCTCTAGCGTGGTGGGTCCACGGGGAAAACCCCAAATTTTCTTATCATCCACACAATTTGAGCAAAAATGTGTGTTTAAAATTAAATTATATCACAATTTTAAATCTTAAACCTCCGTTTAAATTAATTCATAAATTTACACTTGAGATTTCTAGAGAAATGCATACAAAATGTACTATTTACATAGAAATTAAAAACTTTGACAATCAGTTAAGAAAATTTGGATAACTAACACATTTTAAAGTTAGACGGCCTTTATTTGGTTAATAATTCTAATATCAGTGTCCTTTTCCATCCAAGCATATTTTAAATATGAAAGAAAGGGACCACAACACACTAAATTAGTATATATTTATAAAGTTTATACAATACATACTCATTTGAATATTTTGAGCTTCAAATATTATTTACATTTTCTTATATTCTAGTCCAATATATTTATGTATACTTAGTTAATCGTAGATTTCATTCAGATAACATATTTGATAAATTAGTAGTCTTAAAACGTCAGTTTTCATTTTTTACAAGCTTTTATTTAACTAGCAATGTATGTATGTTTGTCCGGGTGGAATCTTGCAACTGAATTTTAAAGCAGTTATCCTCAACCGATTGAGCTGAAATTTGGCATACCTGTCAAGTTCCGATGACAATACAATATGATGGTGACAGCGAGCTGATCTGATGATGGGACGGAAGGTGGACAACGGAACTCCTCGATGGATAATAGTAGACTGGTTGTGTTTAGGCTCATTTTGATCAGCGATCTTGGTTACGATCACAAATTTTATAAAAGCTTGTATTGAAAAATATATTTTTCACAAAAAACTTATCTATCCACAGATTGATACATCTATCTGTAGATATTATTGAAGATCAAGTAAGTATGATTGTTGAATGTAATCGTGCGTACACGCAATAACGACTGGTCCGACAGTTTTAAATGCATGTCAAAATGCATTTTGTATGGTTTAAAAATATAGTTAATAACTATATTATTTAGCCATAACTATTAGTTATGGCTTAACATATGGTCTTAAACTGATAACTGGCTTCATTCGCTTACAAGTAACTACTGTGTAGTGATTATACATATTGAGATACATACTGAACACAGCATTTTATAGGATATTTGGATTTTATCAAATTCCACAATTACCAACCGTTAAGAGGCAGACAACAGCTAAATCCCGTCACTATCTTAAACAGTAAAGTTCAGGTAAGTTAGAAAGTGACAGAACAGCGCTTGCGCTACGAAAAGTGAACGAAAATCAAGAAAAACTGTATCAAATAAAGGTCTACTAAGTGGTGACGTCCAATTTACACCTTTACTTAGTCCAATGTAAATCTTGGCGTCCAATGTACCAATTAAAGAAGTACATAGTGTCCAATGTACCAAGTAAAGGTGTACAAAGCTGCAACTGTACAGCTGTACCATGTACTGACGTCCAATGTACCCCTTTATTTAGTCCAATGGACCAAGTGAAGGGTCTTCAAAGTGTCAATTTCATTTACACCTTTATTTAGTTTACTTAGATCCTAGTTTTTAGAACTAAGTTACTTAGAACTAAGTAAAGGTGTTGATAAAGAACTTCTTGTATTACTACTACTTTTAATATTGTGATATGGTAGTTCAAACGATTAACAGATAGGTTCTAGATATAAAAATATATTAATATGGTGCCGTTAGGTACGGCGCCGGTCTACGGCTAAGTAGTCTCATCCCCCCGCACAGGGACGCGAGGGACGGGCTTCTAGTATGTATTTGTTTGCGTAAACAAAAGGTGTAAATTGAGTTGACACTTTGAAGACCTTCACTTGGTCCATTGGACTAACTAAAGGGGTACATTGGACGTCAGCACATGGTACAGATGTACAAGTGCAGCTTTGAACACCTTTACATGGACATTGGACACTTTGTGCCACTGTATATGAATTACAGTGTCCAATGTAATTAGTAAAGATGTACATACTGCTCTTTTTAACCGTTACATATATACATAATACTATACATACTAAGTTCACTGTAATAGTACAGAAGTTCATCGCACAAATATCCCACACTGTTATAATAAGTTCAGCGACCGAGGGCGTACTCACATGTGCGTACTCAGGGCGGGGGCGGGGGCAGGGGCGGGGGCGGGGGCGGGGCGCTACAGGGGCGTGCGGCGCTCCCCGCGGCACGAACCCGCCGTGCCCCTGTTTCATGTCTGCCATCTGCGAAACGAGAGAACACTGCTCTAGTGGGAGTATGGTTACGAAATATGTCATTTCCTGAGTTTTCACCCAATTTCCCAGCATTTTGCACCATAGGTCACTGGGCCCTGTTCAAGGCCACGTAGATCTCTGACCTAACGCAGGGTGACCAAGAAAGAACTGGTGAAACAAAGTAGCAATATCGCAGTGTAGTAGTGTCGGACTCAAATTTGTGACGACATTCCGTGGATGGCAGTGAGAGACACTCAATAAATTGTAGTAAGTTAGATATACTTAGTTTTTGGCTTTTGTATTACCTATTATGTTTTATCTTTTTTATATTTTTTTTATTTGTCGATTGCCATTTTCTCTATCCATGTGTGCCGTCTCAAATCAAGTTTTTTCTTTCTTTCTTTCTTTCAATAATTTCAATGACAAATAAAAACAATTGTCGGCTGGATAATATACGAGTGTCGGGAAGATTTAAAACTCAAAAATCATGGTAAATATCCCGTTTCTAGTGAAAATTATATACGAGTATAGTCAACGTTTCAATATAAACTACTGAATCGATGACATCAGCCGTTAAACGCTGTACAAGTTCTCTCCCATAGAATGCAATGGGGGGGATTTGCCGTAATCACCACGCTCAGCAGGCGGATTAGTTATCCCAGTATTGGTGATGTACTCAGGTGGATGATGCTGCCCATCCCCTGGTGTAAACCCATAGTCGGCTTTAACGACGTGCTATTGACGCAAGTTGCGTCTCTGACGTTCATACCTGGCTTTCTGCATCTCTATCTGTCCCTCCAGAGTCTTGACTAGGTAGATGACAAACAGCTGGGACAGTGCCACGCCTAGCAACTAGCTGTAGCAGACTAAATGCGTCTACTGACGCTCATACCTGGCTTTCCGCAGCTCTATCTGTCCCTCCAGTCTTGGCTAGGTAGATGACAAACAGCTGGGGCAGTGCCACGCCTAGCAACTAGCTGTAGCAGACTAAATGCGTCTCTGACGTTCATACCTGGCTTCCTGCAGCTCGTATCTGTCCCTCCAGAGTCTTGACTAGGTAGATGACGAACAGCTGAGACAGTGCCACGTCTAGCAACTAGCTGTAGCAATCTAAATGCGTCTCTGACGTTCATACCTGGCTTTTTGCAGCTCGTATCTGTCCCTCCAGAGTCTTGACTAGGTAGATGACGAACAGCTGAGACAGTGCCACGTCTAGCAACTAGCTGTAGCAGACTAAATGCGTCTCTGACGTTCATACCTGGCTTTCTGCAGCTCTATCTGTCCCTCCAGTCTTGGCTAGGTAGATGACAAACAGCTGAGACAGTGCCACGTCTAGCAACTAGCTGTAGCAATCTAAATGAGTCTCTGACGTTCATAACTGGCTTTCTGCAGCTCGTATCTGTCCCTCCAGAGTCTTGACTAGGTAGATGACGAACAGCTGAGACAGTGCCACGTCTAGCAACTAGCTGTAGCAGACTAAATGCGTCTCTGACGTTCATACCTGGCTTTCTGCAGCTCTATCTGTCCCTCCAGTCTTGGCTAGGTAGATGACAAACAGCTGAGACAGTGCCACGTCTAGCAACTAGCTGTAGCAATCTAAATGAGTCTCTGACGATCATACCTGGCTTTCTGCAGCTCGTATCTGTCCCTCCAGAGTCTTGGCTAGGTAGATGACGAACAGCTGGGACAGTACCACGTCTAGCAACTAACTGTAGCAATTTAAATGAGTCTCTGACGTTCATACCTGGCTTTCTGCAGCTCTATCTGTCCCTCCAGAGTCTTGGCTAGGTAGATGACGAACAGCTGGGACAGTGCCACGCCCAAAGCCACAGTGGCGATGGTGTACAGGTTGCGCTCTGCCCAGGAGCGGACCACCTCTATGCAGCCGCTTGTCCAGACGCGCTTACTCGCTTCAGCCACCTGGAATGTTTTAAATATTTTTTTAAATATAGTTTTGATTTAGTACTTGATGATGTTGACCAGCCCCGAGGCTATGCTGGTGGAGTTGATGGAGCACGAGAAGGGCACGCCGCACCGCTCCACGGACGGAGAGGTGCAGTGTGGTGAGAGGCAGGGGTGACTCACGGGGTATGTCTGCGCGCCGTAGCCGCACATGATGTTGTCCAGCCCCGAGGCTATGCTGGTGAAGTTGATGCAGCACGAGAAGGGCACGCCGCACCGCTCCACGGACGGAGAGGTGCAGTGTGGTGAGAGGCAGGGGTGACTCACGGGGTATGTCTGCGCGCCGTAGCCGCACATGATGTTGACCAGCCCCGAGGCTATGCTGGTGGAGTTGATGCAGCATGAGAAGGGCACGCCGCACCTCTCCACGGACGGAGAGCTGCAGTGTGGTGAGAGGCAGGGGTGACTCACGGGGTATGTCTGCGCGCCGTAGCCGCACATGATGTTGACCAGTCCCGAGGCTATGCTGGTGGAGTTAATGCAGCACGAGAAGGGCACGCCGCACCACTCCACGGACGGAGAGGTGCAGTGTGGTGAGAGGCAGGGGTGACTCACGGGGTATGTCTGCGTGCCGTAGCCGCACATGATGTTGACCAGCCCCGAGGCTATGCTGGTGGAGTTGATGCAGCATGAGAAGGGCACGCCGCACCTCTCCACGGACGGAGAGGTGCAGTGTGGTGAGAGGCAGGGGTGACTCACGGGGTATGTCTGCGCGCCGTAGCCGCACATGATGTTGACCAGCCCCGAGGCTATGCTGGTGGAGTTGATGCAGCATGAGAAGGGCACGCCGCACCTCTCCACGGACGGAGAGGTGCAGTGTGGTGAGAGGCAGGGGTGACTCACGGGGTATGTCTGCGCGCCGTAGCCGCACATGATGTTGACCAGCCCCGAGGCTATGCTGGTGGAGTTGATGCAGCACGAGAAGGGCACGCCGCATCGCTCCACGGACGGAGAGGTGCAGTTGAAGTACTCGTTCTTGGACCAGTCCATGTAGCCGTCCGCCGTCAGACCGCAGCAGTGGAACTGAAATCGATAAATAACCTATGTTATTTATACATAACATAACCGATCTATGTGACGTGGTGGGCGAAGGTTCGCCTGCAACGAAGGAGACGGGTTCGATTCCCGCCTAGGAACAAATATTTGTACGATATGCAGATACTAGTTCGGGGTGGGGTATTTTCTATGTATAATAAAAAATATCTATCTAAGTAATGTATTGTATAAGTTTTTTCAGTTATAGTAACCATAATATAAGCTCTGCTTAGCTTGGGGCTAGATAATGTCGTGTGAACTGTCCAGCATTATTTATTCATTTATTTGTATACATAAACTCACACCTGCTCCCCGGATGGGTAGGTAGAGTCCACGGATTCCACTTTATGGGTACTATAACTGATATACAATACATTACTTTTTTTCTTTTTTATTGCTGGACAGTTCACACAACATTATCTAGCCCCAAGCTAAGCAGAGCTTGTGTTATGGGTACTAGACAACTGATATACTTAAATAGATATTAAAAATATATTCAAAATTAGTGATCGTAACCATGTGCCGCATCCGCTTGTGGAACTCTCTTCCAGTAGAAGTTAGGAAAGCCGCTTCTATGGGAGTCTTCAAGTCCAAACTGTACCAATACTTTTTGTCATTGCAAAATGTCCAACAAAATTGAGCTTATGTTATTTATTGAATTATTTATATATATTATATTATGTTAGGTATTTATATAGCTAGTTATTTAGAGTAGGTATTTAATTATGTTTATCATTTAACCTATAATTAATTTTAATAGCACTACCACCCACTCTACATTACACAAAGGTTAGCTGGAAGAAAATGCTAATTAGCATTAAGTTCGCCTATGTACTGCTTTTTGTCTTGTGCAATAAAGAACTTTCTATCTATCTATCTATGTGCAGATCAAAATGAGCCTAAACATGGCCAGTCTACTATTATCCCTCGAGGAGTTCCATAGTCCACCTTCCGTCTCCATCATCAGATCAGCTCGCTGTCACCATAATATCATCATTGGAACTTGACAGGTGTGCAAAATATCATCTCAATCAGTTGAGAATAACTGCTTTAAAATTCAGTTGCAAGATTCCACCCGGATTCCACCCAGACCAACATACATACATTGCAAGTTAAATAAAAGCTTGTAAAAAGAGACTCCACTTTTTGTAACAGCCTTCAATTAAAGTATTTTGACGATTAATGAAGTTTACTGTGTACTCACATCACTCTGCGCGAAGTCTATGAAGTTCTGGAGATCGGGATCGTCTCTGTATGCGTGCAGTACCTGGAAATTAAAACGTGTTTTTTTACTGCGTGAATGAAGTATGGCCCACCTGATGTTAAGCGGTAACCTCTGTAATTAACAGTGTATTATCAAATAGGTCACGACCACCTAGGACGCACCCTATGTGGCATTGCACTGCGCCACCCTGAGACATAAATTAAAGTCTCATGTGCCTGTAATTTCACCGGCACCCACCCTTCAAACCGGAACACAGCAATGCGAGCAATTCTGCTTTGCGGCAGAAATAGGTATGGTGGTAGCTTCCACGGATGAACTCTTTCACAAAAAAGGTTTATTACTACTAAAATGCAGTGATGTGAACGTGTTGTGCATGAGTTGTGTATGTGTTACGCGTTGCGTATGTTATACATGTTGAGTATGTGTTACGCGTTGCGTATTTGTTACTTGTTGCGTATGTGTTAATACGTATGTGTTACGTGTTGCTTTTGTGTTACGTGTTGCGTACATGTTGCGTATGTGTGACGTGTTGCGTATGTGTGACGTGTTGCGTATGTGTTACGTTACGTGTTACGTTACGTGTTGCGTATGTGTGACGTGTTGCGTATGTGTTTCGTATGTGTTACGTGTTGCTATTGTGTTGCGTGTTGCGTATGTGTTGCGTATGTGTGACGTGTTGCGTAAGTGACGCAGTTACCTTCTCCGTGAAGCTAAGCTCCAGAAGCGGCTGCAGCGAACGCGGGAACACGAACCCGCACACCGCGCCGCCCATCTCCACCAGGAACAGCACCAGCAGGCAGAGGGAGTACTGCCGGTACAAACAGACGCAGGTACGTAATACCCTGAGCAAAATTATCTTATCAGGGTTAAACCAGGGTACCCAAGGAAACCCCATTACTAAGATTCAGATCAGATTTAATTTATGCGTGAGAAAATGGGAACAATAGATGTAATAAGTTTTTTGTGAAAAATATATTTGTCAATACAAGCTTTTATAAAATTAGTGATCGTAACCGTGTGCTGATCAAAATGAGCCTAAACTCGGCCATTCTACTATTATCCATAGAGGAGTTCCGTTGTCCACCTTCCATCTCCATCATCAGATCAGCTCGCTGTTACCATAATATTGCATTGTCATCAGAACTTGACAGGTATGCAAAATATCATCTCAATCGGTTGAGGATAACTGCTTTAAAATTCAGTTGCAAGATTCCAACCGGAAAAACATATATAAAAAGCAAGTTAAATAAAAGCTTGTGAAATTTTCTGAAGCGTTCCCTTTACCGTAGCGTCCACTTTACCCAAACGTCCACATTACCGAAACGTCTACTTTGCCAAAACGTCTACATTACCAAGGCGTCCACTTCCTTACGAGACTGCTAGATTTAGTGTGGTTTGTCAGTTAAATAGATTAGTTTTTTTAAATTAGACTGAAGGTGGACAACGGAACTCCTCAGTGGATAATAGTAGACTGGCCATGTTTAGGCTCATTGTGATCAGCACACGGTTCCGATCACTAATATTATAAAATCTTGCATTGGGGAAAAAATCCTAGCTACAAAGTCGTTTTTTTTTGAAAAGAATTATTTTGAAGTCTGTTTACATATATACATAGACACACGCCTTTTTCCCCGAAAGGCTAGGCAGGGCCTCAAATGGGCCTCTTTTCACCGTGGGTTGCACGTGCATTGCTTCCCACGACTGACTCGGTTTACGCTTTCTTTTGGTAATAACACATTCCATAATAAGCTAGCACCCAGGACAAATCTTATACCAACGAATCTTATCAGCAAGTCCGGCTAGCTTATTACATCTCTCATCATCTCATTCATTACGTATCTTGCAATAGCAATGCGATAGCGAGAATTGCGCGATTATCGCATCCAAATCGCAAATTCGGGTTATTACCGAAATCCCCTTGATTTATCCCCTTTAAAGGGGATTTCGGGAATTTTATTCCCGAAATCCCCTTGATTCTGAACTGGCAGCTTTAAAGGGGATTTCGGGAATAAAAATTCCCGAAATCCCCTTTGAAGTAGAAATCATATTTAGTACTATTTAATATTATCGTTCAATTAAATCGTTTTCCTCCGATTATTGTATGAGCTAAATAAATGAAAAATCTCGAATAAAAACTTGACTTATTAAAGGAAGGTTATAAAAATAAACAATATAGCAGGCTTAATTCAAAATCACAGTATATTAACAATAATTGACTGGTTACAACAAAACTAAATGTAAACAAAACGTAAATCTCCAAAATAACAGTGAGTAAATAAAATCTATTTATGTTTACTAATTAAGGTGGAAATACTCCCTTACAAAATGAGCTTGGACTCTGAGTGATGACTTGGCTTTTTTCAAGAGATTGGTATAAAGCTCTATTTTTTTTAAAATAAATTGTAAATAATACGTCGTCTACTAATTAAAAAAATATAGGTACCCATTTGAAAAAAACCGTTTCTAAAATAATTTACTAGATTACAATTATACGAATAAAATCACAGTATGTTAATAAAAATTGACTGATTAAGATGATGATAGCTGGTATTATACCTACACTGTTAGATTTTGGTATGTTTAAGGCCGGCCCACAAATAATCTACATCCGTTACCTTACAAAAAATAATTTTAGAGCGTTTTTATTTTTTATTAATCATTTATCGAACAAATCGATTAGCAAATTACTAGTTGAGTTAATTCTAAGTGATGACTTGATTTATAAAAGAAGGTAATGTTAATCTAACAAAATAGCAGGCTTTATTCATTTTTGTTTTATTAAATAGTTCTTTTTCGAATTTTTTATAAGCCCTACAGAATAATAAACTTTGGATTAGATATGTCGTGCATTCTGTCTCGTTCGCACAGTACACCGATCTTTGTTTCGTTATAACAATGAACATCAGGTTGTAACGCTTTTAAAAGGTGTAATGCCTCATGGGCAGAGGATGAGGTTCCCAGCGGGCACCTTCTCCATGTAGCCCCTCCACAGGGACAGACTCCACCAGCCATGTCCCAGCCCGAGAAGCAGACGTCCCGGGCCAGGAGGACTGGCTTGCCTCCGAGCAGCGAAGGGGGGTTAAGATGGAGTAGGGCCCGCTGTACTCCTACCAGGTAGAGGCACATAAATGAGTGTACAGCGTTCTGAGATTAGATAAGTTTATTATAACAATATTTACATGTAACACAGTAATCAGACTACAATTTGGGCGCCTTATCTAGCATGAAAGAAAGTATTTATCTCAGGGTCATGAGTTTGAACCTACGTTACAAGTTTCTTAGCAACCAGGTCAGTATCGGTGGGCTCTCCGGCCAGAAGGACCGAGGGGCCCCGTAAGAGGTGTGACAACGTGTGGTGTCGAGTGTGAGGTGTTGGTTAGTTTTGACAGAACACTTAGAAGGTGAAACACAGCTCGGGGAGTGAAGACACTCCCAAACCGCGATACCGGTTACGCAGGCCCAAGGTGGCTGGCTACGAAAGAAGAGAGCACAGCCGGGTCCCCGGCACCTGGTCCGTAGGCGTCCGGACTGGAAGGCGTCCTCCTCCCACCACGTCGTTGTCTCTCGAATGCTCCGGATACGGAGCTGGCTCAAAAGCCTCCCCAAAGAACCTGTCAAATAAATATTCATCCTGTTATGTTCTATTCGGCCACGTTCTCGAGCGCGCCGATTCATGATCAATATTACTTACCCCAATGGGGTTTCTTCGAAGGATTAAGCGCTTCGGCCTCGCCGTTATAACCGCCTGGCCAGATGGCCGACACCCGTCCAACCGAGCTCTTAGGAACCGCTTTAACCGCGGGGAATTCGGGCGCCTCTACTTAGAGGCTTGAAAAGAGTCGCCCCACACGATGGCGGGATCGATTAGAGCAGATGTTAATCGCCAACCTCACGTCCTCCGCCACGTGGTAGTCCTCCGCGTCAGCCTGGAGCCCTACAGAAAATCACTCATGAGTAGGAAACCTCGGCAACGAGACGTTGTCTAGAAGACCAATCCTCCACTTTTTCCACTTACCAGTTGGACGGAACTCGATTTAGCAAAATAGATGTGCTTGCGACGATGAACTCAAGAAAAGAAAGAAAGATGGCTGTCTCTTGCCAGTCGCCAACTTAGATTCTACCAAAACGCATTTTGGTAGGATTAGTGGTCTCAAATGGTGAGTTTATTTAGATAAAGGTGGACGTCAAAAAGTGACGAAGACCTGAGTAGTTCCATGTTAAATTTAGAAAAGGTTACAACAGCTCTTATCCTGGAACGAGGGAAAATAGTTTACCAAGCCATTATCTGAAACCAAGATGAAACTACTATTTTAGTAGAAATTGAAAATGTAAGCAACATTACGAAATAAAGATGTCACTGTCAATTTTATGGCATCTCAAGGCGGAACGCCAGATGCGTTTCATGCCTATATCAAAATAACAGGGTTACAAGGTACAAAAATACATGCCTTCGCGCTCCCACAGTACTGGTTTTCGTTGGGATCACTTTCGTGATTGGTTTAAAAACTCTATTGTTTAGACCATTTCTTCTAAAAATAGCAAGATAAGGTTTGGAGTGGTGTTTTAGTCATTACTTATGTGATTTTCAAACGCGTATTGTGCAATGGCTGAGACGGCCGAAATTTCAAGTGACAGTGGAATAGATTATATTAAAAAACTAAATTCAACTTTACTTTTAAGAGGAGGATTTCAATACTGCTGTAAAAATAAATATAAAAGTGGTGCAGTTTCGTGGGAATGTGCAAGCAGGAAAAAAATAAAATGTACTGGGACCTTAACGATACAGGTGAGTGTTTAAATCATATTTGTGAATGAATGAATGAATGAATGATTTATTTCGCAGAAAAAGGGTTTACAAATTTAGATCTTATTAATATTTAACCAGTTCCACTAATTCAACCTATATTAGGTATGCGAATTTTTAAGATTTAACATATTAAAATTAAAATTATTGATTATCTATTCAGTTGGTTTGGTACACACACATTGATCAATTGATTAACATTATGTCATAATTAAATACATTCCAAATTAATATTAATAGTAATAATGTCAAAGTCAGTAGTGACAAATTTAGTTTTGCAAAAACTCATTCACGGAATAAAAAGAATGGAACAAAAGCCACTTATGTAAAGCAGTTTTAAATCCATTAAATGGCTTATCCGTTAGGTCTTTCGGTAGCTTATTGTAAACTTTAACCGCCATTATATATACATTACGTTTATAGAGTTCAAGTTTACATTTCGGGATATAGAGTTTGTTAGCATACATACTCCTTTGATCTCTGATGCTGGTTTCTATACGAGTGGCAAACAGACTAGGATGCTGTTTTACAAATAGGGCCACCTGTTTAATATATAAGCATGAAAGGGTCAGAACTTTGAGTTCCTGGAAAAGTGGCTTACAGTGATCAGAGAACTCTGCATTACATATCGCTCTGACACACTTTTTTTGGAGAATAAATGTTTTATCTGAGTCTACAGAGTTCCCCCACAGTATGAGACCATACTGTAAAATCGATGCAATATTCCCATGGTACGCGGTTAGACAAGTTTCCACAGAAGCTACTTGCCGGAGCCGACGTAGCACAAATACAAAGCGACTTAATTTAGTACAGACGGTCTCAACATGAGATTTCCAATTGCAGTTACTGTCTAACATAAGTCCAAGAAAATTCGTTGTGGAAACTTCGTCAATTTTTTCATCAAGGTATTTTATATGTAATGTCATCGGAGTAGCTCTCGAGGTGTGAAATTGAATTAGCTTAGTTTTCTTGATGTTTGCTTTCAAGTTATTAATGTCAAGCCATTCAATTACATTTCTAATAGTTTCATTAATTTTATCTTCAATGTCAGATAAATTTCTACCTTTAATGATAACTGTGGTATCGTCAGCAAAAAGAATTGTCTCATTAGTCGTCACACTGGGGAGGTCATTAATATAGACAAGAAATAATAGTGGCCCCAAAATACTCCCCTGCGGGACTCCAAAAGCATTACGCCGGTAATTAGACAAATAAGACTCTTTTTTCTGATTTTTAGAGAATTGAGCTATTTCTACGCACTGTTGTCTATTTTTTAAATAACTTTCAATCCAGTTCAATGCTACTCCTCGAACCCCGTATTTCTCTAGCTTGTTAAGAAGTCTGTTGTGATGCACAAAGTCAAAAGCTTTTGTCATGTCAAACAAAAGAACTATAGCACGGTCACCAGTATTAAGCGACTCTGTGACAGATTTGATGAGCTTGAAAATTGCAAGAGAGGTTGATTTCTGCTTCCTGAACCCATTTTGTTCAGGTTTTATAATGTTCTGTTCATTAAAAAAAGAATCAAGTCTTGAAAACATAAGTTTCTCGAGTACTTTTGATATAATCGGGATTAGTGTAATTGGCCTATAATTATTAAGATCCTTTAGATCATCTTTTTTGTGAAGTGGCTTGACGACGGAAAATTTAAGTCTAGTTGGAAAAACCCCGTTAACAAATGAAAGATTAATTATGTGTGATAGGGGACTAGCTAAGATTTGAGCACAGTGTTGTATAACCTTTGTTGGTATTTCATCATAGCCAACCGAATTAGTTTTTTTAATCTGTTTTATTGTTTTCCAGACCTCCATAGGGTCAGTGGGTTTTATATATATTGATTTAGAGCAAAATGGAAGGTTATTATTAGGGTCAGTTGTATATTCGTTATTATTAGTAATATCTATAAAGAAATTATTGAACGCATTTGCAATATTCGTAGGTTCAGACAAAAGTTCCGTCTTAGAAAATACTTCTTTAATGGTGGAATCGGACCCAGTACTGCTAGATATAGAACGTACAATGTTCCAAACAGCTTTGCTTCTGTTTTTGGCATTTGTGAGATACTTGTGGTTTCCATTTCTTTGTGACTCATTTATGCAGTTGTTCAGCGTCTTAGAGTATCCTTTAAATATCTTTTTATAATAGCTTTTCCGATTCCTTGGCGCATATTGATACTGGAAATACAGTCTTCTCTTTATAATAAAGCTTTTCTTTAAGCTTTTTGATATCCACTTTACTCTATTTCGTTTCAAACTCAGTTTTACCGTGATAACTGGGAAACATAACTTAAAAAATAAACTAACTAAATCGTGGAATAGGTCAAAAGCTTTATCTGTGTCATGTTCTTTAAATATTTCGTCAAAAGTAAGAGAATTCATACAATCAAGAAATTTTCTCAAGTTGTCAGCACTATAATCTCTTTTTTGCTCGAACCAAAATTTAGGACGTCGCTTTAGAGTCATCCGAAATTTCAAAATTTGACCCATGTCATGATCAGATAATCCTAGTTTATAACAGGAGCCCACTCCAGACTTGATGTTGCTAATTATTAAGTCAATGCAAGATAGTTTACGTGTAGGTTCTGTTATATGAATTTTCATGTTATAGGAATAGCAAATGTTAGAAAGTTGAGTAGAATATTTACTTTTCTTTAACATATCAATATTAAAGTCGCCAGCAATAACAATCTTTTTGTTGCCATGTTTAGACAGTTTACACAGCAGCTGTTCAAGTTTTTCCAGAAATCGTGCTTTATTAACGGAGTAGGGTGTTGTATATATACATACTATAATCAGATTGTTATCTGGAATTGAAACTCCACAGCATTCAAATATACTTTTTACTGCAAGTTCTTTTATCCAGGGTAATTTAGAACAATTAATTTCTTTTCTGAGCAGTATGCACACTCCCCCCCTTTTTTGTCTAGGCCTAGACCAGAAAGAAACTAGCTGATAGTCCTGTAGTGCCAGGTTTTGCTCAACACCAGACAAAATAAATGTCTCTGTGAGGCATATAACATCAACATTAAAATTATTAGCTTTAAGTTCATCAATAGCCAATTCCAACTGATTTTGCTTATTCAGAATTCCCCCAATATTCTGATGGAGAAGGGTAACTGAACCTGTACTAGTCCCGAAAAAACTGAGTACTACAAGAAGGGTTCTGATTATCAGTAATCGATGCATAAGTTTGCGAGTTACTAGTAGTAATGTCAACACCTCCGACTTGAGTATGAGAAGTTATATTTTGGTCAGTTTGTGTTTGTTTATGTTTTCTAAAGTAATAGGGGATTGTACCCTTCCTTAATTCAGTGAATGAGCTTTTCTTGTTATAAGAGTATCTAAGTTTTTTTGCAGAAGCGAAATTCAGAAACTGCGAATCATAATCAATGGAATCAATCATCAAATTCAGCTTTCCACTTAACTTATATAAATATTCACTTCTATTTGTAAACGTGTGTCCAATAGAAACATAATTACAATTTTTAAAATATCTGCATACTGTCACTATGTTATTATTAATTAGCTTAATATTAAGATGTCGATTTGAATTTACTTGCACAACATAAACAGTTGCATTTTTAAGCTTGTTAAGAGCAATACTTAAAGATGCTGTAACCTCTGTTGGATTACTGTCATTTTCTCCCAAACATAAAATCACTTTGTCTTTCTGAGTCAGCTTATTTTCTAATGTGTCAATACTTGAAATGATATGTCTTGAAGTAGCGCCTGATTTAATGAAACCAAATAGATCATATTTGTCATTCCATTTTGATTTTCTTTTTAATAACATTGAAGCAGAAAGGTGTTTCAGTTGTTCAGACCCTATAATATAAATGCTAGCCTTGTTTCCTACATTCAGAACTTTTTCCTGTCCTATTTCCCTTTCCCTTGCCTCATCAATTATAATCGTAGCCATGTCACAACTCTTGGACGGGGTGTCATGTTCAGTGTTGGTTGAGACACTAATTGTTACTTTGCCTCTGCTCTTGGGTTGTGTACTAATGTCTGTGTATGCTTGTGACATCATAACTTGTTGAGTTACTTGTTGTGCCAGCTTACGAGGTGAAACTTGAGGAATTCCATTCTGTAGGTTCCGGACACGAAATGAGTGGTGCAAAAAATTTCCTGTATGTTTTGGTGTTGAATTAGTGCTACAGTGCAGTGAGTTGTTTCTTGATCGGTTTGGTGATGAGTTGCTACTGTGCTGCAGGTCATCTATACCAATTGATTTATATATTTTAAGTTTCGATTCATACAATTGCGATTTCTTGGTTAACTCGGTATTTTTAATGCTTAGGTTATCAATTTCAACGTTGGCTATTTCCAACTCATTTCCTAATCGTTCTATTTCCTTTTTGAGTTCCAAAATCTGCTGATTACAGCCTATAGAAATATTACAAAGGCTTCGAAAACTTGTGTCAAATTGGCTTGAATGGCTTGTCGTATCACCATTTGCAGTATTAATTGCTGATAAATCCAAGAGAGAATGGTGTTTCCTATTTCGCCTGGTGGTAATATTGTTCGGTGATGTCATTGTTGGCGATAAGGTATGTTAGTTACAGCAATTTGTGTTTTTTTTTTTTGTGTTTAATGAATGATAGATATATTTACTAAGTAACTGTTTTTTTTTTTGAGATTTTTGTTTTGTTTACATTTAATTTAGTTAACATTTTAATAAGTTAGTATTGTATACACGTATAGTTTTTGATTAATTTAAGGCCGGCGTCTGAGTCACCTAAATCCACAAACTTTCTAAAAAAAAACTCTCTTAAAGACTCTTTTAAATCGGATTTCAAAAAAGTAGATTTATCTAGAACTTTTCGTAGTCAGCTAGACACGGTGACACCGGTGGGCCTTTGTTGGCAGTTAGTACTTCAGAGGACAGACCACGTGAACCGCAAACCAATAACAAGTGTCCTGGCCTTCCAACGACGGGACGCTTGTCCCACGTTTGCGATCCACGTGGACCAACCTTTAAAGTGTCGATTACCAATAAAGGCCCACTGGCGTCACCGCGCCTTGCTAACTACTACAAGTTCTCGATAAATCGACTTTTTCGATTTATGGTTAATACAAAATAAAAATGTAATTTTTTTTGTAAGGTTTCGGACGTAGATTATGTTGGGGCCGGCTTGAAACTGACCATAATCTAACCGTGTAGGTATAATACCAGTCATCTTCATCTTAATCAGTCAATTATTATTAATATACTGTGATTTTTAATTAAGCCTGTTATTTTGTTGCTCATTAGGCATTCGTATAATTGTAATCTAGTAAATTAATGTAGAAACTGTGATTTTAAAATAGTAATATCTTTTATTAGTACACGCTAAAGTGTTCAATTTAAGATTTATTAAAAAAAATTAAAGCTTTAACCACTCTCTTAAAAAAAGTAAAGTAAGAAATAACTTAAGAGAGTGGTCTGTGAAAATGACACATCGAGTTTTGACACTATTCCATTACCTGTGACCTCCACCTTGCGGTGGGATTTGGAACTAATTAGGTAAACAAACCTCTCAACCGTACAATTGTGTAGAAAACACATTACTTGTTTTGTCAATTACTTCATTGAATTTTTGTTCTGTACGTAATCAGATAAATGTGAAAATAAAATCAATGTATACCACCTATACAATCGTTGCGTGACTGACTGACTCAGTCACTGACTATCAACGCGAAGTCTAAACCCTAGGTCATAGGACCTGAAATTCACATAGGTACATTTCTTTTGGGTATAGCGGTGCACTAAGAAAGGAATTTCCTAAATACACACCCTAAAGTGGTGCAGCGGGATGTTGAAGTTTGTATAGCAAAAACTGCACGCGGGCGAAGTCCCAGGCGTTCCACTACTGGATACTTGAGAAATCTCTGTGCACATGTTGTGTTTTACATATTATGCTGTGTGCTTCAGGTTTCGTTATATTTTATAACAGTTTTATTCGTTTTATTTTACCCCAAATAGACAAAGTGGTCAACAACTTCAATAACTGTACCAATATGGGTGCAAAGTTAGTATATAAAAACCATCATAACCGAATCGCAAATGAACATGGGCAAGAAATGAACAAACCCACAAAAATAACCAAAAAATACAGGACCAAAAAAAACAAAATTAAATCAAAAACGCCCTAAAAACTCTCACAACCTAAGAAGCCCTACAAACCTTTAAAAAAACCCTTCCAACTCCTAAAAATAGAGGGTTTAGCCTACCCTACCTCCCTAGAGTTCATACAAGTCTTAAACTTTAAGAATCAATTAAAACCTCGTACAAACCCATACAACCCAATTTAAACCGGTATTGAACGACGGACCTTGCTCAGAAAAATATCTTGGGAATCAGGATTTTTCCCAGCAGGGCCCAAATTAGATCATTTTCTCCGCCTCAAAACTCACTATTCTGCCAAACTTCCTGCTGATGTTTTTTTTTCCATTAACTTTCATCCACTAATATACCTACCTTGTTTGTTTATATTAATTTGAATGTGTATGTGCGCCTACTTTTTGGCGATTGTACCTAGTCAACCTTTGGAGGTTTTTAAGGTACAATATTATACCTAATTAAATGTGTAAAATATATTGTGTATGAAATAAATAAAAAACAAAAAAAACCTACACGTGTAGGGCTTTTTAAAAAAACGCTCATACAGTGATTTTATTATTTAAAACTATTAATTTAATCCTATTTCGTCAAAATAGTAACAGTTTTTCGTGTTATTTTGTACAGAAAGACGGATAAAGAAACAAATAAATTATATAGGTACCTACAAACTATGTTGGAAGAAATTCACGTAATTGAAACATACTGACCACAAATTGGCATAAAAAAACGGCGCGGCGAGGACGTTGCATTTGACATGACTAGTAAGACATTTTCATACATTTATCGGCTTCTAAATTCTAATTTCCATGTACAACCACAGAATAAATAATAGCACCTACTTCTTGAAACATGCCATGAATTGGTTTGGCGTCTTTATGAAAGGATTATAGGAAATTCAAACCCTAAAATCAATTGTGTTGAAGACCTCTGTAGCGCGGCGGGCGAAGGTTGGCCTGCGACGCAGGAGGTTGCGGGTTCGATTCCCGCCTCGGAACAAATATTTGTGCGATCGCAGATATTTGTTCAGGTGTTCTGGGTATTTTCTGTGTATAATAAAAAATATCTATCTATGTATTATATTGTATTAAGTATATCAATTATCTAGTACCCATAACACAAGCTCTGCTTAGCTTGGGGCTAGATAATGAAATGTCCAACATTATTATTATTATTTATTATTAATTAGGGTCATAAAGTTTGGAAGTATTGTTTGTTATTCTATTAATATTAAAAATTAAAGCGGGCCCCCATACAAAAAAAGTGATTTTGACAAACGCTGTATCTCTTGATCCGCAATAGCTAGACTCAACAAAAAATAAAAAAAGTGAGTTATAAGTAGGTATGTACCTACCTAGGGGAAAACAAACATGTTTATATTTACTTGCCTTATTTTTATTAATTATCATCATCCGCCCAGCTGGAAATATAACATTTCCATAGAATGCCACGACGACTGGTCTTGAGCCGCCTCCGTCCAGACTTCCCGCGCCCTTTATAAAGTTTGGTACATTGGAAGTTCCCCTCCCACACTGCGTCGTCCGGTTGTTGGTCGCCACTCGAGGACTTTATTTCAGTCATCTTAATAAGTGCGTGTTGCCAGAGATGACTTACGTGACTGAGACGTGATCGCTAACTATCACACACACAAAAGCTCAAAGTATCACAGCGGGCTATGCATGGAGAGAGCTATGCTATTACCATCAGTGTACAAATACGTAGTCTGCGACAACCGTAACTACAAGAAATATTGTTACGAGATATTCGCGCCTAAAGTTTTTTATCTTATATTAGTGATCAATGTCTTTGTAAATATTTATCTGTTATGGTTTTGATCTGTACGATCGCTACGATCATTCCCTTTAAAACTGTGTTTATTATATCGTGATAACATTAATGCTTTTTTATTATTTAGTAAATAATACTTGTTTAGTGTAACATTATTTTAGAACGTGCTTTACCTAAGCATGTGCGCCATATGTAACATAGTTACTGTTCGCATGTCTAGGGATTTTGGTATGGTGTTCAACAAACGGAATATGCTCAAGATTTACTAATCTTATGTGCGGTAACATAACTACTAACTCAGTTATACACTTTATTGAGCTGGGAGAAAAAAAAAACTGTAAGTAAGACCACAGAATAAATAATAGCATTAAGAAAAGGCTCACATCGTGAAAAAAAAATAACGAACCTTGCTGGGACGCAACAAAGTGCATTTCAGTTCGCATAAGTGCTTAGTGCCTAGCGCCAAAACCACCTTAACACCCTAAACACCCACCACCCTTATTCACCTAAACATTGGCGCTCTCTTGTAAATGTTTGAATCTTTTTATTTGTGTATTATATTTTTGTTTAGTACTCAATTTATAATTTTACTAGCTGTAACCTGCGACTTCGTCTGCGCAGGATTATTAAGTAGCGGAGTATTATAAAGCTAGTATTATTAGACTTACGCTGGTAAAGTAAGTTTCACCCGCGTAAGTCTCGATCCCGTGGGAATATCGGGATAAAAATGTGCCTGTGTTATTCCGCGAGTCTAGTTATCTTTATTCCAAATTTCATCCAAATCATCCCGTAGTTTTTACGTGAAAGAGTAATTAGGATAGGATATTCGGTTACCAAATTACTCCTGCATTCTGCTGCTCGCCTGGTACATTGAAAAGAAAGAAAGAAAGAAAGAAAAACATTTATTTGTGTCACCAACATGGATGTAGTAGTAACAGTCAACAAACAATATTCCACACAAAAATACACACACACACACACACACACACACACACACACACACACACAGAAACAAAGATAAATAAAACATTGGATGAAAAGTATTCGCATTGCTGCTGCGCCCTGCGGTGTTTTCCGCATAGGTCTCGATTCCGTGGGAATATCGGGATAAAAATGTGCCTATATGTTATTCCGGGAGTCCAGTTATCTCCGTTCCAAGATTCATCCAAATCCATCAAGCAATTTTTACGTGAAAGAGTAACAAAGATACATCCATCCATCCATCCATCCTTCCATCCATCCATACTTACAAACTTTCACGTTTATAATATTAGTAAGATACCTTTTTACATTCTTTGTATTTTTGAATTTTAAACACAAATTAAATTTAAATTAAATGACTATTCCAAGTATATTCGGTACAAATTTAATTTGCGTAGTGTTTTTTTTTCGAATGGAATTAAAAAGATTTAAACTTTTGTTTTCTTGACAAAATCCGAATAAATTTATGGATATAAT